>ONZH01014530.1:0-604214 GCA_900303285.1 Rhinella marina
CCAACGTGTCCCAGCGCAGCGTTTCAGCTGTCTTTACAGCAGACGCTGGAGCGCAAGAGGAAATAACAGTCCACCCAACCCACATGCCCAAGCCCTCAACGTCACATCTCCAAATTGCTTTAGCCTGGAGATGCTGCCCTGTAGGCTGGTAGAGACCGAGGCCTTTCGCAATCTCATGGCGGTGGCTGCCCCTCGGTATTCCGTCCCCAGCCGCCACTATTTTTCCCGATGTGCCGTCCCAGCCCTACACCAGCACGTGTCAGAGAACATCATCCGTGCCCTGACCAACGCTGTTTCTGAGAAGGTCCACCTAACCACGGACACGTGGACAAGTGCTGCCGGCAGGACACTATATCTCACTGGCCGGCACATTGGGTTACACTTGGTGGAGGCTGGGACCGAGAATGGACCCTGGGGCCGCTCATGTACTGCCCACACGGAGGATTGCGGGGGCCTACCTCGGTCACGGTCTCTCAGATGTACTATGCCTCCTCCTCCTCCGACCCCTCCTCCTCCTCCACCGAATTACCATCCGTGGGCACGGCGCCTTCAGTCGGTAGCTCTAGGCGCAGCAGCAGTGCCGTGGGTAAGCGCCAGGCAGGCCGGTGCTTAAACTGCTGAGCTTAGGTGACAAAAGGCACATCGCCCAAGAGCTGTTACAGGGCATCACGGCGCCAGACCGATGTGTGGCTGGCACCGCTGAACCTCAAGCCAGGCATGGTTGTGTGTGACAACGGGCTTAACCTGGTGACGGGCTCTGCAACTCGGCAGACTGACACATGTGCCATGCCTGGCCCACGTGTTCAATCTAATAGTTCAGCGGTTCCTCAAGACATACCCCAATCTGTCTGATTTGCTCACCAAGGTGCGCCGCATCTGTGCGCATTTCCGCAAGTCGAGCACAGATGCTGCCACTCTCAGGCAGCGCAGCGCCGCCTACAACTGCCCGCCTCACCGACTGTTGTGCGACGTGCCCACGAGATGGAATTCCACATTAAACATGTTATCCAGAGTTTACCAGCAGCGCAAAGCGATTGTAGACTGCCAGATGTCATCTTCCACCAGAACTGGTAGTCAGGTCTCTCAGATTCCTCAAGTGTACAATGAGGAGTGGACGTGGATGTCTGATATCTGCCAGGTGTTGAGCAACTTTGAGGAGTCAACACAGATGGTCAGCGGCGATGCCGCCATTATCAGCCTCACCATCCCGCTGCTTTGCCTGTTGAAAAACTCACTGCCTCAGCATCAAGTCGGATGCTTTGCGCTTGTCAACAAGAGACGGTCAGGGAAGATACGTCGCTTGATAGCCAGAGCACCCTCCGGTCTGTTTTCTCAGCGCCTATTGAAGGAGGGGGATGAGGATGAGGAGGAAGAGGAGGGAGAATGTCGGCGAGACAGTAGAGGGTACCAGTGCTCAGTCCTTAACTCTTGAGCGGTGTATGGGCTGAAGAGGAGGACTTGGAGGAGGAGGAGGAGGAGGAGGAAATGGAGAGTCAGGCCAGTGGAGGAGAGGAATTCTTACGTGTTGGGACTCTGGCGCACATGGCAGACTTCATGTTAGGCTGCCTATCCCGTGACCCTCGCGTTAGAAGAATTTTTTCAAACACCGATTACTGGGTGTTCACTCTCCTGGACCCACGGTACAAAGCAGAACCTTTCCACTCTCATCCCTGCAGAGGAAAGGAGTATGAGAGTGAATAGATATCAACAGGCCCTGGTGCACAAGCTGAAACAATTCTTCCCATCTGACGACGCTAGCGCAGAGGGCATGGTTCTGTGGGCCAAGTAGCGGGGGAGAGGAGGCGAGCAGGCAGCTTGTCCAGCACTGGCAGGGGAACGCTCTCCAAGGCCTTTGCCACTTTATGTCACCCCAGCAAGACACTGGTCACCTGTCCCCAGTCTAGGCAGAGTAGGGGGGAGCTGTACAGAAAGATGGTGAGGGAGTATCTAGCTGACCATAACCAACGTCCGTAGCGATCACTCTGCTCCATACAACTACTGGGTTTCAAAGCTGGACACGTGGCCTGAACTGGCGCTGTATGCCTTGGAGGTGCTGGCCTGCCCTGCCGCTAGCGTGCTGTCAGAGCGGGTATTCAGTGCAGCTGGTGGCGTCATCACCGATAAGCGTACACGCCTGTCAACTGACAGCGCTGACAGGCTGACGCTTATTAAAATGAACAAAGCCTGGATTTCACCGGAATTCAAATCTCCTCCGGGGGAAAGCAGCTAAAGATTAACATTACTTATGTATCCGATTCCTCTTCGCTACTCCTCCTCCATATCGTCTTTGCCTAACGCTGACCCAAAAAACACCATTTTTTAGAGGTCCAACTGGCACTCTTTTAGCACAATTTTTCAGGAGGGCCCCCTATAGGCCCTCTATTAAAACAATTTTTCCAGAGGTCCACCTACAGGCCCTCTCTTCAAACAATTTTTCAGGAGGGCCCCCTACAGGCCCTCTTCAAACAATTTTTCAGGAGGGCCCCCTACAGGCCCTCTATTCAACAATTTTTCCAGAGGTCCACCTACAGGCCCTCTTCAAACAATTTTTCAGGAGGGCCCCCTACAGGCCCTCTATTCAAACAATTTTTCCAGAGGTCCACCTACAGGCCCTCTTCAAACAATTTTTCAGGAGGGCCCCCTACAGGCCCTCTATTCAAACAATTTTTCCAGAGGTCCACCTACAGGCCCTCTCTCCAAAAAATTTTTCCGGAGGTCCACCTACAGGCCCTCTCTTCAAAAAAATTTTCCGGAGGTCCACCTACAGGCCCTCTCTTCAAACAATTTTTTCCGGAGGTCCACCTACAGGCCCTCTGTCCAAACAATTTTTCCAGAGTTCCACCTACAGGCCCTCTCTACAAACAATTTTTTCCGGAGGTCCACCTACAGGCCCTCTTCAAACAATTTTTCCGGAGGTCCACCTACAGGCCCTCTGTCCAAACAATTTTTCCAGAGTTCCACCTACAGGCCCTCTCTACAAACAATTTTTCCGGAGGTCCACCTACAGGCCCTCTCTTCAAACAATTTTTCCGGAGGTCCACCTACAGGCCCTCTCTCCAAACAATTTTTCCGGAGTTCCACCTACAGGCCCTCTGTCCAAACAATTTTTCAGGAGTTCCTCCTACAGGCCTTCTCTTCAAACAATTTTTCCGGAGGTCTACCTACAGGCCCTCTCTCCAATTCCAGTTTCCAGTTTTATTTGCGCAAACTGCATACATTTTTATTTTTGGGATAGGTGTGAAAAATAATATTACTTGCGAATCTATATTGCCCAACATTGGATACAGTAGCAAGTAGAAGACCAAACACATGCTGCCCACAGGGTTCCGCAAATTCCTGGTCCACCCGCAAATTCCTTGTCCACAATGTCAAGGAGGTCGAGGTTCTGTTGATGAGCAACAAGTCCTTCTGTACTGAAATCGCCGACAAAGTCTCCATCTAAGAACCTACAGACCATTGTGGAGAGAGCGGCACAGCTCGCCATCAAAGTGACGAACCCCAACGCCAGACTGCGCAGAGACGATAACGAATAAATATCTCTGTGGTTATTTTTGCTAAATAAAAGTTAAATAAACCCCCCAAAAAATTCATCTGTTCCTGTGCCTGATCCACCCAAGTTGAATCTGTCTCATCCTGAGAAATTCCCCCCCAAGAAGTCCCCACTGTAACTTGCTTCCCATACAACTACCTCACCCCCCGACACCTGTGTCTCGCCATTGTCCACCACCTCCTCAGACAACACTGGTAAATCCCCACTGTCAGCACACGGAAACAGCAAAAGGTCTTGCGAATTAGGGCAGAGAATGTTCTGGGCTAGCACATCAGGGAAGGGGTGACTATGGGGTTCCAGGGAGTACGTGACCACATGCAATATCCATTTAAAAGTCATGCCACACTTGATGTAGCTCATAATTGACAATTGTACCGGTGGATGCTAAATTTTTAAGTTGGGGTCCTGCGTCGTCATTCTAACTACATCCGGCTGTTATCACCCCACACAAGCTAGCCCAGGGGCACTCCTCTGGCTCTTCCAGCGAAACCTCCTTCCCCCCAGCCTGCCCCCCACCTACAGACCCTCTCTACAAACAATTTACCCGGATAGGGGACGTATTAGATATTGTACTGATGTTTTTTTTTTTTCTTCTTTTAATTGCCTCCTGACCTGTGATAGGCAGCGCATGGACACGTCCCCTTAGCTGCAGTAGGAAAGACACTCCCCTGGCCAGAGCAAGCTCTTTTTCCGTTTTCCGTGGTCGAAAAATCCATAAAATATAAGGTCCCAAGATAGGGGACATATACGGTATTAAACTGAGAAGAACCAATACCATACCGGTTGATGCAACAGTTTCTCCAAATCCATTCTGGCTGTTGTCATCACCACACACGCTAGCCCAGGGGGCACTCCTCTGGCTCTTCCAGCGAAACCTCCTTCCCCCCCACCTACAGGACCTCTCTCCAAACAATTTACCCGGGTAGGGGGACGTATTAGATATTGTACTGATTTATTTTTTAGATGCTTGGGAAGCAGCTATGCTCACCACTATACATCCAACAGCCACAGCAACTGATAAGAACAGATACTAAACTTGATTTTAGCTGCAGTGCCAGCATGAGCAGTGGTGTCACCTGCAGGCGGTGATGGACCTTCGTTGCACCTAGTTGGGTGCTTCCCTAACATGTGATGGGTATTTGCCTCGCCTTTCTTGGTCTGGGTGAGCACAATTGCCATGAGGGTAACCACCAGGCTGTTGCCTGAGAATTTGGGGTAATGGTGGGATTAGGCAGCCTCAGAGGCATCCATGCATGCTGCCCCTGCTGTTTCCTGTCCATTTCCGTGGTGTTTCCATCATTTTCTGAGGTTTCCAGGTTTTCACCCAGCCTTCCCTAGGCAGAGCCTTGGTCCCCTGCAAAAAATGCTCGAGTCTCCCATTGACTTCAATGGGGTTCGTTACTCGAAACAAGCACCCGAGCATCGGGAAAAGTTCGACTCGAATAACGAGCACCCGAGCATTTTAGTGCTCGCTCCTCTCTAATCACCAGTCCCTTCATCAGGCATCTCCAAGAATATATGAAGAAAAAGCAATATATATATATATATACAGTATATACGATAAGAACAGAATATCAAAGATCTTGAGAATGAGTACTTAATTATCTTACAGGTAAGGGGTGTGAAAGTTTTATGGTCTCTAAATTGATGTTATCTCAGAGACCTCTCCCCCACTATGTCTATAGAAGACTCTTTGGATCTTGTAGTGTGTCATAAATCCTGGGGACAAATTCAGTCCAGTATTCAAAGTGTCAAGCAGTGTTATAAATTTGTATTCCCAAATTCTTCTGGCTCTTTGGGATTTGAAGTTACCTTTTAATATGAAAACTTTCATGTGTTCTCCATTGTGTCCTGGGCTACAGAAATGCTTAGCCACAGAAAAGTGTACTGTAGCTTCTTCTCTTTAATTGTGTGGCGGTGGGACCTCATTCTGGCATTGAGTTTCTGTCCTGTTTCTCCAATGTCAAGGCCCCCAACAGGACATTTAGTGCAGAGAATCAGATAAACAACATTAGATGTAGAACATGTGAATGTCCCAGGGATTTTACCGTCCTGCTGTGTGCTGGGGATCCGGATCTTATCTGTTGGCATTATATGGGAACCAGTTTTTTGTGGTGTCCAGAAAGCTGACTTCTGTGTGTGAATAGCTGAGGGTCAGGTTTATGGTGGGATGGAATTTGTTGAGTTGTTCATGAAATTTTATCAGTTCATGTTCAGAGTCGGTCCAGATTATTAGGATATCATCAATGAAATGGAAGTAGGCCAAGGGTTTTTTGGGGCAGGATACCAAAGTACCGTATTTTTCGCCCTATAAGACGCACTTTTTTTCCCCCAAAAGAAGGGGGGAAAATGCGGTGCGTCTTATAGGGCGAATACAAGTGAGCGCTTCCATAAGGAAGCGCTCACTTGTACATAGGGACCCCCATCAGACCTCAGATCAGCCCACCCAGCCACTTATAATAATCTTACTTACCTGTCCTGCCGCTGCCGCTGCCCTCTCGTCCGCGCTCCGCTCTCTTCCCTCCCGACGCGCACTATGACCTGACGCTGCAGCGTCAGCGTCAGGT
Source organism: Rhinella marina (assembly GCA_900303285.1). Lineage (NCBI taxonomy): Eukaryota > Metazoa > Chordata > Amphibia > Anura > Bufonidae > Rhinella > Rhinella marina. The sequence goes on from ONZH01014530.1 coordinate 6,118, forward strand.
CATAGTGCGCGCCGGCAGGGAACAGAGCGGAGCGTGGATCGGAGGGCAGCGGCAGCGGCAGGACAGGTAAGTAAGATTATTATAAGTGGCTGGGTGGGCTGATCTGAGGTCTGATGGGGCACAAGACGCTGCTCTGAGGTCTGATGGGGGCACAAGACGCTGCTCTCAGGTCTGATGGGGGCACAAGACGCTGCTCTCAGGTCTGATGGGGGCACAAGACGCTGCTCTCAGGTCTGATGGGGGCACAAGATGCTGCTCTGAGGTCTGATGGGGGCACAATATGCTGATCTGAGGTCTGATGGGGGCACAATATGCTGATCTGAGGTCTGATGGGGGCACAATATGCTGATCTGAGGTCTGATGGGGGCACATTCTGCTGATCTGAGGTCTGATGGGGCACATTCTGCTGATCTGAGGTCTGATGGGGGCACATTCTGCTGATCTGAGGTCTGGTGGGGGCACATTCTGCTGATCTGAGGTCTGATGGGGGCACATTCTGCTGATCTGAGGTCTGATGGGGCACATTCTGCTGATCTGAGGTCTGATGGGGGCACAATATGCTGATCTGAGGTCTGATGGGGGCACAATATGCTGATCTGAGGTCTGATGGGGGCACATTCTGCTGATCTGAGGTCTGATGGGGGCACATACTGTTGATCTGAGGTCTGATGGGGGCACATTCTGCTGATCTGAGATCTGATGGGGGCACATTCTGCTGATCTGAGGTCTGATGGGGGCACAGTGGGCTGATCTGAGTTCTGGTGGGCACACAGTGAGATGGTATGGGGGCACAGGGGGCTGATATGGGGCCATAGTGGGCTGATCTGAGGTCTGTTGGGGGTCTGACATGGAGGGCTGATGGAGTTCTGACATGGAGGGCTAATAATGGGGTTTGATGTGATGTCCTGAAATTTATGGGCAGTCGGATAAGAGGATCTGCTGAAAAATATTTTTTTCTTATTTTCCTACTCTAAAACCTAGGTGCGTCTTATGGGCCGGTGCGTCTTATAGGGCGAAAAATACGGTAAGTAATTTTCCAGTTTTGCCATGAACAGATTTGCATATTGTGGTGCCATTTTACTGCCCCTGGCGGTCCCAGTTCACTGTAAATATATATATTTGCAATATGCAAATCTGTTCATGGCAAAACTGGAAAATGAATTTTGTAATATACATTAACTGAAATAGTACATTTCTACTGGAAAAATAGCGGTAAAGAGGCCCATTTTGAGCCTTAGAAACGCTCCTCCGTCTTCTGTTTACATAGCTGTGGAGACTTGCTCAACACTGGCTGTGTTATGTAAACAGAAGACATAAGAGCGTTGCTAAGGCTCTTAATGGGTCACTGTAGACCTATTTTTCTAACAGAAATGTATGATTTTAGTAATTGAAGTATATCACAAAAATGGTCAGCATGACTGCCCCTACATATTACACAAATAAAAAAAGACAGTTACTTTAACCATTATCTCACAGTACTATCGGGCGCTAAAACAAAAAAACTTTATTATAAATATTGGATAAAATAGGGTAGATACATGCGCCCTTCATCAAAAAGGGTCTTATAGCAAATAGGCCCCAGCCTGATGTGGAGGTCTCCCTGCACACCACTAGTTGCTAAACGGCCGAACTAGTGCCGGAGGTGCCGCCACAGAGAGAGGTGGCGTGCGCCGTCCTTATATGTTTGTTTGTCTGTTATTAACAATTGGCAGTACTAATTTTGCTCTATTGCTCCTGATGAGGGTGTTATTAGATCACCCAGAAACGCGTTGAGTGATATTTTGTGAGTGAAGTAAGCCATATTTATACAGGCACTATTAGTCAACCGGATAGGAGGCAGGTAGTGAGAGGTCCTGCTTTCCAACAGAGCAAGTTCGGTAGACGGGATACTGACTATATTTTGGCCATTTTTTAGCAACTAGTGGTGTGCAGGGAGACCTCCACATCAGGCTGGGGCCTATTTGCTATAAGACCCTTTTTGATGAAGGGCGCATGTATCTACCCTATTTTATCCAATATTTATAATAAAGTTTTTTTGTTTTAGCGCCCGATAGTACTGTGAGATTTTGTTTATTTGAGGACGCCTACCTTCTAATAATTATAATTATCTGTGAGTTACTTTAACCATTACACTATATGACCACATATGTATGAAGGTGGAATTTTCCGTGGCTAAAAAGCAAAAAAGTGCTGTCTTCATAAACACAAGGGTTATAGTCTAGTAGTAAGTATACTGTGTGCCATACAATAGGTCTGGAGCTCAATTCCTGCCAGAGGCCTGTGCAAATCATTTTATTGAATAAAAGTTATGGCAGAAAAATGTATTATTTTCCAGTACTTTTGTAAAAGATGCATTTTTATACTAAGATAAGGTTCCAAAAAAAAGTAACAGAGCAAAAACGATAAAAAAAAATTACTATTAAATAAGACAAAACAGTATTTGTAGTCATAATAACCCATACAACCACATATAGCGAATAGTGATGAGTGAAGCGAGCTTCGAATGTTACATCCTAGGTTGCTTCATTCAAAATTCGGCTTAATACTGTTTAGAGATGCATCTCCATACAGTATTAAAATGTATGGGCTCCGATGAGCTGAAGTCGCATGTGACTTCGTTGAATAACTTCAGTAGTTCATTTTAACAGTGGATGTACCAGTCGGAACCAAAGCTGAGTTTGGTTTCCAGTTTTAAAGTGGTTTTCATGAACGAGTTCGCAAATAACTAACTTCGGCTCATTGGACCCCATACATTTTAATACTGTACGGAGACCGCTCTCCATACAGTATTAATCTGAAGTTTTTAACAAAGCGACTTCAGATGTAACATTCGAAGCTCGCTTCGCTCATCACTAATAGTGAACACATTAATTAAATAAAAATGGGATATTTTTTTCTTCATTTAATCCATAATGAAATTAAAATGGCCTGATGCAAAAAAAAAGTTATGGCTGTTATGGTTAAGAATGTAAGAAGGGCCGGGTAGGGTTAGGGCATATGGATTGCCTGTATGGGACCCTGAAATTCCTGATGGCAGGCCTTCCACCATACCGCGATAGGATAACTCCTCCATTCAGTGGCTATGTAAAATCACCACATAGTAACTAAATAACACCACCATACTCTGACTGGATAACACTCCCTACTATCACTAAATAACCTAGGGGGAATTCCAGCTGACAATAAGAAGGCAGAGCTGCAGATATTTTCCCATGTATGTATGTCTCTATGACATATCAAAAGTTTTCTGAAAACTCTGTGGCATCATGTCCCTAATCTGACAAATATCACGCGTCAGATTGAATCAAACTGAGCTATGTTATGTAGGAATACCTCGAGTGACAGCTAAAAGAAATGTGCAAAACAGGCATCAAACTTCGATGCAGCTTCTTCAGAATAAAACTGCTCTTTTCTAATAGTTGCTTATCCCAGCAGAAAGTTCAGTTTCATTAGCCGTCAGCTACATACCCTAAATTAATACCTTGATATGCCCACGTCTAAAAGCCATGAACACATAACTACAATGCCGTGACATCACTGTAGAGTGCCATGAACATGTGACCATACACGTGATTGAAACTTCATGAACATGCGACCACAGGGGCGGATTGGGAACTTAAAGTGGCCCTGGAAAAAAAACCTAAATGTGGTCCGATGTTGTAGAACTGTCTAAATTGACAGGAGGCAGAGCAACATAAGTAGGAGGGGTCAGCAATACCATAGCGCAAAATACCATATAACACAGTGCAGCACAATATATTGCCCCAAAAGCTGTCCCTCTGTGTTGGCCATCAGTAGGTGCCATTTTCTGTCCTCCTCCTCCATTTGTCTCTGATTAAGATATGGAGCAGGGGGCTTAGGAGATGAGATGTGGGCCACAACAGTTGAATTTAGAAGGCATGTGAGCCACTGGCCGGGTACATGAGTACTTGATTCTCACAGCATTAATTACCGCTGAGAGGGCATTATGTACCCAACCAGTGGCAGAGGGAGGGACCTGCCCACCGGGAAATTTGCCTATAAGGTCTATATCCAATCCACCACTGTGCGACCATACACGTGACAAACTTCATGAACATGTGACTATACACGTGACTTAAACGTCATGAACATCCGATCACAAAAAAGTCATTACATCAGGTATTTTCTTCGCCAGTCCACCTGCTAATCTAACTTCGAGAGTTATGATAGGACAAAAATAATATCCAGCCTTACATGAGGTCTTAATACGGCAGTAAATGGTGTCAGGTCATCAAAGCTCCGCTAGCCCCTGATGACTCCGTATCTCGGCAAAACATGTTGGGTGAGCTTTGAAGTTGTCTAACTTTTAAGCAGCAATTACTCAATCAATGGCTGGTGGGAACGCAGTAGGCGCCCTGTATTAACAGTCAAGGCAGGATCATCATCAGGAATCCAGCAATCCAGGCTGGCAAAATCACTTTAGGCGTTTTGCATTTAATGGCCCAGGTAGAACTGGTTTAGAAATCAGGCAGGCAGGACCTGCCATAGACATCCTACAATTGACAGCCAAGGAAGACTTTAACAATTGGGCTGGCAGTAACATTTTATGCGTCCTGCGCAAATAGCTGAGGCAGGACTCCTTTCTTGATTTCTGGTGCTAAGTCCATGTTGGTACCTGCATCCCTGAATTAGTGGAGGCCTTTGAAGCACCAGAAATGGCAAAAGGCAGAGGGGACCCAGCATGCATGTGGAACCAACACCCCCTGATTATACGGAAGCCAAGGTTGGCACATAACAGGTAGGAAATAGTGTTAGGTTCCCATCCTACAGAGATCACCTTGACGATTTGGTGGACGGGCTCAGATAATTTTGTACAAAATATATTTGCAAAGAATCTCTAATTTACTAAATAAGCATAGAATTAGCTTTAGAATACCTCATATCACTATGGCATTTTGTGCTTTATCTGGTTGGCAGTGTGGCGTTGCATTGTATGTATTTTCCTTTCCTTGTGCATTTTTTAAAGGGGTTCTGTCACAAAACAGATTCTACATTTTTCAATCCAGCACCTGGACCTAAATACTTTTGTATTGATGTACTACATACTAAGTGATGTACTCAGGACATATCCAGGGGTTAATTTACAGTATTTAGCTGATGGTTAGTGGAACTGAACTATACAAAACTACCCTTAACTTGGCGTAAATAGGTCACTGGAATGATATCCCAGAAAGTGAGACATTGTGCAATTACATTGCTGCATTGTTTACAGGTAAAATGGGGAGTTTCTACCTCCCGACTCTTTCCCGGCAGATGATGTTGGGAGAAAGAAGGATCAGGCACCACCGTCAGAAGTGCCTGACAGCAGCTTTCTCCTGTTTCCCCTTTGAATACACACAAGCGCTAAACTTGTATGTTTATGGGAGAGCCAGTAAGGAGTCAGAAAGATAGCTATCGACAAGGGGTGTAGCTCTAGTGCAGTGGTTCTCAACTCCAGTCCTCGGGACCCACCTGCCAGTCAGGATTTAGGAATATCCCACAGAATGAATACCTGTGGTAAGTCCTGATGGATGGACGCTAATTATATCAGCTGGTCTAAACTAAGGAAATCCTGAAAACCTGACTGGCAGGTGGGTCCCGAGGACTGGAGTTGAGAACCACTGCTCTAGTGGAAGCAGGGGAAACTGCTGCTATGGGGCCCGAACTCAGAAAAGGCCCATCAAGGAGGAGGACTGAAAGAGTTTATTGTCAGGGCCCCCTAAACATTATTATACATATATTCAGTGACACTATATACAGTGACATGACATACAGTATATACAGTATCTCACAAAAGTGAGTACACCCCTCACATTTTTATAAATATTTTATTATATCTTTTCATAGGACAACTGAAGATATGACACTTTGATACAATGTAAAGTAGTCAGTGTACAGCTTGTATAACAGTGTAAATTTGGTGTGCCCTCAAAATAACTCAACACACAGCCATTAATGTCTAAACAGCTGGTAACAAAAGTGAGTACATTAGCCATTTTCCATCCCCAGTGTCATGTGACTCGTTTGTGTTACAAGGTCTCAGGTGTGAATGGGGAGCAGGTGTGTTAAATTTGATGGAAAACATCCGTTGTTGGAGGGGAGCAGCCAATGGCAGGCAGGGACAGGGACAAGCCTCCCTAGCATTGCGGGTGATGCTAGGGAGGCTCGTCCCCGCCTGTCATTGGCTGCCCCCCCCCCAACACCGGATGTTTTCATCCCTGCAAAGGGAGAAGCAGCAGTGGTGGTGCAGGGACCAGGAGTGGCGCAGGGAGCAGGGTAAGTATATTCATTGTGAGGGGCCGCCATATGGGGGGACATTTTATACTCTCGGATAACCCCTTTAAGGCAGTGCTGGAAAATAATGGTGGCCACACAAAATATTGACACTTTGGGCATAATTCGGCCATTTTCATTAGGGGTGTACTCACTTTTGTTGCCAGCGGTTTAGACATTAATGGCTGTGTGTTGAGGGCACACCAAATTGACACTGTTATACAAGCTGTACACTGACTACTTGACATTGTATCAAAGTGTCATATGTTCAGTGTAGTCCCATGAAAAGATATAATAAATTATTTACAAAAATGTGAGGGGTGTGCTCACTTTTGTGAGATACTGTACATGTAGGAAACAGAATAAGAGGCTGCTGGACCTGGTCAGAGAGTTATCTTGACTAGCCGCAGAAGTGAGAGTTGCACAGGAGGAGAGAGGTTGCTGTGGGGCCCAGTCAGTTCTAGTTACACCACTGCTATCCGTTAATAACTGTGGAGCACAGACAGAAAAGCTTGATGACCTACCCTAAGAATATGGGGAATTTACAGCATCAGAAACTATGAACATTAATAAGAAGAAATAGGACAACTACAAACCACATACTATGCTCTTAGCTTTCTTTAGCTCTGTAGCTGGCAGCTAAGGAGATAGTTGGTGTTTCCTCCTGGGCTGTGCCTGTGTGCAGGTAAAGTGAATGCAGATTAGTGAGCAGCAGAGAGAAACCCCTGCTAACCTCTGCTCCACCAAATCAGCGCTCACTTTGTCCTGCAGTGGAGTGTTGAGGGAGGAGCATTGCCTCCTATCTGCCTGCTCTCTTACTGCCGTGTCCCCACCCCCACTGGAAAAAAAAACATGGCTTTTAATAGTAAATCTAGTGAGCAGTAGGGAAAAGCTTTTGAAAAAAAAAAGTGTTTTATTGCAAGGTGTCACTCTAGGCACTGGTCCTCTAGTGCCTAGTGGCAAATATGGCCCTCAAAGTAGCAAGTTAAATTTTACACTGATCAATATAAGGTTGTGCACATGGGAAGGGAAAAGTAAATGTCACCAGAACACAAGAAGGAGCTGTTGTAATTGAATGAAAATGTATATGTGCAAATTTAATGATAACATTATGTAGGTGATTACAATATTGGAGCGAAATGAGTAGGGAAAACTGTACAATAGAATGAGGGCTCTGATGCCCTGTTGGGCCATCTCTAACCTGAATACTACATGAGACACGGTCGTGCATGGAGGCATACAGGTTTCCTATGGTATCCTGCAGCACAGTTGCCCACAGATGTTGTAGCTGAGCCCATAGATTCTGCACATTCCTTGGTTGCCGATGCTAGTGACCATGCTGGTTCCTGAAATTCTTGATTGATGATGAATCTGGCTGCCTGGCAGGCCAAGGAAGTGTTGCAATCTGGTGGAGACATTACTGGGAAATCGTTGCTGTGTGGGGGTGAGCATTATCCTGCTGAAAAATGCCAGATGGAAGCCCTGCCATGCAACTCATGCAAAGTGCTGCAGAATATAATAGCACTATATAAGTGCATAAAATAAATAAATAAAAAATGTAGTTGCACGATGTCCTGCACATATTGCTAAACCATTAGTGTCCCTCGTATCACTAATAGGTGTGACTGACTGTCATAAGTGATGGTTCCCCAGATCACTAGCAGTTGGGACAGTGTGTCTCTCTAGAGCAAACGAAGGATTGAAGTGCTCAGCATTTGGCACTCAAACTTGACTGTTGTGGGTTCCCAAGCAGAACCTAGATTGGTCACTAAAGACGATACAGTTTCAGTCCTTAGCAGTCCAGGTTTCCCCTTTCACAGCTTAACTGCAAACAAAGACACAAAGGTGTCAATGACAGGTTACATGATGGGTGGCATGACACAAACTTTCCTTCTTCATAAGGACCTGGAAATGGTCTGTGCAGAGACTGGGAATAATAAAGGTGACACCTGTGTCTTAAAGCTTACGCAGCCATTGGCACGTTGAGTGCTCGCACCCCCTACTAGTTCAGCTAAAGCTGCTTATTGACTGTACAGTGTACAGTAGCCATGATGTTTATACAAGTAAAATACATTTACCGGTATGTTACATTTCACTGACCGGGGGGTTAGAAGCACACACAAGAGGGTGTACTATGGAGTCCAGCTAGAAGCAGCCAGATCCCTTTATTTATCCCTTTATTTATAAAATAGGAGAAAATGTTAAAGGGAATCCGACAACTTGCTATCAAATGTCTACATAGACATATATCTGTAATTCACCTGATTGAAATGCTATTTTTCTTTAGTTAATCCAGCCCCTCCCTCACTGCTGTGATTGACAGGGCCAGGCAGTGGCAAAGCAGCCAGGGAGGGGCAGCTACGGAAAGTAGCAGAGCCTGGGTCCAACAAGAGCAATGGTGATGTCCTCATTGCACCAAAGGCCTAATTTACACATTAAGGAAAAGTATCAGAACTCAGGAATGAAGCCTCAGATCGGCAAAAGAAAAACAGTGTTTTGATCAGGTGAACCACAGCTATGTATCTATTGAACTGGTTTGATAGGGATGTCACTGGTGACAGACTCCCTTTAAAGCATTATTTCACACAGCAATCATGATGAAAATGGCAAATAAGAGATCATTAAAATATGCATAAATTAGTAAAAATGTTTGGAACAGGAAATACCTACAGTATATGGTTGTACACGTTTTACCCCAGTTCATTCTACTACGCACTGGTAATGAACTGGACTACAAAGATAAATACAAATCAAGGCCATATTCTCCAAGAAAGTAGTTTATGTTTAGGTAGACACTCGGAACACATCAAAGCATCATCCAAAAGGAACTGTAGCCAAGACCGACGTTCAAAGAAAACATTATCTCCTTGGTCATGAAAATGAATGCAACTCTTGTCCGTAGCCAAGGTCACATCTTACTACAGACATAGACGAGGCACATTCTCCTAGGATAATTAGCCCCTGGTTATACTGTAAGGCCTAGTAATTATTTTAGCTTTTGACTGTATCTCATCACCCAGCACATCCCACCTGCATCCTGTTATGCTAGAAAGTTTTCCAGGATTTTAATATTGATGACCTATACTCAGGATGACCTATCCTCTCTGTATGTGTCAAAGGGGGAGCAGCCTGCAGTAAATTGCGTTTGATGTTTACGTGGATTGTCCTCCGAGCGCACACTGCGACAGCCTGCAGAATAGAAATATGTAAAGTTAGATGCTAGATGGGAATTTTCTTCTCTTATTCTCACTATCATACATTCTGTAGATTAGCAGGAGCTTGAAGAGAGCTGGGGGGAGTGTGACTACAGGTTCATGCCAAACAGGGTTTTGTTTCTTGACTGTTACCATGGAAACACTTAGGCTTGAATAGGAGCTGCAGGCACAAAAGGATAGGACATTTTAAATTAAAAATATTGGCTGTCTTGCTTTATTTTTAAAGATAGATATACAATGACCAAAGATAAATTTGGTTTACCTTTTATTTTCCCTTTACTTCCATGGCAGCACAACACATACACAGTCAAGTCACATTATTATGACCACCAGCTAATATCCAGAGTAACTGCTGTGTGCAGCCCAGACAGCAGCTAGACGGGCTGGGAGTGACTCCATAAGGTCCTGGTAGGTTGTCACAGGTATCTGGAGCCATGCTGACTGCAGTGCTAGAGGGGGCTTAGGGGAGGATCCATAGAGTGAATACAACTATCGAGGTGGTCCCACAAATGCTGCATTGGGTTCAAGTCTGGGGATTTAGGGGGACAGGGTAGTACTTGGAAGTCTTGGTCATGCTCTTTCAACCAATGTCGGGCATTTCTTTTTTTTTATATACTTTATTAGGATATTATCAATACAACAATATTTTGCAAAAAAAATACAATACACATCCTTTACTTTTACCCCTTTCTCCCTCCCGTTCCCTCTCTTTGTGATGCGTCTCTATTCCTCCCAACTAACGGAAGGAAAATGATGATGGGGGCCAACAAAAATGACTAAACTCTTATAAGAGATACAAAACCGCATTATTCCCTAGAACCTCCAAAATGACCATATCTCCCTACATTTTTCCCAATATTCCTTTGCTTTAATAAAATATTTTCATATTTTTACTTTGTTAACCAAGTTTAACCACATATTGAACTTTGGGGAATTTTGTGAGAACCAGACTCTTATAATCATTAATCTTGCCAGGAACATTATTCAGATTACAGTGATAAACCCACTCTAAGGAATCTACACTAATATCCAAAATTTGTCTCCTAGTGCAAAATAACCTCGAGTCAGCTTTGCAGAAGCAGAACCGTTTGGTTTACAATATGTCACATAGGCATGTGGAAGTACAACTCTCAGCTATTGAGCTGCCAAAACAAAGGACTTTGAATTTGCTTCATTATCATGGTGCAAGTTGTTTCCTCATGAGCCCAAGAATCTTTATCAGAAATATAATTTGTGACCCATATGGGCATGCCAATTCAGACTGTTCCTAGTCACACAGAGAAATAACTATTTTTGAGATTCTGGCCACTGTGTTGATATATTTTATATAGAGGTCCTGATCCATAAGTTTTCTTTTACAAATCCAATCAATATCTATTTTTACTCACTGGGTGAGTATCAGAATGGCAAATGTACAATTGTCCTCTTTGTGGCTACAACAACTCATCCATCCTATCTTCCACCATGTGTAATTTTCTTTTTTTTTTTTTTGCAATGTCACTTCTGCTTGGACAGTTACGGCCCATCTACATCTCTTTCTGTAGAGCGTTACATGCTAGGGGGTATTGGGTAACATATCAAACTTCAGGTGCCTTTCTTATCAAATGCATCTGTCGGAGGATCACACTTTGAGCTAGGGCTACATTTTCAGAATCAACTCCTAAGGCTACCAAAGATCTCATTCTACCACTAAGGGTGTGTACAGTAAATCTACAGCACTGAGGACACCGGTGGCAATGCCAATCCCTCCTAGGACAGTGGCACACCGTTCTCTCTTAAAGGGGATCTTTCACTCCGATTATGGACTTTTATCTACAGTAATACATGTGTGGTTCTTCAGATGAACTGGACATACAGTAACTTATTCTTGAATATTCAGTTTAGACTATATACTTGGCATCTGTCAGTGTGGAACCTAGCTACTCAGATTCCTGCTTGCACTCCTTTCTTGGAGGGATTTAGAGTACATTTTTTTCAGGAGGCTGAATGCGAGCACAATGTACACAATCTATACAAATATCAACATACAGTGAATATGTCATCCTGATTTTGGACCATTATCTACAGTACTACATGATATGGAGTCCAGCTCACTATTTTTATTTTCCTGTGTTCCCCCCCACTGTCTGCACTCAAAGCTGCATTGAAATACACAGTCTGGACTGCTGTGCTGTTCTAACATCATGGAGAGGAATCATGTGCGCATACTCAGCAGTCCTGACAATGTATTTCATTGCAGCTCTGAGCTCTGACAGCAGGGGAATGGGGAGCAGCAGGAAAATAAAAATAGTGATCTGGACTCCACATCTGCAATTCTACTCAGATATGGAGTATACTAACAGGACTTGTCCCGTGATTTAGTTCCTTCTCTCCCCCATTTTCTCCTCTTATTTTTATTCCCTTGTGTAATCTTGTCTTTCCTTTAATGAAAATTTCTGCATCAGTGTTCTGTCATTACTTTCTGGCTTATGTGACTGATGGATTTTGTGTACTTGACATATTTCTGTTGTATATGCAGAATGTTGATAAAAATCTTTTGACCATAAGATTCATTAGTGGACATTACCTTTAAGCTGCCCGTACACAACAGTTATCGACCAAACAATCAATCGGCTGAAAGCTATCTCTCCCTCCTGTCTTCCCCATACACTTACACCTTAGGCTCGGCCAAACACATATATATGTATTCTATGGGGAGATCGGAGAAAGCCTCTGCCAGACAGTTCTGGTGGCTTATTCCTGGGAGAACAAAATGATCAGGTGAAAATATTAATTTCACGCGATCCTTGTCTTTCCCAACAGATGATGTCAGGAGCTCCCCACACTCATTAGTGTGTCGGCCAAATCCACCATTCTTGGTGGGTTTGGCTGACAAAAGACTAATGTGCATGGCCAACTTTAGATTTGAAAAAGCTGCATATTGTTGAAGATGCTGTTGGATCTAACCACTGATCTCTCTGAATCACAGTGCAATCTAGGCTGGGCACCAGAATGCCCCCAGGCAAAGCATCCGGCGTGTTTCAACCTGTCTTTAGTTCAAACTAAGAAAAACCCGTACTTTTGGAACCTACAGCTCTAATTGCTAACAAAATAGCTGGTAAATAAGTAACTCAATCGTTTCTTGCTTCATGAATCATTTTTGTCTATTTCGATTTTAAAGGTTATTTCATGAGCTCAAAGCTTTCCAAGCAAATTGTGGGTGGTAAGGAAAATAAAATAATTGCTGGATACCCAGCAAAGTACACAGGTGGAGCATTACCTGTCGCACTTTCTAATATCTTAGGAAATTCCCGATGAGAAAATACACAATATCCTGGTTGTCGTTAGTGTTGTGTTGTTAGTGGCTGGCAATGCCTCCACCCACTCGGAGAACATGTCCACCACTACTGGTTACTTACAACTCCAGCACTTGCCAACGAGTCCTGACATTCATGAGCTTTTGGCTTTCTCTGCGCCTGCGACTGATTGACTTTTTTCACCAAAAGAATTAGCAGTGGAGGGGAAGGGTTTAAACCCCAGAAGCTCATGAATATTCAGGACACATCAACATGTACTGGAGCTGCTCAATACAAGATTGTCGCAAAATGGCATAGTCAGTTAAAGAATGTATCCCAGCATTTTGCTAGGGGCATCTGTTAATAGTTTATGTTGACCTTAGTTGGGATGCCATTAACTGGTGACAGATTCCCTTTAAAATTTTATTTAGCAGGTAGAAAAGGACCAATGAAATCAATTTTGATTAACCCACAGGACTCTTCGCTACGCTACGCTAAATGTGGTTTCCCCTTTCATTTGGGATTGTTTTGCAGATAAGGCACTCCTCATTTACCTCATGATACAAGGCTCTGGGTTGAGGATGCCACTTTTTCCTTCTAATCAGATGTAGCAAAGCTTTGGGACCTGGGTAGGCAAAGGCTGAATAGTTAAATGTAATTAAAATTGTGCTGATGTTAGGGATTTAAAGTAATAATTTATCTTCAACATTCTTGAAATGCAAAGGTTCACTTACTTCCACATTCATGGGCTCCCCATCCTTGTACTGTAAATTAATAAGGTCTTAAAAGACAGACTGAGTTGTGGGGGTTGATAAGAACCCTTCATCATAGCTGAAACAATTACACAACAGTATGTGTTCTCCCAATGTTAATGCTGCTTCCTTTGTTACTTTGACTGCCTAGACATTGCCCAGAATGTGAGGGTCAGAAATGAGGGTATTCTTTTTTTCACTGCATTATCTATCTTAAAGGCTACGTACATCTTTGGTGACAATTATTGCATTGTACTGATTTTGAACTAAAAATCATTTTTTCAATTGGTCTTTATTAAAAATGATGAGCCATTTTCTCTGCACAGCCTTGAGTTTATCTACTAGCAGGATCTGTATTTTCTCTCTGCTCCATTAGGTAGGGAGCTGACGGGCTCCTTATCTCTGCTCATTAATGCTCAATTCTTATCTTACTGCTAAGAATGTGGCTTAAATAAGTGTTTATGACTTTTTTTTGTAATTTAGAGATAAGAGTTATTAGAAGTACCAGTCACACTGCTAGAAAAACAGTTAACCCTTTGTGACAGAACGGCTCAATATTTTTAATAAATACCAATTGGCAAAATAATTTTTTAGCCCAAAGTGAGTAAAATGTGAAGGGGTGTATTCTATGAATCAAACATCTCCCTTTATTCCCAAACATTCAAGCACAATATCACAGAGGAGACTATGTAAGCACTGAAGATGTTCAGTGGCTCATTTCGTAACTGAAGAACACTGAAGAACATGCTAAACTGCCTCCAACTTGTCTCTCAGAGCCAAAAAATATCCGGGGAGGTTATCATGTAACAACAAGTCAGGTATCCATAAAGCTTATCATGTCACGTAGTTTACTTGGTGTAAGTACTTAGCACCATCAATAGTCACAACCATAGTTATGAGTGCATCATTGGAGCTACGGTAGATGTTACCTGTCTCCTACCTCAGCCTGTGAATCTCTGGTTTCAAAAGTGACTATCTATTGAGTCATGCAGTGAGAATTTACTCCACAGGCTATGTTTTGTAACAAAGCCTTCACAGTGGCATGAGTGGTCAGCACTCAGATCTTAATTGTAATATGACCTCTGGAGACTGGAATAGATGTAACTAGTGAGCAGCTGAAGGAGTATATAAGCCTCAGATCCACAACCATGCGATTGGTACCATCTTGTTTCTTCACTGGCAGAATAGAGCTGTTACACTGAGAATTTCCCCATGTCACAAACCCCTGCCTTTCCAAGTCACTGATGGCTTTCCTAAAGAACATCCTCCTCAGGTATTCTGTATTGTCGCTAAATGGGTAGTAACGTTTCAGCTGTCACGTTGACTTGCATCTGCATTAACAACCAAAATCTGTTCCTAAGTAACCCACAAATTGGGCATCATGCTTTTCAACAGTTTTTTTTTCAATGTATTGTCAGCAACATTGACAGCATTTATATCATTTTCATCATTTGCAATATTGGAGAAACAAAGACAAAACATAGTTTAACCCTTTTGTACAGCCATTGCACAATCCACAATTCCTTGTGATCCCAATACATCAGTTCCCAAAATTGTATTGAAAAAACACATAGTAAACCCCTTTGGTTCAAACCCCTGACTGCTGAATTCTCAGGTTCAAAGGACAACTTTGTACTGCCTGGAAGCCCACTAAATCCTGAGTCACTCCTCTCTGCATCATCTTGGCATCTGCTTTTACCCCACAAATCCGTTTATCAAAAATCTCAGATTCCCTATAGAGCCTCAGACCTACCTGAAAAATAACATAAGGTCCAAAATCCTCTAGTCTCTGAGCAGCGCCTGGCTCAAGACCAGCTGAAGCAAGAGGTGCAGAAGGAGTACTGCTGGTTCTGTCCAGGAGCATTACAATTTTGTCGTCTCCCTGTTGGCTGCATTCCTGACTGATTTCTAGCTCTTAGTTTCTTCAAAAACCGAGACCAACTATGTTCCTGCACCCAATCGTTTTGTTCACTAACCCCTTGTTGAGTTGTCAGCAACTGCAACAACGACTAGTGCTGCACAAACAAACACCCTTAGATGTTCAGTCTGGGACTCAGTTCTCAGTATTCCTTTTACTACCTCTTCTATGTTCTGAGCTTATCCTAAAGCTATATCTAAACCAACCTTCTGTGGGAACTGTTCCATCATATTTTCTCTGTCTTTCTGGGTCTGCTAAGAATATTCCTTATAACATACCATACATTTCTCTGTAGCTTCCCTAGAATCATATTTCTTTCCTATCTTAAAATTATCTAAGAGCTTGGGAGTAATCTTTCTATTACATTTAAACCCGTTCAGTTACAAGTTACAATGTCTTCCCTCTTTGCTACACATCTCTGATTCTTTCCATGTTTCCCTTCTCAAACCTGTTGTGTTCAATCATTACTCCAGATACTTGGTTCCTGCTTTTACTCCTGTTGGCACAGAGAATGAGTATGAAGTCAAATATATTCTGGATATGAAGAGAGTCAGAGGTCAAACCTTCTTCCTGTTGAATTGGAAAGGTTATAGCTTAGAGGAGAAATCTTGAGAGCCAGATGCAAACATTAATGGTCATATTCTTCTATCACAGCAGTGCCCATGGACTGCTGCTGCTCTGCTTACCTACCACTGTATGTGTCCAAATGGAATGAACCTGCCTCATGTTCTCCCTTTCTTCTTGGTGGGTACAGCCAGGGACGTAGCTATAGGGGGTGCAGAGGTAGCAGTCGCTACCGGGCCCAGGAGCCTGAGGTGGCCAAAAGACCCTTGTGCCATATAAGAAGACACTGCTATTACAAACGTGCATGCTGGTCAAGTTACACCTCTGGCTGGAGGGAAGGGGTTAGGTCAAGAATTTGGCATGGGGGTGTTGCTGTTCAATTTTTGCCTCAGGCAGCACAAAGACAATGTACTTCCCTGCCCCTGACCACGAAGTACTGAGAGAAGGGGGGCGAAAGCTGAACTCTTGCACCAGGGCCCATGAGCCTTTAGCTACTCCCTTGAGTCCAGCCACTGGGGTTGTTCTGTCACTCCATGCAGGCTGCAGCCTGCTTCTTGCCAGGATAGACCTTCATCCTCATTTGCCCATAGGGTGCGCGCACTCTGCCTCTGGCTCTTAAAAAGCCAACTCACATACATCGTAATGTTAAACATGTTAAACATCCTGGGATACTTAATGCACCTTCCCCTGTGGGAAGGTGCCTAAGCATTAGGTTTCAAGACTGCTAGTATCTTGCTAAGGTGTGCTGTATTCATTGTCTGTCAGTTTACTGACTTCTGCTTGTTTTCTTGCATTTTGACCTTCTGCTGCCTGACCTGTGCCTGACCTCCATATTGACCTAAGGACACAGATACAGTTGAGGACTGACAGCGAACCGCCATTAGGAATATCAAAGTGGAGGTCCCTTCAACCATCAGGGCTGTGTATCAGTGCCTGACGTCACACCCTCCGGAGAGATGTTGTATGCGTCACGTTGTTTGCACAGTGCACAGAGGCTTCAGACAGAAGTCAGGAGCTAAGCAACATACACCAGTTATGATATCTTGGCTCTGCCTCACTGAGCTCTATATGCTGGTGGAGTCTGTGTCGGTGGACAGTGGAGGACAGAGCACAGGTACTAGTCTGCTCTAGTGCTTCCCCACAGAATATGATATACCTGTGTTATTTATGGTGTTACATAGGACTGCAAGTAAAATCAACTACATTATCTGTATACAGAGAATGATCACTGCATTATTATCTGTAATGTTACATGGGATTACATGTAAAATCTACCACATTATCTGTTCTCTGGTCACAAAGCTACATGAAAAATATCATATGTCATGTTGCTTCATGAAAAGAGTGCAGATAATGTAGTATAATGTACCTGCAGTCCTGTATAACGCCACAGATAATACAGTGATCATTCTCTGTACCGATAATATAGTTAATGTTACCAGCAGTCCTATGTAACACCACAGATAACACAGTGATAACTCTGAATATAGATTATGTAGTTGATCTTACATGCAGTCCTACATTTTCGTTTTTCACTTCCTGCCTACCAAAGCCATAACTTTTTTTTTTATTTGTTGTTCATATAGCTGTTTGAGGGCTTGGTTTTTCGGGACTAGTTGTATTTTCTAATGGCACCATTTTATGTTGCATATGATTAAGGTAAAACTTTCATTCTCTGGCTTAGTACAATTACAATGACACCAGTTTTTGCATATTCTGACCCCCATCACTTTTTTATAGTTATGTCTACCTTGCTGTGTGACGGCTCATATTCTTGCAGGGTGATCTTTAGTTTTTATTGATACCATTTTGGAGTGTGTATGACTTTTTGATCAATTTTATTTAAAGGGAGTCTTTCACCAGTTTTTTACCAATATAACTAAGAGCACTGCCCCAAAGAAGATTGCAGACACATCCAAGACATACCTGTGTGCACTGTGTGTCTGTATTACACGTCACATCCCAGACATACCTGTGTGCACTGGGTGTCTGTATTACATGTCCAGGAAAAACACTTTTATTCTGCAGGAAAACAGCTCCCAAGTGCCCAGCTCTGCTGCTGCAAGTGCCCAAAACAAACCAGACTGAAGAGTTGCTTTAGCTGCTCATATCTTGGGATTGGTAGCAGATAGAAAAATGGTTCTGACCTTCTTTGAAAGCTGGCATTCCAAGCTTACAAATGATACCAAAATCACATTAGCATTAAGAAGAAGATATAGCTGTTAGAAATTGAGTCGGGAGAGAAAGCTGTTTTTAGTTTCACTTTCAGCTGGGCACTTGGGAGCTGTTTTCCTGCAGAATAAAAGTGTGACCCAAGCTATTGCAGTTTGCGCCCCGGGGAAAGCTGCCTCAGATGCCATGGTCACAACTGACGATGGCATCTGAGGGGTTAAATGTCTGAAAATTAGCCCCAGGCATCTGCTGTTTAAAACAGCAGAAACCTGGCAGGTATAGCGCCTACTGCGCTCACAAATGGGCGCCATATTTAAGGACCCGACTTCTACCGTACATGTACGGTGGAATTAGGGAAGGGGTTAACTACACAGTCAAAAGGTTACTATGTTTTTTTCCCCTCAAGAACTTAGTTATGCATATTCTCTTATAATAACTGCGGACAACTACTAACTTCTCATTACATAGGTAGGAAGTCCCAAAGTCTCTCTGTTTTAGCTGGCTGTGCTTTAACCCTTTCCACAGTGCAGTGCAATAAGCCTGCAAATGAACAGGATATATTATTGTGTATTATAATAAACATAAAATGCAGATCAACAATATAAAACAGTATAAGTGTAAACAACGGCATAAATCATAGTACAAGTCAGCCCTTCAAAGTGCAATAAAATAGGGATTCGATGGCTTTGCATAGTAGCAATATGGGCAAACGTCCACAAATGTCCAAAGCACCCTTGCTCCAGGGCACTAAGCTAGCACATAGTAGCAGTGGCAAAGAAACTTCCTTCCCCTTTTTAGAGAAGACTGTGCTGTGAGCATGACTGGGATTACAGGCTGACACCTAGGCCTCTGTCAGCAGTGAGCACTAAAGCGCACTTAACTCTTCGTAAGCCAGACGGTGAAGGGAGCCAGAGAACACTGTAATGAAATTAGGAAACTCCAGATGCGGAAGAAATAAAAAAGGGGGGGGGATCTTCCCTGGTCAGTTTTGCTTTCCTTACAGTAGAAAGCTTTCTTAGATTATTGAATGAACCTTTGCTGATTGTAGAGACATCTAGTGTTGATTTTACACAATTCAAGCAAAACTTCCTGAAAATTCCTCACTAGTTCATCACTTGTCCTTCAAGGCTATTGTCACCTTTGGGTGGTTTTTTAAGATTGCATTTTACTCATTTTGGGCTAAAAATCTTTTTTCAGTTGGTCTTCATTAAAACATTTCAGCAGTTTTTGTGATACCTGAGGTTAAAAATCAGTCTATTTGCAGACTATCCTTCCTGAGTTCCCTCAGCTGATGATTGATATATAGCTCTTATCTCTGATCTCCTGACCTTTAAACACTCATTATAGCTAAGCTCTTATCAAACTGATAAGATTATGGCTTAAATGAGTGTTTATGAGGTCAAGAGGTCAGAAATAAGGCTTCACGTGAGCTGATGGAACTCAGGAGGCATAGTCTTCAAATAGACTGATTGTAACTGCTTATATCACAAAAACTGCAGAAATATTTAAAAAAAAAACAAATGAGAAAATGATTGTAGCCTAAAATGAGCAAAATGCAATCATAAAAAAACTGCCCCAAAGGAAAAGCTAGGGATCCATATTGTGAAATGTGAATCCCTAAACCTTAGGAAAGCGCATACACTCCCATCAGTGGAGGGGAGACATGACTTAAGCCTCAAGGGAACCCATATACTCTAGGCCAGGGTAGGCAACCTCCGTCACTCCAGCTGTTGTGAAACTACAACTCCCAGCATGCATACTTGCTCTGCTCTTCTAAGAACTATCATAGAAATGAATGGAGCATGCTGGGAATTGTAGTTTCACAACAGCTGGAGTGCCTAAGGTTGCTGACCCCTGCTCTAGGCAGTACCCTAGAGGTAAGCAGGAACTTCAGATACCAGTCATTCACTGATAACCTCTAGGACTAAAAAGAGGAACACAAAACTACCTCTCATCAGCTATGCAGAGCACATGCTCAAGAAGTCCAGCCATACAGCAGGAATGAATCTTGAAGGCATACACAATAATACAGAGCTAAGTAAAGGTAATCATATCCCAGACAAGAACACTTCACCTAATCGCTGGCCTCATGAGTCTCCTCCTGTATATCACTGAGGACAGTGATTGGCTGCAGCGGTCATGTGAGGTATGCAAGCATGTCATCACTGCAGCCAAAAAAAATGATGCCATGGCTATAGGGGTGTGGAGCATGGTGGCACCAGCACTGGAGTACAGCAGATTTGATCCAATGAATATAATGTCTTTTTTTAATTGACGGAAAATCCCTTTAAGCTTACTGGTCCATAAAGAAGACCTAGAGCTCT
This sequence comes from Rhinella marina, assembly GCA_900303285.1. Taxonomy (NCBI): domain Eukaryota; kingdom Metazoa; phylum Chordata; class Amphibia; order Anura; family Bufonidae; genus Rhinella; species Rhinella marina. The sequence goes on from ONZH01014530.1 coordinate 26,611, forward strand.
TTTTGAAAATCGACACCATATTTGCATTTCACCAGCTACTTAATTTTATGCCAGTTGCTAGCTAATATCTAAGTATGATGAACAGGGGCACAGCAGTAATTTCTTTAAGCTTTCTTTAACTCTAAGCTCCAGTTATTCACATTTACATTATGTAGCTTAGCTTGGACCATTTCCATGTTCAACCAATTTAGTATTAATGGATGTACAATATTAACAGCACTGGAGGCATCTAACAGCTACTTTCTTCTTTTGTAGATATGATACTAAAGGACCCAATGGGTAATTCTGTCTTCTTTTGATCTTTCGAAATTCCAACTCACTATTATTTTTGTGTGTTACAAGCTGATATCTGAAGGCGTTGTTTTTGTTATTTAGCCATTTTCACAGCTGCATCCCAATCCTAGATGTCAAATATCCACCAGGCTGGGATCTTCCACCTCAGTTTTGATTTCTTTACAGCACAGAACTTTCTAAAATAACTGGGTGAACCTTTGCTGATTGTAGAGACATCTAGTGGTGATACATACACAATTCAAGCAAATCATCCTATACCATGAAATTTTCTTCTGTGCTTAGTTCATTAATTCTGCTTAACTTTCACACAATTTCATTTAATTTAATATAGAATGGTGTAATAAACACATTTTCTAATCACTTCATTTAAAAAATATGTCTACATCCACCTCACTTCTGTTGCACTCCTGATATGAGTACTTGTTTCTCACAACTTTAATTACCGCTGAGAGCTCATTATGTACTCAGCCAGCGTCAGAGAGGAGGGCTTGGACGTCCTCCTGGGCATCGACCCACCTGGAAATTTCCCGGTAAGGTCTATGGCCAATCCACCCCTATCAGAAACTGATGTTGGACAAGAGAGCCTGGATCGCAATCCTCATTCTAGTTGATCCCAAAGGTGTTAGATAGGGTTGAGGTCAGGGCTCTTTGCAGCCAGTCAAGTTTTCACCAAACCATGCATTTATGGATCTTGCTTTGTGTACTGGGGCCCAGTCATACTGGGACAGAAAAGGGCCTTCCCTAAACTGTTCCCACAAAGTTGGAAGCATACAATTGTCCAAAATGTCTTGTTATGCTGAAGAATTAAGATTACTCTTCACAGGAACTAAAGGTCCTAGGCTCATCCCTTAAAAACAACCCCATAGCATTATCCCTCCTCTACCAAGCTTTACAGTTGGCACTATGCAGTTAGGTAGATATTCTCTTGCTATTCTTCAAACCCAGACTTGTCCATCAGACTGCCAGAAACAGAAATGTGATTGATCACTCCACAGAACACGTTTCCACTGCGTCAGAGTCCAATATCGCCATGCTTTTCACCACTGTATCTGACCTTGGCATTGTGCTTGGTGATATAAGGTTTGTGTGCAGCTGCTCAGTCATGGAAACCCCTGCCATGAAGCTCCCGATGCACAGCTGTTGTGCTGATGTTAATGCCAAAGGAGGTTTGGGGCTCTGCAGTTATTGAGTCAGGAGAGCTTTGGTGATTTTTATGCACTATGTAACTCACCCCGCCACCACTCTGTAACTTTATGTGGTCTGCCACTTCATGGCTAAGTTGCTGTCATTGCTAAATAATTTCACTTTGCAAAAATATCAATCACAGTTAAGCGTTGAATATCTACTACAGTACCACACAAATTCAGTGAGCTCTTTAGAACGACCCATTCTTCTGGATTTTATACACCTGTAGCAATGGGACTGAAGGAAACACCTGAATTCAATGATTAAGACGAATTCAATACTTTTGTCCATATAGTGGATGTTCTTTTCTGCTGGAAAATCCAGGTGGAGGAAAGATGCACACTCAATAGTAGGTGCACTGCATACTTTCATTCTGACCCTAGATATTTTCTCTTGGTATCTATGATTTCATCCCTACCTCAACATAAAAATGATGTGTACCAGTTGTGTACAGTTCTTTGATGTAATGATCAGTAAAACATTCTTAACAAGATATGTTTTTTATTAAAAAAAATATACAAAACTTAGTATCAAATTAATAAAAATAAATAAATATATAATAGATAAATAAATAAATAAATAGATAAATAGAAATGATAGATAAATATATAAATAAGTGGTTCAGTCATGGGCATGCCCGCCGGCTGGAGATCCTTGTCTGTCTACTGAGACTTTGTTTTCAAAAACATGCGTCCGGAAAGGCGACCAGCCTGCAGTAAATTGTGTTTGATGTTTACGTGGATTATCCTCCGAGCGCACACTGCGTCGTCCTGCAGAATAGAAAGATGTAAAGTTAGACAATACTGGCAATGAAAAGAGCCACTTGCGATAAGACGACCAGTAAGACATATAGAAAGTATTCACACCATTTCACCTTTTTCCAACTTTTCTCACATTATAGTCTTCATCATTCAGTGAATGATGTATGTTTTCTCATCAGTCTACACACAGTTTACCATGACGACAAAACAAGAGGATTGTAGAAGTTTATGCAAAGGTAAAATCTCACATTGAAACCCTATGCTCTGTACTTAGTTGAGGAACCTTTTGCAGTGGCTACAGCCTCAGTTCTTCTTAGCTGTGATTCTACAAGCTTGCTATATTTGAGGAGTTTCTCCAGTGTTTCCTTGCAGAACCTCAGTAGATGGCATGAACTACTGCTCAATTCTATTGGCCTACCGGAGATGCAAAGTGAGCAGTCACATAGAAGTGAATGGAGCAGTGGTCGTGTACCACAGCTCCATTTTCATATGGGGTTCCAGAACATCCCATTATTCTGATTGCTGAGCTTCCAACCACTGGGACCCCTTTGGTTAGGTAATGTGTTCTTTACATCAGTGATGAACCAAAACCAGGAGTAAATCCTACACCAAGATAAGGTATAATGGAAAGATTTGCTTCTGTTCTGTTTTTGGCTCACAATCACTGATGGAAATCACTGATAACACATTGACTGTTTGAAAGTGGCCTATAGGTTTCAGTGTGTTCCTAAGACCTGCAATATTTGATTTTGCCTATTCCAGAGCCCACAATTTCTTAGCTTTGTTTTTGGTCTAATCACACTAGGACCAGGAGTAGCATATTATGCCTAGTAAAATTAGTCAGAATGGAAAGAACATGTAGAAAAGGAGAAGTGGTATATATGTCATTGAAACATGGAGTTAGAGAGGATGAACGCCATGGCACTGAGCTGGCAGTCAGTCATATTATGACCTCTATAGTCCCTCAGGATCTCATCAATTCAGCATCATTATTATAATTCAAGATGTAAAAGAAGATACCATAATAAAATATATTTCCTCTATCATGGGATATCACTTGGTGCATTTGTCAAGTTGTGAGATTAGACACGAAGAGATATTATTATAAGGATCATGGAGATTGTTACCTGCTCTTCCAAGATCTTCTCCAGATCAATGAAATATTCACTTATCTTCTTTACAGAGAGACGATTTTCTATGGTCCTGTAGATCTGGAGAGAAATAAAGTCTGTTGATTAGAGACTGCCCACTGTAACACGCAGGGTGGTTCTAGGTTACTTGATATGAAACGTACGCAGCCCTTCAGCAGATTCGCCTGATGATCCAGATCTTCCTGAAGTTGTCCCCAGGTTGTCTGGTTGATCACAAGTTTCTCCTGGTGCTTTGTGTAGAACTGGATGATTTTGTAGAAAAGTTCACGCACTGTTATGGCTGCAGATTCAACCTGTAAATTCAAAGGTAGAAATTTATCATGAGGAGAATATTTGAAGTCAGTTTTGCCTGAGTCTGTGTTAGAATACTTAACGCCACATTTATCAAATGTTGCATGTTGTTTGATAAATTTATCTTATCCTTAAACCTAACACTTTTGAAATGTTACTCTAGTTTTCCTACTCCACCCACATAGTGGAGCGAGACAGCAATAAATCTGGAGTGAAACTTATTAATATAGCCTACTATCCCACCCACATTACCCAAAACTGGAGTAATGTAACAATGCAAAAAGTCACAAAATATTTGCACAAATGATCCCAAAAAGTCACAAAGCCCAATTTTACTACTTTTTGAAGGCAGGATTCTGTGAAGGTATGATAAATCAGGGGCCAGGGCAAATGTGTTTATCTGTATTGGACTGGGTGCTGTGATTGCCCAAAGTTTTTCATCCTCTATGGAGAGGTCTTTGGTGGAAGCAGTGGTGTAATTATCACAGAAGCAGGGAGTGTGACCACAACTGTGCCTGGGGAAGAAGGGGCTCACTGGTGCCCCTTATCTACATTTTAGGGACTACAGAGCATTGAGGATTTCAGGCTTTTGATTTAGTGATGACATCACTGCTTCCACCACATTCTCTGAAACGTGGACAGCAGGCATCAGGAAGAGACATGTGCTTGATATGGGAATGGGCTTAGGTGACTTAGGTGGCACAATTAGTCTTGAGACACTACTGTGTGGGGGCACAAAGTGGTGAATTATTATGTAGGGATCACAAAAGAAGGCATTATTATCTGTGTGGGGGGGCAACAAGGGGGCATTATAAACATGTGGAACATTATTACTGTGTGAAGCCTAAAGGGGGCACTTTTACTATTTGGGGACACTAAGTTTGTCAGGAACAAGAGAGTAGGTACTATTACCATGAGGGTCACCAACTACAACTATGATTATTATTATTACAATCAGGGGAACTATTATGTCTGGCGCAGTATGCATGGCGAGATTGCGTGTGTGTATTTCTGACTGTGGCCCATAAGACCCTTTCCATGCCCCTTGGGGTTAAATGAATGGTATTTTGTGAAATTCTGCATACACTGGCTTACTTCTGCTCCACCTGGAACCTAAAGACCATTAGATGCTCTGATTATCCCTGAAAGCTAACACAGTGGTTGATTTACCTGACTGGTTTTGAAGAGATGACGAGTTTCCGGGAGGGTTATGTTGGTCTGACAATCAACTGATGTCTCATTCTCTGGAATCTGGAACACAATATAAAACAGCGTGTAATCAGAAGAAGAAATGTCACATTTAGTCAGAGGTCTCTGGTGTAGAAAATCCATTTTTAAACACTGTATGGCCTCTTTCACACGGTCCGTATTTGGTCAGTATTTTTGCTTCAGTATTTGTAAGCCAAATCCAGGAATGGGTTCAAAACACAAACAAGGCATAAATATTTCTATTATAACTAGAGTTGAGCGAACGTGCTCGTAATGAGCACTGTACTGCTCGGATCCCATGTGCTCGCATGGGCGCAGGCATCCGGATCCGTCGGGTGAGGAGGACGGATCCGGATGGCAGCGTCCATGCGAGCGCAGGGGATCCGAGCAGTACAGTGCTCATTACGAGCACGTTCGCTCAACTCTAATTATAACCTTTCCCTGTCGGTTCCACTCCTGGTTTTGGCTTACAAATACTGACCAAATACTAATGCAAAATACAGACCAAATACTGACCATGTGAAAGAGGCCTATTAGGGAATTCTGAAAAAATAGAGGGAAAGTCCACCCAGAAAAGGATCTACATCTACTAGCTAGTGCAGAGAGAAGATACAAAGAGCACCTCTGCCATATCAGTGTCATACATGTGGCTGACAATACACTAAACAACCAGTGTTCAGATTATCACTTGATGATATAGCTAACAAACATGCCTTTTACGGTAAATGCATATGTTGAAGATTTGTTGTAGATGAAATGCACACAAAATTCCCACCAAATGCTTAATTAAATCTGCCACACACTTGCCAGTGGCAAATTTAATTGCAGATTTAAACTCTATTGAATAAATCTACAAATATCTACAATCTGCAAAACAATGGGCATGGTGCAGATTAGAAAGTCCAATCTGCATGAAGAAATCTGCTTGTAAACAATCTGCAGAATGTACATGGGGATTTGGAAATCTCATAGGTCTAAATTCTACTGTACGTTACTGCAGATTCTCTGTCCAGAATCCACACTGCAAATCCCCATGAAATCTGCAACATGTGAAGTTTAAGGAAAGCGCTGTAGTCTTGGAGCATGGTTTGATTGCACCCTGTGCACCATCTATAAGCCCTACCATGGGGCCAAAGCAAAAATTGGTATGAGCTTCCAATTTACCATGACCACTTCCAACAGCAAGTTCTGAAATGCTCTTGATTGGTCTATGTAACGCACAGGGATAAGGCACACAGTGATGTCACAGTACAAGGATAATGTACAAAATGTTGATGTTGTTACCATACAGGAATAAGGTACACAGTGATGTCACAGTTAAGGAAAGTGTACACAGTGATGTAATAATGGCAGAATAATGTGCACGCTGATATCAGTACAGGGATAGTGCACAATGTGATGTCACAATACAGAGATATTCTATTCTGTGATTATACAGCGCAGGAATTATACAAAGAGTGAGGCCATTGTACAGGCATAAAGCATATCACATGGCATAGCACAGGAATAACACAAACCTGTTTTCTCACAACATAGAAAAATATATAATGCCGTAGATATAATGCACAATACAAGAATAATGCAAAAAGTGATGTCGTAGAGAAGGAATAATGCACATGGCAGGAGAAACCATGGGGCTTTATGTTAAAGCTAAGTTTTTCATGCCACCCTAGATACATTTCACTAGTCATTACTAACTGCACTATATCTTTGAGTGGATATGGGCCCCTTATTTGTTGAGCCCCATATCAGCTACTATGCCTGCTATCCTGGTAGTTATGCCTATACATGTGACTAATGTCAATTCATTCTATAGAAAGAAGAGATGAAGACAAAAGTGTGAGGAACTCACCATGTGCTGGAAGTTCTTGAGGTAGTCTTGCCGCCATATGCATTTCTTGGAGTAGACTATGGAACCTGCACAGAGCAGGAGAAGGAACGTCCAGGTGTTGACTGGAGACATTATCTGCGGGCTTGAGGATGCACTCACAAGATATAAAGTTGGGCAAGAGATTCTGGGCTTCTCTGTCCTGGTCAAGACTTTGCTCAGTGCTGTGTCCCATCTTCACAGCTTTACAGTTATATACCAAAAGCAACCTTAGATGTCAAAAAAGTGAAATCATTGAACAGAGCAGGGATCTTCCGCATCAGTTTTATTTTCCTTACACTAGAGAAGTTTTTTTCACGAATGCTGATTGTGGTGACATCTAGTGGTGATCTTACATAATTCAAGCAAAACTTCCTGCCGGAGTTCTCCAGTCCAGGCATTGCCAGATGTTACCAGAATGCTGCCGGCTCCATTGACTATAATGGCGTCTGGCAGAGATCCGGCCATTATCTGCTGCTTGCAATGGTTTTTGTCTGGGCAATTCCTGACATTCTAAGCTGGAACAGCCTGCCGGAGAGCTGTGCCGCAAATGTGAAAGTATCCTTACCTTAACATTCCTCTTACTCAATTTCCATATAAGAACATTCTTAGATGTTCAATGTCAAGTATCATAACAATGGGACAAATTATTCAGCCTGAGTTTAACACCAGTGTTCCCTATAAGCTGCGCGGGCGCGCAGCCGCGCAGCTTACTTTCTGCCTCCGCTCAGGGCCTTTCCTGGCCCGCTCACCGCCGCAACCCGGACTTAATTTATAGTGTATGCCTGTTCCGATGGGGAAGCCCTGTTGCGGTGGGCTCGGAACAGGCATACACTATGCTTCCCTTAACGTCCTGACGCTCAGGACGTTCCTGTGCGGCGCTCCCAGCTGGCCCCGCCTCCTCCCTCATGCCACGCTGCTGCTACTGGACGAGGAAGACCTGTGCAGTGCGGCAAAGAAGGGAAAGAAGAAGGGAGAAGAAGATCAAGGCCCCAGCCCCCTCCAGAGCGTTGAAGTGGTGTCGGAGACAAGGGCCAAGTAACTGTAAGTTTTTATGTGTTTCATATATGTGTGTGTGTGTATGCATATACTGTGCCACACAATATACAGTATACCTCTACACTGTGTATATACTGTATATTGTACATTATGGCACAGGGGTTATATTGTCCGGCATGGTGTAACCGTCATGCATTTGCTGTACAATATACATTATAACCCCTGTACCATGCTATACAATGTACAGTATAATCCATACACCATGCTGTATAATATACAGTATAATCAGTAGACCATGCTGTATAGTATACAGTATATGCCGTACACCATGCTGTATAATATACAGTATAATCCGTACACCGTGCTGTATAGTATACTGTATATGCCGTACACCATGCTGTATAGTATACAGTATAATCCGCACACCATGCTGTATAGTATACAGTATAATCCGTACACCATGCTGTATAGTATACAGTATAATCTGTGCATCATGGTGTATAATATACAGCATAATCCATACACCATGCTGTATAATATACAGTATAATACCTGCACCATGCTGTATAATATACAGTGTAGTCCATATACCATGCTGTATAATATACAGTATAATCCACACACCATGCTGTATAATATACAGTATAATCCATACACCATGCTGTATAATATACAGTATAATCCATACACCATGCTGTATAATATACAGTATAATCCATACACCATGCTGTATAATATACAGTATAATCCGTACACCATGCTGTATAATATACAGTATAATCTGTACACCATGCTGTATAGTATACAGTATAATCCGTACACCATGCTGTATAATATACAGTATAATCCGTACACCATGCTGTATAATATACAGTATAATCTGTACACCATGCTGTATAGTATACAGTATAATCCGTACACCATGCTGTATAATATACAGTATAATCCATACACCATGCTGTATAATATACAGTATAATCCGTACACCATGCTGTATAATATACAGTATAATCTGTACACCATGCTGTATAGTATACAGTATAATCCGTACACCATGCTGTATAATATACAGTATAATCCGTACACCATGCTGTATAATATACAGTATAATCTGTACACCATGCTGTATAGTATACAGTATAATCCGTACACCATGCTGTATAATATACAGTATAATCCATACACCATGCTGTATAATATACAGTGTAGTCCATACACCATGCTGTATAATATACAGTAGAATCCATACACCCTGCCGTACAATATACAGTATAACACCTACACTGTGGGGTTATGCTATATATTATACAGCATGGTTCATGGATTATACTGTATATTATACAGCATGGTGTACGGATTATACTGTATACTATACAGCATGGTGTACGGATTATACTGTATATTATACAGCATGGAGTAGGGATTATACTGTATACTATACAGCATGGTGTACGGATTATACTGTATATTATACAGCATGGTGTATGGATTATACTGTATATTATACAGCATGGTGTATGGATTATACTGTATATTATACAGCATGGAGTAGGGATTATACTGTATATTATACAGCATGGTGTACGGATTATACTGTATATTATACAGCATGGAGTAGGGATTATAGTGTATATTATACAGCATGGTGTACAGATTATACTGTATACTATACAGCATGGTGTACGGATTATACTGTATATTATACAGCATGGTGTACGGATTATACTGTATACTATACAGCATGGTGTATGGATTATACTGTATATTATACAGCATGGTGTATGGATTATACTGTATATTATACAGCATGGTGTATGGATTATACTGTATACTATACAGCATGGTGTACAGATTATACTGTATATTACACAGCATGGTGTATGGACTATAATGTATATTATACAGCATGGTGTACGGATTATAATGTTTATTATACAGCATGATGCACGGATTATACTGTATATTATACAGCATGGTGTATGGATTATACTGTGTATTATACAGCATGGTGTATGGATTATAATGTATATTATACAGCATTGTGTATGGATTATACTGTATTGTACGGGATGGTATAGGGGTTATACTGTATGTCTTTGATGTGACAATTATTTTAGGTTTTCATATCGCCCACCTTTGATGGCGCTGTGCCCAGCCCTGAGCCGACCCCGCTCAGCAGCTGCCAAGTCTTAGAGGGAACACTGTTTAACACCCGAGTCTAAATCCTAACTCTGACGTTTGACTATGACGTCTGACTTTGACACCTTATTATGATGCCTGACACTGACTCTAACATTGCTATGTGACTAATCAGTATTTAGGGTAATCCAAAGATGGTATCTTCATTCTAAGGATATCTAATCAACTTTAATTACCGCTGAGAGCTCATTATGTACTCAGCCAGCGTCAGAGAGGAGGGCTTGGGCGGACCCCTGGGGATCGGCCCACCTGGAAATTTCCTTGTAAGGTCTATGGCCAATCCACCCCTATCAGAAACTGATGTTGGACAAGGGAACCTGGCTCACAATCTCCATTCTAGTTGATCCCAAAGGTGTTAAATAGGGTTGAGGTCAGGGCTCTGTGCGGCCAGTCAAGTTTTTCAACACCAAACTCATCGAACCATGCATTTATGGATATTACTTTTTTCTCTGGGGCACAGGGAAGACAGAAAAGGGCCTTCCCTAAACTGTTCCCACAAAGTTGGAAGCATGCAATTGTCCAAAATGTCTTGGTATGCTGAAGTATTAAGATTACTCTTTACAGGAACTAAGGGGCCTAGGCTCATCCCTTAAAAACAACCCCATAGCATTATCCTTCCTCCACCAAACTTTACAGTTGGCACTATGCAGTCAGGCAGATATTCTCTTGCTATTCTTCAAACCCAGACTTGTCCATCAGACTGCCAGAAACAGAAATGTGATTGATCACTCTACAGAACACGTTTCCACTGCGTCAGAGTCCAATATCGCCATGCTTTACACCACTGTATCTGACCATGGCATTGTGCTTGGTGATGTCAGGCTTGCGTGCAGCTGCTCAGTCATGGAAACCCCTGCCATGAAGCTCCCGGCGCACAGTTGTTGTGCTGATGTTAATGCCAAAGGAGGTTTGGAGCTCTGCAGTTATTGAGTCAGGAGAGTTTGGGTGACTTTTATGCGCTATGAAACTCAGCACTTAGTGAACCCACTCTGTAACTTTATGTGGTCTGCCACTTCATGGCAGAGTTGCTGGCATTGCTAAATAATTCCACTCACAGTTAAGCGTTGAATATCTACAAAGGAAGAAATTTCAGGAACTGGCTTGTTGTCACGGAGGCATTCTACTACAGTACCACACAAATTCAGTGAGCTCTTTAGAACGACCCATTCTTCTGGATTTTATACACCTGTAGCAATGGGACTGAATAAAACACCTGAATTCAATTATTAAGACAAATTCAATACGTGTCCATATAGTGGATGTTCTTTGTTCTCACTCAATAGGAGGTGCACTGCATACTTTCATTCTGACCCTAGATACAGTGGGGAGAAAAGAATTCAGCCAGCTACCAATTGTGCAAGTTCTCCCACTTAAAAAGATGAGAGAGGCCTGTAATTGACATCACAGGTAGACCTCAACTATGAGAGACAAAATGAGAAAACAAATCCAGAAAATCACACTGTCTGAGTTTTAAAGAATTTATTTGCAAATTATGGTGGAAAATAAGTATTTGGTCACCTACAAACAAGCAAGATTTCTGATTCTCACAGACCTGTAACTTCTTCTTTAAGAGGCTCCTCTGTCCTCCACTCATTACCTGTAGTAATGGCACCTGTTTGAACTTGTTATCAGTATAAAAGACACCTGTCCACAACCTCAAACAGTCACACTCCAAACTCCACTATGGTGAAGACCAAAGAGCTGTTGAAGGACACCAGAAACAAAATTGTAGACCTGCACCAGGCTGGGAAGACTGAATCTGCAATGGGCAAGCAGCTTGGTGTGAAGAAATCAACTGTGAGAGCAATAATTAGAAAATGGAAGACATACAAGACCACTGATAATCTCCCTCGATCAGGGGCTCCACGCAAGATCTCACCCCGTGGGGTCAAAATAATCACAAGAACTGTGAGCAAAAATCCCAGAACCACACGGGGGGACCTAGTGAATGACCTGCAGAAAGCTTGGACCAACGTAACAAAGGCTACCGTCAGTAACACACTACGCCGCCAGGGACTCAGATCCTGCAGTGCCAGACGTGTCCCCCTGCTTAAGCCAGTACATATCCGGGCCCGTCTGAAGTTTGCCAGAGAGCATTTGGATGTTCCAGAAGAGTGTTGGGAGAATGTCATATGGTCAGATGAAACCAAAGTAGAACTGTTTGGTAGAAACACAACTCATCGTATTTGGAGGAGAGTGAATGCTGAGTTGCATCCAAAGAACACCATACCTACTGTGAAGCATTGGGGTGTCAACATAATACTTTGGGGCTGTTTCTCTGCAAAGGGACCAGGATGACTGATCCGTGTACATGAAAGAATGAATGGGGCCATGTATCATGAGATTTTAAATGCAAACCTCTTTCCATCAGCAAGGGCATTGAAGATGAAATGTGGCTGGGTCTTTCAGCATGACAATGATCCCAAGCTCACCGCCAGGGCAACGAAGGAGTGGCTTCGTAAGAAGCATTTCAAGGTCCTGGAATGGCCTAGCCAGTCTCCAGATCTCAACCCCATAGAAAACCTTTGGAGGGAGTTGAAAGTCTGTGTTGACCAGCGACAGCCCCAAAACATCACTGCTCTAGAGGAGATCTGCATGGAGGAATGGGCCAACATACCAGCAACAGTGTGTGCCATCCTTGTAAAGACTTACAGAAATCGTTTGACCTCTGTCATTGCCAACATAGGATATATAACAAAGTATTGAGATGAACTTTTGTTATTGACCAAATACTTATTTTCCACCATAATATGCAAATAAATTCTTTAAAAATCAGACTATGTGATTTTCTGGATTTGTTTTCTCATTTTGTCTCTCATAGTTGAGGTCTACCTATGATGTCAATTACAGACCTCTCTCATCTTTTTAAATGGGAGAATTTGCACAATTGGTGGCTGACTAAATACTTTTTTTCCTCACTGTATTTTCTCTTGATACCTATGATTTCATCCCTACGTCAACATAAAAATGATGTGTACCAGTTGTGTTAAGTTCTTTGTTGTAATAATCAGTGAGGCATTCTTAACAAGAATTTTTTTATTAAAAAAAATATACAAAATTTAATATCAAATAAATAAAAAATAAATATATAATAGATAAATAAAGAAATAAATAATAATAGATAAATATATAAATAAGTGCTTCAGTCATGGGCACGCCTGTCAGCTGGAGATCTTTGTCTGTCTACTGAGATTTTGCTTTTAAAAACATGCGTCCGGAAAGGCGAGCAGCCTGCAGTAAATTGCCTTTGATGTTTACGTGGATTATCCTCCGAGCGCACACTGCGTCATCCTACAGAATAGAAAGATGTAAAGTTAGGCAATATTGGCCACGTGCGATAAGACGACCAGTAAGACATATAGAAAGTATTCACACCCATTTTCTTACATTACAACCTTATTCTTAATTGGATGATGTATGTTTTCTCATCAGTCTACACACAGTTTACCATGACGACAAAACAAGAGGATTGTAGAAGTTTATGCAAAGGTAAAATCTCACATTGAAACCCTATGCTCTGTACTTAGTCGAGGCACCTTTTGCAGTGTCTACAGCCTCAGTTCTTCTTGGTTGTGATGCTACAAGCTTGCTATATTTGAGGAGTTTCTCCAATGTTTCCTTGCAGAACCTCTCGTTTCTTTAATTTTACTAGCATACATTTAATAGACAGCATGAACATGAGAGGAAAGATGGGGAAGTGGGACAGCAGGTTACTATACAGGGTATGTTTCTTGTCTATTACTCTGGGGACACACAGGCTTGTGTAGGAGCCGTAAAGATTATTTGCTAACTTTGCTAAAAAATCGTTTGTGATGCTGGAGATAAATTACTAAGAATGCAACAGTATACTTATGATATATATTTAATGATATATGTCTGATCGCAGGGATAGGACTCCTGAGACCCCCTGCAATCATGAAACAAAGGTTCTGCATTCTGTAAGAATAAAGCGGTGGTGGCCATGTGTGACTACTGCTCCATTCTATTGGACTACTGGAAATAGTGCCAAGTGAGCAGTCATATAGAAGTTAATGGAGCAATGGTCATGTATGTGCACCACAGCTCCATTTTCATATGGATCTCCAGAACATCCAATTATTGCTGAGTTTCCAACCACTAGGTCCCCTGTGGATAGGTGATACGTATGTTCTTTTCATCAGTGATTGTGAACCAAAACCAGGAGCAAAGCCTACACAGAGATAAGGCATAATGGAAAGATTTGCTTGTGTTCTGTTTTTGGCTCATAATCACTGATGGAAATCACTGATCAAACATTGACTGTTTAAAAGTGGCCTAATAATGATAGGTTGCAGTGTATTCCTAAGACTTTCAACGCTGCAATAATTGTTTTTGCCTTTTCCAGAACCCACCATTTCTTAGCTTTACGGTGATCCTTCAAGATACAATGGCCTCAGGATACAATATTGTCAACATACAATGGTCTTTTCTGACCCATCGTAAGTTGAAACCAGACTCAACATACAATGTATCAGACTCATATCCAATTGATCAAGGCCATTTATCTGGTAAAATAGTTGTTTTAGTTGCTGGTTAGCAGCGATTCCTGACTGTTATATGTAAGGACTTGTTTTATTTATCTTAGTTATCTGCTTATTTTTCAATTATCTTAATTTTCTCTTATCTTGAATGACGTTTTAGGGCTTTGGAATCGATTACTTACAATGATTTCAACATACAATGGTTGACCTGGAACCAATTAATATTGTAACTTGAGGGACCACTGTATTTATCTGATCACACTAGGACCATCTAGCATATTACACCTACTAAAGTTAGTTAGAATGGAAAGAACATGTAGAAAAGGAGAAGTGGTATATATATGTCATTATAACATGGAGTTAGAGAGGATGAACACCATGGCACTGAGCTGGCAGTCAGTCATATTATTACCTCTATAGTCCCTCAGGATCTCATCAATTCAGCATCATTATTATAATTCAAGATGTAGAAGAAGATACCATAATAAAGTATATTTCCTCTATTCATGGAATATCACTTGGTGCATTTGTCTGGTTGTGAGATCAGACACGAAGAGAGGTGATTATAAGGATCATGGAGATTGTTACCTGCTCTTCCAAGATCTTCTCCAGCTTAATGAAATATTCACTTATCCTCTTCATAGAGAGACGATTTTCTGTGGTTCTATAGATCTAGAGAGAAATAAAATCTGTTGATTAGTGACCGCCCACTGTAACACGCAGGGTGGTTCTAGGTTACTTGATATGGAACTTACGCAGCCCTTCAGCAGATTCGCCTGGTGATCCAGATCTTCCTGAAGTTGTCCCCAGGTTGTCTGGTTGATCACAAGTTTCTCCTGGTGATTTGTGTAGAACTGGATAATTTTGTAGAAAAGTTCACGCACTGTTGTGGCTGCAGATTCAACCTGTAAATTCAAAGGTGGAAATTTTGCTTGAGTCTGTGTTGGATTACTTGACGCTAAATTTATCAAATATCACATGCTGTTTGATAAATTTGTCTTATCCTTAAATCTAAAAAATTTTTTCTAGAACAGTTACTCCAGTTTTCCTACTCCACCCACATAGTGGAGCGAGACAGCGACAAATGTGGAGTTAAACTTATTAACACAGCCTACTATCCCACCCACATTTCAAAACTGGAGTAATGTAAAAATGCACAATGTCACAAAATATTTGCACAAATAAGCCCAAAAAGTCACAAAGCCCAATTTTACTACTTTTTGAAGGCAGGATTCTGTGAAGGTATGATAAATCAGGGGCCAGGGCCAATGTGTTTATCTGCATTGGACTGGGTGCTGTGATTGCCCAAGGTGTTTCATCCTCTATGGAGAGGTCTTTGGTGGAAGCAGTGGTGTAATGAAGCGGGGAGTGTGACCACAACTGTGCCTGGAGAAGAAGGGGCTCACTGGTGCCCGTTATCTGCATTTTAGGGACTAGGGAGCATGGAGGATTTCAGGCTTTTGATTTAGTGATGACATCACTGCTTCCACCACATTCTCTGAACTCTGGACAGCAGGCATCAAGAAGAGACATGTGCTTGATATGGGAATGGGCTTAGGTGACTTTCAGTGTTTTTTTTTTTTTTTTAAGAAGGGGGCGCTATTAATGGGGGTTTGCAAAACATATTAGTTATACTACTTCATGAGGGCACAATTACTCTTGAGGTACTACTGTGTGGGGGCACAAAGTGATGAATTATTATGTAGGGATCACAAAAGAAGGCATTATTATCTGTGTGGGGGGGCAACAAGGGGGCATTATAAACATGTGGAACATTATTACTGTGTGAAGCCTAAAGGGGGCACTTTTACTATTTGGGGACACTAAGTTTGTCAGGAACAAGAGAGTAGGTACTATTACCATGAGGGTCACCAACTACAACTATGATTATTATTATTACAATCAGGGGAACTATTATGTCTGGCGCAGTATGCATGGCGAGATTGCGTGTGTGTATTTCTGACTGTGGCCCATAAGACCCTTTCCATGCCCCTTGGGGTTAAATGAATGGTATTTTGTGAAATTCTGCATACACTGGCTTACTTCTGCTCCACCTGGAACCTAAAGACAATTAGATGCTCTGATTATCCCTGAAAGCTAACACAGTGTTTGATTTACCTGACTGGTTTTGAAGAGATGACGAGTTTCCGGGAGGGTTATGTTGGTCTGACAATCAACTGATGTCTCATTCTCTGGAATCTGGAACACAATATAAAACAGCGTGTAATCAGAAGAAGAAATGTCACATTTAGTCAGAGGTCTCTGGTGTAGAAAACCCATTTTTAAACACTGTATGGCCTCTTTCACACGGTCCGTATTTGGTCATTATTTTTGCTTCAGTATTTGTAAGCCAAATCCAGGAATGGGTTCAAAACACAAACAAGGCCCAAATATTTCTATTATAAACTTTCCCTGTAGGTTCCACTCCTGGTTCTGGCTTACAAATACTGACCAAATACTAATGCAAAATACAGACCAAATACTGACCATGTGAAAGAGTCCTATTAGGGAATTCTGAGACAATAGGGAAAGTCCACCCAGAAAAGGATCTACTAGCTAGTGCAGAGAGAAGATACAAAGAGCACCCCTGCCATATTAGTGTCATATATTTGGCTGACAATACACTAAACATCCAGTGTTCAGATTATCACTTAATGTTATAGCTAACTAAAAAATTTACAAATATGCCTTTTAGAGTAAATTCACATGTTGCAGATTTGTTGTAGATGAAATGCACACAAAATTCCCACCAAATGCTTAATTAAATCTGCCACACACTTGCCAGTGGCAAATTTAATTGCAGATTTAAACTCTATTAAATAAATCTACAAATATTCCATGAACAATCTGCAAAACAATGGGCATGGTGCAGATTAGAAAGTCCAATCTGCATGAAGAAATCTGCTTGTAAACAATCTGCAGAATGTACATGGGGATTTGGAAATCTCATAGGTCTAAATTCTACTGTACATTACTGCAGATTCTCTGTCCAGAATCCACACTGCAAATCCCCATGAAATCTGCAACATGTGAAGTTTAAGGAAAGCGCTGTAGTCTTGGAGCATGGTTTGATTGCACCCTGTGCACCATCTATAAGCCCTACTATGGGGCCAAAGCAAAAATTGGTATGAGCTTCCAATTTACCATGACCACTTCCAACAGCAAGTTCTGAAATGCTCTTGATTGGTCTATGTAACGCACAGGGATAATGCACACAGTGATGTCACAGTACAAGGATAATGTACAAAATGTTGATGTTGCTACCATACAGGAATAAGGTACACAGTGATGTCACAGTTAAGGAAAGTGTACACAGTGATGTAATAATGGCAGAATAATGTGCACGCTGATATCAGTACAGGGATAGTGCACAATGTGATGTCACAATACAGAGATATTCTATTCTGTGATTATACAGCGCAGGAATTATACAAAGAGTGAGGCCATTGTACAGGCATAAAGCATATCACATGGCATAGCACAGGAATAACACAAACCTGTTTTCTCACAACATAGAAAAATATATAATGCCGTAGATATAATGCACAATACAAGAATAATGCAAAAAGTGATGTCGTAGAGAAGGAATAATGCACATGGCAGGAGAAACCATGGGGCTTTATGTTAAAGCTAAGTTTTTCATGCCACCCTAGATACATTTCACTAGTCATTACTAACTGCACTATATCTTTGAGTGGATATGGGCCCCTTATTTGTTGAGCCCTATATCAGCTACTATGCCTGCTACCCTGGTAGTTACACCTATACATTTGACTAATGTCAATTCATTTTATAGAAAAAAGAGATGGAGACAAAAGTGTGAGGAACTCACCATGTGCTGGAAGTTCTTGAGGTAGTCTTGCCGCCATATGCATTTCTTGGAGTAGACTATGGAACCTGCACAGAGCAGGAGAAGGAACGTCCAGGTGTTGACTGGAGACATTATCTGCGGGCTTGAGGATGCACTCACAAGATATAAAGTTGGGCAAGAGATTCTGGGCTCCTCTGTCCTGGTCAAGACTTTGCTCAGTGCTGTGCTCCATCTTCACAGCTTTACAGTTATATACCAAAAGCAACCTTAGATGTCAAAAAAGTGAAATCATTGAACAGAGCTGGGATCTTCCGCATCAGTTTTATTTTCCTTACACCAGAGAAGTTTTTTTTTCACAAATGCGGTTTGGTGGTGACATCTAGTGGTGAGTTTACATAATTCAAGCAAAACTTCCAAAAAGGCTTACTTTCACATATACAACACAGCTATCCGATAGGCTGTTCCAGCAGCGAACAGTCTGCCAGAGTTCTCCAGACCAGGCATTGCTGGATGTTACCAGAATGCTGCCGGCTCCATTGACTATAATGGGGTCTGGCGGAGATTTGGCCATTATCTCCTGCTTGCAATGACTTTAACATCTTATGCCTGACACTGACATAAGAAGACTCTGACAACTGACACCTAACTCTAACATTAATATGTGACTAATCAGTATTTAGGGTAATCCAAAGAGGGTATCTTCATTCTAAGGATATCTCATCAACGGTACAGTCCTGGAGTACCCCTCAAAAGCTGGAGATACACATCATGAAAGTCACAATGTCAAACAATTGGATGGAAATAATAAATTAATTGCAACTAATCTAAAGTTTGAGTGCCGTGGCTCCTTGACAATGTCAAACATGTCATTATAAAATGTGTTTATGTTCAGCACATGATGAGGAGGTAGAAATAAGGAAATTGCACGTCACCTATAAAAAGGGGTTAATGACATTGCAGCTCATATGTAAAACAAAAAGTTCTTTGTCAATGCACGTTTTGAAGGTCTTTCACCAAAAAAATGTCTACAAAGTCACATGAATGTAAAGTTGGAGCCAATTCTTTGAGCATCCAGCACAGAAACTGGTCTTGTAGAAAATTACAGTGTTTTCCACAGCAGTCAATCAGATTCTATTGCCTTTAGGGTCTGAAGATGTGATCTGACTGGCTGTTGTGGAGAGCGCTAAATATAATAAACAAGATTCAAACCTCCGAACGCATCAGAACCTCAATATCTGCTAAACACCTAATACAGTCCATGCCTTTAGACTCTTTCACTTTTTCACATTTATTTGCATTTTTTCACATTTGCAGCCTTATGCTAAAATAAAAAAAATCAAGTTTTTTCCCATCATTCTGCACTCAATACACCATAATGACAAAGTGAAAACAGAATGTTTGAAACCTTGGCCAATTTATTGAAAAGGAAAAACTAAAATCTTGCACTGACATAAGTATTCAGACCCTTTACTCAGGACTTAAAGTACCTTTGGCAGCGATTACAGCCTCCAGTCAGACAACATTTGGATTTGGAGAATTACTGCCATTCATCTCTGCAGATCCTCTCACACTCTGTCAGACCATCGGTGGACAGCCATTTTCAGGTCTCTCCAGAGATGTTTGAGAGGATTAAAGTTAGGGCTCTGGTTGGGCCACTAAAGGACATTTACAGAATTGTCTCTAAGCCACTCCTGTGTTGTCTTGGCAGTGTGCTTAGGGTCACTGTCTTGTGTGGAGAAGAAGCTCCACCCCAGTCTGAGGTCCAGAGCACTGTGGAACAGGTTTTTCATTAAGAAAATCTCTGTACTTTGCTCCATTCAGCTTTCCCTCAACCCTGATGAGTCTCTCTGTCCCAGCCACTGAAAAACACCCCCACAGCATGATGCTGCCACCATCACTCGCATGAATGCCGCCTCCTCTTCAAACAGACAAGTAATTGCCATTAATAAGCTTCTCTCTCTCTCATCATCATGAATAGAAAAAAATTCAGCTTGTCATGTGGGTTCTCATCACTCATATCTCCCTAATCAGTCGTTTATATCTTATTAATATGTTGCTGGTTGAGACCCCTTGAATTAGTAGAGGGATCAGTTAATTCAGTCCTCATTCATATGCTAAAACCTTAGCATACATGAATGTTCTCAATGAATCAGTTGCTGGAACATTCAATTGGAGGACATATGTTCACTCAGTAGTAGGTACCCTGTAACCATCATGTAAGAAATGTATGGTATTGGTCTATGACCACTACACTGTACTGTATTCGAGGATGGCACAGTGACTCACACAGACTTGGCAAGCTTTAAAGGGATTCTGCAGTTTTTTAAAACTGATGATCTATCCTCTGGCACTTAGACAGTTCTTTTGGCACTTAGACAGTTCTTGACATATATTTTGGACAAAAACTATACCATCTCGAAGGTGATATAAAAAGTGGTGTCACAAAGATGCATTGTGTCACAAATAGGGATTTCTGTGGCGGATTGTGTTGCATTCTCCCTTCATAACATGGGATAGCATGCATAACCTAAGATGATGAGCACCAGCTACTTCTCTGGCAGTTTACAGTTCAAAAATGGTTCTGATGGTCCTCAGAAAACACTCTCATAAAAGCAGTCTACTCTGAGCTCAGCGTTTCACCCACCAGATATCTTCTTTTAGTTTCCATAATTTCAACTGTACACAGCCATACAAATGATGTTTTCCAGTCGTATTCTGGTCCATGTCGTAATGATCAGATGTTTTTACAGATTGTATTGTTTATTAAAAAAATATAGAAGCAGCATTTTCCTGTCAGGCATGGGAAGCGGACAAACAATGGACACAGTAGAAAAGGAATGCAGCTGGTTGTATTATCAAAAATCGAAGCGTTTTTGCTGATCCCTGCTGGATCAGGCAAAAACGCATATGTGAAAGTAGCCTAACGTGTGTTCAGGTTAACATTTAAAAGTTGAAAATCGAAGGAACTAAAATGATCCCATAGATTGATTTTAATTAATGTAACTATAAAGCCGAGTGGACTCGGCATACATGTTTGGCACCTGCATCCCTGTATTAGTGGAGGCCTTTGAAGCACCATAAATGGCAAAAGGCAGAAGGGACCCAGCATGCATGTGGAACCAAACACCCCCTGATTATACGGAAGCCAAGGTTGGCACATAACAGGTAGGAAATAGTGTTTCCATTCTACAGGGATCACCTTGACGATTTGGTGGACGGCCCCAGATAATTTTGTACAAAATATATTTGCCAAGAATCTCTAATTTACTAAACAAGCATAGCATTAGCTCCACAATACTTCATATCTCTGTGGCATTTTGTGCTTTATCTGGTTAGCAGTGTGCCGTTGCATTGTATGTATTTTCCTAAAATGATCTTGGTAGATAGAAACTATGAAAATGTAAAATACAGAAAGAATGTCATAAAAAAAAGACAGGAAGTGATGTAATGGAGATAGGAAATCAGCTACTGCAGTGGATGTCCAGACCATTCCCAGTGACATGCTTGTAGCCTTGCGCGATTTTCTGTTTTTATGTTGGATATTTGTGGCATATCTTGGCCTCTTGGTAGGTTTTGTTTGGGCCTGACACTGTTTTTTCCCATTGTCGTGGCTGTAGAGTTATGGGGTTCTTACATGCAACATAGGCGTATTTGTTTTGGTCTGACAACTCGGCAGTAGTGCAGGTTGTTAACACTCAGTCATCCTCATCACTCCTGGTTTTTGGTGTTACTCCGGCGTTTAGATCTTCATTGTTTGCAGTGGAATATCTGGTTTAAGACAAAACATGTTCCTGGTATTAAGTATACTCTTGCTGATGCTTTATCCCGTTCACAGTTCCACACCTTCAGGGAGTCACACCCATATGAAGATCCAGACAGGTATTGCTGCCCGGGTTCTTATAGAAGATGGTAGAGGACACTGTTAGACCTCATCTCAAAATCTGTTTCTTTGCCGACTTGACGAAGCTACGGTACAGTGTGGGCTGCTTGGCTCTCGTGCACTGGGGATGCTTTTATGCAGGATGTTGCAGGTTTGCCTTCAGCCACTTTGGTCCTTTTGGCTTAACACTTGTCAGGTGTAGCCTTTCTGTTAAAACTGAACAGTTTCACAGCTGTAACTAAACATTTTCTTGTTCAACAGGTTGTTAAAGCCTGGAAAAAGGAGCGGACTGTTGCTGACTGGAGACGGCCTGTCTCTCTATGTTTATTGTTTATTGACGGATTTGCTTGCTGCTCTCAGACTGGTGTGCAGTGATAATGCAGAAGTTTTTCTTTTTCACACAGCCTTTGCACTTCCATTTTTTGCAGCACTACAGATCAGTGAGTTTGTGCCGGCAAGCAAATTTGGTTTGGGGAGACTGCATTATGATGATGTCCTGGTCTATTTAGACAAATTCAGGATTTGCATCCGTAAGTCAAAAACTGATCAACTTGCTCAGGGTACTTGGATAACGGTACAGGCTTTGGGCACAGATAGTTGCCCAGTCCGTTTGGGGATTTCGCATGCTGCCGCTCTGCAGGTTCCCATTTTCTGGTTCATAGTTCAGGTTTTCCTTTAACCAGATACCAGTTTTGTGCAGTCTTCAAATCTTGCTTGAAACTTTTAGGCTTACCTGCCGTGGACTTTGGGACTCACTCCTTTAGAATTGGGGTGGCGACTGTTGCAGCAGCGTGTGGTGTTGGGGAAGATGGTTTGAAGCACTTGGGCCGTTGGATATTCGACTGTTCAAATCAGTACAACAAATCAGGCTTATGTTTGTCCTGATTTGTTGTTGTACTGATTTGTGTCTTTTTTTTCATAGCCTTCTTTTCCGTTCTAGATTGCAACCCCCGACAAGTCTGGATTGTCGGCCACTCATATATATTTTAAGCAAAGTTTCCATCCGCCCAGGGACGGTCTTCCTTGGGCATCGCGAATGTGGAGGTATGTACCCTCGAGAGGTTTGAGAGGTCTTTGGTGGATTCAAGTCCTTCCTGAAATAGTGGCTGTTAGCCAGTGTTACCAGGGGACCTTGATATTGGTTGTCCATGCTGGCGGCAATGACCTCGGGAAGGTCAAAGTGGGTGAGCTTATCTCTCTGATGAAACAAGATTTTACTCGTTTTATTTCCATCTTTGATTCAGTGCTTACAGTGTGGTCAGAAGTTGTTCCTTGTCGGGTTTGGCATGGCGCTAAAGTCCATTCTGCCACTGAGCGGGCCCGCCGAATTTTAAATGTTCGGGTGTCTAAGCATGTGCTTTCTGCTGGGGGAGTTGTGGTTAGACATATTGAGTTGGAGGGAGACAATAGCAATCTCCTCTTGCCTGATGGGGTTCATCTGAACCCTATAGGGCTGGATATATTTTTAGCTGGTTTCCAGGATGGTGTTGAGAAGGCTTTGGCCATGTCGAGTGGGAGTGGTCGTAGGGTCACATAGGTTTACACTGCTTCCTACTTGGCTGTTTGAGACATGGATTTCAAGTTCTCATCAATATGCCTGCTGCCTCTCAGCGGATCAGCATTTGAGCAAAGAGTTGAAGATGAAAATAAGAAAAGATGTTTGGATACGCAAAAAGTTGGTTAATGTGTTTTCTGTAATAAAGCGGTGGCAAACCCACATTTGAGTGTATTGGTTATTGGGTATGGAGATACATGGGACTGGAGTGATACGTTAGTGGCGGTTTTTTAATCCTTGCAGTCTACCAGTCCCTAAAGCAACTAGAGAAAGGGACAAAGACTGCAAGGTGTTACAATGACTTTGCAGTTTTTTTAAAAACGTAGGACACCTAAAGAGATTAAGAGGGGGAGTGGTGGTTGGTTTTACCTTCTGCCTTGGAGTAGATCACCCGCCCTCCCAGCACCATTTCTTTTATTTTATTAACTTTACTGTTTTGCAGCATTTTTTGCATTCTGTTTTGCTGTTTTCTTCCTTCTTTTCTTTTCCAGGTGTCACAGCTTTGGTGGTTTGAGGCACGGATTACAAGTTCTCATCAATATGCCCGCTGCCTGTCAGTGGATCAGCATTCGGGAAAAGAATTGAAGATGAAAATAAGAAAAGATGTTTGGATACGCAAAAAGTTGGTAATGTGTTTTCTGGCATAAAGCTGTGGCCAACCCACTTGACCCAAATTTGAGTGTATTGGTTATTGGGTATGGAGATACATGGAACCAAAATGATATGTTAGTGGCAGGTTTTCAATCCTTGCAGTCAGCATAAAACCAGTACTGTACCTGTCAGTAGTGTCCACAGCAGCCAATCAGATTACAGCATCCATAGGGTTTGAAGATGTAATCTTATTGGCTGATGTGAACAACATTGAGGAGTATCTACAGAACAGGAATCAGCCTCAAAACCCCATTATCTGATAATGCACCCAACATGGTAGACAGGGGCATAACTATGGGTAATGCATAGGTAGCAATCACAACGAGCCCTGGAGCCTAAAGGAAGCCCAAAATGTATCTTGGAGGAAACTAGTTCTATAACTGACGTGTAATAGTTGGGAGTTATTTTACAGATTTTGTACTGAGGCTATGGATTTTGCAAGGCCTCACTGATGTTCAGGGCTTCATTGGTGGTAAGGGCCTCTCTGGGGGCCTCACAGATGCTAGAGGCTTCTCTAATGCTAGCAGTCTCTCTGGTGGCACTGTCCTCTCTGATTGCAGGAGACTCTATGGTGTTTGGGGCCTCTTGTTTGCAAGGGACCTATCTGGTTCTCTGTGGCAGGGGACTATTTGTTTTCCTTCTTTTGCTGCAGGGTTTGACTTCCACAGTTCTATCCTTGTGCTGCAGTTAGAATCTTCCCCATTTAAACAAGACGTTTGGCAGGTTAAGGGTTATCATCATACAGAGAAATCTATAATAAGCAGCAGACTTGGGGATTAACCTTTCACGTTTCAGTGACGGGAGGCCCTTTTTTTTCTTATGCATTTTTTGTCTTGCAGAGACTTGTGGTTGAATATCTGACAGGCAGGGACGACCCCCCCTCCCCCCCTTTCCCAGTTATATTTTAGAAGTCTCAGTTTCATATACTTCTGAGGTTTCAGTTTCGTTTGTCAGGTCCAGTTTCTCTCTTTGTTGGCTTCTCCGCTGCTTCATAGAGAACTTCCCCTCCTGCATTTCATCACTACAAATGACGTCCTGCAAGCACACCCTCTCCCAGCGCTTCTATACAGCTTCTATACAGAACACACAAAAGACGAGCCTGCATTATCATTACCATCATCATCACTATCATCATGATCTTATCATTACCATCAACATTACCATCATCACCACAGCAAATACTCGCCCCCCAACGCCAAACTTTTATAAACAACATGTGAACAACTGAAGACTGCATTGTCCTCTTTATATCTCCATCATGACCATCATTATCTTCATCTTCATTATTTTTCTCATCAGTAATGTTATCACCACCATCATCATCATCTCTATCACAATCTGTTGTGATAGAGATGTCAGAGAAAGCTCCTATCTGTACTGGTTAAGCTTTTCAATGCTAATATCAGTAGTGGCTGAGGCACCTTTTGATAACAAGAAAAAAGCGGGGGACCACCATTGAACTATCTCCATCAACACCAGCATCTTAAAGGGGTATTCAAGTTGTTTCAAGTTATCCTCTATCCACAGGATAAGGAATATCTATTGGATCAGTTGGGGTCCTAACGCTGGGACCCCCACCAATCACAAGAACAGGGCCCTGTATCCCCTGCAGCCCTCCTGAAACAAATGGAGTGGCAGGTCGCACATGCTTGCAGCCGTTCCATTCATTTCTATGGGAGTTCCGGAGATAGCCGACAGCGCTCCGCTATCTCTGGAATTCCCATAGAGATGAAAGAAGCCGCCATACGCATGTGGTACCGGCTGCTCCGTTCATTTCAGGGGGGCTGCAGGGGGTAGGATCCCTACCGGTCTAATAATTATCAACTATTCTGTAGATAGGGGATAACTTGAAACAACTGGAATACCCCTTTAATTGTCTGGGCTCATGGGTTTTTATGACCACCAGTGCTGTCCAGTCAAAATGTTTCTAATACATTTTGGTTTGTCTAAACAAGTTTCTGTACAGACAATAATGAATTGGAATACATAAGTGCAAAAATAAAAGTCCTCGTGTGGCAAGAGAATGGGTCATCAGAAAATGACCTATTGTTTAAATCATGTTTTTATGTTTAACATATTTTTTTTTAATTTGGTGATGTTATTTTTAACCCTTAGAATACCGGAGGTTTTTCGTTTTTGCGTTTTCATTATTCTTCCCTATCTTCCTTGAGCCATAACTTTATTTTTCCGTTCACATAGCTGTATGAGGGCTTATTTTTTGCAGGACAAGTTGTACTTTCTAATGGCACCATTTAATATAGCATACAATGAAGTGGGAACAAAATTCCAAATGGGATGGAATTGGGGGGGAAAAACGCAATTCCTCCACCATTTTACAGGTTTTGTTCCCACGGTGTTCCATTTGTGGCAAAACTGACCTGTGCCCTTCATTCTCTGGGTATATACAATTACAACAATACAACATATGTATAGGTTTCTATGTCTAAGTAGTGTAAAAAATCAATTTCAACTTTGAGAAAAAAATTTTTTTTATATCACCATATTCTGACCCCCATAACTTTTCTATAGTTATATCTACTGTGTATGACTTTGACCCTTTTTCCATTACACCATTCGCTGTACTGGAAAAGTATTTTTATATTTTAATAGTATGTGCGTTTTTGGTTGCGGTAATACCCATTTATTCTACAAAAAAAGGGTGATTTAAACTTTTTTATATTTTTTTAATCTTTTATATATTTTTAACATTTTTTTTACTTTTTGTGATGATTTTGAAGCGTGTAGTTTATCCTACAGAATCCAATTTTTAAAAAAATTCTGAACAATCATGGATTTTTTTGCATTCATTTATTGTTCAGAATTGCTCATTTCTTATGTTGGCCTGCCATCTACTGCCCAAAATAAGAATTGCTGCTTAAATACCCTGGGTCTCTTCAGCGAGACCCAGTGTATTTAAATCAATTACCGGCATCCTTATTGGCCGCAGAGGATGCCGGTAAGAAGTCCAGAAGCTCATGGCATCTAAAGGCTTTAATTACCGCGATTGGCATTATTGCCGCAGGTCTCTGCTGTTTGAAACTCTGGAGACCTGCTGGTCATTCTGGACATGCAAGCAGGCGCCATGTTTGCCCACTGCTCCAGGGCCGTACATGTACAGCGCTGGTAGTGAAGGGGTTACTTTTACATGTCAATATATATATTTAAACAAAACAAGGAGAGACATCCAGTTTCCCATTAAAAAGTGAAAGCCTTTATTCTTTAAAGCGATAAAATATCCAATAACACAGCACAGATACACAGCGTTAGCATCAACGTATTTTGGATCTTAAAATGTGACCCTTACTCATGACAATGCTGTGGTAAACATTACATCCATATATACCTCCCCCAAGCAATTACAACACATCTAGAGATAGGGAGACATTTGGAAATATACAAAATACAGAATAAAAAATCCAGAATAACATGAGAATTAATTGTATTACAGATTCCCAGCTGAGTAGTTTTTTTACGGTGGTTTCCCCCTCTAATGGGGGGACTGACCCATTCTACACCTTGGGCTACAAACGATGTAGTGTGTCCTTTATGAACCGTGGAAAAGTGTAAGGTAGCTGTGGATACATTTCTGGTATGATAGTGAGGGATGTCAGACAAATGTTTCCTTATACTCATCTTGATTTGTAGTGCACTCAACATATTGCAAGGAACAGGCACTGCAAGTGATTAGATATACCGCATCTTCAGTGTTACAATTTCAATATTGTTTAATAGTAAAAGTCTCTCCACTTGCAGCAGATGTCACTTTCGAGAGGGTTGCATATACTTAGAGCAGATACATCTATTATGGCTGCATTTATAGCTTCCCATGTGGGTGTCACTGATTTGTCATCTCTAAAAAGACTGGGGCTGACATTTTGCAATAATATAGGGGTTTTTAGCTACACATTCAACCCCTGCAGTAGCAATCTCTCTCCACTGCTCATCATAGCCTAGTATGGGCCAATACTGCAACGTGCTGTGATATGACCCAAAGTGCACATTGTGAGATCACAAAGTGCGCTGACGACCTCACGCTGTGCGCACAGGGGTGCACCTAGCGTTTTTTGCTGCCTGAGGCAAAAACTGAAATGGCGTGCCTCCCTCCCCAATGCCAATTTCTTAACCTAACCCCTTTCTTTCACCCCATGGCCCTTTGGCTGCCCCTCTCTTGCCCCTACCTGTTGCTGCCTGATGCCCCTACGTGTTGCTCACCTGGCCTCATTGGTGGTGCACCCCTGTGTGCGCAGTCACAGCACAGCAAGCGGCTGAGGATCAGGAAGCAGTGAGCACAGAGCCAGGGGAGTGCTGCTTCATTCCTTCCCGGTCCTCTTGTACTAATGAGCGCTTCCATAATGCTCTCATTAGTAATGTGCTCTGACATTTTTCTCTCACTTTAGGGGGGCAAAAGTGCGTCTTATAGGACAAAAAATATGAGTAGGTTTGGAATAAATGTTGTTTTAAAATGGAATCATCATATAAAAGCTGCATTTTGTGTTTAATTGTTATGTAAGGTGAGGGGCAAATACGGTGCATTTTCAGAGCACTGTACTTATAATTCCCTGAAAATCTCATAACTTTTCCATTCACTCATTAAGTTGTTCTTTCTCCTTTTTTACAGGACATCTAGAACTAAGCTGCATATTTCACTCTTCTTTTTACTATGCCTCTTTTTAAACCAAGAGACTATGCTGCTGGCCTTAGAAGCAGATGACTGACAGTGTGTTGTTCTTTAGTCTATGATCTACAAGTACTTGGGTCCAGATCCTTCTGCACAAGTGACTGTCCCAGTTTTAGTCCAGCCTAGACACATGGTGCCTGGAGATTATTACCACCAGATGTAGAATGTTACATTTATCATCATTGAATCTCATATACCTTTGTAGGTCGAACCCTCAGTGTAAAGGTGCTGCCATACGTTGCAGCTGTGCTGTGTTTTGGGTGCTGCAGAAAATACGTTTTTTGCATCAACATTTGTATCAAGCATGGTTGTACAAATCCAAAGTCAGGGCTGGCAGAGTTCATGCAACACAATTAGAAAGATACAAGTCAGAGCAAGAAGGTAGACAGGCAGGCAAACAGACAGATACAGGCCAGGGCAGGCAAATAAACTCAGGGTAGGAAGATAGACCAATATAGGACAGGCAGATAGATACTGTAAATATAGGTTACAGGAGATAGATAGAAACAGTTCAGACAGAAAGACAAGCCAGGACAGCAGATACTGTTCAGGGTAGGAAGACAAACTGACAGATACAATCTAGGATAAGCAACAATCCTAAAATAGAGTTAGAAATCAGTCCAGGTCACAGAAAACATCAAGCATCTCCAATGTTAATGATGACTCTGGTCTTTTGTGGCTAGCGTTAGCAGTCAATGTTGCTGGTGACTCTGTCCTGTGGCCAGCTTTAAAAGGGTTCTCTGATCATTTTTTTAAAGGGGTCAAAATGGTAAAAAATAGTAAGAGACGCTCTACAAGCCCTACCGATCCCCCGCCATTCTGATGCTTTCTAGTACCCTGCTGGTCTCTGCCTCCTGGTCTTTCTTGTCATGTAGGAAATGACTGCCCAGCAAATCACAACTAATGACTGGTTGAATGGTCATTTCCTGCCTATCAAGAGGGACCAGAAGGCAAAGATTGGTGGGAGATAATGAGGCTTTAAAACACGAGTGTCAGGGGATCAGTAAGCTGAGTATGACTGTTCAGAACCCTTTTTTGTAAAACTTTGAATCAGCAGGACTAACCCTTTAAACTAGCAATGCACTTAAAGATATAACAAACTTTACAATACTGGATGGCTACATGACCGGAGAACCTCTTTAAAGGGAACCTGTCACCTTAAAGTTGCTGTGCAATCTATGTGCAGCATGTGAAAGACTAGAAGAAGCTGATCGATGATTGATTACATAGTTCTGTGGGAAAAGATTCAGTATCTAGTACATTACATACAAGGGACACTTCCAACAAAATTGTTATTGAATATTAACAACCTATATGTGAATATTCTATCCATTTGTTTTTTCAAAAGACCGGTGGATGGTTTTGTGGATATAATTTTATGTAGTTACTCCATTTTACTTCCTTTCTTGGCTCTTTAACTTCCTCTTTGTTTGGACTTTCAGCATGGCAAACAGCTCTGCTTAACTTTTTTCATTCAGATCATTCACTGTGACTAGAGGGGGAAGGGGGAAGAGTGACTGTGAGCATCACACATTATACTGATAAGCACAATGGTCTTCTTTATCTATAAAGAGAACAATAGAGCTATTGTAATGTTATTCCAATTCTACACCTATCATTCCATTATATTGAGCATTTCAATGCAGATAACACATTCCCTCACTGCAGCAGTAAACTCATATTTTATGTTTAATTTTCAATGGCATAGTACTGCAAAACGAAAAATCAGCAAAAATCCTTAAAAAATGTTCTATGAATTTTGAGCTAAACAAATACCACATCCTGATGGAAGTGTCCCTTTAAGTTAAATCCATATTCTTTTTAGGCATTTAGAGGGGGTCCTACTCAGTAATTAACAGCCTTTGCTGTGTGAGTGTGCAGATAGCTGTCAATCACTGATTAGGTTACAAGTAGAGTTGAGCGAACGTGCTCGTAACGAGCACTGTACTGCTCGGATCCCCTGCGCTTGAATGGCTGCAGCCATCCGGATCCGTCCTCCTCACCCGACTGCAAGTCAGTGGGGACGGATCCATTTGGTATGACACACTCGTGTGTCATACCAAACGGATCAGCCCCCATTGACTTACAGTCAAGTGAGGACGGATCCGGATGCCTGCGGCCATTCAAGCGCAGGGGATCCGAGCAGTACAGTGCTCATCACAAGCACGTTCGCTCAACTCTAGTTACAAGTTATACTGAATTTTTTCTCACAAACTTATACTGTATATTAATCTTCCCTGCTCCAAATGCTTTATAACATGTTGTTGGCAGATCAGACCCCATATTCAATGTTACAGATTCACTTTAGGAAAAAATTTCTCTCAATACAAAATGTGAAGGTTTTGCATCCTGTTATACGCAGATCCTGTGACCCCCCCCACAACAGCGCTCCTTCAACTATGAAGCCCTCAGTCCGAGATCTAGATCGTTGACTTTCCTAGTGAAAATGAATTAGCCATAAATGTCATAAGAAAATGTTGATCTATTATAATTTTTCCTGAAGACAGATGCTGAACAAGTGAACATAGAATTCTGTATGTGGCAGTGCCTTGTTTCTATATGGCACCTGAGAAAACATACTGTATGGAGCTCTATAACTACCATAAGCAGGAACCTCTTTTATCCTGAGCTCTACATTGGTACCTGAATCTGTGGACAACTTGGTCTTTGCTGCTGACCCTTCATGAACATCATCATCGAGACTTGAAGGGAATCACTGTCCCTGAGTGGTGCCGGGGAACATTCTTTTCACTATGGGATAGTGCCTTGAGCCCTGCAGAGAACCTCATTACCGTTATGATTTTATATATGCTGAGCCACACCCTGACTTGGCGCTCACTGATATGTAGATTAGGGCGTATACAAAATTATTTACCAGACATGAAGACTATTCTGATTCATGAACTAGTCAGTTATTGGTTTTGGGCAATAGTAGGGTAAAATTGATGTGTCTAGACGGGGTACAAGTCAAGTATCTAGTCAGCACAGCTGTCTGACGGGGAGTAAGCCATCTGGAGATGTGCCATGTTCCTTCAGGCCTCACTTTCCAGGCAAACAGACAATAGATATTGGACAGGGAAGGAGTCCAGGAGTTGTCTCTTGTGTCACAATGGGCTAATTTACTATTACAGTACAATGCTAAATTTAGACAGGGTTAGAGCTCATGCACAAAGGTATTTTTGGTCCGCATCCGATCTGCATTTTTTTACAGGTCTGATGCAGACCCATTCACTTCAATGGGGCCGCAAAATATGCAGACAGCACATCTGTGTGCTGACCACATCTGCCTGTCCATTCCGCGGCTCAGCAAAAAAATAGAAAATTTCCTATTCTTGTCTATTTTAAAGATAGGACAGTTCTATAGAGGGCAGGATGTCCTGTTCCACAAAATGCGGAATACACTGCCGTTATCCATGCAGACCGCAAAAACGGGAATAGTCATGTGCATGAGCCCTAAAGCTATACCAGATAAGGAGAAACAAATTAATCTCAGTGGTGAATACTGTACGATAAATTTAGCATATTTTACTTGGTTGGGCACACTTCTCTTTCTTACACCCTTTGGCTAAATGAATTTTTAAAATACTGTATATAGAAGAAAGTATTGGGACACCTGCATATAGGAATTTTTATGACACCCCATTTTAAATCCATAGGCATTAATACACAGTTGGACCACATTTGCAGCAAAAACAATTTCAACTCTTCTGGGAAGGTTTTCTACAAGATTTTGGAGCGTGTGGGGAAATTTTCCGGACCCTTTCTAGACACTTTTCAAAACTGTATAGTGAGGTGTAAGAAATGTGTGATACACATAATACATTTGTCATATGGCATGTATACCACTTTTTACAAATCTGAATTAATAAAAAAAAAATTAATAACAAAATGCCCAGAGAAGACATAGTAAACAGTGCAATAACATTACAATCAAAAGCAATGTATTGACTCCCTATAAAGTTAGCGTGTAAGACTCTGTGCAGAAGTCGATAAACAGAAATATAGAAAAACAGGTAAATATGGACAAAAAAGAGAGAAGGAAAGAAAGAGAAATAAATGCAAAAAGAAGGGAGGAAAAAGGGGGAAGAATGGGTAGAAGGCGGGAGAGATATCGAGGGCAATGCAAGGGGTAATAGATGGAGAGGTTATCCTATCGAACACCACGTCTCACCTGTCCCCGCCAAGCTTCAAATCTGAGCAAGAATCTCAGCGTACCCCAGAGAGCCAAGTCATGATCTTCCACCATATGTATCTCTATGCGATGGAAGTGATCTAATACTACTATCCGTTCTCTTCTGTTGGAATCTCTGTGTATTTCCAATACCTGGGTATAAACATATGGGCAGCAGATAAAAATGGCTGGCAGGGCTCATCTTCATGGCAAAACAGGGCCTAGAAGGAAAAACAAAACAGTTATCTGCAAGTAGGGATCAAGTATGGCAGTGATCACAGGTTAATAAATCTCAAAGACTGGGCTTACTGCATAAGGGACAGGGAAACATTTAATCCCTTTCCGAGTCCTTAAAGATGGCGCTCAGTCTGGAAAGGAGCAGGCACCATAGCAACTGGATGACTGCTATATCACACAGCAGACACCTGTGGATAATGCACGGACAGTATCCATGCGGCTGCTGCAACAGATCCAGACCTATTCAACTTGAATGGGCCCGTGATCCGTCCGCACTGCAAACATTTTTTGCGGAGTGGAGGCACGGAGAGAAACCCCACGGAAGAACTCCATACCTTTCAGATTGCGGACCCATTCAAGTGCCCGCATGTTGCATGAGGCCTAAGTAGGAAGAATCTTCTGAAAGTACCGGGAGGGCAGTCTGGGTTACATAATCACTCACGTTCTGATTTAATTGTACAGACGATATGTCATCAAGAGGTACTCTCAGATTATAGAGTATGGTTATATTCCTTGAATGTCTTTGTAATGTCCTCAGTCCTCTAAATGGTCAAACTAAAAGATGTGGTGGCTGATCAGGAAGAAATCAAGTCTGCTGTACATACCATGCATTGGCGAGCAGGGATTAAGGACACACGTCTGTTAGTCTCATGTTGAAAGGTTTGGATTTAAAGGGGTATTCCCATCTCAGACAATGGGGACATATTGCTAGGATATGCCCCCATTGTCTGATAGGTGTGGTTCTCACCTCTGGGACCTGCAACTACACTGAGAACGGATCGGGGAAGCTGGTGGCTGGAGGACCCCGGGTTTTCTGGGATCTGGCCACCACAAAGCACTCTCCCCATAGGATTGAATGGGAGCACACCGCTCCTATTAATTTCTATGGGGAAGACGCAGAGGCGTAGCTAGAGGTTCAGCACAGGGGGGGCGAAACATACTTGAGTGGGCCCCCCACTTAGTGGCTTCCCAAACGCATGTTTCCAACTTCACAGGCACATACTACTAGTTGTGGTTATAATATTGTATTAGAAAGATGACTGTATAAACTGCTAGATCATCTATGCTGTTAAGTACAGTACAATAGACTTTGTACATACCCTAGTCTAAATACTCTACCACATAATGCAGTAAAATATAGGAGTAATAGGAGTAAAAAACAAGGGGACTCCTATGTTAAAGGAAACCTGTCCCCAGTTTTTACATCACTAAACTAAAAGTCCCCTGCCCCCATCAGACCTCAGATCAGCGTATTGTGCCCCATCAGACCTCAGATCAGCAGAACGTGCCCCCATCAGACCTCACATCAGCTTACTGTGCCCCCATCAGACCTCAGATCAGCGTATTGTGCCCCATCAGA
This sequence comes from Rhinella marina, assembly GCA_900303285.1. Lineage (NCBI taxonomy): Eukaryota > Metazoa > Chordata > Amphibia > Anura > Bufonidae > Rhinella > Rhinella marina. Next base: position 61,409 of record ONZH01014530.1, read on the forward strand.
CCCCAGATCAGCGTATTGTGCCCCCATCAGACCTCACATCAGCCTACTGTGCCCCCAACAGACCTCAGATCAGCGTATTGTGCCCCATCAGACCTCAGATCAGCGTATTGTGCCCCATCAGACCTCAGATCAGCGTATTGTACCCCCATCAGACCTCAGATCAGCAGAATGTGCCCCCATTAGTCCTCACATCAGCCTACTGTGCCCCCATCAGACCTCAGATCAGCGTATTGTGCCCCCATCAGACCTCACATCAGCAGAATTTGCCCCCATCAGACCTCACATCAGCCTACTGTGCCCCCATCAGACCTCAGATCAGCCCACTGTGCCCCCATCAGACCTCAGATCAGCGTATTGTGCCCCATCAGACCTCAGATCAGCGTATTGTGCCCCCATCAGACCTCAGATCAGCAGAATGTGCCCCCATCAGACCTCACATCAGCCTATTGTGCCCCATCAGACCTCAGATCAGCGTATTGTACCCCCATCAGACCTCACATCAGCCTACTGTGCCCCATCAGACCTCAGATCAGCGTATTGTGCCCCATCAGACCTCACATCAGCCTACTGTGCCCCCATCAGACCTCAGATCAGCGTATTGTGCCCCCATCAGACCTCAGATCAGCGTATTGTGCCCCCATCAGACCTCAGATCAGCGTATTGTGCCCCATCAGACCTCAGATCAGTGTATTGTGCCCCCATCAGACCTCAGATCAGCGTATTGTGCCCCATCAGACCTCAGATCAGTGTACTGTGCCCCCATCAGACCTCAGATCAGTGTATTGTGCCCCCATCAGACCTCAGATCAGTGTATTGTGCCCCCATCAGACCTCAGATCAGTGTATTGTGCCCCCATCAGACCTCAGATCAGTGTATTGTGCCCCCATCAGACCTCAGATCAGCGTATTGTGCAGCGTCAGGTCATAGTGCGCGCCGGCCAGGGAGACAGTGGAGCGCCGGACAGGAGGGCAGGTGAGAAAGGTTTTTTATTTTAATCTTATGTGGCTGGGTGGGCTGATCTGAGGTCTGATGGAGGTCCCTAAATACAAGTGAGCGCTTCCATAATGGAAGTGCTCACTTGTATTCGCTTGTTAGTCATTCTTGCTGGGCCCCCCCTGAGTCACTGGGCCCGGAGCCGTCGCCCCCTCTGCCCCCCCTGGTAGCTACGCCTCTGGGGAGACGGAAATAGCCAAGCCAGCGCTTGGAGGGCGACCTCCACAATCTTTGGGGGTCCGTTCTCGATGTAGGTGTGGGTCCCAAAGGTGGGACCCACACCTATCAGACAATGGGGGCATATCCTAGCCATATATCCCTATTGTCTGAGATGGAAAACCCCTTTAAGGGAAGCCGACTGAGAGATACAGATATGGGACCTACCCATAGAGGAATTCCCCCTTCCTTCCCCAACAATCACCGATCCCTCTGACAAATAAAAGATGAGTCATGTACATTTTACAGAAGCAACAAGTGGTTTATGTAGAGCAATACTCAGATCTTGGAACCACTGCGCATAGTATTTGTGTTTGAGAAGAGGTGTGTGGATTGTCCTAAAATGAGCCTCCTGTAACCAAGAGTACTTGTAACTTTGTATATGCATATGTGATAGAGGATCTGGGACCTCTTCTCTGGAGTATTAAACCCTCTGACATGGAGGAGAAAAACTGTAATGATGCCATTGACAAGATTAGTCTTGACAAAAAATATAAAAAGTTTTAATTTTACAAAGGCGGTTCATGGCTGCTGCTGTCCCATGCGCACAGGCACCAGCTATATGTGTGTGAATTAGTTCTATTGTTTATTCTATCTCACTTTAGTTGCAGTATTAGGCTAGGGCTACATGGTGACACTGGTCACGACCGGGATCGCTGAGTAGTGGTTATCCCATAGAAATAAATTGGATCATCGCCGCAGTCGCAAGAAATCCAACACGGCTGGATTTCCTGAGACTGTTGCGACAATTCCATTCATTTGTATTGGATCACCGCTACTCAGCAATCCGCCGCTGTGTAGCCCTAGCCTTAACCTCCTCTTGCTCTGTGAGCTGCTGCAAGGCTGTTCCCCATTGCTCATCAGCCTGAGCTATATAAACTCAGCTGTTTCCTCACTTTCTTGCCTGAACAATTATGTCTCAATAGATCTGCCAGGTCTCTCTAGCTTTCTACAGCTGGTAAATTCTGCCTACGTACTTGACCTGTGCCTGTTCACCATACTGATCCTGTGCCACTTGCCCTGACCTTTGGACTGTACCACGGAGTCACACAAATTCTGCCAGCCCTAACCTCTGCCTGTCTAATCACTGTGAGTCAGGAGACAACCACAATGGGACTACTCTAAGAGGCAGCAGCCTAGTGGTTCCCCTGCAGTGAAGGCCAGATTCCTGTATAGGGTATAAAGAGTGAAAACCAGGGGACCACTAGGATAACACCCTCAGAACTAACCCTTGGCACAGTGGATGCACATTCAATGTTCATAACAAAAAAAGACCATATTTTATGGATATGTGCATGTAAATTCAGACCTAAATGATTTCGCACTTGGTGAACTTTTATTTTTAGAAGACTGGTGTGTATAACATTCTGCTTGAGTCACACTTTTAACAATTAATATAAAATTTTATAGAATTTATATGAAAAAATTACACTTTGATAAAGGTGTCTGTGTGTATAAAGTGTTGAGTGGCATTTTCACAATGTGACAGTGCATACTTTCAGAAAATGTACAGTTCTACCACATTCCTCTCTGCCCAAACATTACACCACATACAACAAAATACAAAGGGAATCCTCTTAAAATTCATTGTGTAATATGTCATAGATACATGTGAGGAAATGACATGGGGGAAGTCTGGGATTTAAAGAAGAAAAAGCTGACACTATATTCTAAGTAAGCTGCAATGATGTAAATGGCCATTTAGTAACATGTAATATGTCATATAGTAAAAACTTAAGGTGGAAAAAGTGGAATATTTGATACAATAATAACATGTAACGTGTAATATACAGTAATAATGTAGCAGGGAATATGCGATATAGCAATAAAAAGTAATATGTGATATAGTAATACTGTAACATGCAATATGCAAAATTGTAATAGCATGTAAAGTGCAATTTATGATAGGGTAATAATAAGTAACATAGTATATGAGATATACACTATGTTCCAAAGTATTATTCAACTGAAATATTAATAGGATTTCAGTAAAAACAGCACTTGGGTTTTAGTTTTTAAAATAAGATGTCTTTCTCATCTTTTCAGGTGTCTGGTAGGCGATCCGTATATATATGTGGGGTATTTTGTGTAGAGAAATGTTAATAAATAGGGCTATTCACATGGGTGTATCATTTCCATCAGTATTTGAAATACGTGGCATGTCCCTTGTTAATACTCTCATTATAGTCTATTGGAGTGCATCAAAAATGCAGAAAAGAAGAAATACGCATGTAAATCCAGATGAATTACTGAAGCAATACTGATAACAATCTTGATGACATATCAACCGGAATCCGGACGGATTTCATTATGCTTGTGTGAAAGAAGATAAAATGCGCAAAATAGCTCAATGTTTTGCGAAAGGTATGAAAACAATTGCTATATCACGAAAACTGAAGAAAGATCATAGAACTGTGAGAAGATATGTGAATGATTCACGGCACAGGCGAATTCGATCTGATAAAGGCTGATTACAGTACTCACAAAAAGTTAGGGATATTTGGCTCGTGGGTGAAATTTCAGGATGAACCTAAAATGCACTCGAACCTTAACAGGTGAATCTAATGTGACCTCGAAACTTTTGAATGCACATGTCCAACTGTTCAATGTTTCAATACTTTTTGGACAACTTGCTGTTCTCTAACAAGGAGCTTTAAACTGCAAAATTCACAACAGGTGTTTGATCCATGAATCGGCTAATACATTTCCTGGTTCAATTAGAATTGCTATTTAAACAGTCCTCCTCATAATGCTGTTCACACTTTGACATCATGAGATCAAGAAAACACCTAACAATTGATCAACAGTACCTCGCCATTGCGAGGCTTCAAGCAGGATATTCTCAGACAGAAGTGGCCCCTGAGCTTAGAGTGTCACAGAGTGTCATCAGCAGGTTGCAACGGAGATACAGCAAGAATGGAAGAGTCACAGAAAGGCATAGAAGTGGACCTCCTTTGGCCACACCCCACACTGATGACCACTTTATTGTGAACAATATCCTGTGGAACCGGATGATGAACGCCACACAACTCCAGGCACATTTAATAGAGGTAAGTGTCACGTCAGACCATTAAAAACTGTTGACATGATTTGGAACATGATGTAGTAATAAGTAATGTGTATAAGGATATAGTATTAACATATAACCTGTTATATGTAATAAGGTAATAACATAACATGTAATTTCCCTGAAAGTGCCAAATAAATACTACAGAGCATAGCAGCGCCAAAAAATACCACAGTGCAACACAAAACACCTCCCCAGCAGTGACAAAAAAAATAACACAATGCAACACAAATCTCCCCAGTATTGAGAAAGAAATACCAGAGTGCAGTATAAAATATGTCCCCAGTAGCAACTAATGAATATCACAGAGCAGTATAAATACCTTATGCCTTTGAAGCACCAGAAATGGCAAAAGGCAGAGTAGATCCAGCATGCATTTGGAACCAACACCCCCTGATTATACGGAAGCCAAGGTTGGCACATAACAGGTAGGAAATAGTGTTAGGTTCCCGTTCTACAGAGATCACCTTGACGATTTGGTGGACGGGCTCAGATAATTTACTAAACAAGCATAGCATTAGCTTCAGAATACCTCATATCTCTATGGCATTTTGTGCTTTATCTGGTTGGCAGTGTGCCGTTGAATTGTATGTATTTTCCTTTCCCAGTATAAATACCTCCCATGCCAGCACCAAATAAATACGACAGTGTTACACAAAATACCTGCCTAGCAGCGCCAGATAATGCAGTGCAGAAAAAAAGACCACCCAGAAGCACCATAAAAAATACCACAATGCAACAAAAAAATATTTCCCCAGCAGCACCAAATGAATAACACAATGCAGCTCAAAAACTCTACTCTATCAGTAGCAATGTCAAATAAATGCAACAACAAAATTCTTCCCCAGCATACATAATTAGTATTGTCGCATACACAATGACAAAATCTATTAAAACATCCCATAAAAACAATGTCAGAATTGTCATTTTTTGGTCACCTCATCTCCCCCAAATAATGGAATAAAAGGGTCTCATGCATGCCATCGTAAAATAAAAAAAATAAAAAAAGTTATGGGTGTCATGACATGGGGACACAAAACAATCTTTTTTTTTTAAGAGTATGACATAAACTCTAACATTGAACTGACCCGCAAAATAAATGTTACTATTACAGTACCGTGAACACCGTAAAAACGAAACCCCTATAACGATTTCGGAATTGCGTTGTCTCTATTTTTCAAATGTATAAGATTCATTTGATGTACCCCAAAATGGTGGTATTAAAAAATACAAATTACTCTTATAAAATAAGCCCTCATGTGGCTGCTCATGAGAAATTAAAAGTTATGGCTTTTGAAATGTGGACATCCAAAAACAACAAAAATTCCTGAGTCTAAGGAGTTATCTCCATGGAGTTTGCATGACCTCTGGTTTCCTCCAGCAATCCAAAGACACACTGATAGATAGAAGTTTAGATTGTAAGCCCCACTAGGGACAGAGAGTAATGATAATGTCTATAAATTGCTGCGGAATATGTCAGCGCCATATAAGTGAGTAAAATGAGTAAATGATATAGAGCAGGGGTACTCAACTGGCAGACCGTGGTCTGAGTCCGGACTGTGGTAGCCAGCTGTCCAGACTCCTCCTCTCAACTGTATCTGTTTCCTCAGGACACAGATACAGTTAAATACACTGATGAAGCAGGGAGCCACTGACTACCTGCTTCACTGTTCACCTGCCGCTGGTGATTCAGCTCTGGCAGGCGAGATCAAATAATGTCATCATGCCTGCTGCACTGAGCCACAGACAAAACAGCACAGAGCGAAGGTCTGCTCTGCACAGTGCTCTCAGTGGCTCAGCACAGCAGGCATGATGGCATCATTGCATTGCGCCGGCCAGCGCTGAATCACTGATGTAGAAGTAGGAAACCAATGGTGGGGAAGGTGAATATGTAACGTGGAGGCAATGTGGGGAATCATTCTATGGGGGTCAGGAGATCATACTGTATGGGGGCATTAAGTAAAGCATCATACCGTGAGATGAAGGCACTAAAGGGGGCATCAAACTGTTAAAGGTGGTACTGGGGGGGCATCCTACTGTGAGGAGAGGTACTAAGGGGGGATAATATTATAAGAGGAGGCACTAAAGGAGACATATTGTGAAGGGCAATACTAAGAGGGCATCATACTGTGAGGCGAGGTACTAAGAGGGAATCATATTGTGAGGAGAGGCACTAAAGGAGACATCATATTGTGTGGGGGGGGCACTAAATGGGACATCATACTGTGAAGGGGGGTAATAAAAGGCATCAGATTGTTTGAGGAGGCACTAAGAGGCATCAGTAATTGTTTTGGGGCCCTAAAAGGATTGGGTGGGATTAAAGAACTTGCCATAGAGCACTGTTGTCCCTCCTTACATTTTCTTTTGCAGCTCGGACCTTCATCCAGCAGCAGACCCAGGTATTTGGACCTTTACAAAGGTGTTTGGGCATCCACTTGGCAAATGAGGTTCAATGTGGATAAATGTAAAGTTAAGCAACTTGGTAGTAATAATCTCTGTTCTTCATATATCCTAGGGGATGTAACAATGGGAGAGTCATTTATAAAGATATCAATCAGCTGCTTCTAAGGCCTCCAAGATATTGTCATGTATTAAATGAGGCATGGACTCGCGAGGTAGGGATGTAATATTACAACTTTACAAAGCGTTGGTGCGGCGTCATCTGGAATATGCAGTTCTTTTTATGGACTGGTGCCCAGAACTGGATGCCCTGGAGCTAGAAAAAGAACAAAGGAGAGTAACTAAAATGATAAGGGGCATGGAACAGTGGGCAGTTTAAAAAAAAACGACTATATAAATTGTGAGAACTAAATAACATTAATGCTTATGCAAATGTGTAGAGGTCTAAATCTCACTCCCCTTTCCTAAAATTCACATCCCCATGTACTAACTATGTAACCATGTGTTTGTGCCACTGTTATCATCGGTTACACTGTTATGTTCTGCATTTTTTCCTAATAGGGAACCAAACGCCTCTTACTCTTCATCGTGAGATGTGCCCACCGGCTGTTGCTTTTCTGGTACAATGTACAACACGGGTTCCGTGATGATTTGTAACATGTTTTCAACCGTTGCTGTTGATATTTTACAGCAGCAGGAACTCAATGACATCCTGAAATTAAGCTATACACTTGCAGGCTCCGTCTATTAGACAATCTTCCCCCTTAGTTTCACTTTCTGTTTCTACATATCAGGGACGTACACAGATCCCATAGGGCCCCATAGCAAAACTTTGGTCCCGAAATATCAGTCCCCCCACCCCCACCCCACCAAAATTTCCTAGAGTGCATGCTACAATTACTCCCAGGCAATTCAAAGTGCAACAATCCAGATTTCTGATGGATTTACACTCTTTTATTAAAAAGAAGAAGTTTTAATGAAAAAAAATTGTAATTAAAATTTTTCCCTCCACCTCCATTTTATCTGACTTGTATGTCGGAAAAGGTAGAATAGGTGCTTCATAAATACGGTGCTTATTCTGACCACCATATTTCTCAATGTCTTTACACCAGACAACTGGCAAATAATACAGTGATAAATCCGCTTCCCTTCTATTACAAAGCTGGTAGCCTGCAGCCATCCTGAGGGGGGCTCAGTGCATAGAAATGTATACACTTATCCTTTACTGGTATGGAAGCTAATATGCAAAGAGGAATCTCCCAAGAAAGAGAACCATCTCACCAGCGCCACCTATTGAAAGTGGCTGCCCATGAGTTAAAGGGGTCTCCAGGAGGTAAGAAAATACAAATACTTAACCCTTTCACGACCGGAGGTTTTTTCGGTTCTGCATTTTCGTTTTGCGCTCCCTGCCTTCAAACAGCCATAACTGTTTTATTTTTCTGTTCACATAGCTGTATGAGGGCTTGTTTTTTGCGGGACAAGTTGTACTTTCCAACGCCACCATTTAATATTACATATGGTGTAGTGGGAAGCGGGAAAAAAATTCCAAATGGGGTGAAATTGCAAGAAAACCGCTATTCCGCTACAGTTCTACGGGTTTCTTATTTACAGCGTTCGATGTGCATTAAAACTGACCAGTTACTTTCATTCTACTGGTCAGTATGAATCCGGCAATACCTAATATGTATAGTTTTTCCTGCGTTTAGATGGTGATAAAATAATTAGAAAGTTGCCCTTTTTTTTTTTTTTTTTTCCTTGTCATATCTTGACCCCTATAACTTTTTGGTATTTATGTGTACAGAGCTGTATGGGGGCTCATTTTTTGCGGGGCGGTCTGAAGTTTTTATTGATACCATTCTGGGGTGTGTATGACTTTTTGATCACTTTTTATTTAATTTTTTTTAGAAAAAAAAAAGGGACAAAAAACTGTGAATCGCCATTTGGACGCTTTTTTCCGCCACACAATTCGCCGTATTGAAATTTTTTTTTTATATTTTAAAAGTACGGGCGTTTTCGGTCACGGTGATACCCATGATGTCTATATTTATTGTTATTTAGGTATTTATTTTTTACTTATACGGAAAGGGGGGTGATTTGAACTTTTATATCTTTTTTATTTTTTATATATTTTTTAACATTTTTTTTTTAATTTTTCTGTGATTATTTTAAAGCTCAAATATCATCTGATCTATTGTGTTTGTTTTTTTTTCTTTATGAGCAATCATGGAAATAGATGCAGTTAAAACCATGAATTGCTCATTTCTTATCCTGGCCTGCCATCTAGTGGCCAGAATAAGAATTGCAGTTTGAAAACTGTAATCCTCACCTGCGAGGATTACAGTTTTCATATGGTGTACAGACACCCCGATTGGCCAATCGGGGCGTCTGTACACCACCCGGAAGCGTGGGCTTCCGGGTTCAGACGCATCCTGATGCCGTGATCACGTGTGATCACGGCATCAGTAAGGCCCAGGAAGTCTCCGCAGACGGAGGTAAGATGCGGCAAGTCTCTGCTGTTAGAAACAGCAGAGACTTGCCGGCCATGACGCCCGCCGCACCCGCGAGCGGGCGTCATGTCCCCGCACCGCCCGCGCGCCGTACATGTACGGCGGCGGTCGGGAAGGGGTTAAATATTACTGTATTATAAAATATATTCCCAAATACCTTTCATTAGTTATAATGGCTCTTTTGAAATAAAATGGTTGCTGTCCTCATAGTACACACAAAACCTGTCCTAATCACACAGAAGAACAAGTTACTTCTGAACACTGAGATAAAGAGTTGCCTCATCCTCCTCTCTGCTCGTCAGGGATTATGATCCTGAATACAGGTGATAAGATCTTCAGCTGGATTTCTGTGAGAATGAAGTTCATGAGGAGACATGAAGTACAGAGAGGATGGACAGGACAGGCTGTGGTAATGTGGGGCTGTGGTCATCAGCCACATCCCCACTTCTTCTCTGTACTTCATGTCTCCTCATGAACTCCATTCCTACAGAGATTCAGCTGAATATCTTATCAGCTGTATTCAGAATCATAATCCCTGACAAGTAGAGCACAGAGGAGGATGAGGCAGCTCTTTAGCTCCATGTTCTGAAGTAACTTGTATTGCTGTGTCATTAGGACAGGTTTTGTGTGTACTAATAGAATGGCGGCTATTTTATTTCCCTTGATTGCTCCCTAGACAAAATGAAAAATTATACCTAATAAAAGTTATTTGGGAATATATCTATAATAAAGTCATATTTAAGTATTTTCATTGTCTTAATTCCCGGAGAACCTCTTTATGATCCAACTCATTGGCATAAAGCATTGTCAATAAGTCCATTAAATCTCCATACGAGACTGGTCTCTTTAACTAAAATGTGACCTATTGTTTAAATCATGTTTTTACACTTAACATTTCTAAAGAATTTTTGATGATATTTTTAATTTTCCATTTTGATATCTATATTTAAACAAAAACCATGAAATCCTGAGGTTTTCACACTGGCCACTAAGGCTACTTTCACACTAGCGGCAGGCCTGATCCGGCAGGTGAAGGGTGCTGCCGGATCAGGCCTGCCGCAGCGACATGTGTGGAGCCGGAACCGCGCTCCGGCCCCACACATGTCACACAGTACATACATACACACACAGACACACACACATATACACAGATAAATACACATACATACATACTTACATGCTCCCGGCAGGTCTTCAGAGCGACGGAGGAACAGGATGGCTCACACAGGTGATGATTCCCCACAGCGCCCTCTGCTGGGCGCCTGGTGGAATCGTCACCTGTGCGCATCGTCCTGTCCCTCCAACGCTCTGAAGACCTGCCGGGAGCATGTAAGTATGTATGTATGTGTATTTGTCTGTGTATATGTCTGTGTATGTTTATGTTTATGTGTATGTCTATGTCTGTATGTGTGTATTGTGTGTATGTGTAGCCGGATCCGTCATGAACTCCATTGAAAGTCAATGGAGGGCGGATCCGGTTACCATTGTGGTCACACCAGACGGATCCACCCCCATTGACTTGCATTGGGGGTCATTCCGGATACGTCTTGGTGCGGATGCCTGGACCGGAGAGCAAACCGCAGCATGCTGCGGTTTGTTCTCCGGTCTGAAGACGGAACGGAATGCTTTCAGGAGCATTCCGTTGTCTTCAGTTCAGTTTTGTCCCCATTGACAATAAATGGAGACAAAACGGAAGCGTTTTATTCCGGTATTGAGCCCCTATGACGGAACTCAATACCGGAATTTTAAAACGCTAGTGTGAAAGTAGCCTAAGCCTAATTGGCGCCAATTACTGCAGTTCCCTGCTTATCTATACACAGAGGTGATATCATTACAGGCTGGATTAGAATGACAGATAAAATGGGATCCGCTATTCACAACAGGTGATTGTCAGAGCTTATCTATTCTTTCCTTGTACAATGACCTCTACAGTTCACAAAGCATGCCTAGAAAACTCTCCCATAGAAGTCAATGAGGTCCTCTCCTGACCATTGTGTCTATGGCCCATCGGGCTGCTGTAAAGCAATTTTCTTAATGCTTTGGAAATACTGTTAAGAACAGATCAGGCAAGATGGCCATCCCCATAACTATGTTCAAGAAATAGAATTTAAAAAATCTGCAATCTGAAAATAAAAACAGGATTATAAAAAAAGAATATGTGATGCTAACTGGCAAATAAAATTTTTGGTGACACATTTCCTTTAACGAGATTCAGCACGCTGTCTAAGCTAGTATGGAAGCTGAAATAATCTATTTGCACTGAGCTCCCCCTAGTGGCAGCTGCATAAAAATCCTGTGTTTTCTTGGTGGGAAAAGTAGTAGTTCGGCACGGTCCCTCCCCCCAGGCTCCACAGCAGTTGCCTGGTCTGCCTCAATTGACGGTACGCTACTGCTGCAGCAGGGATCATATTACCAGGAAGCATATGAAGTACAGCACATAGAAGGCTGGAAAATATTAGTTATATTGTCGTACATAGGCATACCTCCCAACTTTACAAAACTGCAAATAGGGACGATATGCATGCCATGGAAATTGTTTCATACTAGTACATGCCTCTAACTCGACCCAAAGCATAGCATACACACCCAGTCCCCTTGATGTCCCCACATAGTAATTATTCCCCCTTTGTGCCAGCACATAGAAGTAACGCACCCAGGGGTGGATTGGCAATAGACCTTACAGGGAGATTTCCCGGTGGGCCGATGCCCATGGGGCCGCCTAAGCACTATCTGCCACTGGCTGGGTACAAAATGATCTCTAAGTGCTAATTAAAGCTGTCAGAATTAGGTACTCATGTACCAGGGCAGCAACCACATGTGCCCTACTGAATTCAACTACTGTGGCCCTCATACCACCTCTTAAGTTCCCTGCTCCATATTTTAAATAGAGACAAATAGAAGAAGAGAACAGAAAATGGCAGCTATCGATGGCCACCACAGAGGGACAGCTTTTAGGGCAGTATATGGTGCTGCACTGTGGTATTTAGTTCTGATGGGACGTATTTTGCTCTATGGTATTGCTGACCCAGCCTACTTTTGTTGGGGCCATTCTCTGCCAGATCAGGCAGCCAGATCTCCGTGCCGCAATAGTGAAAGTAGCCTAAGCAAACAGTACAGAAAATAAAAGGGACAAATAATGAATCTTCTACCCATTAAATCGGTTAAGGATTCACACTGGGAGCACAGCTGAAATCGGATCGGGCCTACATTAGGTGTATCTCCAAGATCTGACTATATGTGGTTTCTTGTACGCCATTTTTAACGGGTCTTGCTAGCCCTCCTCTCACCCTCCTTCTACTCATGTGACAGGAGGCTGGCTAATGACATGCAACAAGAGGAAAGTTTTATGGCATAATTCTAGTTTGAGGTAGCTGTGATATGGATAATATGACTGGCAAGTTATACGGGATATTTTTACCAACCCAGCTATATCAAACATGAATATGAAATATCAATCTTTTCAACCAATATGTGATTTGATAGGTTTGCTATAACTGAAAATCCGGGGTGTTTGAGAGCCAAGCAGCTCCCAGGTTCCCTGATCTTAAGACCATAAGTTGGTGGGTCTAGGATATATACAGTTCTATTCACTGCATTGCCCCCTCTGCTGATATGACGTCCTGTGACTGACAAATGTTTATCTGTCCAGGAAACCAGCTGTCTACTGAATCCACATCCACTCCTAATACCATGAATTCTCCTCTCTCAAGGAAGTGGCATTATAGGTCATAACTCACAACAGCCTGTAAAAGAGACAGGCCTGTAACAGAAGCCAGCCAGACTGTTCATTGCAACTTAAAGGGACGGTGCACCTAATTCTAGTGTAACTAACTAAGCCTGTCCTTCCGACATTCTAGAGTGGGCAGCCACACTCAGGACCAAAAGATCTCTTTTCTGTCAGGGTAACGGACTAACTACCCCTTACACATAAAGAAGAACATTGCAGGAATAAGTTCATTTTTGTTTGTCAGAGGTCATAAACTCCTTCTGATCACAACATTTCTCAGATTTGGAGGTTGTTGGTAGCACAGCCTAGCAATGAGGGTCTGGAAATATTGTTTGTAGATGGTCATCATTGTTTTCTTCTTTACCCTGTATTGGAGAAGTTGACTTCTGAGTATCCTGGTGGATCTGGTGATTTGATCATCAACTGAAGCAAGAAGGTAGTAGCCCTTATGTAAAAATGTCCTTTGGGGGTAGGGTTGAGCGATATACCGGTGTCCACGATATACCGCGATATTAAGAAACGACGATATGGCGATATCACCGTTTCCTAATAACTGCGGTATTTAATGACATCATAGGAGCGGTCACGTGTGCCGACCACTCCTAAAATGTCCGCTTCCTGCCACCTGCTTACGTTCCCGCAGCGGCCACATCCTCCTGGCTCCTACTCCTCCTGGTCTCTGCACACCCTGATGGCTAAGTATTGGGAGGCCACGGTGGATTTGTGGCGCTCAGGGTCAATTCTCTGCTGTGATGTCGGGATAACGGCTGGTACAGGAGGCTCCTCTGGGAGCGGGGGCTGTGCAGTCTCTGCCTCCTGCATTACTACTAGGGCTGAGGGCTTGACGCGACTGTAAGTGCACTGGAGGGAGAGGGCGAGCAGGTTTTTTTTTTTTTTTACATTAAACGTTATATATACTTTGACAAACCAGCTGCATGCTTGCTAACAGAGGCTCCACAACCCGCAGACACAGTTCTAACAGGGGAGCAGCAACTATCTTATCTCATGGCCCTTCACCATTACTATTGGACCTCCCACCTGTCATAAACTGCTGTGCAAGTTACTTTAATTTTATGTGAGGTGAGGTCTGTTTTTTTCCCCCTCCCCCTTTTTTTAGAGAGCGTTTTTCACATAAAGCCCATCCACAGCTATTGGTCATATCCAGGATGTACATCAGATCACAAGCATGCCAGCATGCAGAATAATGTCTCCTTGTAGCTGCCCCCATACGGTAGAACGTCTCCTTGTGGCTGCCCCCATACGGTAGAACGTCTCCTTGTGGCTGCCCCCATACGGTAGAACGTCTCCATGTGGCCCCAAGTTTTTTTTTTCTAAATGGGTATTTATCGCGATAAATTTCTTAATATCGTTATCGTGGGAATATTTTTGATAACGCCCAACCCTATTTGGGGGTGGTTTGTGTAAATTTTGGCCTGTATTCAGAAGGGAAGCTGTCTCATTTTAGATAGGCAGGTTGATCGATAGGTTTTGTCACGTATGGTGTGGTTATCGTGACACGTGTTTCTGGTTTATCACGTTTGTGCCCTGACGCACTGGCTGCAGTTGTATACCGTGTATGCTGGTTGCCAGGGGCAACGTGTAGTTTGGTAGTGTCACGGTCTCGGTTGTTCTCTGTGACACGGTTTCCATGTTGCTCATGTTTGTGCCCTGGCATACTGGCTGCGGTGGTTTGCCGTGTATGTTGGTTGCCAGGGGCAATGTGTAGTTTTGGTTGTCGGTATGTTCCCTTCTCCTTGTATACTTTCCTCCTTCCCTGTCTTGATCTCATGGGGTTTACATCTTGACCTGGGTGTGGTCACTAGGTGCTTACACTAGGCATACATGTTATCGATAACCGCACCGTACATGACAGGTATTTAATACAGATATCTATATTGAGCTTCTTTGAAATTTTATTATGGTGTCCAGAAAGTTGACTTCTGTATTTGAATAGTTTAGTGTCAGGGTTATGGTGGAGTGAACTTCATTGAATCTTTCATGGAGTTTTATTAGTTCAGACTCTGTCCAGATGATTAGAATAGCATCAATGAATCAAAAGTAGGCCAAGGTTTTGATGGGGCAGGATACCAATAAGTAATTTTCTAGTTTTCTATGAAAATATTGGCATATTCTGGTGTCATTTTGCTATCCATGGAAGTTCATTTTGCATCTCTCCCCTGCAGCAAAAATAAAGCATTAACATTATTCTTCCATCGACAGAGCTGTGTGAGAACTTGTTCTTTTGTGGCGTGATTTGTTGTTTTTAAGGGTACCATCTTGGGATACATATGACTTTTTCATCACGTTTCTTTTTAATAAAAAGTGACAAAAAACTGCAATTCTGAATTCCAGAATGAGAAACCACACTCCTGAGATGGAGATGCAATTTAAAGGGAGTGTGTCATCAGGGAATGACCTATTTTTTTAAATAGCATTTTTATGTCAAACGCATTTTTTAAGAATTTTTGGTAGTTTTAAAAAAATTTCTGTCACTATCTATATTAAAAAAGCTAAAATTCTGCAGTTTTCACGCTGGCTCCCAGGCCTAAATATGGTAAGACTTTTGTGACAGTTTTCTAGGCATGCTTTGTGACCTGTGCAGAGCTCAGTGATATCACCTATTGTGTTATCTATACAGAGGTCATTATAATCCTTCTTGTAGTAATAATGATAATAGCTACTGAAAAGATAGGGTAGTTTCATACTACCGCCATACATCCAGCACGCTGTGGAACAGTCTGCCATATCTCTTTGCATTCTGGCATTGTCAGAAGTTTGTAAATCTCTGTCCGGCTCCATTATCTATAATGGGGACTGGCAGAGATCTGTCCTCATTCCAGCAAATATGCAGAGAATCGTCCGGAAGAAAACAGCTACAACGAGATCTGTTTCCCTGCCAGAACAGCCTGCCGAATGTATAGCGCTGGTGTGAAACTAGCCTTACTTGTGCAGAACAGGAAATCACGACCTATTAGACATAGTGGGCAGTGTGAAAATTGCAGAATTACAGTACATACATTTTTTTTAAATATAGATAGTGACATGGAAAAATGAAAAAAAAAATCTACAAAATTCCAAAATAATATGTTTAATACAAAAATGTGATTTAAACAGTAGGTCACTTTGTAATGACAAGTTGAGAAGAATCTAGTGACGTCAGAAAAACCTGAAAGCAATGTTTTGTACATGGGATCACGTTATAAATATGTTAGTTTTATAACACAGGTCATTACAGATGTGAGGATAGCAATTATGCATACTCTTTATTGTTTTTTCACTTAAAGCATATTTTATGGGAAAAAATGTTTTCATACTTTTTTTTAATAATTTATTTAAGTTGCTAATGAAATACACCGTAGCATGCCTGTCGTCCAAACTCGGACAGGCACCTTATTAGCCTCTGCCATGACCTTATAGGTGTACAAAGATGGCAGACCTTGGGGGCAGGGGCTTAGCAGGGGTATTAATGGGGGTGACAGTCCCTTTGTCAAATCACTGAGAACCTTTATATACCCCCAGTTTTCTTTATTTGGCTATGCACTATAACCAGAGGGGCACTGAACACTCTTCTTATCAGTTCAGCTGAGTTCACACTTCAGTTATTTGATAGAGATGAGCGAGCATGCTCGAGTGCCATTTTTGCGTATTTGCGTACGCATTTTAAAATTCATACGCTATTCATACGCATATTTTAATCTATACGCAAATGCGTACGAATAGCGTACAAATTGAATTTGTACGCTATTCGTACGCATTTGCGTATAGATTAAAATATGCGTATGAATAGCGTACGAATTTAAAAATGCGTACGCAAATACGCAAAAATGGCACTCGAGCATGCTCGGCCGAGCATGCTCGCTCATCTCTATTATTTGATCAGTTATTTTGAGCCAAAACCAGGAGCAGGTTAGAAACACAGAATGGGTGCAAATCAAATCATTACACCTGATCTCTGAGTAGGCTTCACTACTAGTTTTGGCTCACAATAACTGATAAAATAACTGATCAAATAACTTGACTTGAATGGGTCCACAATCCGAAAAATACAGCAAAACACAGGACATGTCCTATCTTTTGCGGAGCAGAGACATAGGTCAGAAACCCACGGAAATGCTTCTGTGGGCTTATGGGTCCGTGCTACTGCAGGCAAAAGATAGGACATGTCCTGTGTTTTGCTGTATTTTACGGATCGCGGACCCATTCAAGACAATGGGTCCTCGCCGCAATATGAGATTCACACGGCTAGTGCCCGTGCACTGCGGACCACTATTTGGCAACGTACAAGGAGAACACTGTCCCTTTACAAGATAACAACTCTCTCTCTGGCTTGTATTGCACCCAACACCCTAGGCGATGACACTCTGGCTCTGGCCCCATGTAGATGGTTTTATCTGTAGTTATCACTGCACAGTCTCTAGCAGGCTCTCCCAGGTTGAGGTATCTGACTACACAGACACTGCACACACTCTTATCAGTCACGGTACGCCTTCCACGTGACACACTTGAATTGCACATAGGCTATCACACACTATTTACTTACAGGCTGCAGGTTGGTTAGTATTAGTACATGTCCGTCTCTTTTACAGGCCTTGGCTACTTCCAAGATGCATGAACTATGTGGCTGCTTTCTAGTTTTGGCCTCAACTCCCCTCTGGTATTCAGCTTCAGTTGCCTTTTTTCTAATCCCTGAGGAATAAATGCTGGACCACACTCAAGCAGAACCAGTTCAATCCTCTGCGCAGAGCACTGCTGTTATGCTCTCTCTATCTGAGCTTTTACTACAAACAGAAGACCCTTCAAGTCATGTCTTCCAAGGTTTTCGACTCCCCCAGAATTACCCAACTGTGATAATAACATTGGTCCGAACATGTTAGTATGACCTCAGTGTTGTTCCCCGTGCTCACATATACATTATATCAGTGCAGTATATATACACTATATGGACAAAAGTATTAGGACAGACCTCTTAATCATTGAATTCAGGTTCCATTGCCTCGTGTATATAAAATTAATCAACTAGCCTTTACAAACATTTGTAAAAGAAGGGTCATTCTAAAGAGCTCACTGGGTGCTGGTTCAATAACTGCAGAGCTCCAAACCTCCTCTGACATTAACATCAACACAAAAACTGCACCAAGAACTTCGTGGCAGGGGTTTCCATGGTCGAGCAGCTGCAAGAAGACTTATCATCAAGCACAATGCCAAGCTTTGGATGGAGTGGTGTAAAGCATAAAGCCACTGGACTTTGGAGCAATGGACACGTGTCCTGCAGAGTGATGAATCACGCTTCTCTATCTGGCAGTCTGATAGCTGAGTCTGGGTTTGGCGAATGCCAGGTGAATGTTACCTGCCTGACTGCTTTGTACCAATGCAGGGGTTCAGGGGTTGGCCTAGGCCCCTTAGTTACAGTGCAGTGAAACATACCATGACATTTTGGACAACTGTATGCTTCCTTTTCAGTACTTGTATGACTGTGCCCCAGTACACAAAGCAAGGTCCATAAAGGCTTGGTCGAGTATGGCTACTTTCACATTGCATTTTTGCTGGATCCGTCATGAATGGATCCAGTTGTATTATTTCTTAAATAACCATGACGGATCGGACACTAAAGCCATTGTAAGTCAATGGGTGCCAGATCAGTTTTCTTTTGTGTCCTAGAAAATGAAACCGGCAATAACCATATTTTTTACTTTATAAGATGCACTTTTTACCCCCAAAATGGGAGGGGGGGGAGTCAGTGCGTCTTGTAAAGCAAATGTGCCAAAATCATGGTGGTCGGTGTATTGCAGAAGATGTGTGAGTCGGGCGGCAGCAGCAGCAACCTATAGTGCAGGCGGCCACAGCAGTGAGGTATGTTGTATTGCGAACGGCAGGGGCAGTGAGGCATGCTGTAATTAAGGTAAGTAATGCGGGGCTGGCGGCAGCTAGGCAGATCCCCCCCATAACAGTGCTTTATATGCAGATACCCAAAAGAGTACGTTGTCTGCAGATTCCTCCATAGAAGTATGTCATCTGCAGATTCCTCCATAACAGTCCGTCATGTGCAGTGCCCCCTATACCAGTACGTCATCTGCAGATCCCGCTATAACAATGCGTCACCTGCAGATCCCCCATAACAGTGCGTCATTCCCAGATTCCCTCCATAACAGAGTGTAAGCAACAGATCCCCTACAACAATGTGAAATATTATTCTGTTATTTTATTGAATTTTTTAGCACAGCTTTTGGTTCAAAATATTTTTCTCATTTTCCTCCTCTAAAACCTAGATGTGGCTTATCATCAGATACGTCTTATAAAGCGGAAAATACGGTACATTGTGTTTAATGCCGGATCAGTCTTCTCCGCATCCCATGACACACTGAAAAACGCTGCTTGCGTTTTTCTGTCCGGCATGGGAGCGCAACCAAACGGAATGGAATGCATTTTGGTGCACTCCGTTCTGTTCACTTCAGTTTTTTCCCCATTGACAATGAATGGGGTCAAAACTGAAGCATTTTCCTCCAGTATTGAGATCCTATGATGGATCTCAATAGCGGAAATGAAAAGCGCAGATGTTAAAGTAGCCTAAGTTTGGTGTAGAAGAACTTGACTGGCCTGAACAGGGCCCTAACCTCGACCCCATCAAACACCTTTGAGATGAACTAGAACAGACATCATGAGCCAGGCCTTCTCATCCAACATGTGTCTGACCTCACAAATGCTCTTCTGGATGAAAAGGTAAAAATTCCCACAGAAATATTCTTTAATTTTGTAGAAAGCCTTCCCAAAAGAGTGGAAGCTGTTTTAGCTGCAAAGTGGGGTCCAACTCCATATTAATGTCTATGGAATTAGAATGAGACGTCATAAAAGCTCCAGTAGGTGTAATGTCATACTGTACCTCCCAACCGTCCCAGATTTCAGTGACTATCCCGTGGTCCTGGAACGGCTGTGGTATGTGCCGCCCTCCGCTGACTGTAATGGGGAAGCTTCACCATTCAGCCAGCAGCAGCAGGATAACTGTCACGCATCACGATGCTTGACTGTCTAGGAGAGGAGGGGTGCACAACCCGCAACCCACTTACTCAGTGAAGCCCCCCTGAAATGGACGGAGCGTCT
Organism: Rhinella marina; assembly: GCA_900303285.1. NCBI lineage: Eukaryota > Metazoa > Chordata > Amphibia > Anura > Bufonidae > Rhinella > Rhinella marina. Next base: position 81,414 of record ONZH01014530.1, read on the forward strand.
GGTCAGAATGCGCGCTACTGCTCCATTCATTTGTATGGGAGACCTGGAGATAGCGCAGCTCATCAGATAGAATGGCAGACCACCATTCACCATAATAGATAATTATTATGGTGAATGTAACAAGGGATCAAAAGATCCCAGGTTCTAGCCCCCAAAAAAGTTATGTAAAAAAAAACCATAAAAATATTAAAAGTTCAAATTACCCTAATGCCCCTTTCACACGAGCGGGAGACTCGCATGTCTCCCGCAACGCATCTACAGGGCTGGATTCCGGCACTGACTGGGATCGCATATAATGCTATGCGATCCCTGTCCGTGCCGAGTCCAGCCCTGTAGATGCGTTGCGGGAGACATGCGAGTCTCCCGCTGGTGTGAAAGGGGCATAAGAGGTATCACTGTGTCCAAAAATGTCTGAACTATTAAAATATAAAAATATTTTTCCTGCACATTGTACACCGTAAAGGAAAAAAAACAATAAGATTTTTGGTCACCTTATCTCCACCCAAAATTTGAATAACAGTGATCAAAAAGTTGTATGCACCCTAAAAATGGTACCAATGCAAACTACAGTTTATCCCGCGAAAACAAGCCCTTATACACCTTCTGTGGATGGAAATTTTAAAAAGTTATGACGATTTAAAGAACATTTTATTTATTTCAAAATGTTTTATTTTTTAAAAGTAGTAACAAAAACTACAAATTTAGTATCAACGTAATCAAATTGAGCCGCAGGATAATGAGGTTACGTCATTTTTAGAGCACAGTGAATGCCATAATATCAAGACCAAAAAAACCTTGTCAGAATTGTGGGGTTTTTTTCAATTTCACCACTCAAAGAATTTTTTTTGGCTATTGTAAAGTTATGGCTATTGTAAAGTGGGGAGAAAAAAATGCAAATATCCATCATGGGTGAGTAGGGCTTGTATGGAGAGAGCTCACAAGTTTATCATGCTCCATACAAAGCAGGTGCTGACTGTATAATACAGATGGCAACTAGCTGCAATGCCCAGGATTGGAGATGGCTCTGACCTCAGTTATTTAACCCCTCAGATTTAGCTGCAAATAGTGACCACAACATCTGTGGAATTAGACAGAGAGAAGGGGCTCCCTCTGTCCTCCGACTAGAGCGGAATTGCAGGGCTCCAATTGGTTGTCATGACAGCCTGAGGCCTTGTACAGGTTTGCAGGCTTGTCATGGCTAACTGCCTGAAAACTCGTGCCCAAGGCATGGCTTCTAAGGTAGGCCGTCAGAATCCCATAGACTGCAATAGTATCTCATATTCTATTGCAGTCTATGAGACAAGTTATCAGAAGATTGCATGTTAAAATCTCATAAGAGGAATGCCTTTTACATAAAAAAAAGTTAATTAAAAAACACAAATAAAAAATTAAAATCCTGCTCCTTTTTCAAATTTCAATTATAAACAATAAAGAAATAAACATAACAGGCATGGCCTCATCAAAAAATGCCTGAACTATTAAAATATCAAAATATTTTTCCTGCACAGTGAACGACATAATGAGAAAAAAAGCACACAATTTGACATTCGTCTTAGCCCTTCAAAAAAAATTTGAATATAAAGCAATTAAAAATTGCACATACCTGCAAATGGCACCAATAAAAATACAGCTCACCTGCAAAACACCAGCACTCCCTCAGCTCTAGATAGAAGTTTAAAAAAGGTATAGCTGTTAGAATATATGGTGATTCATTTGAATATGGTGATTCAAAGAAAGTTTTTTTTCCCAAAGGATTTTATTTCTTTTAAGTAGTGAAACAAAAAAAAATTATAGTACTTTTCGCTTTATAAGATGCACCTGATGATAAGATGCACCTAGGTTTTAGAAGAAAATAAGAAAAAAAATATTTTGTACCACACCTCAGATCAGACCCCCATAACACATCAGTCCTCCCAATAGGCCTTAGATCAGACCCCCATCAGAGTTTACATCAAACCCCCATACTACATCAGACCTCCCAATGTCAGACCTCAGATCAGACCCCTATATCACAGACCGCCATGTCAAACGTTAGATCAGAGGCCCATCTGAAATAAAATAAATAAATTCACTTACCTCTCCTGCTCCGCCGCTACTCTCCAGATCCAGCAGTCTCTCCTGCAATCACACTCCCTGATCTTTTCTGGGCCCACGCCACATGCAGCATCAGGTCATAGCACGCGTGGCCCAGAGAAGACCACGGAGGAACGGGAGTACAGCGCTTCGCTCCCCGTGACTCTTCCATAATGAAGCGCTCACTAGTATTCACTTTATGAGACACACTAACGTTTTCAATGACAAGTTGGGGGAAAAAAGTGCATCTTATAGAGCAGAAAATATGGTATATAAATTCGGTATCGACAAAATTGTACTGACCCACATAATAAGGTTATCGTGTCATTTTTAGTGCACAGTTTAAACTTATCTGAATGTTTACATTTTCCTGTTCAACAACCTGTATGTGAAATGTTTTTCACAGATCTGAGGCAGCCAAGTGTCTTTGCTGCACATACATAAAATGGATGCTGCAGGCAGTGCAAACAAGAGAAACATTACAGATGAGAACAGGAAATTTAATCAGACCTGGACATGTTAGTGAAGAAAGAGGAAAGCTAGTTTGCTTAATTTGCGAAAGTGTAGTTGCAGTGCTGAAGGAATTCAATGTTAAGCCGCCCAACGAAACCAAACATTCCAATTTTGAGCAATTTAAGGGAGAATTGCGCAAACAAAAGATCTTATCTTTACAGCATACAGTGAAGTGGCTATGGAAGTCAGTTATGAAATATCAGAACTGATTGCAGTCTTCTCAACCATTTACAGACCATGACTTTGTAAAAAAGTGCTTGATTGTTTCTTCACAGAAACTACGCCCAGAGTCTGTTAGAACATTTGAATCTATTAGCCTCAGTCGGATGACTGTTCAACGCAGGGTTGATGATATGACTGCAGACGTGGACACATAGAAGAAAAGTCAAAAAATGTATTTTCTTTTCTCTGGCAGTAGATGGGTGAACAGATATCAGTTCAACTGCTCAACTACTGGTTTTTATTCGGGGAGGGGGGGTCACCACAGATTTTCACATTTTTGAAGGATTACTTGGAATGATCTCACTTCAAGTGCAAACAAAGGGAAGTGATTTGTGGTATACTGGAATTATGTGCCAAGCTGGATCTAGATTTAAAGGCGTTCTCCAAGTTAAATTTATTGATGACCTATCCTCAGGATAGGTCATCAATATCAGATCGGCGGGGGTGCCGGGAGTCTATGGGAGCGATTCTTCCCATTGAAATGAATAGGGCAGTTAGGTGTAATTACACCTGCTCACCACTACCCCCGTTACAGCCAGCACGTAAACAGTGAACAGTAGGCAGCGCTGGTACGGCGCACGCCTCCTCTTAAAACAGCTGATCTGATATTGATGACCTATCCTGAGCATAGGTCATCAATACTTTACTTTTAACTTGGAGAACCCCTTTAAGTAAGCTAGTTGGAATTGTTACTGATGGAGCTCCAGCCATGATAGGCCCCAAAAGTGGTAAGGTTTCTCTGTTAAGACAACACCTTGGAGAGCATAGGCTGATTCAGTTTTATTGCATCATCTACCAACAATCTCTGCTTGGAAAAGAGCTTGGATTTGAAAATGTAATGAAAGTTATCAGCGTTGTCAACTTCATAAAATCACGAGGACTTTGATGCTGAATATCAGGACCTGTTTTTTTCTTTTATACAGAAGTAAGGTGAAAAGGTAAAACCTTGCAACGTTTTTTTTTAATTGTTAGAAGAAATACAATTATTTCTTGTTTATAAGCATAAATGACAAGTGGTTGTGTGACCTTGCTTTCTTGGTAGACATCAGGGGTGCACCACCAATGATCACCTCAGGCAGCACCAGTTAGGAGCAAGAGAGGGGCAGCAGAAGGGCCATGGGCTGAAGGGAAGGGGTTAGGTTAAGAAATTGACATTGGAGAAGGAGGGGCTCCGCTTCAGTTTTCGCCTTGGGCAGCAGAAAGGCTAGGTGCACCCCTCGTAGATATTATACAACATCTGAATGCACAGAATTCAAAATTACAAGGAAAAAATAGCTTGTTAGTAATCTTTGTAACTATATCTTTGCTTTCCAATCTCAGCTTGAAAATGGTGATCTTGTGCATTTCTCAGTATGTAAACAAAAATTTTGAAGAGATGTAAATATGTCAGAGTATGTAGAAAAATTTGCACATCTCAAGTCCATATTTGAGTACCGCTTCACTGATTTTAAAAACGTTGTTCCTGAGCAGCCCCAGAATTTCAACTGGAACTCATTGATCTTCAGTCATGTGACAGTCCATGAAACAAGTTTAATGAAGGGGATATGTGCCAGGAGATGAATATCCAAAATTATGTGAAAGAGCAGCTATTTATGCCTGCCTATTTGGGTCAACATATTCTTGAAAGCAGGCATTTTCTATTATGAATATTAGCCAGTCTAAATTTAGGAGCAAACTTACTAATGAGAATCTTCAGTCAATTCTACAACTAGCCACAACTGAGACCTAACATCCAACAACTAGTGAAAAATATGCAACCCCAGAAATCACACGAAGGCCTCTTTCACACGTCAGTGCTTTGTTCTCAATGGACAGCACTTAGCCATTGAATTTAATGTGCTTATTTACACATCAGCAGTTTTTCCACTGTTCCATGGAACCACAGAGGAACCACTCTGAAAACCACTGACCATAGATGGCATCCATGTTCTGTCAGCGGTTTTCACAGACCGCTAGTAGGAGATGTTCTGGAAACTAATTTTCAGCCCAGAATGAACATGGAATACGGATGACACATGTGACTTAGATAACTTAGATAGTGAGCCCTATTGGGGACAGCTTGATGCTAATGTCTGTAAAGTGCTGCAGAATATACACCATGTTCCAAATTATTATGCAAATTGGATTTAAGTGTCATAAAGATTAAATTTTTTGTTTTTCAATGAAACTCATTGATGGTATTGTGTCTCAGGGCACTTTAGATCACTGAAATCAATCTCAGATACCTGTGATAATAAGTTTGCCAGGTGAGCCCAATTAAAGGAAAACTGGATGTTCCACAATATTAAGCAGGCCACTGTTTTCAAGTAAAATGGGAAAGAAAAAGGATCTCTCTGCTGCCAAAAAGCATCAAATAGTGCAATGCCTTGGACAAGGGATGAAAACATTAGATATTTCACGAAAACTTAAGCGTGATCATCGTACTGCGAAGAGATTTGTGGCTGATTCAGAGCACAGACGTGTGCGTGCTGATAAAGGCAGAATGAGGAAGGTTTCTGCCAGGCAAGTTCATCAGATTAAGAGAGCAGCTGCTAAAAAGCCATTACAAACCAGCAAACAGATATTTAAAGCTGCTGGTGCCTCTGGAGTCCCTCGAACCTCAAGGTGTAGGATCCTTCAAAGGCTTGCTGTGGTGCATAAACCTACTATTTGGCCACCCCTAACCAGTGCTAACAAGCAGAAACAGTTGTGGTGGGCCCAGACATACATGAAGACTAATTTTCAAACAGTCTTGTTTACTGATGAGTGTCGTGCAACCCTGGATGGTCCAGATGGATGGAGTAGTGGATGGTTGGTGGATGGCCACCATGTCCCAACAAGGCTGCAACGTCAGCAAGGAGGTGGAGGAGTCATGTTTTGGGCCGAAATCATGGGGAGAGAGCTGGTAGGCCCCTTTAGGGTTCCTGAAGGTGTGAAAATGACCTCTGCCAAGTATATAGAGTTTCTGACAGACAACTTTCTTCCATGGTACAAAAAGCAGAAACGTGCCTTCAGGAGCAAAATCATCTTCATGCATGACAATGCACCATCTCATGCTGCAAAGAATACCTCTGTGTCATTGGCTGCTATTGGCATAAAAGGAGATAAACTCATGGTGTGGCCACCATCTTTCCCTGACCTCAACCCTATAGAGAACCTTTGGAATATCATCAAGGAAAAGATATATGAGGGTGGGAGGCAGTTCACATCAGAACAGCAGCTCTGGGAGGCTATTCTGACATCATGCAAAGAAATTCAAGCAGAAACTCTCCAAAAACTCACAAGTTCAATGGATGCAAGAATTGTGAAGGTGATATCAAAGAAGGGTTCCTATGTTAACATGTAACTTGGCCTGTTAGGATGTTTTGGATTTAAATAGCTTTTTATTTCAGTGAATGTGACCTCCTAATGCTGCAAATTCCACAAATGAGCATTTTCAGTTCTTAAAAACATATAAAATGTTTAGAAACTCTACTGTGCATAATAATTTGGAACAGTGCATTTTGAGTTTTTTTAATTTTTGAAGAATATACTGTTATCATTGGAAGGTTTGTTCAATAAAATTCGATGTATGTGATGACTTTTATCATACTGACTGTCATTTGCACCGACTATTTAGGAAAATCAGAGATAAATATAATTTGCATAATAATTTGGAACATGGTGTACTAGCACTATATAAGTGTATAAATAAAATAAATAGGAGGCGCATGCGTGCAGCTTGCAGGAAGGACATGCTTCTGTGAGCTCCGCACGCTAAAGAAATCCTGTCTTAGCGCTATTTTAATGGCTCCACCGGCACCCCCTTTCCTATACAGGGGTTCCTGAGGATGACCCGCACCAAGGGAAAAGCAAAACCTTTAAGCACTCTGGCTCCATCTTAGACTTTACCGGAGATTTTCCGACTCACCAGGCAAACCATCATGGCGGACCCTGTAGCGTCTCCCGCCAGGCCTGCCTCTTCCACTGAAAGTGGGCCCCAGTTGGACCCAGCAGCACCAGACCCAGGTCAGACAGATCTGTTTACGAACATTGCTGCCCTGTTCCGAACGGAACTTTTGCAGGTCGTGGCGGAATTTTCCAAGACTTGGGAGACAGGGTGTCTGATCTGGAGATGCGGACAGATGATATCTCGGATGCCATCGGAGCAGACAGGGAGGACATCAACTCCCATGCGGCCCAACTAGCTGCCTTTGAACTGAATATTGAAGACCTTGAAAATAGGTCACGTAAAGACAATTTGAGGGTCAGGGGCCTACCAGAGACTTTTACTGATCTACCTACTACTCTGATCACTCTGTTTGCGGCCTTGCTACCTCAAGCTGATACAAGCCAGGGTTCTGCCTCTTGAAGCGTAATCATCGGAGATCATCTGTCATTTTCATCACCCTCGCAGAGGATGGGACTGCTCTTTTCAGGACTCCCTTTGCAAGTGTTTTGGGTTTTTTTTCCTTTTCTTTTCTCCTATTTTTCACAGGGATTTGGCGTGATGGACCTTCATGTTACTTCCTATGTTGGGTCCATCTAGGGGGGGGACCGGAGATCGGTGGGGCCCTCGGACTCTCCCCTTCTGACCCATGTCATATAATCAGCCGAGTTTGGCATAACTTTCTTCTCTGTTGTTCTGTGCTCTCGAGCACTCTGTTACCCTTTTTTTTTTTTGGGGGGGAGGATTTTTCTCAGTCACTATTTTGGATAGTCACTTGTCCTTATTAGACTGTGGTGGCATGGGGACTCCTGCTGGCAACGGCCTTGGGCGCTGTTACATAATTGTATAACCTCCCTTTATAACCTATCATGTGTAAGATCTTAACCCATAATGTTAGGGGATTTAACTCTCCGCAGAAGCGCAAAACAGCTTTTGCTATTTATTTGAAACATGCGCCTGGATATTTGCATTGTGCCTTTGGGGCTTCCGTATTAGCTCTAGTCTTGCCGGCAGTCACGTGACTGGTCACCACGTGACCGCGGCGCATTTCCGGCCTGCACGCTCTGCTTGCCACACTATATGTGGCGTGTGTTTGGCGCTATTTTTGCCTATCCCACCGGTATGTATTTAACATATTATTGCTTGGTGGCACTGATTTGTGGACTCTAACTATATATACTTACCCATTGTGAAGGAGAGCTGTACCCCCAGAGGAAGGCGTAGTGCCGAAATGTGCGTTGGGGTGTGCGGCTCTCCTGGACACAGCATTCCTATTTTGGGAATGTTTTTGTATATGTATTGCTGATATACTATGCTATACCCCTTGGTCTGGATATTTATATACTCCTTATAATATTTTGTGTGGAGGCTCTCTAGTTGACATTATTGTATTGGGAATTTTTCTTATACTCTGTTATTTAGCCTCCAGACTAGTTATTTTATATATACATATCTCCAGACCTTGCTGATAAGTGGCATTCTATGGGATTTTAGCTTTTTGGTATTGTCATTGGTATTATTACCCAATATATGTATAGGGGTGCTGTTGGTTCAGGTGAGCCGCACTATCATTGAGGGCTTTTTATCTCCATTTGCCTCTTTTTAATATTGTACTATTGTAATTTATTTTTCAATAAAAGTGACTTTTGTGAGCTACATGGACTCCTTTTTCTTTGTAGGTTTTTGTAGTATTTTCTGAGTCTTTGCTCAATTGAGAGGGATTATATTTGTATTGAATATTTATTCTGTTTGATTGTATGTGAAAGTTATGGGTAATCTAATTTTTCTAATGCTCCTGATGTTGTTTGCCTCCAGGAGTCGCACTTCACTCCATCTTCCCACACGAAATATCTACACCCGCAATTTACCAGATTTTTCTCATCCACATATCGTTCTAAAAGCCAGGGTGTAGTTACATTGCTTAGAAACTCATTCTCGTTCTCTATATCTCAGTCTATTATTGACCCTGATGGTAGATATGTGATCTTAGTGGGTACCTATAGGGATGATGTCTTATGTATAGTCAATGTCTATGCTCCAACTGATGACCCTGTGTCCTTTTTCTGTAAAATGAAGAAGCTTACTTACAATAGACTTCTGTGGTGTGGGGACTTCAATTTTGTTATCAATCCTCTTCTGGATCGCTCTTCGACTCCCCCCCACCCTCGCTCATCTTCTCATTCAGCCCAAATACACCAGGTCTTTGAATCTTTATCCTTAGCTGACACATGGAGAGAACACAATGGCCCACAGAAGGGTTATAATTACTATTCGCCAGCCAACCATTTGTATACACGTATCGACATGATTCTGACTTGTACCTCTTGTTTGCCATATTTATTATATTCTAGACATATTTGTGTCGCCATGGTCCGATCATGATATGGTACTAGCGGTGTTTGCCTTTTCGACTCCAGGATACACTGCTTTTTCCTGGAGACTGAATGAGTCTCCCTTAACCCGCCCTGCCATACATGATCGGCTCCAGGCTGACCTACAGACCTTCTTTACTGAAAATGCCACCCTGAGGCAGACCCCATGTTGATATGGCTCACTCATAAGGTGTTCATCCAGGGGAAACTCATAGGAGTGGCGTTCCGACTCAAGAGGGAACAGACTTCCACTCAGATTGCCTTGGAATCAAAAAACTAAGTAGACTGGTCCGTGCACATCAAAGGGCTCCATCACGGACGGATGGTCTGTCAGCACTTTATTATAAAAAATTTCCCCCCCTATTGATCCCACATATTGTCCTTTACTGCAACCATCTTTTGCAAGGTGCTATGCCCCCCCACCAGAGTTCCTCTCTGCTAAGATTACTGTAATACCTAAACCAAATAGAGACCCCCTGGTGCTAATTCTAGACCAATCTCCCTCCTCAATTTGGATAACAGAATCTTCACCGCTATTTTGGCTCGCCGACTTAACCGTTTTTTGCCAGAACTTGTACATAAAGACCAGGTCGGTTTTAGACCGGGTAGGGAAGCGCCAGATAACATCCGAATAGGAACCATACCCCACTAGCAGTTCTAGCTCTTGATATTGAAAAGACCTTTGACACTGTGGCTTGGAATTACCTTTCACGAGTACTAGGCGCTATGGGCATCCAGCGATCTCTTGAGGGCAGTTCAGTCTTTATATTCCACTCCTGAAGCTTACCTGAAACTTCAGGCGACTCACTTTTCATCTATTCGGATCCAGAAGGGTACACGGGTTGCCCCCATTTCCAGCTTTATTTGCCCTTGGAATGGAACCCCTTGCTATTCACATCAGATCTCACCCTGATATTACTGGTCTCTCTGTGGGTAACAATGAATACAAGCTAAATCTATTTGCTGACCTCCTCCTTTCCATCACCAAAATCTCCTATCATTCCCATCTCTATTGAAGGTGTTGGACTCGTTCTCCGCGGTCTCGGGGCTCTCTATTAATCACTCCAAATCTGAGCTCCTTTTGTGTAACATCCCACCCCAAATTAGATCTAATCTGTCGCAAAAGTTCCCATTCCAGATCAAACATAACTTTATCGCATACCTGGGAATTTCCTTGCCCAGTAGATTAGATACGGTATATAAAACTAATTACCCTCCTCTATACCGCAAAATTAGAGAGAACCTCCGGGACTGGAGATCCCTCCCAGTTTCCTGGATAGGCAGGATTCACATTATTAGAATGGTAGTACTCCCTAGACTCCTATCTCCCGGTACCCAACACGGATCTGAAGGCTTTGCAAGCAGATGTCCTGAAATTTGTCTGGGCTAATAAGACTACTTGTATATCTAGGCAAACAATGTGTCGTCACAAGTCCCAAGGAGGCCTTTCTGTTCCTGACTTCCTTAAGAATTATAAGGCGGCCCTATTGGCTCAATTGTTATTGACACACCTTGAACCAAGGGCCCATCCTCTGTGGATATCTCTGGAACAATCATTGTTTCCCCCGTATAGATGGAGGGCCTTGACCTGGTCCAGACTTCCCTTACCGCCTATTGTTCGCACTAGATCACTTATCCCACTATTCACTATTGCACTGGCAATCAGTTAGGTTTAAATTTTCCCGTATGAATGGAGCCGTATTTATTCCGCAATATTGCAGAATAGATGTGGCCCCATTCACTTCTATGGGAGCGGGCAGCCGCTGCACGGAGCCAGCTCCGTGCCGTGGCTCCGCATAAAAAGATAAAACTTGTCCTATACTTGTCCGCACGAACAGACAAGTATAGGCATTTTGAATGGGGCGTCCGTATTACGGCTGTCTGAATGGGCCCTAAGCACTCCCCGCTAGAATATATCCTGGGCAATCCTGCGTTCCCTCCTGGACTAGTGGACAACCACCTAAGCAGAAACATCGATCAAAATACTCCATAGGACCTATGTGGTCTCAGCCAAATTACATAGTATATACCCCGAAGTTTCTCCATGGTGTTTCCGTGGATGTGATGAGGAGGGCACAATGCTTCATACCTGGTGGACCTGCACAGTTGTGCGTAGGTTCTGGAATCGAGTTAGTGCCCTATTATCCTCCATCATGGGTTGTTCCTATCCTACATCCCTATCTTTTTAACTTTCAATTCTCTGTAGGGAAAAATACCTCAAAAATGTATCTCACACATTATGTTTAACATTTTAATTTAATGTTCAATTTGATTTTCTTCAGTTTTTTCACGAAAAAGTTGCTGAAATCAACACCCAGTTGCTTTCATATTTGCAGTCCTAAAGTTGATTTTACGAATTACTTTGCAAATCTCTAATTAACATTTATGTAGTATTGTGCCATATATGTTATTTGACTGTTACTGGTACGTACACCTTGTTCTGTTTATTGTGAGCAGGATACATTGATAAACACAGCATATACCGTATTTTTCAGCCCATAAGACACAGTGGGGGAAAAAATGTCCCTGCATCTTATGGGGTGAATACTAATGAGCTCTTCCATTATGGAAGCGTTCATTAGTACCTGATGTCTGGAAAGTGGTGAAGGCTCTGTACTCACCGCTTCCTGGTCCTCGGCTGTGCTGTGGCTGCATACTGTGTGAGGGCGCTCTGTGACCTCAGAAGGAAGAGAATGCGCTGGAGGTGAGGAGCGTCGGCGTCCGGGGCAGGAGAAGAAAGTGTTTTTTTTATTTTATGTCATCTGGTGGCTGATATGTGACCAGCACTCTGCTGTCCAGAAACAATAAATCTGTATGAGTGATGATAGTAGCAATGTAAATGCAGCTCTTCACCTCTACTGAAGAGCAGGCAGTTATCGGGAAGGAACCGCTCATAATCACCTGCTCCATCTGTGTGCTTCTACATAATCAGGCCTCTTGTGTGGTATTGCTATATGAACATATAAACTAAATAGTAATGGTGCAAAACAAGTTATAGTTTAAGTAGCTCAAATTTTTTTGTGGCCCCAGGAAGCAAAACAATGCAGCAATGTGGACCTCAGACCAAAATAGGTTGTGCACCCCTGGTCTAGAAGCCGGAAATCAGTCTCCATGCTCCATGTACACAGCATGTGTAACAGTATCCTGCTGGGGAGCGCCAGCAGCTGAACTGTGACCATCGGAGGACCCCGGTGAGTTGTTTTTTTGAAACTTTCTGTGAAGGGGACATGTGTGGGCATAACTACCATGAAGGCCCACATACCTGGGCATAATTACTGTGAGGGGAACAAGATTATGACAGCGCTGGTTAAAAAGCGAATTGAACAATCTCATATCTCACACATGAAAGCCCCAGATGGTAAGATCCTAAGATCCACTCCAGAAATAACTAAGATATTTTCCTCCTACTATCATTCTCTGTATAACCTGCGACCCCATGAAACTCCTAATACCCTAGCTCATAGATTAGAAAATATCAAGCATTTTTTAGCAAACCTAGAGTTACCCACTTTAACTAAAGATGACTGTACAGCACTAGTGGCTCCCATTACACTGGAAGAAGTGCATTACTCAAGTCCATCCCTTCAGGCAAAAGTCCTGGACTGGACGGTCTCCCATCTTATTACAAAAAATTTATGAAGGTTTTGGGCCCTCATATGGTATCCTATTTCAACGCTTTGCTAACTGGATCCAACCCTGCAGCACAGGCATTGGAGGCCCATATTACAATTTTACCTAAAGCCGGCAAAGATCCGGAAGTCCCATCGAGCTATAGGCCTAATTAACTCCTAAACAATGATATAAAAATATGGTCAAAACTTTTGGCCCATAGAATTGCCCCTTTCCTCAAACACTTGATATCACCCGAACAGTCGGGGTTTGTGGGGGGCGGGAGAGAGTGCAGGGACAGCACTTTTCGAGTACACCAGGCATTAGAATATGCCATATCTACAAATTCCCAACTTACTTTTCTTAGCACAGATGCAGAGAAAGCATTTGACAGGATAGACTGAAGATTTATGGAGGCCACGGTCCAAAAATTTGGTTTCCCTACTCAATTTATTACTGCAGTTCTGTCCCTGTACTCCTCCCCCCACGCAAAAGTCCGAGTAAATGGTGTGCTCTCCCTTACTTTCCAAATCTTGAATGGAACACGTCAGGGATGCCCCTTATCACCGTCTCTTTTTTTCTTATGCTTAGAGGCTTATACAGGCTATCAGACAAAATCCTAACATTAAAGGCCTAGTGGTACGGCCAGTGACCCACACTGTTGCGGCCTTTGCAGACAACATGCTTCTGTTCTTGTCTGATCCTGTTGAAGCGTTCCCAGCTATTCTCACTCTTCTAGATGAAGTTGGCTAGCTATCAAACTTCAAGATTAATCTGTCTAAATGTACAGCTCTGGGCGTCAATATTCCCAAAGAGTCGGTGAAAGATTTAATGAAAAACTACCCTTTTCAGTGACATAACTCCCACATTAATTATTTAGGGGTAAAAATTCCCAAAGATCCCAGGATGCTTTTTCAAATGAACAACCCCACACTTTTGGCTGATATTAAGCTACAATTGCAAGACCTAAACATCCCTTTTATGACATGGATGGGCAGGAAAGCCGGAATTAGTCTTACCGGTAATTCATTTTCCATGACATCACCACGACGGCACAAGGAGATCGACCCCTGACCTCTGTAGGGGCAGGGAGCAGGGAAGTTTAAAAGGACACCTCCCACCACCAACACCAGTGTATACCAAATCATAAAGCCACACCAGTGACCATTACGTAAGAAAATACTTTTTTTTTTTTTTTTTTTGAAAAATGCACGATATTACTTCATACCGAGCAAAAGGAAAATAACGGGGGAGGGAAAAAACCCATGCCGTCGTGGTGATGTCATGGAAAATGAATTACCGGTAAGACTAATTCCAGCTTTCCATCTCATCACCACGACGGCACAAGGAGATTTACAAAATAACAAGTTAAGGGCGGGCAACTGTCTGAAGGACTTTACGTCCAAAAGACAGGTCCTTAGAGCTGAAAAGGTCTAAACGGTAATGCTTAATGAAAGTATGGACGCTAGACTAGGTTGCCGCTCTGCATATTTCCTTCAGAGAGGCACCTCCTCTCTCCGCATGTGAAGAAGCCATGGCCCTCGTAGAATGTGCCCTAATACCCCTGGGAATAGGGAGGTCCTGAACCTCATAGCATAGGGAAATCGTATTATGGATCCACCTGGCGAGAGTGGATCTAGAGACCATCTTACCCTTGTTTCTACCAGCAAATTGGAGAAGCAGACAATCGGATTTTCTAAAATCCCTGGTAGCCTCCAGATATTTCAGTACTGCACGTCTAACATCTAGTGAGTGAAAAGAACTTTCCAACTCATTAGAAGGGGCTTCACAAAAAGAAGGGAGAATAATCTCCTGGGATCTGTGGAAATTACTAACGACCTTGGGGAGAAAACACGGATCTAGTCTTATAACTAGCCTGTCGTCTAGAACTCTAAAGTATGGTTCATGAATGGAAATGGCCTGAATTTCACCAAGGCGTCGAACAGATGTAATTGCAATAAGGAAAGCCACTTTAAAGGACAGAAACTTGAGCAAACAGTCCCCCAGAGGTTCAAAGGGGGGTAGTGCTAGGCCCTTGAGGACTACGTTCAGGTCCAAGGAAGAAATTTTGGATTTGAGAGTAGGATGTAACCTGGAAGCAGCTCTAATAAACCGGTTAATCCACCTGTGACTGGCTAGATTGTAATCAAAGAAACAGCTGAGTGCCGAAATTTGTACTTTTAAGGTAGAGGGACTTAGATGCATATCAAGACCGCTCTGGAGAAACTCCAAAATTTTCTGGATATTTGGAGGGGAAAGATTCGGCGTCGGGTCGCCCAGCCAAGAGCAGAATCTTTTCCATGTTTTGAGATAAATAGATCTAGTAACTTTTTTCCTACTTGACAGAAGTGTAGATATAACTTTATCAGAAAGTCCTTGTGTTTTCAAAATTTGGATCTCAGGATCCAAGCTGTTAGCTTTAGAAATTCTGGATGGGGATATACTATGGGTCCCTGAATAAGAAGGTCTTCCTGAAGTGGTAGTATCCATGGATCGGCAATCGACAGATTCTTCAGGGCCGAGAACCAGCTCCGTTTTGGCCAGAACGGTGCCACAAGGATCATCGTTGTGTCGTCTTGTCGAAGTTTCTGGATTACTCTGGGAATCAATGGCAGAGGAGGAAAAGCGTAACAGAGTCCCCAATTCCAATAGAGAGACAGGGCGTCTATCGCCCAGGGACCGCCCCGGGGATCTAAGGAACAGAATCTCTCGGTCTGTTTGTTCTGTTTTGTTGCAAATAGGTCTATTTCCGGTCTCCCCCACCGTTCTGAAATCATTGCAAACACTCCCGGATCCAGGGACCATTCTGACTGGTCTAACGTTTGCCTGCTTAAAAAATCTGCCTCGATGTTTAAGGACCCTTTTAAGTGAACAGCCGAGATTGATTCCACATGATCTTCTCCCCATGAAAATATTTTGTTTGAGAGGGAAAGAAGAACTGGAGATCTTGTGCCTCCTTGATGTGATAAGTATGCGACCACAGTGGTATTGTCGGATAGAACCTTGAGATGGAGCCCCTGGAGAAGGTCCTCTGCGGCCCTCAGAGTTTTCCAAACTGCCTGAAGCTCCCTGAAGTTTGAAGATTGGTTCGAGATCGCCAGAGGCCATGTGCCTTGATAGTAATATCCTCCAATCTTGCCTCCCCAACCCGCTTTGCTTGCGTCGGTGACTATCTGAATCTGGGGAGACTTTTTCCATGGAATTCCTCTGGAGAGATGTCTTGTCTCTGTCCACCAACTCAGGGATCTTTTCACTGACCTCGGGATGAGAACTCGACGGTCCAAGGAGATCTGTTTCCGATTCCATACGGAAAGGATCCAGGACTGGAGCGATCGGTAGTGTAACCGGGTCCACTTTACAGCTGGGATACAGGAGGAGAGCAGACCCAGGAGGCTCATGGCCTCTCGAATCGAGGATATCTTTTTCTTTTGAAAAGATTTGACCTTTTGTTTCAAATTCAAAATCTTCTCTTGAGGAAGAGACGTGATCTGTAATTTGGAGTTGAGGAGAACCCCCAGGAATCTGACCGTTGTGGACGGTAGAAGAGAGGATTTCTTTAGGTTCACAATCCACCCCAGAGCATGAAGTGTGGAGAGTAAGATCTTCTGATGCTCTAGAAGCTGTAACCTGGAGTGAGCAATTAACAAGAAGTCGTCCAGGTAGGGTATGATGGATACGTTTTCTTGTCTGAGGAACGCCACCATCTCCACTATCAACTTTGTGAATATTCTGGGTGCGGAGGCGATGCCAAATGGAAGGGCAGAAAACTGGAAATGATGAATGGATCCTTGAACGTCTCGGAGGGCAAAGCGAAGGTACCTTTGAGATTTCTGATGTATGGGAACGTGGTAATACGCGTCCTTCAGATCTACGGTACACATGAACGCGTTCTGCATTATTAGGGGAATCACTGCAGATAGAGATTTCCCTGTACCCTCTTTTTTCTTCACCAGAAAAAGGGACGAGTAGTATCCCCTTCCTTGTTCTGGAATCGGGACCTTGGTGACTACCCATAAGTCGAGGAGATCCCAGACGCCCTTCCAAATTTTCGTATGGTTTGAGGTAGACCCCGGATCGGTGACCAGAAACTTGTTTGGAGGCAGAGACAGGAATTCTATTCTGTAACCTGATCTTATTAGGTTTAGTGCCCAGGGGTTGGAGGATATTTTCTCCCAAGCGGAATAGAAGTTCCCCAGTCGGCCTCCCACCTTGGCGTCATTGTTTGTCAGCTTGCTTATTTTGGGGGTTGAGGAGGAAGCCTCTTCCCTTTCCCCCCTTGGGGTAACTCCACCGACCCGACTTTCCTTTACCTCTATAAGGTCTATCCTGGGAACCGGAGGAACGAAAGGAAAACCTTTTCCTAAAGGGTCTATCTTCAGGGAACCCCTTTTTCTTATCTGCCACTTTTTCTAAGATCTTATCCAGAACCGGGCCGAAAACATAATCACCTGTAAAGGGAATGGAACACAGTTTCATTTTAGATGCTTTGTCCCCCCCCCCCCAGGACTTCATCCATATGGCCCGGCGGGCGGCATTAGATAGGCCCGCATCTCTCGCTGAAAAACGGATGGACTCAGCTGAGGCATCCGCTAAAAAGGCTGTAGCAGATTTCAGAAGGGGAAGAGAATCCAAAATCTCTTCTGACGGAGTTTTGTTAATGATATGTCTTTCTAATTCACCAATCCAGAGGGTCATAGCCCGGGCCACCGAGGTGCCAGCAATGTTGGTCTTTACATTAACCATGGCAGACTCCCAGGATTTACGTAACAGAGCGTCCGCCTTTCTCCCATTGGATCGCGCAATTGAGAAGCGTCCTCAAAGGGCAAGGAGGTCTTCTTAATAACTTTCGCAACCTGTACATCAATCTTGGGGATGTTGTCAAATAATTTGGAATCAGAGGAGTCAAAAAGTAATCTATTTTTGAAGTCCCGCGATATGCCCAGACGTTTTTCTGGGTCTGACCATTCCTCCAAGATCATTTCCTTGATGTTCTCATTGATAGGAAAGACCCGAGCGCGCTTAGCCCTCAAACCTCCAAACAGCTCTTCCTGTACAGAATGAGGTTTCTGAACCTCTTCCACCCCCATAGTGGCGCGGACGGCTCTTAAAAGGTCCTGCATCTCATCATTAGAAAAGAGAAACCTTTTACAAACCTCTGAACTATCTGAATCAGAACGTTGATCTTCGTCTTCAGCGTATCTGGAGGAGGGGGCCTCATCGTCATTGTCCTCTGAATCAGAGGAGGAATGATAGACAGCCATTCTCTGACGTTTGGAAGGGGGGCTTGGGGAGGAGGCATAGAGACATGGGATAAGGAAGATCTAATCTCCTCCTGCACCATGGATCGAAGTCCCTCCAACAAGGAAGGTTGTTCCTCACGGATCACATCCTGGATACAATCTTTGCAAAGCTTTTTGGAGTAAGCTTCAGGCAGTTTTTTGTTGCAAGATGGACATCTTAATAACTTCTTAGCTTTCTTCTGTGCCTCCTTGACCTGAGAGGCGACAGAAGGCAAGAATTAGCGGAGCATAAATTTTAGGTAATAAGCCCCTTTATAGGATGTCACCCTGGTGCAAGAAAAACAACTGGAGAGGAAGGAACAAGGTCCTCCTGACCAAGAAAAAGTGCCCCCAACAATCCCAGCATAGGAAGAGACACAGGGGGACTTACAGAAGGCGGTACTGGGGCGTCATGATCCTTGGGGGAGCGCTGCTCAGCTGAAGACATCTCAACCAGACCTCAGATCAGAGACTAGCGTGGCTCCCCGCTTTTTACCTGCCAGCGCTTCCGGACGCTCGTACCGCCTCCCGACTACTTCCGGACGCACCGGAAGTGACGTCACACTCGCACGCGCATGGCGCCGGACGCGCAACCCAGCCTTATCCACCGGAGGGAGAGGGAGGGAGATCGCGTCAGGAGCAGGCCCCAGATCAACCAGGACGAGTCCTCCTTCCTCCCCCTGCCCCCTGCCCAGCGGGCGGGCAGGGGGGCAGAGGTAAGTGAGCGCCGTCACCCTCTGCAGGAAACACCGCAAGTCCTTCATCTCCCAGTCGGCACTAGGAGACCTTTCTCCGCTCCTGGCCTCTGTAGGGACAGGAAACACTGGTGTGGTGGGAGGTGTCCTTTTAAACTTCTCTGCTTCCTGCCCCTACAGAGGTCAGGGGTCGATCTCCTTGTGCCGTCGTGGTGATGAGATGGAAAAATCTGCTAAAAACATACATCCTCCCCAAATTACTTTATTTAATGCAGACACTCCCAATATACTTACCAGCTTCTTATCTATTAGAGGTTCGCAAAGTCTTCTCTTCTTTCATTTGGAAGAATACTAAACCCCGCTTAGCATACAGACTTACATTACCCAAAAACAGAGGTGGCTTTGGGCTCCCCGATGTCACATCATACTATAAAGCCATACAATTGAGATTACATTCTGAAATTATAAATCCACATAACATTAAACTTGGCTGTCAAATTGCTAACAAACTGCTTTCTCCAGATTATACTAACTTGTGGCGAGTTCTGCCCTCGGGCCAGCCGGGCCTTGCGGTTCCCACCTGGTGCCAAGGAGTGCTTACTACTTGGCATGCCTTGGCTTCCCTCATGGATTTACCTCAAGGTCCCTCACCCTTTATGCCCATAAATGTGTTGCCTTATTACATTCAGAAGAACTACATAGATAACCTGGGCATCTGGTCAATTTTTGGTAACAAAGCAGTGGGAGATATTTTAAAAAGGAATTAAATACCTAGTCTGCAGGCTCTCCAGACGTCGTTCAAGATCCTAAAATGGTCTCTCATCCACTACTCTCATTTTAAACTTTACTGTAAGCAATACTTAGATGTTGCCTGTAACAATTATGTACCCACATGGTATGATACCTTAATTGAATCACCTAATCCTCACCGGGGTCTGATCTCCCTCTTCTATAATAAAATTTTAGAACTAAAAGCGCTAAAAAACCCCAATAATTACAATATTGGGAATCAGAACTAGGGAAGGTTTCTCAGAAAGAGAACTTTTAGAAATACTAAAAAACTCCCATGGCTTCTCATCCTGCGTACGTATTCAAGAGAACTCTTATAAGTTGCTCACAAAATGGTATCGTATCTCTGATGTTTTACATAAACGTAATCCTTCCCTCCTGTCAGAATGCTGGAGATGTCACACAGACGTGGGATCAGCCTTTCACATTTGGTGGTCATGTCCCTAGATAGCCCCCTATTGGTCAGCGGTATCTAATGCCATTACTCAGATCAGGGGCGGACTGGGAACTTAAAGTGGCCCTGGAAAAAATACTAAAAGTGGCCCCGTTTTGTAGTTGGGTCCAAATTGATGGAAGGCATGGCCAGCAATATCATATTGAGGCACATTATACCAGAGTCCATCATAAAATACTGCCAGCAGCACAAAATACATCCCCAAAAACTTCTACTACCCGGCTGTGAGGAGGGCTCAGGTGGCCCCCAGGGCATCGGCCCACCAGGAAATTTCCCTGTTAGGTCTATGGCCAATCCGCCCCTGACTCAGATATGTTCCCTAGGAGTTACGATCTCACCCTTACACGTGCTCTTGAACTTATCTGACCGTTCATGCCCTCTCAACAGATTCTCACTACCAGCCCACTTAATATCTGCGGCTGAGTTACTTAAACTCATTCATTTATGTCTGTATATTCACATGATGTGGGATGGATATATCTGTATGCTATGCTTTGTATGCTTATACGACCTTTAGCTTGTTGCCGTTTATTCTGTATATCTTTGATGTACAATTTATTGTATGATAAGTAAATCAAAATAAAGATTTGTTAAAAAAAATTACTGTGAAGGGGCACATACCTGGGCAAAGCTACTGCGCGGGGGACATATCTGGGAATAACTACTGTGAGGGGCATATCTGGGCAAACTACTGTGAGAGGGCACATACCTGGGCATAACTACAGTGAGGGGCATATATGGGCATAACTACTATAAGGGGGCACAATGTGGTCATTACTACTGTGAAGAGGGCACATCTGGGCATTACTACTGTGAGGGGCACATCTGGGCATTACTACTGTGAGGGGCACATCTGGCCATATCTACTGTAAAGGGGGTACATTTGGGCATAACTACTGTTAGAGGCACAATGTAGGCATTACTACTGTGAAGGGGTAGAGTGTGGGCATAACTACTGAGAGGGGCACAATGTGGGTATAGCAACTGTGAGGGTCACAATGTGGGCCTAGGAACTGTGAGGAGCACAATGTGGGCATTACTACTGTGAAGGGAGCACAATGTGACCATGGTGTCTGAGAGTACTAAAACCCGGAAGCGTGCACTTCCAAATCAGGAGCGTTTTCCCATGGCGGAGATCAAGTACCACAAACATTTTTTTCAGTATTGAAATGCAAGAAAAGCTATACATACGTGGTATCACCGTAATCTTACTGACCTGGAGAATGAAGAGCACAAGTTTTAGTTTTACCACACAGTGAACACCATAAAAATAAAACCTGTAAAACTGTGGCAAAATTGCGTTTGTTTTTTTCAAATTCCACTCTATTTGGATTTTTTTCCAGCTTCCTTCTATATTGCATACCATATTAAATGGTGTCATTAGAAAGTACAACTGGTCTTGTAAAAAACAAGAATTTCTACGGCAATGTGAACGGAAACACAAAAAAAATATGTCTCTGGGATGTCAGGGAGCAAAAAACAAAAATTTAGGCCTTCTCTCAGCTCACCATGCACAGCGCCGTACATTGTACAGTGCCTATGCTTGGTATCGTGCTCAGCCCCATTCACTTGAATTGGGCTGAGCCGCTCCTAGGCCATGTGACCGATGAACATGACGTCACTGTCCTACGAAAAGCTGAGAGAAGGCCTCCGCACCCACAGCAGCACCACTGCCTTCTCAAACAGCTGATCAGAAAGGTCCCTGGTGTGGGACCCCCACCAATCAGATACTGATGACCTATCTTGAGGATAGGTCGTGAGTAGTTAACTCCTGGAAAACCCCTTTAAGGACTCCGGGTGAGTATAGTTAAGCTTTGGGCGGAGTTAGAGGCATGGCCTAATATGAAAACAGCTCCTATATTCTGTCACCAGCCAGTATAGAAGGCGTCTACACTTTGACTTGTGTGCACAGATTCGCCATAGAAGGCTCCTATATTTGGTTCTCGGCGGCCATAGGCTCCCACAACCCGCTGGTTCCCGCCGCGCACGTGACCACGGCAGGCTCGCTCCAGCCGGTCCTGTGAAGTGATAGCCCCACCCTGATGGAGTCGTCACTAGCAGCGGTACACGTGACCGGAAATCTGCTGTTATTTTCTCCCTGGAGTCCGCGGAGAGCTTTGGTCTGTGTGGCCCCTCAGGTAGAGGTCATGGGGCCCCGCTCTGCCTCATTATTATCAGCGGTCTTCCATATGTGATGTGTTATTGTTATATCTCCTAGATCTATACCAGGTGTAAGGTATTAGGGTGTTCCGGGTGTGGGGCAGTTGTGGGGTGTTGCTGACTGTTTCGGGGTGTTTCTGTTTGCAGGGTGTATCTGTGTTGGGGGGGGGGGCGCTTGTTGGGCGTATTTTTTTAAGGAGGTGGGGAAGTTCCTGGGTGTGGAGGTTGTTAACTTTTAGGGGTGTATTTTTAGGGTTCAGAGCCCCCATGTTAAGTGTCTGCTTTGCTCCCGCAGGACATGTGACTGGATTGTGTCCAAGATCTGACATGTACGCGCCGCAGGCCACGCTTCCTGACCACAGAGATGTAAAGCAGGTATAGTTGTCATCTGTTCTGGGGTCACTCTGCAGTTGTGTACCAGTTATGTCAGCCACCAGACAAGGGGTTATCCAACCCCTATAATGCCCACCAAAATGCCCAGGCCCCTCATACAGGTTATACTTATCCCCTCCTCAGCACCCTCGTGGATTTTAACCTGTATGAGAGTTCCTGGCATTTAGGGGGGCATTATAGGGGTTGGATAACCCTGTTAACTGCATCGGGTAGTAACATCTCTGCCGGCTCAGGTAATTCTGAGGCTTATTAATTCAGGACAGGGACTCTGATTGTTGTCGGAGTCACTCCTGTCACTCACAGGCTGCAGGGTTCCTCTATTATCTTTAAATTATATTTTATAGTGTTAAGCCATATTGATTGTTGTCAAAGTGCATGCAGGCTGTCATGTGGACATTTCATTTTTTGGGGGGCACAGAGCTGTGGCTGAGGGAAGAGAATAGTGAAAGTTAGGCTTTGTGCGTCAGTGGGTGACAGCAGGTTATGGTCAGGGCCCCATTACGGCGCTCGTTTACACCGGCCTCATTATTCAGGCTGATACAAACTGAATGTGGGAGGAATGATTGCTACCGCAGGCGTTCCTCCCCCATTCAGTTGGGTTGATCATCTGTAGCGCATCCCTGATCACACAGTGAGACGCGCTGCTGATAATCGGGCATCTTTAATTCTGAAACGAATGATTGCTAGATTGTCGGCTGATCAGCTCCTCGGTCGTACAAGCCAGTTATCAAGAACGAGCGGGCCAGACATACGAGCGAGTTCAATGCGATAAACTTGCATAAGGCCCCATTCACACAACCGTATAAATGGATCCGCATCTGTTCCGCAATTTTCAATGGGGCTGCAAAAGATGCAGACAGCACACCGTGTGCTGTCCGCATCCGTTGTTCCGTTCCGCGGCGCCGCAAAAATATAGAGCATGTCCTATTCTTGTCCGCAAGCACGGACAAGAATAGGCATTCTCTATATAGCGCTAGCCATGTGTGGTCCGCAAATTGCGGAACGCACATGTCCAGTATCCGTGTTTTGCAGATCCGCAATTTGCGGACTGCAAAACACTTACGAGGAGCGGAGGCCAGAACTGGACTTCTCACTGACATGCTGTCGTGTGTGTCTGGCCTCATACGAACCTTACATTACGAAGGTCTGGAGCGTCGCTGTACAGCTTATAGGCGTTATTACGTGTCACCTTATTATAGGCTAATTCTGATGTATGGTTCTCATCTGTTTTCTGATTGTATAGTTTATTTTGTTCTCTTAGTGATTAGGGGGGTGAACAACAGCCCTTTGCCAGTTTTTGGTGTAAAAAAAGTTGCAAGACTTTTGAACACTTTTCCGCACGCGGCATTTTTACTCCGTCCTCGTCGGTTGGGACCTGGCAAGGGCCTGGAAACAGGAGGAAAAGTGAAGTGAAATCTACTCCTGTCAGGGGCTGGAGTAGATTTTCGCCTAGTCGCATGGACTGCCGGAGATGCACCTAAGGCCTGCGCCTTGCCTTAAATTAGGAGCTTCCTCTGGCAGCGCAGGGGCTGTCAAAGACCAGCGTAAAAAGCCAGTGTTTGCTAAGTGGCCCCCATTGTCTTCTATCGGATAGTATTACGAGCATGCTGTGACGTGATTTGCAGGATTGAAGTATCTCTATCACCTATGATCTTCTATGTCATGTGCAGTAAAGGTCTGTTCTGCCTCCCTCTCTGAAAGCAGAAATCTGTCGATCAGTGGCGGGGGTTGGACTTGCTTATCATAATACATTGGACTCTTTGCTGGAAGGACACTGCATTGAATATGACATTATTAACACATAAGTAATAGACTGGAATCGGCCTGGGTCACTATTTTCTGCTGCTCTCAGAGGGCTGAAGCTGACATTTTACCTTCAAAAGGGAACTTGTCACTTGGAAAATCCAACTCAATCTGCAGGCAGCACATGTTACAGAGCAGGAGGCGCTGATCAGATTGTATGGTTCTGTGAGGAAAGATTCATTATAAATGACCTGATGGGTGGGGGTCCGACACCTGGGACCACCATGATCAGCTATTTGAGAAGGCACCAGCTCTCGCAGTATTACAGCAACCTTCACTGAGCTCATCGTACATTGTATAGCAGCTGTGCCTGGTATTGCAGCTCAGGACCATTCACTTCTATGGGGCTGAGCTGCTTCTAGGCCATGTGACCAATGATCATGATGTCATTCATCCTGAGCTAAGCTTAGCCAAGAAGCCCGCGGTGCCACTGCAAGTGCCGGTTCCGTCTCCAACAGGTGATCAGATACTGATGACCTATCCAGAGGAAAACCCCTTTAAACCCCTGCTGCTTCTAGTCTTAGGCTACTTTCACGCTAGCGGCAGCCCGGATCCGGCAGGTGAAGGGTGCCACCGAATCCGTGCTGCCGCAGGGCTATGTGTGGGGCCGGAACCGCGCTCTAGCCCCACACATGTCACACAGTACATATACACATACAAATACACATACATACTTACATGCTCCCGGCAGGTCTCCACAGTACAGGAGCAGGATGGCGTGCACATAGGACGATTCCCCACAGCGCCCTCTGCTGCGCGCCGGGTGGAATTGTCCTATGTGTGCGCCGTCCTGCTCCTCCTGCGCTATGGTGACCTGCCAGGAGCATGTAAGTATGTATGTGTATTTGTATGTGTATATGTATGTGTATGTCTGTATATATATGTGTGTGTGTGTATGTGACGGATCCGTCATGAACTCCATTGAAAGTCAATGGAGGACGGATCGTTCACACACCAAACTGATCCGTCCCCATTGACTTTAATTGGGGGTCATTCTGGATCCGTCTTGGTGCGGATGCCTGGACCGGAGAGCAAACCGCAGCATGCTGCGGTTTGCTCTCTGGTCTGAAGACGGAACGGAATGCTTCTAGGATTGACAATGAATGGGGACAAAACTGAAGCGTTTTATTCCGGTATTGAGCCCCTATGATGGAACTCAATACCGGAATTATAAAACGCTAGTGTGAAAGTAGCCTTAGGCGTCCTGTGGTCTGCACTCTGTATCTCTGTTCGTACTTCCACAGGGAAGACTGTCAGCCACATATCAGACCGCCCACATGACTCGCCTAGAAAGAGCAGAGATTTAAATGAAGAGATTACAGGATTCTGCTGAATCTTTTTTCCACAGATATGTATATCGATCTGCTCAGCTCTTCCTGCTCTATAACATGCAGACTGCACTGCATTTTCAATCTGACCGGTTCCCTTTTCAGTTGTCCCCGTAATCTGATTACTTCTATATGAGATTGCAGGGAGTGGAGGAGCTGAGTAGTCTGAATTCTGTAGGACAGTGTTGTGGATATTCTCTGTTATGAGCCAGTAGGGAAGAGGAGGTCCTAGGATGTCCCTGTTGAGAGTGTTGAGGGCATGCTCTGTGATGTGCAGGGAGGGAAGAGGAGGAGCTGAGCCCCGTTACCCTGTGTAATCTTTCTTTAGCTTTATAAGGCCTCATTCACACAACCGTGGTTTCAGTCCACATCCATTCCACATTTTCTGCGGATCAGATGCGGACCCATTCATTTCAGTGAGGCTGCAAAAGATGGGGACAGCACACCGTTTGTCCGTTTCTTTTCCCTTTGTCCTATTCTTGTCCGTTATGCGAGATGCATGCGGCCGGTGTCTGTGTTTTGAGGATCTGCGATTTGCAAATACAGATACGACCGTGCACTTGAAGCCTAATAGAGGTGTTGCTGTTCATTGTAACCTCACCACCTTAGTCGCAGCTGACCCCACCCTGGGCTGATGTTGAGAGGTTATGAAGTGACCTCTACAGGAAGTGTCAGTCTGTTGACAGTTTCAGCTGTCAAAGTGAAAACTGAAAGGTTTCAAGAAATTTTAGTATATAATGACCTGTAAAATACATTTCACGATAAAAAAAGGGATGCCCCCATTTAAAGGGTAGGGTATGCCATAAATGTGTGGGACCTTCCTCTGGGACCTGCACCTATCTCAAGAACAGAGCCCTGCCGTGAACTAAGAGCACACCGCACACTTTTCTTTGTTCACTTTAGGGGCCCGTTCTTGGGACCAGGACCTATCAGACATTTTTGGCATATCCATAAATGTTCCAGATGGGGAAAACCCTTTAATGTAAAAACTTGATCTAAACAATCAACCTTTTTCTGATCGATTTCCTTTAATACTGTTTTCTTCCAATGGTGACAGAATATAGCAAAAAAGTTATCGTCCTCGCTCCGTGCCCTTCAGATGCGCTATGTGACTACTGATGATGTCATCACTAGCGACGATGATGATGCTATTAGCTTCTGTGTGGCTCTGGAAGCCATCTTCATCCATGGACTTAAAGTGAAGTTTATCAGAACACAAGCCGACAGAAGGAGGAACAAGGGGCGCCATGTCCCCTTACCCCAGCCGGCCTTCTGGCCTCTTCTGAAAGCAGTCACTCACCGGTCAGTATATGGAGACAGAACTCTGACATTACAACTATACTTCTCCCTCCTCAGTATATGTCCTATATTTACTCTCTTTACTGGTCTCTCCTCTGTATACTGTCCTACCATTACGCTCTATACTGGTGTCTCCTCTGTATACTGTCCTGTCATTACTCTCTATACTACTGTCCTCTGTATACTGTCCTACCATTACTCTCTATACTACTGTCCTCTGTATACTGTCCTGTCATTACTCTCTATACTACTGTCCTCTGTATACTGGCCTGTTATTACTCTCTATACTGGTGTCTCCACTGTATACTGTCCTGTCATTACTCTCTATACTGGTGTCTCCACTGTATACTGTCCTACCATTACTCTCTATACCGGTGTCTCCTCTGTATACTGTCCTGTCATTACTCTCTATACTACTGTCCTCTGTATACTGGCCTGTTATTACTCTCTATACTGGTGTCTCCACTGTGTACTGGCCTGTCATTACTCTCTATACTGGTGTCTCCACTGTATACTGTCCTGTCATTACTCTCTATACCGGTGTCTCCACTTTATACTGTCCTGTCATTACTCTCTATACTGGTGTCTCCACTTTATACTGTCCTGTCATTACTCTCTATACCGGTGTCTCCACTTTATACTGTCCTGTCATTACTCTCTATACTGGTGTCTCCACTGTATACTGTCCTGTCATTACTCTCTATACTGGTGTCTCCACTGTATACTGTCCTGTCATTACTCTCTATACCGGTGTCTCCACTGTATACTGTCCTGTCATTACTCTCTATACCGGTGTCTCCACTTTATACTGTCCTGTCATTACTCTCTATACCGGTGTCTCCTCTGTATACTGTCCTGTCATTACTCTCTATACCGGTGTCTCCACTTTATACTGTCCTGTCATTACTCTCTATACCGGTGTCTCCTCTGTATACTGTCCTGTCATTACTCTCTATACCGGTGTCTCCTCTGTATACTGTCCTGTCATTACTCTCTATACCGGTGTCTCCACTTTATACTGTCCTGTCATTACTCTCTATACTACTGTCCTCTGTATACTGTCCTGTCATTACTCTCTATACCGGTGTCTCCACTTTATACTGTCCTGTCATTACTCTCTATACTACTGTCCTCTGTATACTGGCCTGTCATTACTCTCTATACTGGTGTCTCCTCTGTATACTGTCCTGTCATTACTCTCTATACCGGTGTCTCCTCTGTGTACTGTCCTGTCATTACTCTCTATACCGGTGTCTCCACTGTATACTGTCCTGTCATTACTCTCTATACCGGTGTCTCCTCTGTATACTGTCCTGTCATTACTCTCTATACCGGTGTCTCCACTGTATACTGTCCTGTCATTACTCTCTATACCGGTGTCTCCACTGTATACTGTCCTGTCATTACTCTCTATACCGGTGTCTCCACTGTATACTGTCCTGTCATTACTCTCTATACCGGTGTCTCCACTGTATACTGTCCTGTCATTACTCTCTATACCGGTGTCTCCTCTGTATACTGTCCTGTCATTACTCTCTATACCGGTGTCTCCTCTGTATACTGTCCTACCATTACTCTCTATACCGGTGTCTCCTCTGTATACTGTCCTGTCATTACTCTCTATACCGGTGTCTCCTCTGTATACTGTCCTGTCATTACTCTCTATACCGGTGTCTCCACTGTATACTGTCCTGTCATTACTCTCTATACCGGTGTCTCCACTGTATACTGTCCTGTCATTACTCTCTATACCGGTGTCTCCACTGTATACTGTCCTGTCATTACTCTCTATACCGGTGTCTCCACTGTATACTGTCCTGTCATTACTCTCTATACCGGTGTCTCCTCTGTATACTGTCCTACCATTACTCTCTATACAGGTGTCTCCTCTGTATACTGTCCTGTCATTACTCTCTATACCGGTGTCTCCACTGTATACTGTCCTGTCATTACTCTCTATACCGGTGTCTCCTCTGTATACTGTCCTACCATTACTCTATACAGGTGTCTCCTCTGTATACTGTCCTGTCATTACTCTCTATACCGGTGTCTCCACTGTATACTGTCCTGTCATTACTCTCTATACCGGTGTCTCCACTGTATACTGGCCTACCATTACTCTATACAGGTGTCTCCTCTGTATACTGGCCTTCTTCTATACTACCAGTGGGTTGATGCTTGATTTTTTTACGCTTGTCTTGCAGAGACGTCATCACTCAGCTGGAGAAGATAAGTTACATAAACAGTGACGTGGGCCGTTGCCGCTCCTGGTTGCGTCTGGCTCTCAATGAGTCTCTAATGGAGTGTTATTTCCTCACTCTACAGAGGGAGAAGTCTCATTTGCTGGAGTATTACCAGCCATTTGCACTGCTGCTGGATGCTGAGGATTGTGAAGTTGTTCTCAGCTACCTGCAGGGCCTCTCCTCTCTGACGTTCTCTCTGTCATACAAGTCTTCCATTCTGAATGAGTGGACGGCGTCCCCTCTGACCTTGTCAGGGCTGTGGCAGGAGACCGGTGAGCGCATTGTTCAGTATGAGCCGCACAGGAGGAAATCCCTGGATTCTGTCTCCCAGTCTTCTGGCTCTGATGACACCAACAATTCAATGATCAGTAACACTAAGAGGCAACTTGAGTCGTCTTCTCTAAGCCTGGATAACAGCACCTCATCTTCCCAGCTTTCCTCCAGCCTGGGATCTGATGAACAACCACTAAACCAGGCCCCAGTGCCTCCTGCATCCCCCCAGATCTCTGCGTTTTCCCATCAGCCTCCGGACACCTGTGATGATGTGGAGGGTGCACATGCTGTCATGGAGTAAGTATGGGTGGGGATGGAAAACCAAGGCAGGGTGCAGACATTATTTCCACTTCTGTTTTCTTTACTGCAGATCACGTAAATGTGAAAGCCTTGAGTCATGTGTGGAGGAAGTTCAGTCTGTTCCTCCGTCACATGGCTGCCTCTGGGACTTGTATGATTGATCTTGTAGATGGATGCTAGGAGCTGACAGCTGATGTTTTACACTTTCTGATTCCCAGGGACACAGACGCTGAGACGCCTGACACAACATCTCAGTGTCCTCTGTATCAAATACCCATCCCTGAAATCCTAAATGATGATGACGAATACAAGGAAGCTGAGGAGATGCCAGCAGCAGACACACCCGAGGCAGCGACTCTCAATGACAGTGTCCAAGATAATGACCTCACTGTCTCTGAACCTCCTACTCCTCCCCCCACAAATGAAGTAGATGCCCACTGTATATCTATTCCCCTTGGCAATGGGTCTCTCTCAGCAGAGGCATCTCCAGCTGCAGAACTCCCAGTGAGTACCTGGTTTAGTGCTGTAAACTATTGTACTGTAGGAAAAAATCTGCTGTAGATACGTCTACATTTATGTTTTATGGTTTCTCTCTAGCTCTTGCCTGTCTATGCCTGTGGCAGGGGCGGATTGGCCATAGACCTTACAGGGAAATTTCCCAGTGGGCCGATGCCCAGGGGGCCATCTGGGCCCTCCTAATTGCCAGCAAGTGGAAGTTTTTGGGGATGTATTTTGTACTGCTGGCAGCCGGATCTGTAATTTTAGCAACCAGATCTGGAGAACCTGAGGGAACTGGCTGAATCCCATGCCTGCTCTTACCCCTCTCTCTTCCTTTTGCTGTGTACCTCTTGCTCTCTCACTAGATATAGTAGTTACTATCTGCTTCAGTTGAGATTGATAGTGGACGGTTTGTTTTTCTCATACGTCCAGAAAAGCCGGAGCTGGATCTCTGAAGATGATTTCCAGACAGAATGTCCTGTTATTGCAGTAGATGAGTCTACAATTGGAAACTTGGCCTCCCAGCTTCCTGATGTCACCAGCTCTGAGTCCTTGAAGCCGCCCGGTGCAGCCTTTCATGTAGTGCACCGCAGACAGATAGGTATTTCCAGTCAGTTCACTGCTTTCCTTGTGACCTCTTATCTTAGGTCTTGTTCTAATTCTAATATTTTCTACAGGACTGCCCAACCCATTCCGTGGTCTCCTGATGCTGGGCTCTCTGGAACGTAAACATGCCTTAGGTCTGTACAAGCCTTATTACTGTGAACTGACACCGTATGAGCTTCGCCTGTGCTTGGAGGGAGACGAGCAGAACTGTGCAGAGAATTGTTCTCTGCTGCGCTGTGAGTCAGTGGGCCCCGCACACAGCGATGGTCGCTTTGACGTTCAGTTTTCTAATAAAAGATTATATCTGAGGGCGCCATCTGAAAACGAGGCCCAGGACTGGGTGGACAGAATTCAGGAAGCTGTGCAAAAGTTTCGACCACCGCAGGATGATGGTTGGGAGGTTTTACATTGTCCAAATTCCCCACAAAATGCTGAGCTTCCCGATGAGAGGGCATCGCCCTGCCAGGTGTTTGACTGGACTTTTCAAGTGGAAGTGGAGCCAGATGCTTTGAAAGAGTCCATTCTGTACATGAAGGTGCACAAATCTTGGATGAGGTTCATGTTTTCATTGTCTGAGCGAGCACTGAAATGTTTCCAGCTCCGGAGCAGTGAGAAGTCTCTGTACAATATTTATACTGCTGAGATGGTGAAGGACATTCTGCCAGACTCCAGCCTTGGGAGTCCCTCCTGCTTCCGGTTGGTCACCACAAAGGGCTCTTTGCAGCTACAGGCAGAGAATGCAGGTGAAGCCAAAGCCTGGAGAGAGCTTGTCCGAGCTGTGTTCCTGGAATTGGAAGATGATGCTGTGCTTTTCCTGAGAACTGCAAACTTCCACATTAAACCTCACATCAGGGATCACCTGCTCTTCCAGTATCTCCTGCATATCCCCACTGAGCGGGGGCTGGACACACAGAACTTTAAGTGTGCAGGTGGGTGGCTGCTGTGTGCGATGTAGCTGCTGCCGTTGCTTTGTGTGGGTGTTACTTATCTCCTCTCATTGTAGGCTGCCATAAACAGATTGGATTCCAGTTTGGGAAGGCAAAGTTGTGTGCATTTTCTGGTTTGTATTATTGTGACTTGTGTCATCAGGATGAAGTGTCCATTATCCCTTCCAGGATCGTGCATAACTGGGATCTGATGGAACGAGCGGTGAGTACAGCAGGGATCTATCCTCTCTCTCATGTTGGTGTCCTCCCCAGTGTGTTGTTTTTATTCTCTGGCAGTTGAGGCACCCATTGTGCTAACTGCTTTACACTCTGCCTGATGTCTTACCAGATGGTGATTGAAGTGACACACGCTCCTCATCGCTGCCTATCTGTCATCTCTGTTTCTTAAAGGGGTTATCCGGGAAATAATGATAATAATCCTCAGTATCAGTAAGTCCCAGAACCCCTGCCGATCGGCTGTTTCAGGGTGCGCCAGTGAGCGCAGCCGGCTCCGAGCAGCTTTCCAAGGACAGCTGACTTGAATGGGGCTTGGCTGCAACTAGACCATGTGACTGATATACAGTGATGTCAGATGGCCTAGGAAGAGGCCACAGCTGATTGGTGGGGGTCCCCGGTTTCGCACTCCTGCAGATCTGATATTGATGACCTATCCAGAGGATAAATGATAGCTATCTTTTCCTGGATAACTCCTGATGAGGAAGGGGATGGCTACAAGTACTACTTGAAGTTGAACTACCAGATAGGCTGGTTTCACACAGTGTTTTGTTAGTCTTTGATCAGTGATTGTGAGCGAAAACAGAAGGGGTGCAGATCTCTGCATTATACGTTATCTCTCACACTATCTGTGTGAAAGCGGGTCTACTTGCTGCTGGTTTCCTCTTGTGATAGAAGTGAGCAGTCACTGGTCTCCCCTTCATGTGTCTTATGTGCTTGGATCTAAGCTTTCTGTATGACATTTCAATTGAATATATTCCACACAATGATATATGTGGCAAATGAGCACCCTAAACAATTGTGTCCTCTTTGCAGGTGTCCAGACCGGCTCTGAACTTCCTGAAGATGGTGCGAGACGAACCAATCTTTAACCTCCAGTACCTAAATGAGCGGCTGTATGAGCACACACAGACCATGTGTGAGATAAGCCAAAGCCGGGAGAAGCTGAGGTTATTGGGGGAGTATCTGATGACTTGTCGCAGCGGAGCACTGCAGGAGCTCAGCACAAGGTGATTATAATGTTCACCCACTACTTGACACATCATTGTGTGGGACAGACCTGTGCAGGTGATGGAGAGACAGGCCATGTAGAAATGACATCACAGAATACAGTAGAAGAAAGCCTGTGGCACAGAGAAGGGACTTTATCACAGTAAATGTGGCTCTAGGTCACGTGTCAAACACAAGGCCCACCAGTGAGGCCCATAATGTGTGTTATATTTACAATAACGTTGACGCAGCGCGCCCCAACTCCACGCTATGTAGTAGTAGCAAAGCAGGGCTGCACTACGATGTGAGTGCAGAGCAACCGGGGAGGTAATGGTGAGAGCATCAGGATCTGTGGGGACAAAGCGGTGTTAGACATCCAGCCAGAAAACAAAATAGGTAAGCATTTTTTTTAAAAATGACAGAATGGGTAATTTATTTTTAGTCTCCACCGAAAAAAATGTAATAACAAGCAATCACAAAGCGTTATTTAACCCAGAGTTATATACCAATGAAAACTACAAGTCGTCCTTCAAAAATCAAAAAATCAAACTCCATAGAAAGAAAAATGAAAAAGTTAAATGGTTATGGTTTTTTTTTTTATTGTACAAAGTAGTAAAACGTTAAAAAAAATATATATATAATTTGGTATTGCTCTAATTGTACTGACCCAGAGAATAAAGATATTATGTTATTTATACAGACAAATGAACACTGCAAAATTTAATAACGTGAAAACTCAGTGGCAGTATTGCTATTTTTCCCCATCCCCCTCCTAGAAAGAGTTAATAAAAGTTTATCAGAAAGTTGTGTGTACCCCAAGATGGCACCATTAAAAACTACCACTTGTCCTGCAAAAAAAAAAAAGGCGTCATACAGGTAAATCGGTGGAAAAATTAATAAAATTGTAGCTCTTGTAAGGCGGCAGAAAAAGACAGAAAAACGCTTGGTCAGTAAGGCCCAAAACAGGCTGGTCACCAAGGGTTGAAGGGCATCTGTCAGCAGATTTGTACCTATGTAACTGGCTGACCTGTTGCATGTGCACTTGGCAGCTGAAGGCATCTGTGTGGGTCCCATGTTCATGTGTGCCCACATGGCTGAGAAAAATGAGGTTTTAATATATGCAAATGAGCCTCTAGGAGCAACGGGGGGACGTTGCCATTACACCTAGAGGTTCTGCTCTCTTTGCAACTGCCACATCCTCTCCACTTTGACAGGGCCAGGCAGTGTAAACATCATCACACGTGGTTTTGTCTATCAAAGTGCAGAGAGTGCGACAGTTGCACAGAGAGCAGAGCCTCTAGGTGTAACGGCAACTCCCCTGTTGCTCCAGGAGGCTCATTTGCATATATTAAAGAGGACCTTTCACCACTCCTGACATGCCTGTTTTAATAGCTTCATGCATTCCCCATGTACTAACAATTCTGGAGAATCTATTCTTATGTCTGTATGTTGTGCCATTCCTTTATTATTTGCACTAGAAGTTATAAATTAATTGCTATTTGCCTTCAGTAAAGGAACAGAGGGGAGGTAACCAGTTGGGGGGGGTGTACCTGCACAGACTGACTCTAGCCAATCAGTGCTGCCATGTTCAGACTGTGCAGGTGCACACCCCCAACTGGTCACCTCCCCTCTGTTCCCTTACTGAAGGCAAATAGCAATTCATTCATAACTTCTAGTGCAAATAATAAAGGAATGGCACAACACCGAGACATAAGAATAGATGTTCCAGAATTGTTATTACATGGGGAATGCATGAAACTATTAAAACAGGCATGTCAGGAGAGGTGACAGGTCCTCTTTAAAACCTCATTTTTCTCGGAAATACTGGCACATTTGAACATGGGACCAACACTGATGTCTTCAGCTGCCAAGCACACATGTAACATGTCACTCAGTTAAACTTTAAAGCTTGCAGCAGCAGTCTGCCGCTGCTGAGATATTTGCTAACATTGATGCTTTTAGTCCTTTTACTTGACATTTTTGCAGTATTTAGTGTACTTGACTGCTTCATTGCATTCCTTATAGTAGTCACTGCCCGTTTATGTCACTTTGTTAGAAGGTCCTGACTGATTAAAGGGTTATTCTCATTTTAGACAATGGGGGCATATCGCTAGGATATGCCCCCATTGTCTTATAGGTGCTGGTCCCACCGCTGGGACCCGCACCTATATCCAGAACGGAGCCCCCGAACTGAATGAGGGCGCACTACGCATGCGCAGCCGCCCTCCATTCATTTCTATGGGGCCGCCGAAAATAGCCGAGCACTGGCTCGGCTACTTCCGTTGGCTCCATAGAAATGAATGGGAGCGGTGGCCGCGCTTGCGCGCTGCGCTCTCATTCATTTCTATGAGCGCAGTGGGGAGCTGCGCCTGGTGGTGGCCGGACCCCTGGAAACCCGGGGTCCTCCAGGCGCAGCGCTCCCCGCTCCATTCTGGATATAGGTGCGGGTCCCAGTGGTGGGACCCGCACCTATAAGACAATGGGGGCATATCCTAGCGATATGCCCCCATTGTCTAAGATGAGAATACCCCTTTAACGAGAAGGAGACTGATGCCAGTGGCAGGGGCAGTGCCGCCTGATGATCTGCTTACCCGTCCCATTCTGCAGTACTGAATAACTTCTCTTTTCTACTCGCAGCCTAGACCAACGTGACTATCTCCTGGACTGTGCTCATACCTACAGCATGCAGGACTTTAAGCAGGTGCGGTACCAGTCACCATTTATCCCCATATATTCCTGGCTGTGTGGCACTAGACCTGCGCTGTCAGCCATCGGCTCTTGGTAACTGTCAGGATCTCTTGCAGATTGCTGATGGAGCATTTGAGTATTGCCTTCAGTCTGCCCTGGACTTTGCCAGCAGCCATGTCTATAGGTGTGACCTGTGCAGCCAGAGAGGATTCATCTGTCAGATCTGCAACCAGGATGACATCATCTACCCTTTCCAGTTTGACACCACAACAAGGTGAGTGAGAAATCACAAAGCTATTGTCTCTCTCATCAGCTTAATTCCGACAAGAATCCTCCTGCGATTGTGGGTACGTTAAATAACTAAGGGATCATTGATATCATGTCTGTTATGAGGGGATACATTTGCATACCCAAGACTGTGTTTAAATGTATCCCTGGGCACATCCATTCACTTTAACGATCCAAATGAGCCATTGAGTTGTACGTCTTTTTTGCAGGACACAATAGAGTACTCTACAAAGCTATTATGCCCTGAATAAAAAGATGTACACAGAAAGTCGGGAAAACAAAGTTTAATCTTTTAAAGTTTATTTTTTGCCTCGTTGAAGTGACTGAATCCGCTTAGGGGTACGCTGTTTTTGGGTATTCAAACATATCCTCCCCAGCAGAAAGCTCAGTGAAGAGCTAAAACGTGACGTGAATGTCCGGTGCAGCAGATAATGTCTCTGGGGTCTGGATTGTATAGATATTACACGTTGGCCATTCCGTTCTCTAGTCCAGGGGGTGACGACTGAGGGGTCTGATGTAGGGACAGGAAACATGACAAAAGAGGACAGTTACCTGGATTGTCAATATTCAGTTCTTAAATATAGGCATGCTGGCATTTCTTTATTTTACTCACGGTATATAGCGCTGACGTATTCCACAGCGCTGTACAGACATTATCATCACTGCTGTCCCCAGTGGAGCTTACAATCTAAGTTCCCTATCGGTGTGGAAGGATACAAACATGGGGAGAAAAGGTATTGTGGATTATGTGTGGGTCTGCTCATCATGATTAATGTAAGAAAATAAAAATCACATCATATAGTACATGGCCATCTCTCTAGAACCTGCCCTGCACCTCACATGGATCCAGAGATCTCCCCATTCATTGCTCTGCTACATTTATTTTGGGCTGGCAGTTCAAGCACAGCGCAGTACATTGTACAGCGGCTGTGCCTGGTATCACGCACGTCCCCATTTACTTGAATGGGGCTGAGCTGCTCCTAGGCCATGTGACCGATTAACGTGACGTCACTGGCCTAGGAAAAGCTGAGAGAAGGCCTTGGCACTCACGGGAGCGCCGGTGCCCTCTCAAACAGCTGATCGGTGGGGGTCCCGGGTGTTGGACTCCCACTGATCAGATACTGAGGACCTATCCTGAGGATAAGTTAACTCCCGGAAAACCCCTTTTAACATCTTCTGACTGACAGTATCTCAGTTGCCAAGGTTCACAGTTAAGCCTCATGCACCCAACCGGGCTGCAAAATACGGATGCGGTTCCAGGAAGTTATGGAAGCAGCGTGGCTCCCGTTCACTACAACGTGAATTTCCTACTGTTGGACAATTTATTTTCATTCTGCGCATATGGCGAGGCCTGTGGATGATGTATGAGGCTTTATTGCTGATTCAGGCGGATGCTTGGAAATCCTGCATCCCCAGTGGATACTTGGCTTTAATTGCTATATGGCATGCAAGTCTTTATAAGTTCAGTCATAAGGTATCTGGCTGCACTCTGGATACAAAGCCAAAAGATTAGAAACGGGTTTAAACTTGGTTTCCCTTTACTGCTGGTCACCCCCGACTGGCCTTGGATTGGGTTTAGCCTGGTAACAGAGCTGGCTATGAAGGGTCCACTTCAGCTCAGAGAAGGCCTACTGTCTCTAGATGGTAAAAATCTCAAGAGGCTGCACTTGGATCCCGATGGCATCGGTAGAAACAAACAACTTTCTACCAGTAATTTTGTACTGTCCCCAGTGGTCAGACGTCATCTCTACTGCTGTTTTGCAGTTAGCAGTAAGGAAATTCCCATTTGTATGGTTTTTGGCATGTGCATGAAAACCAAAGAACCTAGAGGAAACCACAGCACATGGAGAACATCAAACTCTAAGCAGAGAACCCTGGTAGGATGCTGCAAAATATAGAGCCGACCCTGCAGCCACCATGCAGCCCAGTACTGAAGATTTATTCTGCACTGGTAAGGAGACTGTAAATTTCAAACAGGTGCACGTCCAGGCGGTCTATATCTGCAAGTCTGACCCAGTTACCTTGCATTCCACAGTCTACCCCCAGCATTGTTTCCTTATTAAAAAAATCCACTGTTGATGTCCATCTAATCCTTTATTCTGTAATAATGAAATGGTTAATGATGGATGCAACATGTGGATGGATTGACACCGTGCAGGAAAGCAGACATCAATCTGCTGTGTCCAATCAGTTTACAGCAATGATTTGTTTCCAGCCCCCTCCACTAGGTGGCAGTAGAAGCTCAGCCTTTTCTTCTCTTTCCTAGGTGTGGTGAGTGTAAAGCCGTGTTTCATAAACCCTGCAAAACGCCCGCTACTCTGTGCCCACGATGTGAGAGACGGAGGAAGTTCCAAAACCAGCGGGTAAGGATGTGAGTCTCAGAGCCACATCCACAGCCCATCTGCTTCAGTTTGCACATAGCCGGATGGTATCATACTTGTCACTTTATTCTTGTACATAGATTGTGTATGTATATTGTGTACATAGATTTCAAACATTTGTACCTGGACCTGAAAGCCTTTTACATGGAGGCTGCTCGTCTCCATTTGTTTCTCTGCTACCAGACGGTCTTCCATGTAGCAGACAAGTCATTGCCAAGAGACTCTGTACGGAGGCTGTAGGACACCATCGTGCATCCTGCTCTCTGCAGAGTTATTTTTTGTATCATCAGGTATTTTTATATTCAGTGACTGGAAGAGTCCGACCTCGTGCCTTGTCCTCTGGGGCAGATGATTAGATGTTTATTGAGAGCGGATCATGGATCCATTTTCCGATATATTTATGTTCATGTTCTTCACTGTCTGGCAGCTTGGCCAGTTTTATGTTATTACATATAACTAATCTTCTAGCATCGTACAGAAGAGGGCTAACATGCAGGCCCCCTCCCTCCTGGGGTGTAATATTTTAGACTCTTCCATCATGACAGATGTGAGTGTGATACTGACAGCAACATTAATATAGGAACCCCTCGAATGATCTCAAACTGCTGCCATATATAGGAGACCAGAGCAGCGCACCAAGTGCCAGTGTCCTCAATGTAACAGGGCAGCTCATACACCTGTAGCCAGTGCCCTCCACCCATCAGGAGAGTGCAGCTCATACACCTGTAGCCAGTGCCCTCCACCCATCAGGACAGCGCAGGTTATACACCTGGGGCCAGTGCCCTCCACCCATCAGGACAGCGCAGGTTATACACCTGGGGCCAGTGCCCTCCACCCATCAGGAGAGTGCAGCTCATACACCTGTAGCCAGTGCCCTCCACCCATCAGGACAGTGCAGCTCATACACCAGGGGTCAGTGCCCTCTACCCATCAGGACAGCGCAGGTTATACACCTGGGGCCAGTGCCCTCCACCCATCAGGACAGCGCAGGTTATACACCTGGGGCCAGTGCCCTCCACCCATCAGGAGAGTGCAGCTCATACACCTGTAGCCAGTGCCCTCCACCCATCAGGACAGCGCAGGTTATACACCTGGGGTCAGTGCCCTCTACCCATCAGGACAGCGCAGCTCACAAACCTGGGGCCAGTGCCCTCCACCCATCAGGACAGCGCAGCTCACAAACCTGGGGCCAGTGCCCTCCACCCATCAGGACAGCGCAGCTCACAAACCTGGGGCCAGTGCCCTCCACCAATCAGGACAGCGCAGCTCATACACCTGGGGCCAGTGCCCTCCACCCATCAGGACAGCGCAGCTCATAAACCTGGGCCAGTTTACTTTACCCATCAGGACAGCGCAGCTCACAAACCTGGGGCCAGTGCCCTCCACCAATCAGGACAGCGCAGCTCATACACCTGGGGCCAGTGCCCTCCACCCATCAGGACAGCGCAGCTCATAAACCTGGGCCAGTTTACTTTACCCATGAGGGCAGTGCAGCTCTTACACCACTCAGGGCCATCACCACCCGCCCATCATGGCAGTGCAGCTCATTTTGCTGCCACGGTGATGATGTTCTACTGGGTGGAGGTGACAGCATGGTTTGCTGTGGTCACTTGTGTGTCAACTAGCCTCCTATACGTGCCAACATTTTGCAAGCAGTTGATGTTTTCTGTATCCACTTTCATTACAATGCTACTTGTTTTATTCGTCTTCTGTATGATGATTATTCTAATAAATGTGATTTTAAGGCATTGTTGCATTTTCTCGACTTATCTTACATGACATATTTTTCTCTAGGGTCTTGTTGGTAGAGTGGTGGGAGGTGGAGGGTAGGCTTATATTTCTTTTGGCAGCCCTTGATGGTGGGAACTTTATGCTGCATTGATCAGAGATTGTAAAATTTACACCATCGTCACCATGGAAGCCCAACATTATCCCGGCATTATTGGTTGCTGTGGATGACCCCCTCAGTCTTGGGAACCCCAGACCTCCATTATTATACCACAACTCTGGTTATCATCTCTACCCGGTGATGCTTTGTAAGAGCGAGGTATGCAGCATTAACGCTATAAGCAATGACTGCAGTGGTGCAACCCTTGACCATAAGGGTGCATTCACACGACCGTAGTTTTGGGTCCGCATCCGTTCCGCAATTTTGCGGAACGGGTGCGGACCCATTCATTTCAATGGAGCCGCAAAAGATGTGGACGGCACACAATGTGCTGTCCGCATCCGTAGGTCCGATCCGCGGCCCCGCAAAAAAGATAGAGCATGTCCTATTCTTGTCCGCAATCGCGGACAAGAATAGGCAGTTCTATCATAGGGCCGGCTACATTCACACAGCTGGTATCCATGTTTTGCGGATCCGCAATTTGCGGACCGCAAAACACATACGGTCGTGTGAATGTAGCCTAAGACTGAGGGTTGCGGTACTGAAGATCTATATAAAGTGTCGCCATTGTATGGACTATGACATAATGTGTGTGTGGGGCTGATCATTGCCGTGTAGTCCCAGGGACCTTCCCGAAAGGTGGAGCTGTGTACACTTCATGATGCCCACTCCTTTCCTGACATCATAAAGTGAGTGATGCCCTCCCTTTCTCACAATACCACACTAAGAAAGGCACTAATACTCTGTGCTGCTGTGAAGATGTTCAAATATTTGTAATGCAAAAGGAACCTGAAGAATCGCATAATACAGAATATGAATTATTCGTGAAAAGGATATTGTTCCTTACAAAAGCATGTGCATCTATTTTACCTCACATATAGGCAGCTAACTTTAACCTGTAATTTTCTGTACTCTTGGCTCATTAGCACACATTGATCAGTGACTTCAACTTAAACGGGTTGTCCCATCTGGAAAATTTAGGGCATATGGTGACGAGAGACCACAGTGAGCATGCGCATTGTCCTCTCCATTCACTGCTATGGGCCAAGCCAATGTGCTAGGCTATTTTCAGAAGTCTCACGCCAGTGAATGGAGCGCAAGCATGGCCACCCTCCATTCACCACTGAGACTCCATGCGATTTTCAGAAGTACCATAGCGTGAACGGAGGGTGACCATGCTTGTACAGTTTGCTGTTCCTTTAAGGCCCCGTTCTGGTGATAAGTGCAGGTGCCAGCTCTGGGACACTCTCCTATCAGACATTTATGACATCCTAGCATATGCCATAAATGTCCCAGCTGTGAATACTCCTTTTGGGACACTGTTTATAGGAGTCTGAGGTAATCTGAAATCCTCTTCTCGTCTCGCTAAAGGCTCAAGCAGCTGCTCTACCTCCATGCTTCAAACTATTCATGCCACAGGACAGTGGTCATGTGGACTCCATGCCTTGTCGGTTCAGAACTGATTTGTGTGTATCACTCACTGCTTGTCACATACATGTACAGTACTGATTCTGACCCTATATTATCCACTACCTGTCACATACATGTACAGAGCTGGTCCTGACCCTATATCACCCACTGCTTGTCACATACCAGTACACAGAGTGTCTTATGGTCCTATATGACTTACTGCCTGTTACATACATTTACAGAGCTGATCCAGACCCT
Organism: Rhinella marina; assembly: GCA_900303285.1. Lineage (NCBI taxonomy): Eukaryota > Metazoa > Chordata > Amphibia > Anura > Bufonidae > Rhinella > Rhinella marina. The sequence continues at coordinate 123,293 of ONZH01014530.1, forward strand.
ATATCGCTCACTGACTGTTGCGTACATGTACAGTACTGATCCTGACCCTATATCATCCACTGCCTGTCACATACATGTACAGAGCTCATCTTGACCCTATATTACTTGCTGCCTGTCACATACATGTACAGAGCTGACAGTGACCCTATAATCGCCCACTGCCTGTCACATACATGTTCGGTACTGATCCTCACCCTGTATCACTTACTGCCCGTCACATACATGTACAGAGCTGACAGTGACCCTATAATCACCCACTGCCTGTCACATACATGTACAGAGCTGACAGTGACCCTATAATCACCCACTGCCTGTCACATACATGTACAGAGCTGACAGTGACCCTATAATCACCCACTGCCTGTCACATACATGTATAGTACTGATCCTGACCCTATATCACCCACTGCCTTTCACATACATGTACAGTACTGATCCTGACCCTATATCATCCACTGCCTGTCACATACATGTACAGAGCTCATCTTGACCCTATATTACTTGCTGCCTGTCACATACATGTACAGAGCTGACAGTGACCCTATAATCGCCCACTGCCTGTCACATACATGTTCGGTACTGATCCTCACCCTGTATCACTTACTGCCCGTCACATACATGTACAGAGCTGACAGTGACCCTATAATCACCCACTGCCTGTCACATACATGTACAGAGCTGACAGTGACCCTATAATCACCCACTGCCTGTCACATACATGTATAGTACTGATCCTGACCCTATATCACCCACTGCCTTTCACATACATGTACAGTACTGATCCTGACCCTATATCATCCACTGTCACATACATGTACAGAGCTCATCTTGACCCTATATTACTTGCTGCCTGTCACATACATGTACTGAGCTGACAGTGACCCTATAATCGCCCACTGCCTGTCACATACATGTTCGGTACTGATCCTCACCCTGTATCACTTACTGCCTGTCACATACATGTACAGAGCTGACAGTGACCCTATAATCACCCACTGCCTGTCACATACATGTACAGAGCTCATCTTGACCCTATATTACTTGCTGCCTGTCACATACATGTACAGAGCTGACAGTGACCCTATAATCGCCCACTGCCTGTCACATACATGTTCGGTACTGATCCTCACCCTGTATCACTTACTGCCTGTCACATACATGTACAGAGCTGACAGTGACCCTATAATCACCCACTGCCTGTCACATACATGTACAGTACTGATTCTGACCCTATATCACCCACTGCCTGTCACATACATGTACATTACTGATCCTGACCCTATATCACTCACTGCCTGTTACATACATGTACACAGCGCTGATCATATATCATCCACTACCTTTCGCATACATGGAGAGAACTGTTCCTGATGATAGCATATATGTGTACAGACTGGACAGCCACTTTATTAGAAACAACTGTCCTTTCTTGATTGGAGCTTCCTTGTGAGACCTTGGAGTGCAGCATACAATCAAGTGAGCCAGTTTTCCATGGCTCAGTTTCAGTGCAAACCACATTAGAATGGGAAAATTGAGTGACTTTGAACAGGGTCATTGGTGCCACTTATGGGGTTTTCTTTTATAGAATATTCTGAGAATTATTAGATTGAGGAAGAACATCCAGCGAAAGAGGATTCTGTGGACGTAAACAATAAGTCGACAAAAGGGTTTAGAGAAGGATGTCAGGAACCACAGACAGCCGGTGAAGTCAAGCAAATTGCAGCCAAATACTATGCTGCTGCTCCAATTAACATGTCTGAATGCACATCTGGTCATTCCTTAGCATGGAACCACACGGGGGGACCTAGTGAATGACATGCAGAAAGCTGGGACCAACATAACAAAGGCTACTGTCAGTAACACACTACGCCGCCAGGGACTCAGATCCTGCAGTGCTAGACGTGTCCCCTTGCTTAAGCCAGTACATATCCGGGCCCATCTGAAGTTTGCTAGAGAGCATTTGGATGTTCCAGAAGAGTATAGGGAGAATGTCATATGGTCAGATGAAACCAAAGTAGAACTGTTTGGTAGAAACACAACTCGTCGTGTTTGGAGGAGAGTGAATGCTGAGTTGCATCCAAAGAACACCATACCTACTGCGAAGCATGGGGGTGGCAACATCATGCTTTGCAGCTGTTTCTCTGCAAAGGGACCAGGATGACTAATCCGTGTACATGAAAGAATGAATGGGGCCATGTATCGTGAGATTTTGAGTGCAAACGTGGCCTGGTCTTTCAGCATGACAATGATCCCAAGCACACCGCCAGGGCAACGAAGAAGCATTTCAAGGTCCTGGAGTGGCCTAGCCAGTCTCCAGGTCTCAACCCCATAGAAAACCTTTGGAGGGAGTTGAAAGTCTGCATTGCCCAGCGACAGCCCCAAAACATCACTGCTCTAGAGGAGATCTGCATGGAGGAATGGGCCAATATACCAACAACAGTGTGTGCCAACCTTGTGAAGACTTACAGAAAACGTTTGACCTCTGTCATTGCCAACAAAGGATATATAACAAAGTATTGAGATGAACATTTGTTATTGACCAAATACTTATTTTCCACCATAATTTGCAAATAAATTCTTTAAAAATCAGACAATGTGATTTTCTGGATTTGTTTTCTCATATTGTCTCTCATAGTTGAGGTCTACCTATGATGTCATTTACAGGCCTCTCTCATCTTTTTAAGTGGGAGAACTTGCACAATTGGTGGCTGACTAAATACTTTTTTTTCCCACTGTACCCGTGGAAGGATGTTTGAATGGTAGGATTTACCTAAGCATTGTGGCCAGCCAAGTTCATACCTTCATGGCAGCTGTTTACCATATGGCAGAAGGACACAGGTGGACACTCAGCAGGACAGTGCATCATGCCACAAGGGTCGTTAGTTCCAAGAACATGACAGCAACTTTTTCTTGCTTCTCTGGCCCTCACAGTCCCCAGATATTAATCCTATAGAGCATATCTGGGCCAAGTTCAGAGCATGTCAGATCAGTACTGGGCTGTTCAGGGCATAACAGTTTCTCCATCTATTTTGCAGCAACTGTGAGAAGCTATCTGTCCTAGTGGGCTAATATTAAATTGGTTGTCTCACTTCGGTAAGTGGTATGTATCATGTAGAAAAGGTTAATACAAGCCACTTACTAATGTATTGTTATTATCCATATTGCTTCCTTTGTTGGCTGGATTCATCTTTCAATCACATTATACACTGCTTGTTTCCATGGTTACGACCACCCTGCAATCCATCAGTGGTGGTTGTGCTTGCACAATATAGGAAAAAGCACTAGCCTATGTGTGCTCCCATGGTCCCCGCCACCAAATAGGCTGGTGTTTTTTCCTATAGTATGCAAGCATGACCACCAGTACTGCATTGCAAGGTGGTCTGTAACCATGGAGACGAGAAGTGTATAATGTGATGGAAAAATGAATCCAGCCAACAAAAGAAGCAATATAGATTATCACAATACATTAGTAAGTGCCTTGTATTAACTTCCTTTATATGATGAATGCAACTTACTGAAGTGATACAACCCCTTTAATTCAGAACCTAGTGGAATCTATGTCATCACAAATTACTGCAGTTCTGAAGGCCAAAGGAGATCTAATGTGCTACTCGATGGGTGTCTTGAATACAGCAAATTGGTCAATGTATAACTGCTGCTCTTCAGAGCAGGATAAGTGCGCCAAGTAGATCAGCAGATGTGGTTTAGGATGGTACAAGGTTTGTGTTGGTTTAGGGTTCTTTTTTTATTGCAAGGAAATGAATGAATCTCAGGTTAAGTGGTTGCTTTAGAGTCTGTTCAACAGGAAATGCTAGAGAGGGAAGGCAAGCTGATACACAGCCTCGCACCAGACCTGCCTGAACACAGTTCTCACACAACGCCCAGCCCCAGTGCTGACTTATTACTGTTGGTACACAACACCCAGCCCCAATGCTGATCCTATCCTGCACCCAGCACCCGTACTTCCTACACTGCTCACATACTGCACCCAGACACAGTACTGATCCTGTACTGAACTCAGCCATTATACTGAACCTACAATGCTCACATACTGCACCTAGCCTGTATATTGATCCTTCACTGTTCATACACTGTATAGTGTGATTTTGCTGACATACTGCACCCACCTACCAATCCTATACCACTCTTATACAAAGCACAGCCTGTATATTAGTTACATAATGCACCCAGTCCCTGTCCTGCTCTCAAACTACCATGTCACAATCCATTAGTCCTGGCACTATAGTCTATGACTACCTCACACACTTTGAACTTTTAGCACTGCCCTCTTTCTTCAATATGGTTTATGCCCTGCCCCATGCTTGCTGGAAACCTTAGTTCTAAACTGGTACCTGGCACACCCTTTTCCTATTTCAACCTTGTGGCGAGTGATAAGGTCGCTGGTTATGATGCTGTGGGGAGAAGCAGGTAAGTAGAACCCAAGTGCTCACCTTAGAATTGTGGAGTGAAGCTAGAATGGGGCCAGTTTTGATGCCCGATGTTTATTAGCTGTGATTTCGAGCTGCCCCTTCCTTCTGAGTAGTGTTATAACCATTGGGGTGACGGTAGATGTGACGATAGACTTCATCACTTTCTGTTTATCTCTATTACTCAGCGCCTAAGGGGTGGGAGGTGGGGGGATCGTTGATCACAAACAGGAACCCCCCACTCTTCCTGTACTCCATACACTTGTTATGTCTCCACAAATGCACAGAGAACAGGAAGGAGCAGGACGGACGATGGAGCAGATGAGGAAGGCTCTGTGGTATGTCCGCACAGTAACCAAGTCTTTCCTTCCAGGGATGTAGTAGATTGTTTGAGACAAGTATCCTGGGAATGGCTTCCTCTGCCCTGTCTGGAAGAATGTCCTGCAGCTCCACAAGACCAGAGGCTTGGATATAATTCCCGATCTGCACCACTGGTGTGTATCTGTGTGTATTGCGTAGTCACTTATAGATGATACTTGGCCCCAGTACGCTGGATATTCATGAGTCACCTGGCTGCACGGCTTCTCCTTCCAGTTCCCCAACTTCTGTATTTGGGTAATTGCAGTTTAGCTTGGAACATTCATCTACATAAATCAGTCGTTCTTCTACAGATACCATGTACTGCTCCATGTCATTCAACACACCCTGTACTGACTCCTGGGTAAACGTTGCTGGCTCTTGTTGACTGCTTTTGAGATCTGTTGTCTTCAGCTCAGGAGCAGTTTTGGTACCGTGTGTTACCTGCCTTGTGTGCCCCCTCCTGTTGAATTTCAGCTATGTCAGATATGTATACAGGTCTCTTCTCGCACCATCTGTCATATTCAGCTCTATAATGTAGAGCATTGTAACTACCCCCCTAATAATCATCTCTATTACTTCTCACCTTTGTAGATAAACACTAGCCGTCAGGATGCAGACTGCAGGAACTTTGGACAAGGACTATGTTCTGGTGGAGCATGGATTTGAGTACACAGCTAAGGATGGCAGTATTATCTCTATAAAGCCGCATGAGCGCTACATTCTCCTGAAGAGGACCAATGAGCACTGGTGGCAGGTCTGTCGAGACCACAAGTCCAAGCCTTTCTATATCCCTGCAAAGTATGTCAAGGTCCTATCCTCCATCGGTCAGGGCTCCTATGGGACTGACATTTCATGGGAGAGATCTGAGGATCTCTCAGAATATTCACCTTGCACCCAGTACAGCTACGCATTTGTGGCAGCCGAGCCAGACAACATGGTTACTGTCCCTCAGCTATCTTCTGATGCCCAAGAAGGAGCAACATTGTCCAGTCAGCATATGGTGAACACTGCCAGTACAGGCAATATGCATCTGCAGCGTTTGGTCGCAACAGGGTCGTCTCGCTCTTTACTTGACCTATCACAACTGAGTCACAACACAGCGATTGAGCAGAGAACGTCACAGGACAATATCAATGCTGACCACAAGCTGGGCCCACTGAGAACCTTCCATAACTCTAAGAAAGTCCTGGATCCCCTAAAGCGGATCAGCCTCATGTGCCCCCCAGACTTACCACCCAGAATTAGAACCTCACAGTCTCTCAATGATCTGCAGCTCATAAAGTCTGTTCAACCCTGCTCCGATCAATCACCCCTCGATAGAGTCAAGATACCAGAAAATCAGCTACACTTGGAGAAATTGACCATCCAGCAGAGCAATGTTATCATCTCTGAAACACCGGAAAAGGTAATTCTATGGTGAAAGGGGCAACAATGTACTTATGGCGGTTCGAGGTGGTCCTATGTAAAATGTAGGTAACATGTAAAACAACAGTTAGTGACTTACCTAGTGCTGGTAAGGGTTAACATGATTAGATAATGGTCTTGCTGTGAGTTGCCATGTACATGGTGGTAACAGTCATGGTAGTCTGTTGTCTTTATAATGAAGAGGTGCATGAATATTGTCAAAAGAGTGTTGAAAGTTATGGGTAGAGAGTGTGGCCCCTGGGGCCCACTGCTTCAATCTTCTACTGTAGAGGAGTTTTCCTTTCTGTTAATGCAAATCTTTATGTCCCTTCCCCTTAAAGCAGAACATTCCCCTGATTGTCAATTGTTTCTGAACATGACATCTGATGAGAATGAGCTGAGGATTCACTAGAAATCTTCGTCTATAGCCCTCACACTACAGGATCCGCCATGTTAATTTGTTCTCTCACAGTAAAGATCTAAGGCGTAGCACTCTGTAGTAGTGTCTGTATACGTGAATGGATCATGTATTTAATGTGATACAGGGCACAGGTCAGTGTGCTTGTATGTATCGTATATCTAATGTAATACTGGCACAGGCTGGTGTGTGTATGTATCATGTATGTAATGTAATACAGGACAAGGCTTGGTGTGCTTGTATGTATTGTATATGTAATGTAATACTGGCACAGGCTGGTGTGTGTATGTATCATGTATGTAATGTAATACAGGACAAGGCTTGGTGTGCTTGTATGTATCATATATGTAATGTAATACAGGACAAGGCTTGGTGTGCTTGTATGTATATATCATATATGTAATGTAATACAGGACAAGGCTTGGTGTGCTTGTATGTATTGTATATGTAATGTAATACTGGCACAGGCTGGTGTGTGTATGTATCATGTATGTAATGTAATACTGGCACAGGCTGGTGTGTGTATGTATCATGTATGTAATGTAATACAGGACAAGGCTTGGTGTGCTTGTATGTATCATATATGTAATGTAATACAGGACAAGGCTGGGTGTGCTTGTATATATCATATATGTAATGTAATACAGGACAAGGCTTGGTGTGCTTGTATGTATAGTATCATATATGTAATGTAATACAGGACAAGGCTGGGTGTGCTTGTATATATCATATATGTAATGTAATACAGGACAAGGCTTGGTGTGCTTGTATGTATAGTATCATATATGTAATGTAATACAGGACAAGGCTTGGTGTGCTTGTATATATCATATATGTAATGTAATACAGGACAAGGCTTGGTGTGCTTGTATGTATAGTATCATATATGTAATGTAATACAGGACAAGGCTTGGTGTGCTTGTATATATCATATATGTAATGTAATACAGGACAAGGCTTGGTGTGCTTGTATATATCATATATGTAATGTAATACAGGACAAGGCTTGGTGTGCTTGTATGTATAGTATCATATATGTAATGTAATACAGGACAAGGCTTGGTGTGCTTGTATGTATCATATATGTAATGTAATACAGGACAAGGCTTGGTGTGCTTGTATGTATCATATATGTAATGTAATACAGGACACAGGTCGATGTGTTATGTAGGTTATGTTATACAGGACACAGGTCGGTATGCTTGAATGTATCATGTATGTAATGTAATGCAGGGCACAGGCATCGCTTCGGCCTTTATCAAGCCAAAATAGAAGTTATGTAGGTCTGTTTCAGTCGAATATTAAGGTAATCCACAGCATGAACCGATCATCTTCCAAACTCTTACAATCACACGTACATTCCCGTTGATACTATAAGCAAAATAATATACGTTGAAAGCAGATAAAATTACGCATGGAATATGCATGTAAGGATAAATCCACCATCTAATGAAATAACTTACGTCCCTCTAGTTGTGGCCATGTCCACACAATCCTCAAAAATATTAGCTGTCTTCGCTTCATGTTCACACAGTAATTACTCACATTATGAATAATTGCGGCACTTGGGAAATTCACAGGCACCAACACCACTGGATAACCACACCAGCCCACCAAGTCTATCACGTCGTATCTGTCACATCAAGTAAGCCAATATGTCTGCTAGATGATCATCTCATCTGTAAAAACCGACAACGTTACACTGCACTAAATCCCATCAATCTTCATATCATAGAATTACATACAATCTATAATATCCACTATGTCAGGTTCACCCAAAGTGACCTTATAAACGTACGGCATCTGCAGTGCTCTTAGGAACTAGCATTCATGGCGCTAAACATCATCGATACCTATTAGTACCATCAAGTTGTTGTAATTTGAATGCACATACAGTCTATAGTATTAACAGCCTGTCCAGTTTTCCCTAAATTACCTTACATGAGTCATCTATGATGCTTTCCAACATTAGCATTCCACAGTGCCAAGCGAAATAAAGTGATATCATCAGGTCACATACAATAAACCACCCATAGCAACGTCATATCTGAAGGAGGAACTATCACAAATGATGGTTAATAAAAAAAATTGCACGTAAAAGCCAACTGCTGGGCTACACTTCCTATATACAACTCTAGTAAGACTATGTTCATATATCTAATATGGCACCTCACTCCATCCAAAAACAGCTGGAACTATGACTATATAAAAATCAGCAGTCTTGAAAGTAAAAAATCCAAACATGATGGTCACGCCGTAGACAATGGCCACATAAGCTAGATAAGACGTGATGACAGTAACTACTAACCATGTGGGATCAATCCTATTTCCTAACACATATGGCTGGCCCTACCCTAAGTAACAAACATAATAAAACATGACAACCACATTAAACCTCATCTATAACCAAATGGACTATGCATAAAGGAAAAAAAATCTAAAAAATGGTAATAAATTATAATCCAAATTTAACCCTTTAGGGTAAAGGGTAAAAAACAAAAAAAAAAAAAAGGGTAAAAAAAAGGTAAAAAACAAACAGGATATTGTATCAACATATGGTATACATAGTGAATCAATCTCTTGGAGATTGAAGAAATATTGGCCCATAGTTAGGGATGCCTACCCCAAGATTACGGAGTTTCAGGAACCATCTATGATGACATATCGTAGATTGATCAGAGACATGTAAAGCTGATGTGGTAGGTAGGGGGTTCACCCACCAATTTTTGCCTGACCCAAAGTGTGGTACGTTCCCTTGCCTCTCATGTTGTAATAGCAATAGTATAATTAACCTGTATTTAAAGATGGCACCTTCTCGCGAGTGCACTAGGCTCCAAAACTGCTAAGTGCTTTCTGTTTTAAACAGCAGGCACTCAGGGCTAATGTATGTGTCAAATGTAAATATGGCATCTGGGAGGTCAAAACCCAGAAGCACATGCTCCCGGCCATGCACCGGCTCCCTCTAGTGAGGATTGGGGGAGCTGGATGGTGTGTGCAGCAGCTTTGGTCATCCTGAATGATCTCAGGTTGCCACACATTAGTTACTATGGAGCCCCTGCCTGTGGCAGGGCTCTATAGGAACACAGTGAAATTCTCATAGACTCCAATGTTAATGCATTGGAGTCTATGAGACAAGCAATCTATTAAAAAGAACTATTAAAAAGTGTAAAAATAAAAGAAAAAAAGTTTTCTAAAAAGGTATAAAAATTCAAATCACCCCCTTTCCTCAAAATAAAAATAAAAATGCATAAACAATTTAAAAAAATAAACATTATAGGCATCACCATGTGCTAAAACGCCCGTACTATTAAAATATATAAATATTTATCCCATAGGCAAATGGCGAAACAGAACAAAAAGTCAAAATGGCTGATTTGCTGTTTTTTGGTCCCTTCGCCTCTCACAAAAAATTTAATAAAAAGTAATTAAAAAGTCATACACAACTCCAAAATGGTATCAATGAAAAGTACAAAAATCGCCCAACAAAAAATGAGCCCTCACACAACCCGTTAAAAAAAGGAAAGGACAATTGGCAAAAAAAATTGATCACCCAGTTTCTAGGCATTTAATTGAAACAGGTCATAATACCTGGCAATTGAGATATCAAGTGATTGAAAGTGTGTGAATGATAGTGTATCGTCTCTGAGACAAGGGAAGATTTGGGAACCATTATTTAAAAAAAGAAGGGATGTTATGGATCTGTAAATTGGATACAATAACCCCTAAAGGGTTACAATTGGATTGTATATGAGATATGCAACTGAATCCTGACATTGGAATTTGTAAGCATGGAGGGATGGTCCATTGTCACAAAGCGGATCTGCCGTCACGTGAACAGATTTCGCTTGGTGCTACTCCAAAAGTTGTCTAAATGGTCCCCCTGATAGTCACTCTTAAACCCTGTACATGGATCTGGACTTCACTGCAGGGGAACCATCAGGCCGCTACCTCTTTGAGTAGTTTCTGGTTCAAGGGAGTCTTGACTCATGAGGGTCTACAGACACTGGTGCAGAACACCAAGGGGTTGGGCAAAACCGTAGTCAGGAACTATTCAAGGTCAAACCAGGTAGAGTATGTGCAATCCAATAAACAGTCCAGGGTCAGCGTGGGCAGCTCAGGGTCAGTACGGAGATAAGGCAGAGGTGAGGTAATTCAGCAAAGGGTCAAGTCCAGGAAACAGAGAGATGTCATTTTAGGGGTGGACAAACGAAGAACCAGCACATCTTTGCAGGAAACTAGCAAACTAGAGCTTACTGCTCTGTCACCTTCCCACAGGAAAAGGTGCCCTAAACCCCTTAAAGGGGTATTCCCATAGCCATACCAGTATTATTACTAATAGAATGTATTTATATAATATGTACCGTGTAGAAGATTTGCCTATTTGTATTTCCATTGTCCCACACACATCAGTCAGCCCGTTGCCCCTGGTTACGGCCACCGCAGCCATGTAGTAGTGGTGGCCTGCTTATTCTTGTTCAAACCTGCTCTGAGGTAACTGCTGTATTGTGAACGCACATTGCATGAGCATGCGGAGACACATCTTAGGGTTGTAGCATTTTGTCTGCCAAAACACAGAGAAACAGATCCTGTTACGAGATCATTTCATCGCTATGGAACAGGATCCGTTTATAAAGTCTGCGTTTTGGACGGATCCCGACCATTGCATTTTGGACTGGTAGCATCCAAAAGGCAGATGTGAAAGTACCCTAAGATGTGTCTCCGCATGTTCAAGCAGTGTGCGTTCACAATACAGCAGTTACCTCAGAGCGGGTTTGAACAAGAGTAAGCTGGCCACCACTACTACATGGCCACGGTGGCCGTAACTAGGGGCAACGGCCTGACTGATGTGTGTGGGACAATGGAAATACAAATAGGAAAATCTTCTAAACGGTACATTTTATATAAATACATTCTATTAGTAATAATATTGGTATGGCTATTTCTAACTATACAAACCACATTTGTGAGATGGGAATACCCCTTTAATGACCAGCTATTTTTTCAGCATTTGCCTCTCTATGTTTAAGCAGCCATAACTTTTCTCACTGATCTGGCTGCATACGGCCTAGTTTTACGTGAGAGAAATTGCATTTATTTGTGCTGAGGGTACATTAAAATTACTTTGTTATTGTTATTTTTGTGAACTTTTTTCCTATTTTTTATTACATTTTAATAATCCCATTAAGGAATTGCTGTCTTAAAAATTATTTTATACTTATTATGTCTGTATTAGCATACTTCTGAATACTAATGCATTATGCTCTATGGCACAGGCTGTGGTTGGGGTAACACTGGTGTGTCCTAATGGCTGAATTTACAGTTCCGAGGTCCATTTTAAGTCCCCAGGGCTGACTGTAGAGGGCTTACCCAGCCTCTGATCAGATCAATGGGACCCAATCAGAGGGGAAAATCTACTTTGATAATGTTGCATAGACTGTGGTCTGGGAAGATAGCAATGACTATGTAGGAGGGCCTATGCATGTGATTAGCTGTCACCCAGCAAATACAACTGCTTGAGCATCACTACTCCATTTTATTACCCACCTCTGCTTGTTTCTGGGACCACAAGCTGATGTTTTTTTTGGGCAGCTCTAAATGGCGAGCTTCTGTCTCTGGTAGCAGGGTCAAAGGGTGAAGAGAAGACCTCCCCTTCTTTACGCTTCAGGATAAGGAGCCACCATGTGCAGGTGGAGCCGTTCTGTGTTGTGTGATCCCCATGTGTCATAGTTTTTCCTTCCTCCCGGAGACCATTGTCTTCTTCCTTACAGATGTCAGCTTCAGTCATTTCCCTTCTGAAGAGAAGGAGAGTTCCTGCAATTCTTCAGAAGCCCAAGATCCAGAGAAGTTGTCTTCTCACACGTCAAAAAAGATCCGGACTGACCAGTTTTTTGACCTTAAGAACTGAGATTTTTTTTGTTTGTTTTTTCGGGTAAATATACAGTTAGTTTTAGTTTACATGTATTTTTTTTTTAGTATAAAGGAATTCATTCAAAAGGAAAATCCACCATTGTTTTTTTCATTTCCTTTTTTACAGCATTCACCATTACAATTAATAGAGGGCATAACTTTATTGTAAATGTACTTACTGTAGGACAAGTGTGGTGAAATATAATATATATATATACGTGTAATGTGTTTTTCTAATCTTGATTAACTAAAAGTCATTTCTTTAAAGATAATTATTTCTTTAGTTTTTTGCACTGTAGCGTAATTTTTTTTAACATTGAACAATTTGTAGGCCCCCATAGGGGACTTAACTATTTTTTTACACATAATAGGCTGTCCTGTTTTTACAACTGTGCCTGGACATCTGCTAGGGTATAACTAAAGTGTGACCTAACAGAGACCCTGACCAGACAGCCCTTGTTAATAAATGGCCGTCTCAATTACCCAGTAAGCCCCAGTGATCACGTTGCTGGGGCTGACAGAGACAGGACAAAGGGAATCCCCTCTGTCCATATCAGTGGCATTTGCTGCATCAAATGAATGGGATTGTAGTCTTCTGCAATCACACGCTCATCTGAAACTGACCTTAATGGGGCACATTTACTTATAATATTTGCGCTTGTTTTTAGTGGAAAAAATGCTGTTTTAGACAGTCTAATTTTATTAGTCACATTTACTACTGAAATTGCACCTGTTTTGGAAGCTTTTGCTCCTCATTCAACTATTTTAAAGTTTCAGACTTAGGGTCCATTCACACCTCCGTATGAATGGCTCCGCAACCGCATCAGGTGCGGACCCATTCGTTTCGATAGGGCCGCAAAAGATGCGGACAACACACCAACAAAAAAGATAAAGCATGTCCTATTCTTGTCTGCAGCCACGGACAAGAATGGTCATTTCTATCACAGGGCCAGCCATGTGCGATCCCCAAAATGCAGAATGCACATGGCCAGTGTTCATGTTTTGCGGATCCGCAATTTGCGGACCGAGAACTCTTGCGGACATGTGAATAGACCCTAATTTTGGAGTTTCTAGCGACTTTTTAAAATTTATTTATGTAGGTGCACCTTTTTTAAGTATGAATTAGGTGCAAAAACAGTCTAATTTTTCCTCTGCTCCAGGGCAGTCTTTCGAGTCTTTTATTCAACAGTTTTGAGTGGCAAGGTGCAACTTTTTTTTTTGCATTAAAAGTCACAGTTTCAAGGAGACATGCAACTTTTCATAGCACTGATGCGACTATTTTTCAAGTACAATTAAATCAGGCCAGTCTAAGTGAATATGAACCTGTCTAAGGCCTCGTTCAGGAAAAACTAATGGTTTTACACGCAGGTTCAGTCAGTTTTGTCTGATTGTGTCCAATGTGTGTGTTGTTGTAAGCAGTTTTGATTGTTTGAGTGTCATCCTCCGTTCTGGACTTCCAGCAGCACACGGCATTGTCATGATTTATAATGCTATATGCCTCTGCTTATTGCTACAGAATCATAGTGACATAAAGCTGTGTGTGCCAGGGCCAATGGCACCACCCATGCCACACACCCGTCTCCTGCCTGTCCCTGTTCAGAAGGTATTGAGGGTAGTGTAGAAATGCCACTTGCTGCAAAATTTGCATTTTTTTTTTACATCAGTTTCTGGCATAGGGGGTCATAGTAAATGCCCCCCAATATACTGTGATACTGTCTGTTGAGCTGCTGTATCTAATCCTCACATGTGAAACTATCTGTCATTTTTGGGGAATATTATAACACAGATAATCCACTCATCAGATTATGAGGGCACCATATTAGATAAAATAAGCATCCATTATATTAGTGTGTTTTCAAGTCACATGTTAGGCCTTGTTCACACGTCAGTTATTTGATCATTTATTTCCATCAGTTTTTGTAAGCCAAAACCAGGAGTGGAGGCTACAGAGAGATAAGGTATAATGAAAAGATCTGCAACTGCTTCGTGTTTTTGACTCGCACTTAGTTTTGGCTCACGATAACTGATGGAAATAACTGATCAAAAAACTGATGTGTGAAAAAGGCCTTAGTCATACTGTTTGCTGCAGTGTTAGGTAGCCTCCACCAGGTGGCACTGCCTGACTTCATCTGTATATTGTCTATGGGAGGTGGCCATGTGCTGGAATTCTTGGCAGCTGTGACATACAATCATACACAATGGAGGTTATTTACTAAGACCGTCTTTTTACGCCCCTGTGCTCTGCTGTATGTGACAACTATTTTATGATGACATGCAGGCCTCGTCATAAATTAGGCGCACCTCTGGCTGTCCATGTATCTGGAGTAAAAACTATTCCAGCCCCTGACTGGAGTAGTTTTTACTCTGCTTTTACACCTGTTTACAGGTGTAAAGGTTAGTAAATGTGTCGGGCCTGATATTCTGTCCTGTCTCTCGACACTCCCAAGTTGCACGGCCGTAAAAAGCTTACAAAAAGGGGGTTACACCTAAAACAGGCATAATGCAATTTGTAAATGACACCCAATGAAGTGGATCACAGTTAACTTTCAGGGAGAAACTTTAAAGGGGTTATCCAGGAATTTATATTGATGACCTATCCTCTGGATAGATCATCAATATCAGATTTGCTGGAGTCCGACACCCGGGACCCCCGCCTATCAGCTGTTTGAAGAGGCTGTGGCTCCATGAGCGCCATGGTCTCTTTCTAGGCCATGTGACGTCACTGTACATCGATCACAGCTCAGTAGGTTGGCCACTCAATTCTCCCCCAAAAGCCGTACACTCTGGTCATGCCCCTCAAATCAGCTAAACCACACCCCTGACTCCACTAGGCCACACCCCTTATGCAAACAAAGATAATAAAAACCTCTGGAAGAACGTCGGGTAAGCTGCAGGGGTAGGAGGGAGGGTCAGTTTGTGTCTGCAGCTCACGCTCAGACAGCACAATGCTGTTGTCTGAGCGTGAGCTACTGAAAAAGAGGACATCCTGCATGCTCTGCGCCAGACGGAAGACAGGGAGTCAGATAACTGGACATCTGGCCACCCTACTCTCAGCCCACTACGATGTACAGCGCTGTCAGGAGCCGACTGTGCATGCAGGACTTTTTCTCTCTTGTTAAACATAACTGATCTCTGACGTAACTGCCACAAACTGATCATACCTGATGCTCAAAATCAGATCAGAAGAATGGAAAGCTAAACTTTGACTGTGAACTGTTAGTTTCACATCTGTGGCATTATAATCTGACAGCCAGTTCAGCAGAGAATTTTTGCCGGATAGCGGCTGGATCATTGCCAGAACCCATTATAGTTAAGCGTTGTGATCTCTCTGGATCCGGCATTGCCGGAAGCCACAGTGTTCCCATCCAGCCCCATTAAACTGTAATGGGGACTGGCGGAGATCCAGCCGCAAGCAGGCAACTATGCCGAGAATCAGCCAGACGAAAACCGCTGCGTGTATGCAGTACTTTTTTATCCATCTAAAGTAATGGTTCTTAGACGGAAATGGCCAAAATAGATGCCAAATGTGCATAAATGAGCATAACAGATAAAATACAGGATCCATTTTTTTTTTATTTTTATGTACTGACGAATCAGAAAGATTTTTAAGCCACTAGATGTCAGACTTACACTAAAAAAGAAAAACCTGATTTAATAAGGGATAATAATAAATGACGTGCAAATTGAAGACTGGCGTTTCCAATACGCCTGGTATTTTTCACTCTAAAAAGAGGCAAGCTTGATAAATGTGCCCCTTTGACTGCTGAGAACTGAAGGGGAGGGCGGGGTGTTAGGCGCATTCTACCTGCGCAGTAAAGATAATTAAAGCTGTCCTTGAATGTTCTGGAGATGGATGTTGAGTATATGAGAGAAAAGCAGGAAGTCATCAGCAATCTGCTTCAGGGCCCATGCACACGACTATATGTATTTTGTGGTCTGCAAATTGCGGATCTGCAAAATACAGATACCGCTCTTGTTGCGTCTGTATTTTTTGCTGACCCATTGACTTCAATGGATCCATGGTTCTCATTTTGCTGTCATATATAGGAAATGTTCTATCTTTTTTCAGAACTGAAATACGGATGCGGAAAGCACATGGGCCATCAGTGTGCTTTCCGCGTCTGTATGTCCGTTCTGCAAAAAGATAGAATATGTCTGCAAAATGAAGACCAAGGACCCATTGAAAACAATGGGGGTCATTTATTAAGACCGGCGATTTAGACACTGTTCTTAATACCCTGCATTGGCTGGTGCAGGCCTCTACATAACTTTGGCGCTTGGTGCCGCCAGCCGTGCAACATGCTTTAAGCTACAAGTAAGCCAGCTCCCTTGACTTTGGCTCACTGTAAATCACTGACCAAACAATGGGGGAAATTTATATCTCCCTTGTGCCTGAAAAGTGGCATTAAAAAGTCGCAGGTGCAAATTGTGGTAGGGGTGGGAAGGGGGCGTGGCAAGAGGCTCCGACAATTTATCTGAAGAACAGATCAGAAGAACGGAAAAATAATGGTGATGTGAACTCGCCCTTAACAAGGCATACTGGGGCACATTTACTAAGGCCAGTCTTAGTTTCCTCCCTCTGTTGCCGTGATTCGTCATGCGCCTCATCATAAATTTGGTGCAGCTGTGCCAGTCCTTGTGCCTAGCATAAAAACTACGGCAACCCGTTTTTCACTAACATTTACATCTGTTTCCAGGCGTAAATATTGGTAAACTTGCTGGAGCTGGAGTCCCGGCCCCTGACACAGCCCCATCGTCATCACGCCAAACTGGTTAAAAAAGAGGGCTTGTGACTATTTTACACCTAAAATAGTCGCAAGTCCGTTAGTAGATGTGCCCCACAGGCTTGATCATGCTGAGTGCAAGGACAGATGTCTTTATCGAGAAATTCCTACCTTTATTTTTGTGCTATCAAAGTGCTCAGAGTTCTGAGGATTGGGTTTAGCTTCTGGGAGAACCGCTTCACCTCCACCTTGGATTGAATGGTCTCCTGCGCTTGTGCTGGATTCCAGGCCCAGGCATCAGAGTAGTGATGATGCCCGGTCCTGAAATCTCGCACAGGATTTCTCAGGATTTCTGCAAGAGGCCCTTGCACTCAGCATGATCAACCCTACCAGGCAGTATGTCTGGTCACCAGGGTTGATCATGCTGACAGATGCCCTATAACATCACACAGTACACCAAAAGACTTGAACTGGCCCTTTTGTAGCCCTTCTGAAATCAGTGTCTTTCACCTGAATGGGGTTGTTTTGGCGGGAAGCACATGGATTTCTGCAAGCCCCATTCAGATGAATGGAAATTATTTTCACTCGCAGAAATTTCTGCAGCAAAATCTGCCATGTTTGAAGGCGCCCTAAGGGTTTATGCACACGACCGGTGCTGGCCCGTGCCCGTATTGCGGCCCGTATACGCCGGGTCTGCAATAAACGGGCACCGGCCGTGTGCATCCCGCATCACGGACCCATTCACATCAATGCGTCCGCAATCCGGGAGATGCGGAGCGGAGGCACGGATCGGAACACCACGGAAGCACTACGGTGTGCTTCTGTGGTGTTTCTGGCCGTGTCTCGGCACCGAAAAAAAGTAGCACATGCGCTACTTTTTTGCGGACCGTCAGATGCGTATCGCGGACCCCATTCAAATGAATTGGTCCGCGATCCGCATGCGGTGGCCCCAATGTCAGTGCCCGTGCGTTGTGGACCACAAAGTGCGGTCCACAGCACGGGCACTGAATGCACACATTCCTTTGCATGAGCCCTAAGGGACATATTGCCCAAGAGTTTAATAGGTGACAGCTGTCAGCTTTCTCTATATGAGGACAGGCTTTCCTGCTACATGGCTATCAATAAGTGCAGCTGCGATGTTCATGCAGGTTTTTGTCCACTTATTTCATCCTAGCTTTGGGACATGGTATCCCTCATCTCCCCACCCCTTCTGTTCATAACGTCAGGCTTAAGCCTAATTCACATTTGTATCACTGTACAGCGGCGGCCTCAGGAAGCGCATGGCGTCATAGCAACCAATGACGCCGTGCGCTCCCGTCCTCGTGCGCTCCCGTCCTCAGAAGGAGCACGGTCCGGGATTTCACGGACCGTGCTCCACGGAAATGTGAATTAGGCTTTACAGTCAGATACCATGAGCCTGTGTTGAAAAAAGGGACATCCCGGTCGTTCCATCTGAGATGGCAGAGCTACCTGAAGAGTAGTCAATGTGGTCAGCAGACAGAAGGTAATTTCCAGAAGTGCCAGATAGCACCTGTCTCGTGACCGGGGAAAAGAGCGGTGTTCGTACACACAATTTAAAACCGACTTGTATGGGGGTGTTTCGTCAATCTTGTGCGCAGATACATTTATTATGCGCAATTATTATGGCAGCAAGTGTATACCCGTAACTGCCAAGATATAGCAGAGACGCCTGCATAGAAAGCAAGATATACATTCAGGCTGGGTTGCCATGGTCATCCCCAATTAAATAAATGGACAACCCACATATAATAGATAAAAAATGTTATTAATGTCCAAAACATTAAAACCACATTTAAAAACTCAAGTAAAAGTATACACGCGGTGGCAACGTATTGCAGACAAAAAGAGTATACGGTCACATTATCTCCATATAATGTTAGTGTATAGTCTATACAAGTAGAGGGCCATAGAGCTATGCAATATATTACATCATAGTAAAGTGCCTAATGCAAGTATAGCTTATGACTACTACCATAGTACAGAATAGGAGGAAGCCAGCAGGCGAAACGTGTGTTTGGGCTGAGATATACTGGTCGGTATCTCGCACATTTTCAGTTAGTTTGTCTGTGTTATTTAGGCTGTTAGATTCTCTTTCCTATTCTGTACGATGGTAGTAGTCATATGCTATACTTGCACTAAGCACTTTACTGTTATGTAATATATTGAATAGCTCTTTGGCCCTTTAATTTTGATATAGACTATACACTAACATTATATGGAGATAATGTGACCATATACTCATTTTGTCTGCAATACGTTGCCACCGCGTGTATACTTTTACATGAGTTTTGATATGTGGTTTTAATGTTTTGGACATTAATAACATTTTTCATCTATTATATGTGGGTTGTCCATTTATTTAATTGGGGTTGCTGGTGTAGATTGGTTTGGACACTTTTGAATTAACACTTGAGCCATTCATTTACCCAACCTGCAGTGGCCAGTGACCACACTAAATTGCTGTGATACCTTCAAATTTCTGCAGCCATTGGGTACTGTGGGTGGGCGAGGTTACGTCCTTCCCGTTGCAACTGCCCTGTGAAAACCCAGCCTTATACTTCCTGGCTAAGGCTACTTTCACACTAGCGTTAATATTTTCCGGTACTGAGATCCGTCAATGGGGATAAAACGTAACTGAACAGAACAGAATGATCCAAAATGCATTCCGTTCTGTTCTCATACTGGAGAGCAAACCGCAGCATGCATTTTTATATTTTTTTACTCTTTCAGGGAGATACTACGTTCAGTAGAGACTCTGCACCGCGGGGGCGGCCACATCCTTCTATATTTGACAATAGGGAAGCTCATCATTAAATGTCAGCAGCCGATTGGCCATATGGCCAGCTGATGTTTAATGCAGGAGTCTGACAATTACTGGTTGCTTCTTGCAATTAGTTAGTCCTACTGCAACTGTCAGAAAGTTGACAGAGACGGGCTGACAGTGGGGTGTCTTATAGTGCAGGCAGTGCGAAGGTGACAGTGAGGGTGTGGGCCCCCCTACCCCTCCGGGCCTGGTTGAGATCACCACCCCGAGGACATAGTATCTTTTGAAGGTTAGCTGCTCTTATCTGAGATCACACCATATTGGTTTAGAGAGGAACTACATGTGGCAGAGCTCCAACCCCATGGGCTAGTTCATTTGTCAATGTCAGGCCAGGATGACTACAGCCCATCAGTAAAATTCATTGTGGTGGCCCACTGCTCATATACATGTAAACATAACCTGCTCACGCAGCGGCAGACAGCAAGATGCTACAAGGTTACTGATCAGGGGTGGATTGGCCATTGACCTTACAGGTATATTTCCCGGTGGGCCGATGCCCAGGTGGCCGCCCGGGCCCTCCTCATGGCCGACCAGTGGAAGTTTTTAGGGATGTATTTTATGCTGCTGGGGGCAGTATTTTAAGATACACTGTGGTATTTGGGTCTCTTGGGGTGGTATAATGTGCCACAATATGGTATTGCTGGCCATGCCTTCCATCAATTTGGACCCAACTACAAAACAAAGTCACTTTTAGTATTTTTTCCAGGGCCACTTTAAGTTCCCAGTCCACCGCTGTTACTGATTATGGGGGTCCCTGCAGTGACTTTAAGAAGCCAGGTCCCTAGGAAATGAAGATACTGGCTGGCTGCCTCCATATCTAGAAGTCATCTCAGCCACCTGATGCATCTATAATAATGAACTAGGAGGTTTTCTAAATAATGTATCCAGTTTTTTATATGAACATAGGTTGGTTGAGATGCCCTTACGCATATTATTAATGCTGTCCCCCATTGTATAGCCAACCTGTGCTCATTTGTTTTGTAGTGTGACCGACTGCATTCAGCTGATATGGGAAGTAGGATTTTCATGACTCATTTTAGGACACTGGGTTTGTGGGGGGGGGGGGAGCCCCACAAGACTATGTCCTGCCCAAATATAGGCACATCGGTTCTGTGTACACTACTCCATCCATTAGCTGTGATCTACAGTATATCAGGTTTTTTCACAGCCTGACCTCTACTTTTTCTCTGATATATCTCCAGACCTGTGTATCATCTACATGATTATAAAGGAGTGGCTGAAGGTAAAGTATCTCCTGGTGTATCTGCTATGTGATTTCTAATGTGCAACTTGAAGTATAGTATCTCCATATCTGGTGTATGCTTCATGTGACTACAGAGGAGTAGCCGAGGATATAGTATCTCCAGACCTAGAGTATCCTCTTTGTGATCACAGAGGATTGGACAGGAATATAGCATCTACAGACATAGTGTATCCTCCGTGTGACTGCAGAGAAGTAGCCAGGGATATAGTATCTCCAGACATGGTGTATTCTCCATGTGACTACAGAAGGGTCTGTGGGAATATAGTAGTGTCTCCAGAGCTAGTGTATCCTCCATATCATTACAGAGGAGCAATCAGGGATATAGTATCTTCAGACCTGGTGTATCCCCCATGTAACTACAGAGATGGACCTGGGGATATAGTATATTTTTCCTGGTGTCCTGAAGTGAAATGTCTGACGATTTTTATGAACATTATATTTCCGCTGAAAGCATTATGTATTCCATAAGAGATTGTTGTGAGCAGCTGTGTAGTTTTGTCCTTAAAGGGAACCTGTCATCTCCGAAACACCCCCTGAACTAGAGTAAGCGGTGTATAGTGTAAGTGATGCTGAATCTGAATATGTTTTATTTTCATACTCACTTCCATTCCGACGCTGTGCTCCCACAAACCTGCAGTAAAATGCACTCACTGGACTCCGGTGCTCACTCACATAATGGAGAGGACTCAAAGAAGAGTCCTCTCAATGCATTTTACTGCCGGTTTGTGGGAGAACAGCGTCGGAATGGAAGTGAGTATGAAGATAAAACTTACATATTTGGATTCAGCATCACTTACACTATACATCTCTTACTCTAGTTCAGGGGGTGTTTCGGAGATGACAGGTTCCCTTTAACTACCTGGGAGTGGCCCCTATAGTGTGGGGTAGGGCAGATTTTATAGAGCAGCACACCTACATTAACATCTGTGTATTGCTTTATAGCATATGGTTCAGGTCACTTGTACTCCACCTGAGTTTCTCTCTCCCCTCGTGACCTGCCATAAATTACTATTCTACCTGGTACACAATACAAGATTTAGCCAAAAGTATGTGGAACCCTGACCATCACCCAATTTCAGTCCCATTATAAAAATATGGGCATTAACATTGAGTTGTTCCACTTTGCAGCTATAATAGTCTCTACTTTTCTGGAAAGGCATTTGGGTCCCTGATGTTGGGGGAGAAGAGTGTCTGTAAATTAGAATGAAAATGAATCTCAAAGGTGTTGGATTGGGTTGTGGTCAGGGCTCAGTTAAGCTATTCAAGTACCTCCACACCCAGGGGTCAGATTGGCCATAGACCTTACATGGAAATTTCTCGGTGGGCCAATGCCCAGGGGGCTGTCTGAGCCCTCCTCTTGGCTGGCCAGTGGAAGTTTTCGGGGATCTATTTTGTGCTTCTTGGGCAGTATTTTGTGATGGACTGTGGTATTTGGCTCTGTTGGGGTGGTATAATGTGCCACAATATGGTATTGCCGGCCCTGCCTTCCATCAATTTGGACCCGACTACAAAACGGGGCCACTTTTAGTATTTTTTCCAGGGCCACTTTAAGTTCCCAGTCCACAGCAGATTTGTCACTCCATGCTGTTGCCATTTTAGAGATACTCAGTTGGTCAGCCATCACATTTTGGCCCTTGTCAAAGTTATTTAGGTTCTTGTGTTTGCCTATTTTTCTTGCTTCTAATACATCCGCTTCAAGCACTCAGTGCTCACTAAGGCCCCTTTCACACGGGCGAGATTTCCGCGCGGCTGCAATGCGTGATGAGAACGCATTGCACCCGCACTGAATCCTGACTCATTCATTTCAATGGGTCTTTTCACATGAGCGATGTTTTTCACGCATCAGTTCGCCGTTGCGTGAAAATCGCAGCATGTGATTCACGCAGACCCATTCACTTCCATAAGGCCAGGGCTGCGTGAAAAACGCAGAATATAGAACATGCTTTTTTCACAACGAACATGCGATTTTCACAACGAACTGATGCGTGAAATACATCGCTCATGTGAAAAGACCCATTGAAATGGATTCGGTCCGGATGCGTTCAGGGTGCATTCTGGAAAATCCGCACGCAATCGCAGTCAGTTTTGACTGCGATTGCGTACGTTCGTTCAATTTTTCCACGCGGGTGCGAAGCGTTTTGATGCGTTTTTCACGCGCGTGATAAAAAACTGAATGTTTACAAACAACATCTCTAAGCAAACCATCAGTGAATCACGCATTGCATCCGCACTTGCGTGCGGATGCAATGCGTGATTCACGCAGACCCATTCACTCCTATGGAGCCAGGGCTGCGTGAAAAACACAGAATATAGAACATGCTGCGATTCTCACGCAATGGCGAACTGATGCGTGAAAAACATCGCTCATGTGAAAAGCCCCATTGAAAGGAATGGGTCAGGATTCAGTGCGGGTGCAATGCGTTCGCATAACGCATTGCACCCGTGCGGAAATCTCGCCCCTGTAAAAGGGGCCTTAGGGTGCTGACACACTGCGCAATTACAATGCTGTTGAAAACTGAATGCAGTTTATGGTATACAGTTACCGCATCAACAAATGTACATTCACAAAGCAGTTAAAGAATTTAGGTAGTTTATCAGCCTAATTAGACACTGGTGTTCATCATAGTCGAAATAATCTAAATGATTTAATAATTAATTGTAGATGGCTAAATTCTTCAACTGCAATGTGTGTGCATCACAACTGCTCCATGTGGCAGCACCCAAAGTTCAGGTTTTTTTATGTAATCTTTGAAGCCATAATTTTTTATGTAATCTTTGAAGCCATAAGGTGTGGATCATAAAGGGAGAGAAAGTGGCCAGAAAGTGGCAGAAGTTATAGCTGAAATCTGACGTAGACTTCAGTTTCCAGCGCACAGCAGGGCAGTAATGCGCCTGATTTGTTAAGAAGCATCTGCCTCTTAATAAATTAGGTGCATCTCACGCCTTGCATATGGATGCGCCAGTCTTGATAAATATCCCCATGGGGATTTTGAATCCATTCCCAGTTTTGGCATAATAAACTGCATTAGAAAACCTGAACGTGTTTAAACACCCTTAGGGCTCATGTACACGACCGTTATTTTAGTCCACATCTGATCGTCATTTTCCAGAGGTTGGATGGGAACCCATTCACTTCAGTGGGGCCGGAAAAGGTGTGGACAGCGCACCAAGTGCTGTCTGTATCCGTATGTCCATCCTATGGCACTTGCAAAAAAATAGATGTCCTGTGCTTGTTTGTATTACGGACAAGGATAGGACTGTTCTGTTATAGGCTGGACATTTCTTTCTGCAAAATGCGGAATGCACATGGCTGTTATCCGCAATTTGCAGGCAGCAAAAATGGCTACGGCCGTGTGCATAAGCCCTTAAGGTCCTTGTATACATGCAGATTTATCAGGCAATTATCATGAATGAACAAAACATTCCAATAATTGCCTAATGGTTAGGAAGATGATTGCTGCATTTATATGCAGCAATCACCTCCGCTGTATGGGTATGAGTGATGACTACAGCGATCTCTTGTCCTCCTAAAGGACTGATAAAATCAGAAACAATCATTTTAGCCGAAAGACACCATCACCTGATAAATGCTCATTCATTAGGTTATTGTCGGCATGTTTTTTACAGGACAATTATTGGAAATGAGAATTTCTACACTCATCGTGATAATTGGCCAGATTGTGGCCATGTAAAAGATCCGTTGTATCCTAATACAGTGCATTCGGAAGTCTTCAAACCCTTCCACTGTTCACATTTTATTAGTTGTGTCTCCTTGTGCTAAAATAATTTAACCCATAATGATAACCACATAATGAAAAAGTGAAAACGGATGTTAGAACTTTTTGCTAATTTATTGAAAAGGAAAAACTAGAATCTTGCGTTGACATAAGTATTCAGCCCCTTTACTCAGGACTTAGTTGAAGCCTTTTGGCAGTGATTACAGCCTCCAGGTTTCTGGGGTATGATGCCACAAGGTTTGAACAGCTGGATTTGGGTATTTTCTGCCATTCCTTTCAAGTTCTGTCAGGTTGGATTGGGACCATCAGTGGACAGCCATTTTCCGGTCTCTCCAGAGATGTTCGATTGGGGTAAAGTCAGGGCTCTGACTGGTCCACCCAAGGACGTTCTCCCTAATCTACTTCTGTGTTGTCTTGGCTGTGTGCTTAGGGTCATTTTCTTATTGGTAAGTGAACCTTCGGCCCAGTCTGAGGTCCAGAGCACTCTGGTTCAGGTTTCCATTAAGAATTTTTCTGTACTTTGCTCCATTCACCTTTCTCTTAACCTAATCAGTCTGCTGAAAAACACATCCACAGCATGATGCTGCCACCACTATGCTTCACTGTGGGGATGGTATTGGGCAGGTGATGAGCAGTGACATGATGCTTAGAGCTGAGGCCATAAAGTTCTGTCTTGGTTTCTCACAGTTTGAGAGTCCTTTAGGGGATTTTTGCACACTCAGGGCAGGATTTTATGTGTCTTTTAATGAGGAAAGGCATTTTTTCTGGCCACTCTTCCATAAGGCTCAGATTGGTAGAGTACTACAGTGACGATTGCCGTTCTAGAAGTTTCAAGGGGAGTGTCTCTTCTGCTGCAGCTCAGGAGTATGTGCATGCTCACCCTATTTTAGTGGCCATCTCAGTGAGCAGGACAAAGAAATAAGAGAAAAATAAACAGCAGGTGGAGCTATACAGATATATTTTATTGAATAAGAATCACAAAAGAATTCAGATCCAGGTGCTGCTTTTTAGTGGGACAATCCCTTTAAGAATTATGGAGGCCACTTGGGACCTTTCAGAACAGAGGAATTTTTTTGTACCCTTCTCCAGATCTGTGCCTCCACACAATCCTGTCTCTGAGCTCTACAGGCAGTTCTACAGTTTATTCCTCATAGTTTGGTTTTTGCTCCGATATGTATTTTCAGCTGTGAGATCCTATACAAAGTGGGATGTGTCTTTCCAAATCATGATCAATCAACTGAATTTACCACAAGTGGACTCCAATCAAGGTGAAGAAACAGCTCAGAGATGATCAAGAAATGGGCATTCAGAGCTAAATATCATAGCAGGGTCTGAGTAATTGTGTCTATGCGAAATTTTAGTTTTTACTTTTTAAATGTCATAGCAGGGTCTGAGTAATTGTGTCTATGCTAAATTTTAGTTTTTCCTTTTTAATACATTTGGAAAAAATTCTAAAATTGTATTTTCACTGACGGCAAAATAATGTAGGAAAAGTATATAATCAAATATTCACATCACCTGTCAGGAGTTTTAGTTATCTTTTTGAGAAATACACATATATATATATATATATACACACACTATAATAGGGTGGCCGAATGCATTGCTGTCAAGCAATGCAGATTGTCATTAATTGCTGTGCTGCACCTGTACTTGCAACTTGAAACCACAACAAGTTTTGGTGCATAACGGCAATTTTTGGTAACCCTCGGCTCAACCATTACTTTTACGGCATCCTTACACATAAATAGAATCCATGTCAATAATACTGGGGGATGTGGACCCTAGCCCAATGCAGATTGAATTAGATGACAACTTTTGCTGCTGATTACAGTGGGCCTGAAACAGAAACAGTGACTGACAGAAATGTCACACAAAGTTCAGTGAGAAGTGGTCAGACTGGATTTACACGCTCAGCCACTTAAGGGTTAATTTCAGAAGAAAGAGAGCAGAGGCTCCTGGCCACTCCCAATGCAAATACCTTGTGTTGTCACCTGACAGAGGATGTGGCTTCCAGAGTCAGAGCTGGGGAAGGACAGGTGACCTACAGCTCCAGGGTCTCCAGGTGGAACAGCTGATCGGGGAACTGCAGCATCAGGTACCGTAGAGCCAGATGATTTACATAATCAGGAATACACTGTACTACTGGATTTCTGATTGAGAAATCTTGTCCCTGACCACGATCTGTACAGGTTGTATTACAGTCACTGGGTGATGGATGTAATGGTGGAAGATTCATCTGTGTGAAGAGGCAGGCAGTAGGGCACTTCACCAAATCATTTTAAACAGGTATCTGGTGCAC
The DNA here is from genome assembly GCA_900303285.1 of Rhinella marina. Taxonomy (NCBI): domain Eukaryota; kingdom Metazoa; phylum Chordata; class Amphibia; order Anura; family Bufonidae; genus Rhinella; species Rhinella marina. Next base: position 150,681 of record ONZH01014530.1, read on the forward strand.
TGGAGATCCCACTGCTGCCCAGAACTCAGTGATTATTTGCAGTTCTGGATGGAAATGAGCAGTGTATAACACACTGGAAAAATGAATCAAGCCAGCAAAGGAGGGAATATGGACAATCACAATTCGTTAGTAAGTGCATTGTATTAACTGAGAGAACATTTTTAAGGCACTGGACATGATCTAAAGAAAGAATTCAGCATGTTGATTAGGTGTTAACAATGTCAAGCCAATCTCTTTCTCTATATGGACAAAAGTTTTGTGACATCATTGAATTCAGGTGTTTCATTCAGTCCCCTTAACACAGGTGTATAAAATCCAGCCCCTAGCCCTGCAGTCAGCCAGTTGTTCTAAAGATCTCACTGGGCATAGTTAGTTCATGAAATTTCTTCCCTCCTAGATATTCCACAATCAACTGTGGTCATATTGCAAAGCTGAAGCATTTAGCAACTACAGCAACTACACCTCACCACCCCATTCATTTCTATGGGAAGAATCGCTTGTATGGAATCGATTCTTCCCATAGAAATGAATGGGGTGGTTAGGTGTAATTACACCTACTCACCACTACCCCCGTTACGGCCAGCATGTAAACAGTGAAGAGGAGGCCGCGCTTATACGGTGCGCGCCTCCTCTTCAGACAGATGACACCCGGCACCCCCGCCGATCTGATATTGATGACCTATCCTGAGGATAGCTCATCAATATATATAACTCAGAAAACCCCTTTAACATCAGCACAAAAGCTGTGTGCAGAGAGCTTCATGACATGGATTTCCATGGATGAGCAGCTGTATACAAGTCTTACATTACCAAGCACAATGGCAAGCATAAAATGGAGTGGTGTAAAGCATTGGGTCTCTGGATTCTTGAGCAGTGGAAGATGGGCAAGTCTGGGTTTGACAACTGCCAGGAGAACGTTACCTGTCTGACTGCATTGTGCCAACTGTAAGGTTTGGTGGAGGAGGGATAATGCTATGAGGTTGTTTTCAGAGGTTGGCCTGGGCCCTTAGTTCTAGTGAAGGGAAATCTTAATACTTCAGCATACCAAGACAGTTTGGACAATTGTATGCTTCCAACTTTGTGGGAACAGTTGCAAGAAGGTCCTTTTCTGTTCCAGCATGACTGTGCCTTAGTGCCCAAAGCAAGGTCCATAAAGACATTGTTGGGTAAGTTTGGTGTGGAAGAACTTGACTGGCCACACAGAGCTTTGATCTCAATCTTATCAAACATCTTTTGGCTCATCTAGAAAGGAAACTGTGAGCCAGGCCCTCTCATCCGACATCAGTATCTGACCTCTTTTGGATAAATTGGCAAACAGTTCCATATACACTTTCCTAAATCTTGTAGAAAGCCTTCCCATTAAAATGAATGCTGTTTTAGCTGCAAATGGAAGGCCTACTTCAAATTAATGCCTATGGATTTAGAATGGGATGTCACAAAGGCTCATGTTGGTGTCTCTAAACTTTTGTCCATATAGTGTATGTGCCACACCTGACAGCAAAGGATACTATGCAGCTTGAGAATGCTGTTTGTTTTGTGCTGTTGTCATGTAGAAAACTTGTGTGATTAGGCTGTGTAACACACCCAGAGGGCAGGGCACATACAAATTCTAGGGGGGGCCGAGTGTTCCATTACCCTGGCCATACACCTCAGACGGATATGCTTCTATCTGAGATGTATGGCCAAAGCAATATTAGTCATAAACATCTCTGTACACCTTGATCAAATGAACTGACAATCTAATCTGACTTTGCTCTCCCTGATGAGAGATCTTGGGGGGCAGTTGGATTGTCCCTTTATTCATTGTAATCATATTCCCATTTGTACCAGTGAGTTCTCTGTTGTGTATGGCCAGGGTTACTCCGGTACACAACTCTGCTCATTCTGTTGTATTTTTTAGGGTTGCGAAAATAGTCTTTATGCAACTGTCCATAAAAAAAAAAAGAAATGTGTCTGTGATTATTTGAAAGGGAAGGCTCACCTCTGCGGTGGATAAATCCGGCAGTCTGTTCTGGCAGAAGAGCAGACCACTACCTGAATATCGAGGCGTCTAAATCCACCGTTATAGACACAGATCATTTTTCACCTTCATTATATCAGTATCTAACCTATAGACACAGGTCACTTATCACCTTCATCATATCAGTGTCTAACCTATAGATACAGGTCACTTATCAGCTTCATCATATCAGTATCTAAGCTATAGACATAGGTCACTTATCAGCTTCATCATATCAGTATCTAACCTATAGACACAGGTCACTTATCAGCTTCATCATATCAGTATCTAACCTATAGATACGGGTCACTTATCACCTTCATCATATCAGTGTCTAACCTATAGACACAGGTCACTTATCACCTTCATCGTATCAGTGTCTAACCTATAGATACAGGTCACTTATCACCTTCATCATATCGGTATCTAACCTATAGACACAGGTCATTTATCAGCTTCATCATATCAGTATCTAACCTATAGACACAGGTCACTTATCAGCTTCATCATATCAGTATCTAAGCTATAGACACAGGTCACTTATCACCTTCATCATATCAGTATCTAACCTATAGACACAGGTCACTTATCAGCTTCATCATATCAGTATCTAACCTATACATACAGGTCACTTATCAGCTTCATCATATCTGTATCTAACCTATACATACAGGTCACTTATCAGCTTCATCATATCTGTATCTAACTTATAGACACAGGACACTTATCACCATCATCATATCAGTATCTAACCTATAGACACAGGAAGCTTATCACCTTCATCATATCAGTATCTAACCTATAGATACAGGTCACTTATCACCTTCATCATATCAGTGTCTAACCTATAGACACAGGTCACTTATCAGCTTTATCATATCAGTATCTAACCTATAGACACAGGAAGCTTATCACCTTCATCATATCAGTATCTAACCTATAGATACAGGTCACTTATCAGCTTCATCATATCAGTATCTAACCTATACATACAGGTCACTTATCAGCTTCATCATATCTGTATCTAACCTATACATACAGGTCACTTATCAGCTTCATCATATCTGTATCTAACTTATAGACACAGGACACTTATCACCATCATCATATCAGTATCTAACCTATAGACACAGGAAGCTTATCACCTTCATCATATCAGTATCTAACCTATAGATACAGGTCACTTATCACCTTCATCATATCAGTGTCTAACCTATAGACACAGGTCACTTATCAGCTTTATCATATCAGTATCTAACCTATAGACACAGGAAGCTTATCACCTTCATCATATCAGTATCTAACCTATAGATACAGGTCACTTATCAGCTTCATCATATCAGTGTCTAACCTATAGATACAGGTCACTTATCAGCTTCATCATATCAGTATGTAACCTATAGACACAGGTCACTTATCAGCTTTATCATATCAGTATCTAACCTATAGACACCGATCACTTATCACCTTCATCATATCAGTATCTAACCTATAGACACAGGTCACTTATCAGCTTTATCATATCAGTATCTAACGTATAGACACAGGAAGCTTATCACCTTCATCATATCAGTATCTAAGCTATAGACATAGGTCACTTATCACCTTCATCATATCAGTATCTAACCTATAGATACAGGTCACTTATCAGCTTTATCATATCAGTAGCTAACCTATAGACACAGGTCACTTATCAGCTTCATCATATCAGTATCTAACCTATAGACACAGGTCACTTATCAGCTTCATCATATCAGTATCTAACCTATAGACACAGGAAGCTTATCACCTTCATCATATCAGTATCTAACCTATAGACACAGGTCACTTATCACCTTCATCATATCAATATCTAACCTACAGATACAGGTCACTTATCAGCTTCATCACATCAGTATCTAACCTATAGATACAGGTCACTTATCACCTTCATCATATCAGTGTCTAACCTATAGATACAGGTCACTTATCAGCTTTATCATATCAGTATCTAACCTATAGACACAGGAAGCTTATCACCTTCATCATATCAGTGTCTAACCTATAGACACCGATCACTTATCAGTTTCATCATATCAGTATCTAACCTATAGACACAGGACACTTATCATATCAGTATCTAAGCTATAGACACAGGTCACTTATCAGCTTCATCATATCAGTATCTAACCTATATATACAGGTCACTTATCACCTTCATCATATCAGTGTCTAACCTATAGATACAGGTAACTTATCACCTTCATCATATCAGTATCTAACCTATAGACACAGGTCACTTATCAGCTTCATCATATCAGTATCTAACCTATAGACACAGGTCACTTATCAGTTTCATCATATCAGTATCTAACCTATAGACACAGGTCACTTATCAGCTTCATCATATCAGTATCTAACCTATAGATACAGGACACTTATCAATTTCATCATATCAGTATCTAACCTATAGACACAGGTCACTTATCAGCTTCATCATATCTGTATCTAACCTATAGATACAGATCACTTATCAGCTTCATCATCTCAGTATCTAACCTATAGACACAGGACACTAATCAGCTTTATCATATCAGTATCTAACCTATAGACACGGTTTACTAATCAGCTTAAAAATATCCTGTAAACACAGATTTTTAATGTCATCATATCAGTATTTAACCTATAGATGCGGATCAATTATTAACTTTATCACATCAATATCTGACCTATAGATGCTAATCATTTATCAGTTTCATCCTATCAGTATCTGACCTATAGACACTGATCACTTAAGAGCTTCATCATCAGTACTTGACCTGTAAACACTAATCACTTATCAGCCTATCAGTTTCTGGCCTATAAACACAGGTCAGAGGTTGACAGCTCTGTAGTAGACAAGGTGTAAGAACCCATGCCTGTGGTATTAGAGAATTTTTAATTTTTTGGCAGGCCACATGCCAAAGGTTTCTGTCTCCTCTGACTGTGCTGGAATTTTTATATGTTGGTCTATGTGTCTTCGTGCCCCTGTTGTGGACGTTTCCATCTTGTCTGACCCTATGCGGGAGGTTTCCTTTTTGTCCAGCCATGGGCTTTAAGTTTTAGTCTTGTCTGGCATTATGTTGGAGGCTTCTGGGTTGTCGGAGGCCAAGCATCGGAGGTTTCTGTGTTTTTTGGTTGTGTGCTGGAGGTTTCCATCTTGTCCAGCCATGGATGTAACTACCAGGGTAGCAGGCTTAGTAGCTGATATAGGGTCCAAATAACTAAGGGACAGTTAGTGATTTATAAGGACAATGGAAGAGTGCATTACATTTTGCATTATTTCTGAGCTGTGACATGATTAATTCCTGCAGCTGTTGCATCATTGACTTATGTGGACATCTCTGGTGTCCGTGAAGCTACAGCGTCTTTCAAACCCTCATTCTGCCTCGAAGGAGCTCAGCATCAGTATTTCTTTTGCTTATTAAAGACTTTTCTGCAGAGATAATGGTCTGAAACTTCATAAACACACAGGATGTCTTCCTTGATTTGCAAAAGGCACCAGCTAATTCGAGTTTGCTACTTACCATATAAATTCCAACCAGCTGTTTTTCCGGTAGAAAATACAGGAGAAATCTTGACATTTAGGTCTTTGAATAAAGGTTAAATGGACTGCCCAAAGGTGCACAGACGAGATGAGCTGCAAATCAGTGGCTGTGTGTCAAGGTGACTACACCCATTGAACATGATGCACTAGCACCTACTCAAACCTAGACAACAGAGCACAAGGAAATATAATCTCTTCCTCCAGCCCATCAAAAACCACACCCACTGATCTCAAGGTATTATTATCCTCCTCTCCCAAAGACATTGGACACAAGGGGTCATAATCCCCCGTCCATGTCAACTGGACACAAGGAGTTAAAAACTACAGTACCTCTAATCTGGACTAGGGGACTGAATTAAGAAGTTTATCCAGATGGCAGTACCAGATAGGACCACAAGCAGTACAATGCAGGTCTAGACACTTCGGACAATTTGGGAACAGTTTCTGTGGCTCCGTTGTACAGGGGAGTCTTTTTATTTATCCAGGGGTGACTAGTGCAAAAAGGAGGTTATTGCTTGAATAAAATGGAGTAGAACAACAAGGAGAGACAGAGAAACAAGGATGTGAAAAGAGAAGTCTCTTGCTGTCACTGAAGGAACATTTGCTAGAGACAGAGAAACTTGCACTGGAGAGAAGGAGAAGTCTGTGGTATTTACAGATTTGCCCTGGCTGGAATCTGTAAATGTTCTCCATAAGGCCTGAATGGAACTAGAATGTACAGCAGTGGGGAACACCGTGGAGGGTCATTGTCTGTTCTCCTTAATCTATGGACAAGCCACCTGATCTTCTTCAACTAAGAGGTTTCCTTCCTCCACCTCACACAGGAAATGTGCAACGCTTTTCACAACTACTTCTAGTTCTTTTTTTCTCCGATATCAGCTCTGTAGCTGCTTAGAATAACTATGTGCATACATTCTCAGATATGTGCACTGCCTATGTAGGGAGAGGAGACCATGATGGATTTCTTCAGCAAAAAGTCCAGGAGAATAAGGAAGAGGCAGCCAAGCACGCCCAAAACACCTGAGGTAGGCCTGGGGCTTCTTATTTGTTTGTGGTCAGCAGCACAAAGGACTTAACCTCTGGAGAAGTTAGGGAGCCTGCTAATGGCTGCCAGTCAGTGTTAATCAACCCATTTCCTTCATATTTAAAGTGCCACATGCATGTATCGCTGTAAGGAGACATGTAGTCTGTACTGCTCAGTAGCTTTATGTAATGTATGCTATCTTCTCCAGGTTTTCTGAGTTTCTTCTTAGTTGCTACCTGTCCATATCGGCTCTCTCTTACTATATCATCCATAATGTAAAGTGGTGCTGACCTGACGTCTTCATATATTATACCTGGATTATTTTATTTATTCCCCCAGTCCACCAAGTCCATGACTGCCATCTAAAATCTTGGAAGCTCAATAATGAAAAATTTCTGTCAGTGATTTTCTGTGTGGAAGGAAGATCTTCCTTTTTCATCCAGTTAATATATAGTATATTTCTGCTTCTCTTCTGCCACCAATATAAGACTTCATTTAATAGAAGTCAACGTACATAGAAATCACAGACGCATGAGACAGTTGTAAGGTTGGAGCATCTCTTAGATTGAGTTAGGTAGTGCTAATGAACACACATGAAACTCTATCCACTGAAAACATGAGGAACTGACAGGATTTTTGGGCTACGTGATCCTTGTGCTAAGATTTCCTCCTTTCTCTTAATTGTACAGGAACACAACACTGTGCAACATGGAAAGGAATTTCTTTACACCACCCAGGGACCAACCACGGTTGCCCTTACTCTCTCCAAAGGCTCCATATCAGCCGTATGGTTTGACCCTCTGTTATGTATACCCTAGGTCCAGGTGTTCAGAGGCACAGCAATCCATACATTCCTTGGGAGTGTACGCAAATTTGTAGGAAAGATTCTGATGTCAGTGTTCTCACCAGTCCATACATACTAGATGCCTGGGTAATCAAGACTCTCAGCAGTCTATCCACATACTGGGTGTATACAAGGACTGTAAGGGTCCATGTCTCTTATGTGAGTATGTTTAGATCGATTGTCATAGGTGTGTTATTTGCAGATTTTGCAAACCTGTGGCTTTCGAGCAGGAAAAATAGTGAAAAAAGTTGTTAATTTCACGATCAGTCTACCATTGTACCTTACAATGATAACAAGCAGGCATTAATACCTCTAGAGATAGTTGACCTCTCCTTCATATATACCATCATGTTGCAGGAGTTGTTAAGGGGTGACCATAGAACCTACAGTGACTGGTACAATTAGTTGCATGTTGTCTGCTCTATAAGTTAGAAAGATCTCATAGTTCCTCTAATACATGTATCCTGTTTATACTAACAGGAAGGCAGTGCGTGGTATGTTTGTGCGGTCTGTCTGCAGTTTAACTCATGTATAACAGCAAGGAGATTTTAGGCAGTCAATCAATGGAAGCACAGGCTCCATCCTCCAACAAGGAAACCCCTGGGAGGTTTCAGCCATAGCTAAGGGTTAGATACAGGAGCACCTCCTTTGGGCTGCCAGTGGTCTCAATTTGTCAAGAAACTGCTGTATTATTATTTTTATGCTTGGCATAAACATTGTACCTATCAGTAAATGTGACGTACCCACACACTCAAGGTCACGTCACGGGGTGTAATTACGCTATGGGGCCTATGAATTTACCACATAAATCCCGCCCACCTATCCAAGATGACGTATTTACGCTAAATTTACTCCCCAAGCCCTCTAACACCCCTACTTAACGCTGCCACCAACTATACTTCTATGAGTTATCAATAAGATTAATAACTCAATAAGGCAATAGAGGCCCTCTACCAACAATAACTACAAGCCAAGATTTATAGATATCCCTAACTTTATACAGGTAACGTTATCTCTTCGGAAACTTAGATTCTTTAAGGCTACAAGTAGAGACTTATTAAGTTTTAAAGATTTAATATACAAGAGTACAGTGCATACATGAAAATGAGTCAGGAAAAAAAGGTAATAAAACAATATACATACAATACAGTACAAACAGTAAGAAATAAAAAGTATAAAAACGAATAACCTTACTACTCAAGGGATATACGGCTGTTGGGTTCAGCAAGAAAGTGGTTGGGCAGTCTCTCCAATGACGATGGATCCCCAAAAGACTGACAAAACCTGTTTCCACCCACCCGTTTTTATCCCCCCTCAGCCGAGGGTGGGCTGGGAAGGAACCTCCTTCCTTCTTGGGTCCGGCCTTTTGGGACGTCTGATATTATTCAGGTTTTCCCAAACTGCTGACCCATGTGGCAATATGAATCACATGAATTTCGCGCCATATGATACAAACTGCAGGTACAGGTAAGTTTCCATAATCTGAGTTGACTCGTCCCGGTCATACCAATACCAAATATGATTGAGTTATGACTTCCTGGAGGCCAGATCCTGAATACTGAGAAATGTCTCCTGTCCAGTATAGCGTGTCTAGACTCTACACGAAGCCCATGTCAGGCTAAACACAATTATTAGGGTTCTGAGGTTGTGGGTGTTATGAGGTTGGAGTTATGGCTTCTGATATTATTTAACCTACCTACTGAATGGCTTAGACCACCTGCTGGGTTAGAAGCCGACATGTCTGAGGTTGCCCTGCATTTTTAGTGACTTGTTCCAGGTCTTCATTAGTATGCCCATATGGCTTGTAAGTAGCAGACCAGTGCTAAATGGAGTTTCCTCACCTCGTGCAGACTGGTTGGCATCTAGAGGCCCAATTTGCATAGGTCACTAACAGATCAAGACACTAACATAGAATCAGCTATTGATAATAAAAATTCTGGAAAATCTATATATCACTTAATTATCTATCTATCTATCTATCTATCTATCTATCTATCTATCTATCTATCTCAGACTTTGTTACACCTCCCCCTTCAAGACATGGCATGGGATTATTGATATAGCAATCAATATCACAAGCCATGCTCGGCTGCCTCTCCCTGACGCGATAACCCATCTGCATTGCCATGCTCACTGCCCTTTTTGTGCTGGATAGTGAAGTCATAGTGTTGCAAGGCCAGACTCCATCTCAGCAGCTTTCCGTTGTCACCTGCCACCCGATATAACCAACTAAGGGGTTGTGATCGGTCACCACGGTAAACTTTCGCCCATAAAGGTATGGCTGCAATTTCTGCAAAGCCCATACAATGGCCAAACATTCTTTTTCTATGGTGGCATAGGCCACCTCCCTTGGTAGGAGCTTCCTGCTCAAATACATTATGGGGTGCTCATCCCCATCAGGAGTTACTTGGCTGAGCACTGCGCCTAGCCCGTAGGCACTAGCATCAGTTTGAACTACAAACTTGCGAGTAAAATCTGGGCTTTGTAAGACTGGAGAGCTAGCAAGAGCAGATTTCAAAGCTGACAGAGACCTCTCGCAGTCTGCAGTCCAGTTAACTATTTGCGGTAGCTTCTTCTTTGTCAGGTCCGTCAAAGGTTTTGCTAGGGCGCTATAGTTTGGGACAAATTTCCGATAGTACCCAGCGGTCCCTAAGAAGGACATAACCTGCTTCTTAGTCTTAGGGGTAGGCCAATTTAAGATGGCATCTACTTTCCCTGGCTCTGGCTTAAGCGTCCCTCCACCTACCTGGTGCCCAAGGTACTGCACCTCAGACATGCCTATCTGGCACTTTCCAGGCTTGATGGTCAGTCCCGCATCCTGGATTCGCTTGAGCACCTGTGACAGGTGGATCAAGTGATCCTCCGAGGTCTGACTGAACACAGCAATGTCATCCAGGTAAGCAACAGCAAACCCTTCAAACTTGTCCAACAGCTGGTTCACCAAGCGCTGGAATGTAGCAGGGGCATTCTTCATGCCAAAGGGCATTACCTTGAACTCATAGAGCCCAAAAGGAGTGATGAAGGCGGACTTTTCCTGTGCCTCTGATGTCATGGGAATCTGCCAATACCCCCTACTCAAATCCATGATGGTGATGTACTGGGCACTGGCAAGTTGATCCAACAGCTCATCTATGCGGGGCATTGGGTATGCATCAAAAACAGTGATGCCGTTCAGCTTCCTGTAGTCCACACAGAAGCGTGTGGTCTTGTCCCTTTTTGGAACAAGAACTACAGGTGATGCCCACGCACTTTGAGACTCTTGGATAACTCCCAGTCCCAACATCTCCTCCACCTCCCTCTTTATGTCGGCCCTCACCTCTGCAGAAACCCGATAGGCAGCCTGTCTAACTGGTGGGTGATTCCCAGTGTCTACGTGGTGCATGGCTAGGGGAGTCCTTCCTGGCCTTCCGGTAAACACAGCAAGGAAGGGGTTAAGTACCTCCCTCAGCTGGGATTTCTGAAATCCAGACAGCTCGGTACTGACTATGGCATCCTCAATGGACCCTCCCTCCTGTGCTGATGTCACTAGGTCAAGCAATGTCTCACCTTCTCCTTCCTCTGGTAAGCTGCAAACTGGCAGGACGCACATATCCCTGTCATGATGAGCCTTGATCATGTTCACATGAAAAACCTTATGCTTCTTGCGAGCATGATCGATCGTGACTACATAGTTCACGTCATTTAGGCGTTGATGAATGGGATAAGGGCCTTCCCACGCAGCTTGGAGCTTGTTTTGGGTCGTGGGGATCAGGACCCACACCTTTTGACCCACCTCATATACTCTTTCCCTGGCATTCCTGTCATACCACCGTTTCTGATCAGCCTGGGCTTTTGTCATGTTCTCGTGTACCATCCCTGCCAAGGCCTGCAGTCTGTCCCTGAACTTTAGGACATAATCAACCACAGAGACCTCTGGGGACATTATCTCTCCCTCCCATGACTCTTTTATGAGATCTAGTGGCCCCCGCACCTTTCTGCCATAGAGAAGCTCAAAGGGTGAGAAACCAGTTGATGCCTGTGGTACCTCTCTGTAAGCAAATAACAGGTGTGGTAGATAACGATCCCAGTCCTTTCCATGGGTGTCCGCAAACGTTCGGAGCATCTGTTTGAGGGTCCCATTAAAGCGCTTGCAGAGGCCATTGGTCTGGGGGTGATAAGGACTGGCTACCAAGTGTTGCACCTGTACTTTCTTACAGAGGCACTGCATAAGGTTAGACATAAACTGTGTCCCCTGATCCGTGAGCATCTCTTTGGGGAACCCCACACGGGAAAATATGGTGAGGAGCGCATCCGCCACCTTGTCAGCCCTGACTGATGACAATGCAACAGCCTCTGGGTAACGTGTGGCATAATCCACAACCGTCAGGATGAAGCGTTTACCCGAGCTGCTGGTGACATTCACAGGACCTACAATGTCAACAGCAATCCTCTGGAAAGGCTCCTCAATTATTGGTAAAGGTATGAGGGGGGCTCGATGCACCTGGCCGGCCTTCCCCACCCTTTGGCACACCATACAGGAACGGCAGTATTCTGCCACATCATTACCCAGGTTGGGCCAGTAGAAACTCTGCTTTAAACGACTTTTGGTTTTGCTTATCCCCAGATGGCCAGCCAGGGGTATCTCGGGGGCAACCCTCAGGAGCTGCTCTCGGAATGGTCGAGGCACCACTAGTTGCCTATCAGGGGATACATCCTGTTGGGAACCAGTGGGAATGCTCTGCCTATATAGCATACCCTGTTCCCAGGTGATAATCTCCTTGTCCCCCTCCTCCGGGGTCCGACCAGCCCTCTCACGTAGCGTGTTCAGACTGTCATCAGTGTCCAGAGCGTCCTGAAACTGGCGGCGCTCTGACTCTGTACTGGTTGACAGTTGTACGCACTGACTGACCTCCGCCACTGGTGACAGACTGTCAGTCTGCTCCCTTTCTTCTGTACCCCGAACAGCAGGAGACTCGGGACTCAGACAACGGTGAGTCTCCTGAATACCCTGACTGCGAGTTACAGCAGAAATGGACACGCCACCCCCTACCTCTCGGGGAAGAGCTGTGGGTGTGGACACACCACAATCTTCATGCACATTAATGACATTGCCAGTTTTAACACTATGACTATGCATGCACACAGTATCTACGGCATTTGGGGTTATGGTTAGGCTATGAGCAGGCACAGTATTTCTACACATTTCTACCATATCACATGAGGTAAACTTATCACAGTCTATAGAAGGCACAGTCCTAACAATATCAGGTGTCACAGGGTTTAACTCACATGGGGCACTAAGTGTGCCAGTGTCCTCATTGGTATCCATGGGCACGTATCTGGAGACCAAACGCCCCAGATCAGTCCCCAACAACACATTTGTGGGAATTTTATCCGTTACTCCCACTTCCGTCATCCCTCTTCCCGCCCCCCAATCCAGGTACACGCGAGCCATGGGCAAGGCTGGGGTGAGGCCTCCAACACCAGCAACAGTTAGAGTCCTCCCTGGGATTAGATCTTCTGGCTTGACAAGGGATGGGTGCACCAGGGTCATCTCTGCACCGGTATCCCTCAAACCCATTGTGACATTGTCACCCACGGTAACCTCCTGTAGGTTGTCACTAGCCGCCCTCTTATTCCCACCCACAAACAAAACAGAAGGGGAAGAAGACGTTGGTTTGGGCAAAGGGGCGGTCTTCCTCTTCTCCGGGCAAGCAATGCTGATATGCCCCATACGGTTGCAAACAAAACACCTGCGTTGGTCTCCAACAGGCCTGGGGGGAGCAGGTGTCACCCCAAAAGCTTTGTGAACCCCAGTAGAAGAGTTGACAGGGGGCTTACCCCCCTTCCATCCTGAAGCAGCAGGCTTCCGTGCCTCGGGCACTCGACTTGCAACAAACACATCTGCCAGCTGGGCAGCTTTTCCCAGTGTCTTGGGCTCCCGTTCCCGGATGAACTGTCGCACCTCCGCAGTACAGGTGTGAATGAATTGGTCCATGGCAATCAGGTCATCCATCTCCTCTAGGGTAGTCACCCCCCATCCTCTGGACCACTGTTTCACCAGGTTCAGCAATTTCCTGGCAAATTCTGCATGACTATCAGTGTCTGCCCGCCGGACAGTCCGGAAACGTTCTCTGTATACCTCTGGGGTGAGGTTAAAACGCTGTATCAGAGCTCTTTTGATAGCCTCATAATCATGCTCCATAGAGGCAGGTAAGGCCACAAACGCCTCCAGTGCTTTGCCCTTAAGTCCAGGTGTGAGGTATCTGGCCCATTCTGCAGGCGGCAGTTGAAATTGCCTGCAGACTCTTTCAAATCCTTGTAGAAAGACGTCCAGGTCTCCATCATTCTCCAGGACAGGAAAACGATCCAGGCGGGGCCTAAAGGAAACACTGTCCATGGACTCACTCTGGGGTGATGGTGAAGCACGTGTTAGTTGGATTTGGGCCAACTTTAGCTGGAACTCCCGCTCTGCTTGTCGCTCTTGCATCAACAACTGTATCCTCAGGTTAGGATCACAGTCACCAATTTGCTGGAGGAGCAGAGAAAAAGAAGAGTCCACACCGCTGGAGGCCCTGGCGCCGCCATGCCCAGCCGGTTGCTGAGTGACATCTTCTGTCGGTTCCTCTGAGGCTGGAGGTCCCTGGTCCGGTTCCGCAGAAGGATGGGACTGCACATCAAACGCCACAAGCGATTGAATTAACTCCGCCTTGTTCTGGCCCGTTGGTATTAGCCCTCTCTCTGCACAGAGAGCCAGCAGATCAGCCTTGCATCTGTTTCTGTACACCTCTGCCATCTTAGCAGGGGTCTAACTTGCAAACAAAAGAAAGAAAAAAGAAGAGGGGGAGGGGAACTGTTTTGCACGTATGTATATTCACTGACAAGTATGAATGCACTGAGTCTCTTACTTGTGGGCTGTGGTATCAGAAATACTCCAGCCCTTTAAGTGAAAGGGTTAATTGCTTAAACCAAGCACTTAAAGCCTTAACCGTGTAATAAAAAACTAATACACTATCCCACCGCTATGCCACCAATCTGTGACGTACCCACACACTCAAGGTCACGTCACGGGGTGTAATTACGCTATGGGGCCTATCAATTTACCACATAAATCCCGCCCACCTATCCAAGATGACGTATTTACGCTAAATTTACTCCCCAAGCCCTCTAACACCCCTACTTAACGCTGCCACCAACTATACTTCTATGAGTTATCAATAAGATTAATAACTCAATAAGGCAATAGAGGCCCTCTACCAACAATAACTACAAGCCAAGATTTATAGATATCCCTAACTTTATACAGGTAACGTTATCTCTTCGGAAACTTGGATTCTTTAAGGCTACAAGTAGAGACTTATTAAGTTTTAAAGATTTAATATACAAGAGTACAGTGCATACATGAAAATGAGTCAGGAAAAAAAGGTAATAAAACAATATACATACAATACAGTACAAACAGTAAGAAATAAAAAGTATAAAAACGAATAACCTTACTACTCAAGGGATATACGGCTGTTGGGTTCAGCAAGAAAGTGGTTGGGCAGTCTCTCCAATGACGATGGATCCCCAAAAGACTGACAAAACCTGTTTCCACCCACCCGTTTTTATCCCCCCTCAGCCGAGGGGTGGGCTGGGAAGGAACCTCCTTCCTTCTTGGGTCCGGCCTTTTGGGACGTCTGATATTATTCAGGTTTTCCCAAACTGCTGACCCATGTGGCAATATGAATCACATGAATTTCGCGCCATATGATACAAACTGCAGGTACAGGTAAGTTTCCATAATCTGAGTTGACTCGTCCCGGTCATACCAATACCAAATATGATTGAGTTATGACTTCCTGGAGGCCAGATCCTGAATACTGAGAAATGTCTCCTGTCCAGTATAGCGTGTCTAGACTCTACACGAAGCCCATGTCAGGCTAAACACAATTATTAGGGTTCTGAGGTTGTGGGTGTTATGAGGTTGGAGTTATGGCTTCTGATATTATTTAACCTACCTACTGAATGGCTTAGACCACCTGCTGGGTTAGAAGCCGACATGTCTGAGGTTGCCCTGCATTTTTAGTGACTTGTTCCAGGTCTTCATTAGTATGCCCATATGGCTTGTAAGTAGCAGACCAGTGCTAAATGGAGTTTCCTCACCTCGTGCAGACTGGTTGGCATCTAGAGGCCCAATTTGCATAGGTCACTAACAGATCAAGACACTAACATAGAATCAGCTATTGATAATAAAAATTCTGGAAAATCTATATATCACTTAATTATCTATCTATCTATCTATCTATCTATCTATCTATCTATCTATCTATCTATCTATCTCAGACTTTGTTACAGTAAACGACAAGGCCTCCATCACATGACCATATCAGTATTTTAGTCCGCAAACCCCTGATCAGCAAAATACGAATACCTTCTGTGTGCATTCCACATTTTTCTCACTCCTATCAATAGAAATGCCTATTCTCGTCCACAAAACACACCAGATTAGGACATGATCTTTCTGAAGGTAAATACAATCATGTGCATGAGCCCTTAGGGAAAGTTCTTTATTAGGCTCATTGTAGCAAATGAGTGATGTCAAATAAGATATGTCATTAATATTGTGTAGACTAAACTGTATATTCTGCATGAAATAACTGATAATGAACTGAGAACAGAAAATATGACATTGTCATGTATGACATATCTTCTTGACCCTATGCATGGTCCAAAGACTGCGGATGAAGGCCTTATCTCAGACAGCTTGCAGAGGGTTCTTAAATTCTTTGCTATAGGTACCTTTACATGAGTTGATTATCATATAAATTATCATTAAATTGAGCAAAACTGCACGATTATCAAGCAGTGTAAAAGCAATGAACGATAGAGTGACAACCGACAATCGGTAGATTTTTTGTTGGCTCCATCGTTGTGTGGGCACAAAAATCATCATTGGACATTGACGATTTCATACATGTAAACAGGAATCGTTCACTGCATGGTACTCAAATTTCGCCTTGTATAAATGCAACAGTCTGCTTTACAAACGATGGAATAAGCAATTGAAATTACAATTTTGTGAATGATAATCGGTGTGTCTAATGGGTCACTGCTGAACTGTTCACTACACCAAGAAATGACTCGTTCCTCACTCAGACGTACAGATCATCGCCTCATGTAAAGGTACCTTTAGAGGTGAACCAAAGATTTCTCCAGAGATTACATGCTTGAAGTTTGTGCTCCTTTGTTTCCTGTTGTAGGTACTCTTCCTTCATTGATTGTCTTCTTCTGTTACTTAGTGATTCTTCTGTCTTGTGAAGCACTTTTGTTTCCATAGTGTCTCTTCTGCTTGGTGAGACTCCTTCTTTTCTCTAGCATTCTTCTGTCTTGAAAAATTGCTTTTCTTCTTTTATGAAATTAATCTTCCTTGATATCGCTACTAACTGATGTGTCTTCTCTTACGTCATATATATATAGGAGAGAAAAGAAAAGAAAAACAGCGCCCCTTGTGTGATATCACCTGGGTGTTGGATAGATAATATAATAAATATCTGCTTACCAGATGTTGTTGTGAGTAGTCACAACAACTGTACGTGCCTTGCTGGTATTCTGCCCACCAGCGTTAGGGCTTGCTGTACTGCTGCCTCGGTTTCCTCCTTCTCCCTCCAGGGGATACGTGGACAATTCAAGATTCAAAATACAGGCAAAAAAGGGGACTTTTGGAAACCACTTGTTACGGCGCTGTCAGCATCAATGGCCATAAAATGAAGTAAAAAATAATAAAGTATAATAGTTAATACTGTCTGTCTTGGTATCCTCAAAATATCTTGATACATAAGTTTCTTTTTCTTGTACATGCGCATATACCGGGTCTTATGTTCTCACCGTAACAACCAATAACAACAAATCCCATCACTTAATCAGTGTCCATGCTATGCATGCGTCTCTCAATTCAAATCACTATTTTGATGGGCAAATGGCTAAAAACCCACAGTGCTCCTTGTCCCCCAAAAATTATTCCGTATACTAATCTCCATGAATGTATGTTTGTATGTGGGTATGTATATATGTATGTATGTATGAGTGTGGATATGATTGTATGTGTATACGTGTATGTATATGTGTTTACATCCTATTATTGACAAATACGGGCTCATTATGCAAAAACACACCCAGCTCCAAAACTCCACCTCTAGGAGAAGGAGCGCGCCAGAATTGTGTATAAGATGCCTATAATGTACCATGCGGTTTATACTGCTTTTATTGTCCTGAGGAAGAGGGCTGTGCGCCCTTGAAACGCGTAGACCAATAAAGAGGAACCTTTTACTTAATTTTTTACTTCATTTTATTGCCATTGATGCTGACAGCGCCGTAACAAGTGGTTTCCAAAAGCCCCCTTTTTTGGCTGTATTTTGAATCTTCTCTTACGTCATATCCTCTCACTTGTGAGGCTCCTTCTCTTCCCTGATCGCTACTCTGTTAACACTCCATTTTTCACTGGTGTTTCTTTTGTCTTGCAAGGCATCTTCTTTTGCCTGGTGTCTCCTGTGTTTGGTGACACATCTCCTTTTACATAGTTTTTCTTCAATCTTTTGAGGAGCCTTTTCTCCTGGTGTCTCCGCTCATTCCTTTTGCTTTCATTGAGTTGATTAGTTGGTTGATGGGTGAGGAAAGTTATTTACAGTTGTCAACACGGGGAATGAGTCACAGAGAAGGTATTCAGCTTATTTAACAATAAAAGAATAAAATGCTGATGAGCAATGAGGTGCTGTCACTGAACACACATGGCAGCATATATTTCTGTGGTGGTTGGCTGCCCTGGGGAAATGTCCAGCTAATAGCACCTGACAAGACATCTGTTGTAGAGATCTATCCCTGTTACTCGAACCTGTTCACATTGTATATGCATGTGCCAGGGCCTCATAAACAGCTGGCCAGTCTTGCACGTGTGGGAATGTTTTTTGCTTATAAAGAGGCCAGACCTTACCTAGGATCTTTTTGGCCAGTGAGAGGTGTAGATGGGATCCCCACTGAAGGATGATGGAAGGAATCAAGTGGACACAATTGTAACTTAAAACAACATTTTTTACTGAACTCTTGGTTTGGTGGTTACAACAGAGGCAACAGGTATGATGGCGACAACAGACATAAGGCTTTACTACACAGTCCAACTCAGCAGGCGATTCTCGGTAAGGAAGCGTTCCTGCCTGGCAATTACCTGCTTGCATAGCGGAAGAGACCCCTGCTATTACATGCACTGATCTCCTCCCCAGCAGGGGGAGGAGCGTTCATTATGCCATCACTCGTCCCCATGCTGTCTAGTTATTTGCCGACAGCAGATCGTGATTAGACAGCATCGGGTAATTGGTGGCAGTATTACATTGCCAGATGATTGATAACGAGCATTACTACGAACGCTTGTTAGCGATCATCTGGCAGAAAATCTTCCAGTGTAATAAAGGCTGTAAGCCTATATTAGACATGCAGATCATCAAGTGATTGTCAGGAGAGAAGCGTTCCCTCCCAGCATTCACATGCTAGCTAGCAGAGGGGACCGCTGCTATTATACACAGCGACTTCCTCCGCAGCATGGGGAGGAGCAATCCCTATGCCGTCCCCATACTGTCTAGTGGTTTGCCAGCGGTTGATCGCTATTAGACAGCATGATCTGCCGCCGGCAAGCGCTGATTTCTAAGCATGCTTAAAATCAGTAATTATCAGCCGAAATATCGGCCAGTGTAATATAGCCTTTACTCGCTCATAACCTTTACTGGTGGCAAAATGCTTACTTGTTCCTGTGGCCATTACACTCAACTCTGGTGGTAGTGAAGATGGCTTTGCTGCTTGGTGCATGGCTAGTCTCATCAAATCACACACTGTACACCAGTGTTTCTTAACTACAGTCCTCAGGGTCCATCAGTGGATAATAATTTCAGAATATCCCACAAAATGAATACCTGTGGTGAGTCCCAATGCCTTGACAATAACTATATCACCTGCTCAATACTATATGCTGGAGGGTTGTGTGGACTGAAGATGAGAAACACTTTTCTACACAGCCAACACCGCAGACCATGGATCTTCTCCACAAGGCACACATACACACAGTCCTTAGGTGTGACTTTTTGTCAGTCACATCTGCCTGCACATGATGACTGATTCTACTAATCACAGTCTGTTACCACACTATCAACACAGGTTTTTCTCTATGCAGCAAACTGGCTGGTCCATTCCTCCTGATCTTTTCTACCACTTGGCACCATGTAGTGTAGCTGGTGCTCTCTATACTAGTGGCTGAGTCATTCTCCTTTTTGTGTGCTCTGATCACAAAGGACCTTCTGAGCATCTCTATTTATGTACATGACTCCTTCTCTGACTAATTGTTGTGGTCTGCATTGCAATATACCCCTTACATGCCAACAATATACAGTTTGATTTCTCGGTAGATGCAGTAAAGTTTACACCAAATACAGTGTGGCTTCACACATTTACATTTGCAACGCCCATTGGCATTCTCTCTTAGGGTATGTTCCCATTCAAGTGGATGAGAGCATTGCTGTAGTAACCGTCCTCGTGCACTACACAATGAATGGAGCTGTGTTTGTTCCAGGAGTCGGCACTGGGGCTACAAACTAACAGCTAATCAGAAGGGTGCAAGTTGTTTGACCCCGACAGATCTGATATTGATGGCCTATCCTGAGAATATCAAATATCAAAATCCTGGAAAACCGTTTTAAGTACCACTTTGGCATTTCTCATTGGCATAAATTGGCATAATGAACACCATATGTCATCTCATACATAGCACTTCATCACATATTAAACACATTACTGGCATCTTCACAGTAAATAGTCATATAACAATTGAACAGTGCTACTGTATATGGTATTGCCACCATCACAGGGTCAACGGTACAGTAACTGAACAGTAACTTAACCTCTTACATGTTCAGCTCAGCAAAATCTGCTATTTTGATGACTGTGATAATTACAGTAGACCTATAATCCACAAACCAGTGCTTAGTTATATTGTCCTGGATAAGGACACTGTAGCACCAAAAGCCATCATCCACTGACTGTTCTTGTTCTGTTGAAGGTGGTTAATGAAGAGGAGGCTCTATCTCCCATCTATGCCAACTTGGAAGACTTTCGTAGTGAAGAGCCAAGGCAAAGAACGTTCTCTCTGCAGCGCTACTCCTCCAGCACCATAGAGGACTGGGAGACGCACACGGATAAGGGGAGTGGACAATCGTTTTACTACAACTGTGTCACTGGAGAGACCACTTGGGATTGTCCTTTTGACCAAGCAGAGGAGACACTTCAGTCACCCATCTCTCCAACCTCCCTGAGCCCTCTGCCTGGGGAAGCAGAGTGGGAGAAACATTTTGATGAATCCAGTGGAGAGTTCTACTTCTACAATTCAGTGACAGGAGAGACATCTTGGGAGCCGCCAGAGACTGACCTGCATCTTCCAGTGGTGAAGCCAATGTTTTCCCCTTATGGATCAGTGGACAGAAGGGTTTGTAAATAAGTGTGCCCCCTGTATATAGATTGGCCCCTGTGCACCACCAGTACCAGTTTTAAAGTGGCATGGCTTCTGTCTATATTAGTCAGTCCCCAGGTGTAATCCAGACCTATTCCCCATTATCATTGATTTAGTCAAAGAAGATGGTTTCAGAAGATTTAAAGGGGTATTCCCATCTCATAAATGTGGTTTGCATAGTTAGATATAGTCATACCAATATTATGACTAGTAGAATGTATTTATATAAAATGTACCGCTTAGAAGATTTACCTATTTGTATAGGCATTGTCCCACACACATCAGTCAGGCCGTTGCCCCTAGTTACGACCACCGCAGCCATGTAGTAGTGGTGGCTGGCTTGCTCTTATTCAAACCCGCTCTGAGGTAACTGCTGTATTGTGAACACACATTACATGAGCATGTGGAGACACATCTTAGGGTTGTAGCATTTTTTCTACGTTTCCAAAACGCAGAGAAACGGATCCTGTTCCAAGATCAGTTCATCTCTATGGAGCAGGATCCATTTATAAAGTCTGCGTTTTGGATGGATCCTGACCATTGCGTTTTGGACTGGTAGCGTCCAAAACACAGATGTGAAAGTAGCCTAAGATGTGTATCCACAGGCTCATGTAATGTGCGTTCACAATACAGAAGTTACCTCACAGTGGGTTTGAAAAGGAGCAAGCCGGCCATCACTACTACATGGCCACAGTGGCCGTAACCAGGGGCATCGGCCTGACTGATGTGTGTGGGACACTGCCTATACAAATAGGAAAATCTTCTAAACTGTACATTTTATATAAATACATTCTATTAATAAAAATATTTGTATGTCTATATCTAACTATACAAACTACATTTGTGAGATGGGAATACCCCTTTAATCAGTGTTTATGGTGAAGTCTGTTCATGCAGGGGGCGGAGGATTCCTGGTAATGAAGCCTTTAACATCTCTAGTAGCATCGGGGGAAAAGTGAATCAGACACTGTCCTGTCATTTGCTTTTTTGGGGTCCTCTTAATTACAAGCTCCCCATTACAATGTTATTTCTGGGCTTTAATTCACTATTGTAGTGCTTCATCTGTTTGTACAGCCGTGTTTCAATGTAATATGTCAAGGAAGGTAGACTATTGTCTTCTTTTGTGTCCACAGCCCCCGACTCCAGAAGCCGACTACCCTGAATATTCTGACCCCGTATACAAATACCCAGATGCCGACTATGATGGACATTATATCCCCCCTCCCCCTCAGCAACCCCCAGCAGATGGTCAGTTCTCAGGCTGGTCCTGTCAGATCAAGGATGGAGAGAAACTGTATATCAATAACTACAGTGGAGAGACAGTGAGTACAGTAAGACCCCACCACCATCACCACTGTGACCACTTCCTGCACATGAATGCAGTGGTAAACCCTCTTCTCATTTCAGTGGGTGCAGTCTCAGGACCAGTACGGGAAGACATATTTTTATACCTCAGATGGCTCCATCTCACAGTGGAAGCTGCCGGAGGTCAGTGAGCAACCCCAACATTCCCAATCTATATTGATTACATCCCCCTTCACCTCTGGGTCACACTCAGTAGATCCCCATCATTCCTGAATCAAACTCCTCACATCTGCCATCATCTCTGGGTCTCATTTTTTACATCCTCTGTCATCCTTGAGTCATACTCCTTACATAACCTGTTATACCTGGGTCACACTCCTCACATCTTCATAATCCCTGGGTGACACTTGTCCCTTCTCCATCATCCCTGGGTAATACTTCTCATCCATCATCCTTGAGTAACACTTCTCACATCTCCATCATCCCTGGATCACACTCCTCACATCCCCCACCATTCCTAGGTCACACTCCTCACATCTCCATCATCTCTGGCTCACATGTTCAAATCCCCATTATCCCTGGGCCACACTCCTCACATCTTCTGTCATCCTTGGATGACACACCTCATATCCCCCATTATTCCTGGGCCACACTCTTCACACCTCTGTCAACCCTGGTTCACACTCCTTACATCTCCATAATTTCTGGGTCCCACTTCTCACATTTGCATCGACCTTGGGTCACTCTCCTCCCATTACCCGTCTTCCCTAGGTCACCCTCCTCACGTTCTTCACATCCTCCATTGTCCCTAGGCCACACTCCTCACATTCTTCATCATCATTCCTCAGATTCCAATAATTTCTGAGTCACAATCCTCACATCCCCTGTCATCCTTGGTGAACCCTCCTTATATTCTCCATAATCCCTGGGTCAAAATCCTCATATTCCCCATCCTCTCTGGGTTCCATTCCTCACGTTGCACATTATACATGGTTCACAGTCCTCTCATCTCCATCATCCTTAGGTCACACTTCTTAGATCCCTCATCAAGTTTGTATTAATTACTGTTAAATATTTTTATTATTTCTTTTTGATGCCAACAGCTCAGTCCTCCAGAATTGAAAAGCGGGAGCAGTGACCTGGATCAGAACAGCAATGTCTTTACCAGCTGGCAGAACAATGCCACAACCTTCTCCCTCCAGAAAGATACAGTGGTAAGACCCCTGCACCTAATCCCTCCTCTATGTATGCGGCACAGTGTTTTCTTGGGTAAACAGGCCTGGTAGCAAACCTTGAATGTTATAGCTATAGAACAGATGGTCCCCAAGTTCCCTGGCAAGGGTCATATACAGTATGAAGTTGTGAACTAATACAGTACTGGGTAGTCTTACCAAAATACAGGACAAACAGCTGGGCAGTTAAAAGGGTTGTGTTACTTCAGCAAATAGCATTTATTATGTAGAAAAAGTTAATACAAGCCACTTACTAATGTATTGTAATTGTCCATATTGTTTCCTTTGCTGGCTGGATTGATTTTTCCATTGCCATTATACATTGCTCATTTCCATGGTTACGACCACCCTACAATCCATCTGCAGTGGGCGTGCTAGCATGCTTTAGAAAAAAGCACCAGCCTATGTGAATCCCCATGGTCCCGGCCACTAGAGAGGCCAGCATTTTTTCCTATAGTGTGCAGGCATGGCCACCGCTAATGTATTGCAGGGTGGTCGTAACCATGGAAACGAGAAGTGTATAATGTGATGGAAAAATGAATCAAGCCATTAAAGGAGGCAATATGGACAACCCCAATACATTAGTAAGTGCCTTGTATTAACTTTCTCTACATGATAAATGCAACTTACTGAAGTGACACAACCCCTTTAAGTGGACAAATATAGTCCTATACCCCTGGACAATAGGAAGCGGAAGTATTCTGAAGACATTTGGCGCTCAAGACTGCACAAAGTCCTAATTATTTTCAAATATTTATTTTGTTACTTTTTTAGTGATAATGTAGAAACTGTATTTGTATATATATATTTATATATACAGTATGTGTACAAATAATATTCATGCCTAAGAATTCATTTGAGTATCTGAAAACAATCCATGTTAGGTAATAATATATGAGTATAAAGTTAAAAAGTATTATTGTAATTGCATGCATAACAGAGAAAGGCACAACAGGAGTGGTGAGCAAATATGTAGGAATTGTGTTTCATAGTAATATCTAGACCATAAGACAGGGCAGTTATCTGTATGCTAATAAAGGGGTTATCCAGACTACAGATATTGATGTAGAGAAAATCCCAGCTGGCGCTTTTTCTTTGCTGCAATTATACTTTTATTATCATAAATGTCATAAATGGACGCGTTTCGGCCCGTCCAGCCTTCCTCGCTGAGGAAGGCTGGACGGGCCGAAACGCATCCATTTATGACATTTATGATAGTAAAAGTATAATTGCAGCAAAGAAAAAGCGCCAGCTGGGATTTTCTCTACATTACATTGGAAAGTTTCCCTTCCCGTGCTGGCGCGCACTGCTGAGCTAGCAAGTGCTGTGCTTCTCTGTGGACTACAGATATTGATGACCTGTGCTCAGGATAGGTCATAAGTTTCAGGTTGGTGTGGTTCCGACTCCCGGCACCCTGCCAAACCACTGTTGGAAGGGAACCGAGCGT
Organism: Rhinella marina; assembly: GCA_900303285.1. Lineage (NCBI taxonomy): Eukaryota > Metazoa > Chordata > Amphibia > Anura > Bufonidae > Rhinella > Rhinella marina. Next base: position 175,601 of record ONZH01014530.1, read on the forward strand.
TCATGCGAGCTCTGCATCCTCTTCAGTGTTTGCCTGCACGCCATCTCCTTTGTAGCAGCAGTGCAATGTAATTACAGCTGTTCATCCCCTTCAAGTGAATAGGAGAGGAAGTTGCAATTACACTGCACTGCTGCTACAAGGGGACGACATGCAGGTAAATGCTGAAGAGGACACAGTGCTCGCACGAGCGCTGTGGCCCCTTCAAACAGATGATTGGCAGTGGTGCCGAGAGTTGAACCCCCACCGAATTCATATTGACGACCTATCCCAATGAGAGGTTATCAATATCTGTAGCCTGGGCAACCCTTTTAACAGATTTGCAGCAATCCTACAAGCATTTATATTTCAGTGTTTTCTAAGTGTTGTCCTTTGGAGCCTGCAAATTGTGGATTGCAAACAATTGTCCAACATCATAAACTATCTGGTTATTGAAATATATATTTGAAGTCCTGGAATCCTCTGAATTACATAATATTGCAATACCAGTGCACAACGTAAGGGCCCTGCACTGTGTGAATAGCCTCCTGGACACCAATAATCAATGTCCTTCTGTCTCAATTTTATGCAGGAATTAGAATAATCATTTTTGACTTTTATTTGATTTACTTCTTATTCTTCATTTTTAATTCTCATTTTATTTGGACACATGCTCACTACATGAATAAAAGTATTGAGACCTCTTAATCATTGGATTCAGGGTTTTCATTTAGTCCCATTTCCACTGGTGTATAAAATCCAGCCTCTAGCCATGGTTTACAGACATATGTGAAAGAATGGCTTATTCTAAAGAGCTCAGTGAGTTCAGCGTGGTACTGTAATAGGATACCACTGATGCAAAAGGTCAGTTTATGAAATTTCTTCCCTCCTAGATAATCTACCATCATCTCCAAAATGTGGCAGACCAAGTAAGGTGTCACATTGCGGTAGCTGAGTGCTGATGTATATATAGTACATAAAAATCACCAACACTCTGCTGACTCAATAACTGTAGAGCACCAAAGCTCCTCTGACATTAACATCAGCACAAAATCTGTGTTCTGAGAGCTTCATGACATGAGTTTCCATGGCCAAACAGATGCAAGCCTCACATCATCAAGCATAATGCCAATTGATGGATGGAGTGGTGTAAAGCACAGTGCCACTGGACTCTGGATCAGTGTAAACATGTTCTGTGGAGTGATCAATCATGTTTCTGTTTCTGGTAGTCTGATAGACAAGTCTGTATTTGGTGAGTGCCAGGAGCACTGTGCTAACTGTAAAGGTTGGTGGAGGAGGAAGGATAAGGATATGGGGTTGTTTTTCAGGGATTATCCTAGGACTCTTAGTTTCAGTGAAGGGAAATCTTAATGCTTCAGCATAACAAGACATTTTGGACAACTGTATGCTTCCAACTTTGTGGGAACAGTTTGGGGAAGGCCCTATTTCTAAACTTTGGGATATAGTAGACAGACATTGTGAGCCAGGTGCTCTCGTCCAACATCGGTGTCTGATTCACCTAATCTTCTGAATGAATTTGCAAAAAATCCAGCAGACATACTGCAAAATCTGTTTTAGTTGCATACGGAGAACCAACTCCTTATCAATGCCCATGGATTTAGAATGGGATGCCATAAAAGCTACTGTAGGTGTGTAGGTATCCCTGGACACAGTAGCAGTATTTGATAACAACTAGAACTTTTTGAAGTTTTGAGTGCCAAATTTCTTTGATAAATTAAGCTGTGGTGGGGGGTTGCAGAATGTAGTTGGGGCTTTCCTGTCCTGTCCTTTCTTCTGTGTTCTAATATGTTGGATGAGCAGTAATTATGTGGGATGTGGCCTCCACATCTTGCTTCTGGTTGTTAATCACTTTTGGATTCCTTTTATCTTCATCATTGTAGGCAAAAGGCCTAGAGAAAGCTGGAGTTCTGCACAAGACCAAGATCTCAGAGAATGGGAGGAGGCTGAGGTGAGTGATGTCTGCGTAAATCTGGACCCTTCGCTTGTGTAGGTGAAAGTTGACAATTTAATAGTCGGAGCACAGCCATGCTGGATCCTCCCCCTGTATAGGTGACAGGTGCAACATCAATCACTGGGAGTACAGCTCTGGATGGTCTCCATGTGTAGACGATATGTGTGGGATGAATTACTTGGGGTAAAGCCATGCAGGACACTCCCCCTGTGTAGATGACAGGTTCAGAATGAATAACTGGGGGTACAGCCATGTTGGAAGCTCATCCTGCATAGTAGGTGATAGTAGGTGGCAGGTGTAGATTGTATATCTGGGTTCACAGGCATGCTGGACACCATGTGTAAGTGATATGGCAGAATGAATCACTAGGGGGTACAACCATGCTGACTTCTTCATCCGTGTGTTAAATGAATGACTGGGAGTACAGCCATGTTGGATGCTTCCGCTGTGTAGAGGACAGATGTAGAGAGTATGACTGGGAGTTCAGCCATGTCGTTACTCCTCTTGTGTATTCAGTGGGGAAAAAAGGGATTTAGTCAGCCACCAATTGTGCAAGTTCTCCCACTTAAAGGGGTTCTGCAGGTTTTAATATCTGATGATCTATCCTCTGGATAGATCATCAGTATCTGATCGGCGGCGGCCGACACCCGGGGCCCCCGCCGATCAGCTGTTTGAGAAGGCAGCGGCGCTACAGGAGCGCCGCGGCCTTCTCAGTGTTTACCCGCAGGCCAGTGACGTCACGACTAGTATCACTGGCCTGGGCGGGGCTAAGCTCCATTCATGTGAACAGAGCTTATCCCCGCCCAGGCCAGTGATACTAGAAAGAGGCCTGTAATTGACATCATAGGTAGCAGAGCTGTGGAGTCGGAGTCGTCACCATTTTGGTGGAGTCGGTATAAAATGGACCGACTCCGACTCCTAAAATATATAATGAATTAGTACATTTAGTTCAGTGCAATAAGTGCTGAATATATTTTTATAAGGATTTGTGAAAATGATGAATGTCCTATAAATGTCTGTTCTATTCCTGATCTAAGGATTTAGGCTTTTAGTTGAGATGACTGTGTACTGCCCTTTATGTGCAGTGCATGTTCTCTCTGTATGCTTTATGTTTCCTCTGAGCTCATGTTTGGAGAGGTAAGCTGCTCTCATGGCTTCTATCTGCTGCTGATGTAAAACACCTAGAGCCTTATGTATGAAAACTGTCTAGGTGTAGAAGTTTCTTTGTTGCCCATAGCAACCAATCAGAGCTCCCCTTTCATTTTATATAGTGCTCTGGAGAAATGAAAGGGGAGCTCTGATTGGTTGCTATGGGCAACAAAAAACGTCTTAGACCTAGACAGTTTTCATACATCAGGCCCAGAGGCGTAGCTACTGGGGGGGGGGCATGGGAGGCGATGCTCCCGGCCCAATACCTCTGGGGGGGCCCAGCAGGAATGGCCTTAGTACAATCAGGCGAATACAAGTGAGCGCTTCCATTATGGAGTCTGATGGGGGCACATTAAGCCGATCTGAGGTCTGATGGGGGCACATTCTGCTGATCTGAGGTCTGATGGGGCAACATTCTTCTGATCTGAGGTCTGATGGGGGCACATTAAGCCGATCTGAGGTCTGATGGGGGCACATTAAGCCGATCTGAGGTCTGATGGGGGCACATTAAGCCGATCTGAGGTCTGATGGGGGCACATTAAGCCGATCTGAGGTCTGATGGGGGCACATTCTGCTGATCTGAGGTTTGATGGGGGCACATTCTGCTGATCTGAGGTCTGATGGGGCTACATTCTGCTGATCTGAGGTCTGATGGGGCAACATTCTGCTGATCTGAGGTCTGATGGGGGCACATTAAGCCGATCTTAGGTCTGATGGGGGCACATTAAGCCGATCTGAGGTCTGATGGGGGCACATTAAGCCTATCTGAGGTCTGATGGGGGCAGATTAAGCCGATCTGAGGTCTGATGGGGGAACATTCTGCTAATCTGTGGTCTGATGGGGGCACATTCTATTGATCTGAGGTCTGATGGGGGCACATTCAGCTGATCTGAGGTCTGATGGCGGCACATTCTGCTGATCTGAGGTCTGATGGGGGCACAATACGCTGATCTGAGGTCTGATGGGGGCACAATACGCTGATCTGAGGTCTGATGGGGGCACATTAAGCCGATCTGAGGTCTGATGGGGGCACATTAAGCCGATCTGAGGTCTGATGGGGGCACAATACGCTGATCTGAGGTCTGACGGGGCACATTAAGCCTATCTGAGGTCTGATGGGGGCAGATTAAGCCGATCTGAGGTCTGATGGGGGAACATTCTGCTAATCTGTGGTCTGATGGGGGCACATTCTATTGATCTGAGGTCTGATGGGGGCACATTCAGCTGATCTGAGGTCTGATGGCGGCACATTCTGCCGATCTGAGGTCTCCCCACCTTTAACATAGGAGTCCCCTTTTTTACTCCTATTAATCGTATATTTTACTGCATTATGTGGTAGAGTATTTAAAGTAGGGTATGTAGAAAGTCTATTGTACTGTACTTAACAGCATAGATGATCTAGCAGTTTATATAGTCATCTTGCTAATACAGTATTATAACCACAACTAGTAGTATGTGCCTGTGAAGTTGGAAATGTGCGTATGGGAAGCCAATAAGTGGGGGGCCCACTCAAGTATGTTTCGCCCCCCCATGTGCTGAACCTCTAGCTACGCCTCTGATCAGGCCCTAAGTGAGCTGTACCCAGAGAAGCCTGATAGATTACAAACTGTTTTTGTCATGACTTATCTGTACTATTGATTTTATGCAAATTTGTTTAAAGTTATCACTTAAACATGCTCCATGTATGAGGGAGTATGAGTCGGAGTCGGGAGTCAGAGTCGGAGTCGGGGTGAGGGGAAATTGAGGAGTCGGAGTCGGGGCTTTGGCTTACCGACTCCACAGCCCTGATATGTAGACCTCAACTATGAGAGTCAAAATGAGAAAAAAAATCCAGAAAATCACATTGTCTGATTTTTAAAGAATTATGGTGGAAAATAAGTATTTGGTCAGTAACAAAAGTTCATCTCAATACTTTGTTATATATCCTTTGTTGGCAATGACAGAGGTCAAACGTTTTCTGTAAGTCTTCACAATGTTGGCACACACTGTTGCTGGTATGTTGGCCCATTCCTCCATGCAGATCTCCTCTAGAGCAGTGATGTTTTGGGGCTGTCGCTGGGCAACACGGACTTTCAACTCCCTCCAAAGGTTTTCTATGGGGTTGAGATCTGGAGACTGGCTAGGCCACTCCCGGACCTTGAAATGCTTCTTACGAAGCCACTCCTTCGTTGCCCTGGCAGTGTGCTTGGGATCATTGTCATGCTGAAAGACCCAGCCACGTTTCATCTTTAATGCCCTTGCTGATGGAAGGAGGTTTGCACGCAAAATCTCACGATACATGGCCCCATTCATTCTTTCATGTACACGGATCAGTCGTCCTGGTCCCTTTGCAGAGAAACAGCCCCAAAGCATGATGTTGCCACCCCCATGCTTCACAGTAGGTATGGTGTTCTTTGGATGCAACTCAGCATTCACTCTCCTCCAAACACTACGAGTTGTGTTTCTACCAAACAGTTCTACTTTGGTTTCATCTGACCATATGACATTCTCCCAATACTCTTCTGAAACATCCAAATGCTCTCTAGCAAACTTCACATGGGCCTGGATATGTACTGGCTTAAGCAGGGGACACGTCTGGCACTGCTGGATCTGAGTCCCTGGCGGCATAGTGTGTTCCTGACGGTAGCCTTTGTTACGTTGGTCCCAGCTTTCTGCAGGTCATTCACAGGTCCCCCCGTGTGGTTCTGGGATTTTTGCTCAGTTTTTGTGATCATTTTCACCCCACGGGGTGAGATCTTGCGTGGAGCCCCTGATCAAGGGAGATTATCAGTGGTCTTGTATGTCTTCCATTTTCTAATTGTTGCTCCCATAGTTGATTTCGTCACACCAAGCTGCTTGCCTATTGCAGATTCAGTCTTTCCAGCCTGGTGCAGGTCTACAATTTTGTTTCTGGTGTCCTTCGACAGCTATTTGGTCTTTACCATAGTGGAGTTTGGAGGCTGTTTGAGGTTGTGGAAAGGTGTCTTTTATACTGATAACAAGTTCAAACAGGTGCCATTACTACAGGTAGTGAGTGGAGGACAGAGGAGCCTCTTAAAGAAGAAGTTACATATCTGTGAGAGCCAGAAATCTTGCTTGTTTGTAGGTGACCAAATACTTATTTTCCACCATAATTTTCAAATAAATTCTTTAAAAATCAGACAATGTGATTTTCTGGATTTGTTTTCTCATTTTGTCTCTCATAGCTTAGATCTACCTATGATGTCAATTACAGGCCTCTCTCATCTTTTTAAGTGGGAGAACTTGCACAATTGGTGGCTGGCTAAATCCTTTTTTTCCCACTGTATGATAAGTGTAGAGTGAATAACTGTGATTACAGCCATGCTGGAATCTTGACCTGTGTAGGTGACAGGTGTAGTTTGAAGAAATGCCGGTACAGCCATTTTGGATGCTACTGCTATGTGGGTAACAGGTGTAGACCGAATAACTTGATGTACAGCCATGTTGGACATTCCTTTTGTGTGATCCTTTATGATCATGGCGCCTAGGTACCAGGGGTGGGAATAAAAAAGAAATATCTTCATTTGAATAAAATTTGCCACCCACTGTGACCTGAGATGAATTGGATGCCTTCATGGTGTCTGGGGAATGTCTCCAAAACTCTCCTCAGGGTCTTGAAGACATTTTGATCTAAATTCTTGAGTTGAGTTTCTTAGATAAATCTAAATAATGAAGATGTCCACATATGAGCTAGCATGTAACACGTGTTAATCAGTGCCTGATTCCAATCAGCAATGATGTAAAAAAGTTGGGGGAGGGTCTGGTAAGTCTGGCAGTCTGGCAAATTGCAACAACTGCAAACATTTTATCAAATGCAGCAATAATAACCATAAATGGCTATGAAGTGTGCAGCTTTGCTGAGGATTTCTACTGGAATGACCAACCAAGCTCTGCGTGAGCTGCCATCAGCACCAGAAATTGCCTGTTAGAGGTTTCACTGCAGGACATTCAGGAGACAAGTCTGTGAAATCAGCAGACTGATGCTAGCCTCCAGAAAAGGTGGTAATGATGTGGGGTTCTGACAGTGGGAGAGGAGCAGTAATTGTGTGGAGTTACTTTTCTGGTGGCACTGGCTACCACACATTCTGCCACGGCACACCATCACACCAGGGCTGCACTTCTACTAGTTGACTTTAAATTACCACAAACCCAGGCAACTTCTGAAACAGGTGACCTGGCCTCCACTGTCACCACCACCCAGCAGAGATGGTTTGGAAGGAAAAGCCAATAAAGCTTAGCAGATGAAAAAAATCCATGTTTTATGGCAAATAGGTGGCTGGTGGCTTATACATGAAGTAGGTTGACAGGGAACTGGCTGGCTCTTGCGGGTGGTAACATATATGAAGGTTCTGCGCAGCAGTGACATCCCTTCTGAGTATGTCCAGAACTAGAGGCTGCTGTTGTACATGAGAGGTACTGTAATTCCTATGTCGCTTCATACGTGACCTTTTATCTGAGTGACTATTTTCTTTTCTTGAGCAGGAAGAACTGGAGCTCGTCCTGGACAGTGTTGGAAGGAGGAATATTGACATTTTTCAAGGATGCAAAAAACCTCTCATCCAACATCCAGGTGAAGTCATTAGTATGGTGATTTGGATTATAAACGGGGATGTAGTTACATCATGGATTAAAAGGCTGAAATATGATTATAGAGGGGTGATGTAGATCAATGTGAGTCTTTCTAGGTTTGCTAGGTTTGCTAGGCCTTTCTAGGTTTGCACCAGTATCTGGTATAAAAACCAAATAGATTTTTTGTGGTTGTTTTTAAACATTTTGAAATGGATTACAACCAATGGTGAGGTCCAAACCGTACCATGTTCTGGCTGGTGAGGCCTCAGTAGAAATAAATAGAAGCCATAATGTGGTTTATAAATGGGTGATGTAGATAAATACAGAGTGGGGATAATATAGGTGAGATGTACATTGCTGTACATGAGTGAGATGTGGATTACAGATCGGTGATATGGATTATATGGTGACGATGTAGATTATAGTGGGATATGTAGATTATAGGTGAGTTATATATGGGAAATGTAGCTGATAGAGGTGCAATGTAGATTATAAACATGCAAAGTGGTGGAGGTGTATATTAGCGTTATATTGGGGACATGTGGAATATAGAAAAGTGGTGTAGATTATATGTGGGCGATGTAGATGATAACTGGTGATGCAGTTATATTGGGAGATGTAGGTTATAGAATTGTGATATAGATTATATGGAGGGATGTAGATTATAATACAGTTATATAGATTTATAGTAGGGATGTTTACTATATAGGGGTGATAGAAGGTGACGGTGTATATTATTAGGAATGATGATACTTAGAGCAGGTGTATATTATATAGGGATGATATATAGAAGACATGTACTGTATAATATATGAGGGATGTTTATAACATTGTGGGTGTATATCATGGGGGAGATGTGCTTTCTTCATTGTAGAATTAGATAACACCTATAACAAAAGAACTGTTCCTCAAACAATGAGAAACTATATTTGTACAAAATGTTAGATAAAAACATATAAAAATGATGGCAGCAGGCCACACACACACACCAAAACAGTGTGGGCTAAGGGTAATAATTACAATTATTATATGTCATAAGAAGTAAAAATAGCAATACAGCTAATAATGGCAGCATAAGACATCCAGTACTAAGATAATACCTCGGATATTACAACAAAATCTGACGATCTGGACAAGGAATAAACAGTGTCCAGGGCGGGACTTTCAGATGACGCCAACATGCGTTACAGTGCTATTGTCCTGTGCTGTGCAATAATCTGCTGTAGGTAATAACATTTTGAATATTTGGTTGTTTTTTTCTCCCATAAATACTTGTACCATTGTCCCCCTCTTCATATCCCTGGAAGAAGCCATGATAAAACACGTGTTGGAGTGTGAGGGCATCATTTTGTATATTGTATATTTGGATATTGTACATTTCTTTCTCACCAGACTGTGTTGTTATTTTTGTGCCCATAAAGTTACATATTTTCTATATTATTTGAGGCACTGTTTGTTATAGGTGCTACTTTCAAGAGGTGGATGGTGCACACTGAATGTTAGTCTGCCCAGTCGTATGTGCTATCATTATAAAAGTAGAGTATATAACACTTGTGATTTGCGAGTGAGGACCTGATGCCATTTTTATTCTGGTGCCCAGTCCCACCACACCTCTTGACTCTTTATATGTTTCTCTGTTGCTTTCTCACATTTCAGAAGCAATCCCTGCTCGCTGTTCCAGAGCACACGGTCAGGCTACAGGGAGCGTCACTCAGCTGGGCCACCAAGGAAAAGTCTAGTAAGAAGCACGTCATGGAAGTGAGTGCCATAAACCTCCATATGCATCCTATACCCTGTGTAATACTTCTGTGTCTTATACTCTGTGTGTCCTATACCCTATATGTTCCTCTCATGTGTCGTATACTCTGTATATTCCTCCCATGTGTCCTATACTCTGTATATTTCTCCCATATGTCCTATACCCAGGATATTTTTTCCATGTGTCCTATACCTTGTATATTATTCCCATTCGCCCTATACCCTGTATATTCCTCCCATTTGTCCTTTACCCAGTATATTTCTCACATGTGTCTTATACCCTGTATATTACTCTCATGTGTCCTATACCCTGTATATTCCTCCCATGTGTTCTATACCTTGTATATTCCTCCCATTTGTCCTTTACCCAGTATATTTCTCACATGTGTCTTATACCCTGTATATTACTCTCATGTGTCCTATACCCTGTATAAATATCATTCCCATGTGCCCTATACCCAGTATATTCCTCCCATGTCTTCTATACCTTGTATATTCCTCCCATATGTCCTAAACTATATATATTTCTCATGTGTCCTATACCCTGTATATTCCTCCCATGTGTCCTATACTCTATATATATATACTCTATATATTACTCCTATGTGTCCTATACCCTGTATATTCCTCCCATATGTCCTAAACTCTATATATTTCTCATGTGTCCTATACCCTGTATATTCTTCCCATATGTCCTATACTCTATTTATTTCTCATGTGTCCTATACCCTGTATATTCCTCCCATATGTCCTAAACTCTATATATTTCTCATGTGTCCTATACCCTGTATATTCTTCCCATATGTCCTATACTCTATATATTTCTCATGTGTCCTTTACCCTGTATATTCCTCCCATGTGTCCTATACTCTATACATACACTCTCTATATTACTCCTATGTGTCCTATACCCTGTATATTCCTCTCATGTGTCCTATAATCTATATATTTCTCCCATGTGTCCTATACCCTGTATAGTATTCCTATGTGTCCTATATTCTGTATATTACTCCTATATGTCCTATACCTTGTATATTCTTCCATTGTGTCCTATACCCTGGATATTCCCCTTGTGTCCTATAATTTGCATTTTCCACATATCTATATTATACTATGTATATTCCCTTATGTGTCATATATCCTGTATATTCCCCCTCTGTCCTATTCCCATGCATCCTATTCCCTATTCCACATTCCTCCATATTGTTTATACCCTGTATATTCCTCCCATGTGTACTATAGCTTGTTTATTCGCGGGTCCTATATCATCTTTCTGGCTACTGTTGACCAGTGTGTATGTAAGATGATTATATGATATTTACTAAAGTTACTAATATAGCCTGCTTGTTGAGCAAATAATCTGTGCTGTCCACACAGAGAATGCCGCTGATGGAGGGTCATGTGACCAGACACATCACTCAGCCTCCTTCATTGTAACGCACTGCGCCTGCACTAAACTCCCAACAGTACAAGGTGCAGATGGCAGGTGTAGTGTATGAGAATGGATGAAACTAAGTGATTTGCCTGGCCACATGACCCTCCATCAGCAGCCATCTTATGGACATGACCACTATGTAGACAGCACAAAAGACTGGGCAAAAACAAGGGAGCGTACATTATGAAATATAGAAAATGGTGCAGAATATCCACAAAGTCTTTATTAGTAAGTTCCATAAAGTCATCTTACAAACATACTGATCAACAGGAGCCAAAAAGTGGCTAACCCCTTCAAAAAGTATTAAAATCACAAAACTGTACATTGATTTGCTCAGGTTTCAACATGGGCATACTCACCAGTTTAAAAATTCTTGTACCCTTATAGACCTTGGGTATATAGGGTTGTTCACACAGTGCTTTGAACAGTGTAGGTCCAGTCCACACTGTCAGTATGACCAGTATATGTAAGGTACAGTGCAGGTTTGGCAATGGTAAAATTAATCAATCCAATATTCAACTTGTTTTGGTGGATCACCGGCATCTCCAGGGGCAGCCAGATCAAATTTATTACAGTAAAAAAAAATTAGTTATGTTTAGGTCGAACGCTTGAAGATGAGGGCATTGGCTGCCTATTGGTAAACTGGTAATAATTTTAATTATTTCTTTCTTAAACTGGCTTAAGAATATCATTTCTAAATAATAGAGCCATGTCTTTCTAAAGCTAACTTTTTTAGTTCATCGTGTTTTTGTACATGACTAGAAAACACGTAAACCCGTACATTCTGAATATATTGCAATACTAAGGGGAGGTAAAGGGGAGGGAGTAAAAGATGCTCCCTAGTTCACAAAGAGAACAACAGCCTGTAGTGCTAGGAGGGAGCCGGGCTGGCTGCTGCACACTATGCCATTCCAGATGATCCCTGTGACTTAGGTAATACAGACAAGACAGGGGTAATGTAGCAGCACTGCAAGAGAGAGAGCACTCCAAAGGGATGCTGTATAGATAGTTTATTTGGTGACAAGGCAATGCGTTTCAGGGTTGGACAAACCCTTCTTCAAGTAAGTTATGTAATAAATATATTTTGAATATATTGAATTTACTACCAATGCCTAAGTTTAAAAAGGGCATATTGGCCCCAAGAATTAGTCTCTCGCTTATCAGATAACTTTTCTTTTCGATGGCAACCTAAATCTATTAAATACCTTAGAGTAGAAATTCCGACTGTTACAGTGGTGGCCCATGCCTTCTGCTGCCCTGCTCCTCTGTGTGGGCACGGGTGGCGCAACAGTTACTTCGCTTTCCAATCTGCTTTACGGCGGTCTGGACCTGCGCACTCTCCTCTGCCACCTACAGTGGGTCGGTATTCCATGTGCCTGCCACTGCCCCGCACCTATTTTGCAGGCCACTGTGTGCACTTTCCGCTCAGGTGTTCTGCTTTCAGGAATGTGCTCCCTGGGTCTTAAAGGACTAGCACACTTGCACTCTTAATTTTACCCATCCTATCACAGGTCACTTATGGATATTTAAGACGCCAGTTACACCAAAGGTTTTTTCCGAACTTCATCATCTAAATTTCCCTCCCCTTCTACAGCTTATTCTGCATGACTTGGAGCTCTATAATTGATCACAACTCTTCTGGTTTGGACGTATCAATGCAGTTAAAATAGATAACTTGCCCTGCTTCTTTACTTCTTTCAAACACACAGTTCTTCAAAAGCTTTCACATTTCTATTAGTAAATTTGTATGGGGAACCTTAAAACCAAATTCAGTTGAAATGTCTTAACTCATCCAAAAGCACATGGTGGATCTGGCCTACCTAACTTTTCCACCTACCATCACGCTGCTTTTTTATTGTGACTAGTGGATTGGTTCCACAATGGTGCTCACAAGTAATGGGTGCTTCAGAGGGCTATGTCCTCTATTTTTTTAACTTCTCTCCTATGGATATCTCCAGACCATAAGCCGCACCATTCCCTCCCCATCCTGACTCATCAACTTATTATCTTATGGGCTCAGCTAACGAAGAAAAACCTATTCCATAGACCAGGAGAGATGACCCAATAATTTGACAGCCCTACCTTTCACGCAGCAATTAACAAAACCACTCTCCTTTCCTGAAACACTCCTGAGTCCATCAGGTTGGTGCAGGTGATGACTACTGCGTTGGATCTACCTACATTTGAATTGCAGAGGGCCTGTCTGGGAAGGACTATTTCCTGGCTGGAATACACACAATTGCGTAATTTCATTAGAACTGAGTTTCCAACATAGATGTCGTCTATCTCTCGCATGGACTTTGAAACTATTTCACTCCAAACTACTGCTCCCTCTCACATAATATCCCAGGTTTATGGACCTTTCCAGGCCAAATTACCCCCCTCACTTATCTTTGTGAATGGCTAGGAACGTGAATTGGTGATAACTCAGCCACAGATTGGCAAAAGATTTTTATTCTTGCTCACAAAATGGCAATGGCCTGCCAAGCACAAGTCAAAAAATCTTCTCTAGATGGTATAGCTGCCCTCATTTCCTCCACTCCACAAATGCTACCCAGAAGATCAGAATTGTACTGGTGATGTAATTCTGAGGTAGGCACATTCTCCCACATTTGGTGATCCTGCTATACAGCATTTCTGACAAGCAGTATTTGATATTTACTTTCAAGTGACAGTCTCCAAGCTAGTTCCTTCAAGTAGCACATCTATCTTCTTCTGGGTTCAATCTCTGCTTGCAAAAAGGGTCTTCTAGTTATTTCCTTTCGACACCCAAATGGTGATACCAAGGTTATGGAGGTCTTCAGAGACTACTTTGATTAAGGATTGATTTGCTTAAGTGCATGGAATCCCTTGTGGCAGTAGACCATGATTGATTATACGAAGTTGAACGACTGTGGCTGCTCTGGATGACTTATAAGTCCAGTCCACTTTTTCCTGCAGCAGTACTTAAACCCATACCCTCTGTGCCTGGTGGGTCCCCCACCCTTATTTTCCTCCTTCCCTGTATCCTCTCCCTTCTCCTTTCTTCTCTCTATATTTATATGTTTTGCCTTAACCCTCTTACTCTTCTACTCTCATCTTCTTATTCTCTTTTTTATTTTCTGCATTACTGTTTAACATGAGAAGGGGAAGTGTTATCTCCAAAACGTGTTGTTTTTATCTGGCTGTAATCTGCTGCAATCCAAAAAAGAATCATCTCCATTAGTTGTATGCTGAGAGACTGTCCTTGTGCCAGGAAGCTGTGGACCCTCTGTTGATGTGATCTCTTTGACTTGTTGTGATAGCCGGAATGGTCCTTGGATGATGTGTGCACCACCCTGCTGACACTTACCTTAGATGGGTTGGCTCTGTTATTGGCTTTTCATGAATTATTTGTTATTATGATAAAGTAACTTCTATTTTACAGTATGTTCTATCATTAGGTTTAGGCCCCCGCAGTTAGTTAAGTCAGGGACTGTCGCCAAGTTGGGGGCTGCCATTTAAGTTGGATTTTGCAAGTAGGTAGAGACAGTGGAGCGAGTGGAGTACAGGGCTGCTCTGCTCCCTACTCTTTATGACACATGTAGTATGCGGAGGTCGTCTTTGATCTAATGTGGTATTTCTGATTTTCCAGCTGAGAACACGCGATGGTTGCGAGTATCTGATTCATCACGACTCTGAGGCCATCACCAAAGATTGGTTTGCATCAATAAGCAAGAGCATTGGCAAGAACATGCACACAGTAAGTATTCTGGGACTGACAGGAGCAGGGTGTTCCTACCATGGTCTGCATCAGGCATCATGATGCGTTAGTGACTGGCCTGTGCACATCTATCCTGCTCCAATGCCTAATCACAGAGAAAGTGGTTTACCAACCAAACCCGACTATACTGCAAGATATCCCTGCTCATCACGGATAGGGCATCCCTGTGTTATATATTCTTCTTTATAATTGTGTTTATACCAATTATTTATTTTTAATAGACTAATAATAAAGGCTATGTTTTAGGTGATACTTTCTCTGTGATTAGCTATTGAACATAGTGTCACGCATTTATCTGATACACTGGTTAAAACGTACCAGGACTGGGATCTGCTCCAATGTCTGAAGTACAAGTGACTTTAATTCATTCGAATTGATGAGTGGGATTGTGTTGAATGGTGTTAATGTTTGACTGGCCAGTTCTCCATCACCAGAGAGGTTAGTACCTTGTAACCAGAGTTGCCACTACAGGGTAACTGCAGTTTATGAATATTAGGATGGCATTATAGTGTCCTGCTCCCTCCTATGAATTTAGTTTCTTATTATAAAACAGAGCACATCATAGGGCATGGTGCTCATGAAGTCATGAGGGAGAGGAGTTCGATGCTACAATGGGAATTTTGCCTTTAATCTGTTAATAAACCTGTATATCCCCTTTAAACTTTTGCCCCTTAAGCAGCCCTCGCTCAGTTTCAGAATGCCTGAACTGATGTGGGAATGTGTTTGAGGCCGCCTAATATAGCAGGTCATACGTCTGATCCCGCTGAATCTACATCTGTGCTCATGACCTCCCATCCTCTTGTGCTGTTATCATTTTCATAACTGTTGCATCAGGAACTGGACACTGGTTAAGGTCACTTCCTGCTGAATTGATATAATCGAGAACTTCTCCCCATGAACCTGTAGCTTTTTTTCTAGTCCTCAGATTATACCTCAGAGAATGAGAACGAGTCACTGAGTGAATTTGGGTCAACCGAGAAGTTGGGAATGAAAGATGAGAAGAAGAATTCTGGTAAGAAAGGGGTGAGGGCGACAGATGTTCTAGATATGGTAACACAATTTATTCAGCTTCTCTCCTCGCCTTTCTGAAGCCAAATCTTTTAATCTGAAAGGGGCTAAATAAGGGTACTTCAGACAGTAATATGATAGAAAGATGGCAAGAAGGTATGTATGTCAGTAGGTTAAAGTGACTTAATTATAGAATCTTCTCTGTGTCTTCCTCTTGACAGTTGTCAGAGTCTTCCATAATAGACACTGTGGTCAGTGGGTGTCGGAAGTAGTAAGATACCGTCCAGTCAAAACATTAGCTGAGAGAAGAGCAGACTCAGAGTCTTGATGGGGGAGAGCCTTTTTGTAGTTGACCTCCTTGCCATTTTCTATGGGATCCTTGTGTGCCCTTTTATTGTATTGTCATCATTTCTACTCATAAAGCAGATCTCAGGCCATGCACATGTAATGTCCCTGGTAATGGCCACTGAGCTGCCTCATTCAAAGTGGAGATCTGTGAGAATGATGACAATCTCATACTGAACGTCTTTCAGGGAGCAAAGTGTCTGATGTTGTCTATCTACAGGACAGAACTCAGACAGTGACCGCAATGTGAGGGCCAAGCTAAGGAAGTTCTTGCAGAGAAGGCCAACGTTACAGTCCCTGCGAGACAAAGGTTACATACGCGGTAAGGAGAGCTATGTCCTGACATCCACATCCCCAGCCCAAGTGCCTGGTGCAATGACATGTTCATTGTTTCTCTACAGACCAGGTCTTTGGCTGTCATCTGCATCAGCTGTGTGAACGGGAGAAAAGGGATGTGCCCGAATTTGTCAGCCACTCAATTGAAGTGGTAGAGAAACGAGGTAAGTGCACTATTCCGTGGCTGCAGACTGTGCTAATATGTGTCTCAATAGGATGTCTTTCCCTCACCTAAAAAGGAGGTGTGAAGGTCTGATTAACATTGGGAGTAGTGTGAAAACAAAAACATCAACAAGCTGTTATTGACTAATCTATTTGTGTATTCTCATATGTCTGTAGTCAGTACCGTGAGGGTATACTGGCCTCTTGCTGTGAATGGGCTGCTGGTCTGATGTCTTATTAACCCCTTAATTCCCTCATTTTATTTGGATATTCATGCTTTATTACATGGGCCCTCTGGACTACTCACGTGTCATATCTAGGCCCTAAAATAGAGAAATTAGGTTGTCTTCTTGTCTGTGGTTACCACATTGTGAAAATATATCTGTCATGTACTACAATTTTGGTAATGAGGCCAGGATATGAAATGGGGAGGATTATTCTTCAGGAGTGGAGGGGGGTCCTACTCTATATCATAATGTCTGTAATGTTACAGGCTTATTCTGGTCATCTAAGAAACATGGCCATGTAACCAATGGTCATCTAAGGGGTTAATCCTTTGTACCTCACTTGTCTTTGTCTTATCATTTGGGGAAATAGGTTTGGACATTGATGGCTTGTACCGGATCAGTGGCAACCTGGCAGTCATTCAGAAGTTACGCTATAAAGTGGATCATGGTAAGTGTGTATTGTGTATGTACAGTACAACCTTCTGACACCAGAGACCCCGACAATGTATCCTCTGCAATACCCACTGTCAGCAAAGACCCAAAAATATGTCCTGTATGTAGCTTTCTGCCACTAGAGACCCCAATAATATGTGATGTATGCAACCTTCTGTAACCAACAGTGTATATTTTACACAACCACTGGAAACCCCAACAATGATCCTGCACATAACCCTCTGCTACCAGAGACCTCAATAATGAATCCTGTACATAACCCTCTTATACCAGTGAAACCAAAACTGTATCCTGCAGATGAACCACTGCACCAAGGACCCCAAGAAAGTATCCTGTACATCTGCCAGCAGAGGCCATAGCAATGTATTCTCTGTACAACCTTCAGTCAACAGAGACTCCAAAAATGTATCCTGTACATGACTCTCTGTCAACAGAGATCCCAAAAATATATCTTGTAAATGACCTTCTATCACCAAAGACCCCAATGCTGTAAATAATATAATAATGATGACCAAATAATAATGCTGTAAAGTACATGCCCCTTTGTCAAAAGAGATCCTAATAATATATCCTGTATATGATCCTCTGTCATCATAGACCCCAACAGCGTATCCTGCATTTGACCTTCTGTCACCAGAAACCTCAACAATATATCTTCTACATAACCCTTTGTCCAAAGAGACCCCAATATATCCTGTATATGACTTTCTGTCCCCATAAATCCCAAATATGTATCCTGTACATGCAGTTTCATGAACCCCATTTGTACCTGACAGACTGCTTTGCTGATGTTAATATTGTTTTCCAGATGAAAACTTTAGCTTAGATGATGGTCGGTGGGAGGACGTTCACGTGATCACTGGAGCACTGAAGCTGTTTTTCCGGGAGCTGCCAGAACCTTTGTTTTCTTATAGTCATTTTGACCAGTTTATTGAAGCAATAAGTAAGTTCTTATCCCACACTGGCAACTGGCATCTGGAGGGGAATGCTACAGGTTGGGACAAGGGTGGGGGTCTCTGTTGGCCAAGTCACGGGTGTCTGTTGGCCAGGTCAGGTGTGTGTGTTGGCTGGGTCAGGGTTTGTGTTGGTGGGTCATAGCTGTATATTGGCCAAGTCAGAGTTGTACTTTGGACAAGTCAGAAGGTTATATTGACCCATATATGGCTGTGCTATAGGTGCCTCTTGTCTTAGACCCCTGACACTATGATGAGGAACCCTTTTTCTTCATTCTTCTTATTGTCTTCTTATCGGTTTTCTCTTTTTGCACAAGAATTTAGTGACCAAAGCCAGAAGATCCAACGACTGAAGGAACTGGTTCTATCACTTCCAAAGCCCAACCTGGAGACAATGAGACTGTTGTTCAGGCATCTGTGCAGGTCAGTAGATGAAAAAAGCATAAAAACTGTATAACTATATGGAGGGTTGTGTGTATATGGATATGAAGATATATATACCCTGGATAGTCACTTTATTAGAGGCATCTGCCTTTCACTATTTCATCTTCCATGTATGGAAATTAGACATATAATAACATTTATTGTCTCATGAGAATGGAGACTATCACAGGGTGGGATATATTAGGCAGCAACTAAGCAATCCTGTGTGGTCTGTTCCCACGTGAGAGCAGAAACTTCCAAATAATAGTTACTGCTAGCCATGATAGAAAGATGTTACATGCATACAGTGCATCACAGCTTGCTACATATAAAACTGTTTAGCCACAAACCAGTCAGAGTGCCCATGCTAACCACCGCCAAAAGTGCCTTCAGTGGACACAAGAGCATGGTGCAATGGAAGAAGGTGGCCTGTTCTGATTGATTATGTTTTTCTTTATATCATGTGGATGGTATGGTGGATCGCTTATCTGGAGAAGAGATTGCACTACGATGCACTATGGCAAGAATGCTAGTTGGCAGTCAGTGTGCGGCATTGGGCAATTTTCTGCTGGGAATCCTTCGGTCCTGGCATCCATATGCATATTACTTTGACTGTATCTCCTTAATAGACATTGTAGCAGACCAAGTAAGTCAGTGGCCTCTTTCAACAGCATAATACATCCTGCCACACTGCAAAATTATTTAGGAATGGTTAGAGGAACATGACAAAGAGTTAACAGTGATGGCTTCCAAATTCCCCAGATCTTAAAAAAAGTTGATCAATGGAAACCCCAGGATAGATACTAAATGTATGGTCATTGGGAGACAGCACTCAGCTATCTCTGTCAGTCCAAAAGATAGTAAATGGAGAAATACTGCACATGTTTGTCCACCACTTCATAAAAATGTGGGGCATTCTTGTGATTATTGGGGGTTCCAGTGGTCGGAACCACAGTGATCATATCTTTTATTTAGAAAGAGGATAAATGTTGTTTGTGGGCAAACCACTTTAGAGGGGCTTTTCAAGTTTCTGACCCTTTTCATGCCAAGTATCTCTAAGGAAGAGACCAGTGATAAATGTTAACATAATAAAGCTATTCTGACACCACTGTCAGAGGCCCTGTTTCAAGCCTCCGTCAGCAGTGCTAATTTTCCTGTCAAAAAGACCGACACCACATTTGGACCCATGATAGATGGCTGTTACTTTTTAAGTTACATTTAGTGCTAATTCTCATTACATCCAGTGATGTCTACTCTATTTGTGGATGTTCTCTTTCCTCATCTTCTCCATTCCACCCAAGACCACAATGATGATTTCTTTCAGGCACTTCTCATCTTAATCTCAATAGTTCCCTAAAAGTACTTATACCACACAGATAGTGCTCCCAGTATTTATTGCCACACAGTGCCCTCAAAAATAATTGTGGGCAGCAAATAGAGTTCCTAACAGTAATAATACCACAATAATAGTTGCTCCAAGCAGTTATTGTGCCATGCCCCCAAAAGTCTCACCAATATTAATAATTAATGGGAGTCTTTCACCTGTTTTTCACCTATATAACTAACAGCAGTGCCCCACAGAAGATTGCAGACACATCCCAGACATACCTGTGTGCACTCTGTGTCTGTATTCCATGTCCAGAAAAAGCACTTTTATTCTGCAGGAAAACAGCTCCCAAGTGCCCGGCTGAAAGTGAAACTAAAAACAGCTTTCTCTCCTGACTCGAGTTCTAAAAGCTATATCTGCATATACTGTTGTGATTTTGGTGTCATTTTAAAGCTTGCGCCAGCTTTCAAAGAAGGGCAGAAGCATTTTTCTATCTGCTACCAATCCCAAGATATGAGCAGCTAAAGCAGCCCTCCTCTCTTCAGTCTGGTTTGCGGCAGCAGCAGAGCTGGGCACTTGGGAGCTGTTTTCCTGCAGAATAAAAGTGCTTTTCCTGGACATGTAATACAGACACAAAGTGCACACAGGTATGTCTGGGATGTGTCTGCAATCTTCTGTGGGGCAGTGCTCTTAGTTATATAGGTGAAAATGAGGTGACAGACTCCCTTTAACGAATGCCCTCATAGTAGTAGTATACACTACAATGCCCCCAATAGTAATAATGCTTTCTTAATGATGCTAATGCTAATTAGTAGTTCTCTCCATAGCATGCATAATAAGGTCCTTATACTGCCTCCAGTAGTAATAATGCCCCATAGTGCTCCTCTATAGTAATAATGCTCCCTATATTGCCTTCAGTATTATGCTCCCCCAAAACGTCAAAGGAAAAATATTAAATACCTCACTTCAATTCCATACCGCTATGTTGTGAGGCAACACTCTTCCGGCCTGTGTCCTGGCGTAGGTGGTCACAGTCATGTCATTATGCTACCTGCACCATCCTCTTGTAGGCTTTAGGCCTAGTGATCTGTGATCTATGAGGGTGAACAGTGGAGCAAGGAGCCATCGGCTCCCATGCCCAACTGAAGACAGCGATACAGATGAACTTGGAGCAGCCCTACAGCAGTGCCCTAACAACCAGCAATGATATGTTGCAGGATACGAGTTTTAGAAAACTCAATTTTCAAATACCCTATTTAAGCACTGCAAGTTATAACCTTTGAATAAACTGGAGTAGAAAGTAGGGTGTCCACTTCCACAACCCCAAAAAGGAGGACATCGTACCAGGGACAGTGGCGGACAATGCTTTAACATTACAGCATGCGCGATACAATAGACAGAATACATACTGTACTTGTACTAGTGCTTGTAATTACACTACTCCATCGCTCCACATGAGACGACGAGTAGTGTAATGACCAGGAAGCAGCACTCTGACAGCTGATCTATATAAATGACAGGACAACCCCTTTAACTGCCTCTGGAGAACTGGGGGGAAAAAAACAAAACTCATACCAAAAATTGACATCATGAGGATTTCTAAATCCGCATGGCAGGTCAATTTCTGTATGGAACAAAACAAAATAAAAGTGAGATTCATACACTGCTAATACTGTATTACACTTACTCTTTACTTACTGCAAATTATATACAGGAAAAACCCAGGTTTTACCAGCATGGTTAATATCACTATATACAAGAAGATGTATAACTTATACCAGCTGTACATATATAATTATATACAGGAGATACTCAGGTTATACCATACCAGATGTACATATATAATTATAAACAGGAGATACCCAGGTTATACCAGATGTACATATATAATTATATACAGGAGATACCCAGGTTATACTAGCATGGTTCATATCACTATATACAAGACAATGTTATACGTTATAACATCTTCTTGTATATGGTGATATGGACCATGCTGGTATAACCTGGGATCTCCTGTATATAATTATATATGTACAGCTGGTATAAGTTATATATCTTCTTGTATATAGTGATATGGACCATGCTGGTATAACCTGAGTATCTCCTGTATATACTGTAATTATATATGTAAAGCTGGTATACTGTAAGTTATACGTCTTCTTGTATACAGGGATATGGACCGTGCTGGTATAACATGGGCATCTCCTGTATACAATTATATATGTACAGCTGGTATAAGTTATACATCTTCTGGTATATTATATAATATGCCAGAAGATGTATAACTGATACTAGCTGTACATATATAATAATATACGGAAGATACCAGTAGTACCTGGGCCTAGGTCCTTGTGCCTAGTGGGCTGGCTCAGGCTGAGTCGATGCTGACTGAGTATGCCTGGGCCTGGCAGTCAGAGAGGGAGAGGTTGTGGGATCGTGGTGTGGATGGCTGGGCCAGACAAGACGCCAGTGAGTAGAGTGGGCACTGGGCAAGTGGGCAGTGTCTGCCAGTGGCACCTGCGCTCCTCCGTTCCGGCCTGCAGAAATTAGAATTGGCCGGACGGAGGACCAGGAGTCTAAAAACCAGACTGTCCGGCCTAAAACCGGTTGTCTGGCCACCCTAGTAGAAAGGGATACAAAGGGCATCTCTCTCTCTCTCTAGAGGACTGGACAGGTTACAAGGGTGACCCATTTAATTTAATATTCATCATGTAATGTTTTATCTCTCTTGTGAAGGCCCTGCAGGGAAATTGAACAATTTCTGCTTACGAACCCCACAGATTACAGTTGACCCTGGGCATTCCACCATCAGGACACATTTTTTAATGTGTAGTTTTCAAAGAGGTAACTCCCAGAAAAAGAGAAACATCTTGCTAGTGACACCTTTTGGAAGTGACTCCCTATGAGTCAAAGTCCAACTTTTTAACAAGCCTTCAAACATAACAAGTGAAATATTCCAAGACTTGTTAAAAACTTGGACTTTGACTCATAAGAAACCACTTGCAAAAGGTGGGACTAGCGAGACAGTTCTTTTTTTTTTGGGAGATACCTCTTTGCATGTTATTTTCCTGTGGAGCACTGCCACTAAGACCTCTTTCACACGAACAAATCGGATTCTGTCAGGATGTGTTCAGGGTGCATTCAGTGGAACTCGCACCATTTCGCAAGCATGTTCAGTCCATTTGGTCTGCAATTGCGTTCAGTCGTTCAGTTTTTTCCATGTGGGTGCAATCAGTTTTGATGCATTTTTCATGCACTTGAAAAAGACTTGAAGGTTTACAAACAACATCTGTCTGGATTCCGTTCTGACTTTCCGTTATAACATCGTTATAATGGAAAAAAACGGAATCCACAAGATGGAAATCAAAACGGAAACCTTTAGAGGCATTCGGTTTTGATTCGTCATAGTAGAAGTATTTAGGCAAGCATAACGGATCCTTCTGGTTTCCATTATGCTGGACGGAAAACAAAGTTCGTTCGACCGAATTTTATTTTCCGTCCAGCATAACAGAAACCAGAACCCTGCAGCGGGGAGTAGGTACTTATTCTTCCCTTAACAGGTCCGGTGATGTGGGGGCGGGGTCTGGCCGAAAGGTCCCCAAAGGTGGACAATACCTTTATGGAAAGCTAGTAGCACCCCCCTCCCCTCCTAAAATAATATGTTGCTTTGAAGAGGTAGGTGGCAAGAATTGCACCTAATTTAGATGCATATCTGGTGCATTTGGAAATATATGAGTTCTTTTTACATTCCCGCAACGAGCAGATGTATATTTGTGTCTCCAATTTGCATCTTTCTTTTATTATCTCCATTTTAAAAATATGGTTAAACTATACGTATATCTCATCAATTTAGGCAGTAGAGAAAAAAGTTGCATAAAATTGTGTAATTTAAACTGGTGTGATCTGAATAATAAATATACGGTAGGTTACAGAGATCATCTTAGCTTTAAAAGGAATCTGTCATCAGTTTTCTGGTGTCCTAACTAAGGTCAACTAGTGACAAAATGCTGGGTCCCTTAGCAAAATGCTGGGTCCCCATATTCATGATCTCCTGGCTTTCCCCACCCTCCTGCTGCTGATTCATAGGGAAAAAAACTAGTGACAGATTCCCTTTAGGCCTCTTTCACACGGGCGTCATGGATTCAGTCCGGATGCGTTCCGGAAAATCCGCACGCATCCGCACCAATTCGCATTCAATCGCAGTCAGTTTTGTGTACGTTCATTCAATTTTTTCCGCGCGGGGGCGAAGCGTTTTAATGTGTTTTTCACGCGCGTGATAAAAAACTGAATGTTTACAAACAACATCTCTTAGCAACCATCAGTGAATCACGCATTGTATCCGCACTTGCGTGCAGATGCAATGCATTATTCATGCAGCCCCGTTCACTTCAATGGGGCCAGGGCTGCGTGAAAAACGCAGAATATAGAACATGCTGTGATTTTCACGCAACGGCGAACTGATGCGTGAAAAAATTCGCCCATGTGAAAAGCCCCATTGAAAGGAATGGGTCAGGATTCAGTGCGGGTGCAATGCGTTCGCATCACGCATTGCACCCGCGCGGAAATCTCGCCCGTGTGAAAGGGGCCTTAAGGACCCTTCTAAGAAAAAAGAAAATTGTCTGAATCAGGACACCCCTCTAATTACACCCCACTTGGGTTATTACCCTGACACGGAAGCTGGGACATGAAACCTTCTCATGCTCAATTAATTGTTTTCAATGATGTCTGTTTTTGTGATTTCAGTGTCATTCAACATAAAGACTCAAACCGGATGTCGGTCCAGAGTGTCGCCATTGTTTTTGGACCAACCCTGTTGAGGCCTGAGCAGGAGGGTGGCAACATTGCCATGAACATGATCTACCAAAACCAAATTGTGGAGCAGATACTCGTCAATTACAAGTTCATCTTTGCTAACAGCTGATAGGCCACTGGCAAGATGCTCCATGATAGTGACATGAAGGCGCTGGTCGCCTGAGTACGTCTCCCTATTTAATGTATAGACTATACCATGTGTACATATCCTGGGATGGAAAATCATCTTTATGGAAGAGGGTCTCCTGTCCAACCACATATTGAGAACTTCACCCCACTGTTTGCAGTGTGAGTGGATGAGGGAGACGTGTGGCTTATAGTCTGTATATCTGTATAGAATAATGAAGAGACTGTATAAAATGTATCTGATAGTATAATGCTGTGAGGGGGGATCTCTGGAAATAGCTGATTGGATGCTGCTGGCAAGAACCTTAGGTCTTCTTTTTTTGTACAAAGTTCTCCACCTTCAGACAGCCTTGTGTTTCCACTTCTCCCACCTGGTTCAAGTGATCCTGCATCTCCTCATCTGATTGTGCACAGTAAGAAGTGCAGGACTCCAGTACATGACAAGAAAGCAGGAGGCTCCAGTGAATAAACCTGTGCAGCCATGTCATACATGCATGGTATCATTTTATGGCTCTGTATTTGTGTTTTTAAGAAGCGCTGAGCCCTGGGTCTGTCATATCCAAAAATAATCACTTGTTTTACCCCATTTATGTAAGGTGTCTGTTTCTTTCTCTTTGTCTGCTTTCTTTATCACTACACTTCTGTAATTCACAGCAATTTTCAGAATCACTGTATGTACTTACAGTTCTTCCATTTACCACCAGAGAGAGCGCTCCACTATGACTGTAGTTCCCACAGTCCCACAGCAGATGGCACTGTTCTACCACTGCTGTTCTAATCAGCACAGTGCTTTTGTGGTGTCAGATATAGCCGGACTTCTTTTTATAGTCACACTTCTTATCTGTTGTGCATGGACATATGGTTGAATGGTCGATGTAATGGTTTAAGGTGGTGGTTTAGTGGCGAATATTCACAACAATAATAGATCTATTGCATAAATGTGCCGTATACCTGTATATAAATGATGGTCTTGAATGAATTAGCGGTTAAAAAAATATTTATTGGGATATAAGCAAATAGGGTTTAAAACTATGCTAGTAATAGAAATGTGTATAAAAAATATATAAAATAATATAAAAAAATAATAAATTATAGTATATATATAAGGAATATGTATATGAAGAACAAACAGTAGTAGTATCAAAAAAAATGAAAATTAAATGTCCAAAAAGTTGTTGGAGCTCAGCTAGCTGATTGGTTTAAGCATGCATATATAAAAAAAGTTTTTAGTACGTTACCGGTGAGGTGATTTCAAGTAATGTACTCCTCTTATCTTGCTTTAAGGCAATGAGTCCCTTAGATGCTGGGCCCCTTGGTTGGGTGGATATTCCCAGACGTTTTTCAGTGGGACATAGTCTGCTTGTAATCCTCTTGGCAAGGATGAGCAGCAGTTTAGATCGCGGCCTCCGTGGCGTCCCACGTGGGCACGCGCCTCGGGTAAGAAGTGCTGACTCAACGTTCTCGCAGGCAGCGCTGTAGAAGTAGGGGCTGTTAACACTGCTCCGCTTCGGATGAGGAGCTGTGTCGGCGTCAACTGATGGTTCTCCGTCCGGACGATATCTTGTCAGCGTTGTAGATGCAGCGGAGGCGCCCGATACTTCATCCAGCTGAGGGTATTTGGCGGCGTGTGTTTGGTCCTCATGCAAGTAGTGCCGCAATTGTTGGCAGATGTTTAGCAGAGGTTTTCAATAACTGTATGCGGGTATACCCTCTGTAGTTGGGGCGTCAGGGTTTCTTTAGTGGGTGCGTGCTGCAAGTCTCCTCAATAGGACCTATTATTGTTGTGAATATTCGCCACTAAACCACCACCTTAAACCATTACATCGACCATTCAACCATATGTCCATGCACAACAGATAAGAAGTGTGCACATCAAAATATATATTCTAGATATTCCCTTACACAGTGACTACGGGTATAGTCACAAGATAGTTGCACCTCCGTCCCCATTATTTGAATAGAGGTGAGCCACCATACGTTTTATTCTTTTTATAGTCATTGTCGTGATCACATTCTCTCTTACTTCCCTCTAGTATTTGGTTGCCTGTTGCTTAGACCCCATAACATGACCATCAGTTCTGTACATCTGTGCGTGAGATTACATGTCAGCTAACGCAAACGTAGAGTAGCAGGAACATCCTGCAGATGAAGCTGAAGTCAAGCCCCAGCTGCCAGGTTGTAGAGAAGATCTGGCTGCCAGAACAAATACTCCTTGCAGACCAGTCCTATGCTATTGACCAGAGAGTCCATACCAGGTTTCCCCAGAAGACAGCAGCTAGAGCTGTCACTTTTGGACCAGGTATGTTAACATAGACTCCTACCTTGAGTCCCCCTTCTGTGCTGCAAGCTTCTCTAGGAAGTGGGTGACCTAAAAGTAGAAGTATATCTCAGGGGTTACACAACATTAATAAAGGCTCATGCACATGAACTGTATTGTGGCCCACAAACAGCGGGTCTGCCATATACGAGCACCGGCCGTGTGCGCACTGTATCATGGAAGCAGACCCATTCACTTGAATGGGTCCTCAATCCGGAAGATACAGAGTGGAAGGTCACGGAGGCACTACGGAGCGCTTCTGTGGCATTTCGGTCCGTGTCTCCGCACCACAATAAAATAGAACATGCTCTACCCTTCTTTTGCGGTGCTGACAGATCGCAGACCCATTCAAGTTGAATGGGTCAGCATCTGTCAGCGCAGGCCACATGGACGGTGCCCATGCATTGGGGACCACAATTTGCGACCCCAATACATGGCACAAGCTGCACACGTTTGTGTGTGTGTGAGCCCTAAGTGTATAATCACAGCGAGAAGCATGAAGAAGAGGTGAGCCAGGCTCCTGCTGGTGACTCTCACACCAGCAACCTGAATCTGCCTGCAGCAATGCATAGACCTCCAGAGACAGTGCCACACGGGGGCCAGGGATCTGATGTAAACCCGGCCAGCATTCTTGTAGTCATACAGGGATACAGTGAGATTAAGGTGAGCCAATCATGCTTTTAGAATCCAGTGTGAGAAATAAAGGGGATCCAGCAGCTCATGTGGACTACAGTCCAGTAAGCCAAGTGCGGGACCTGGTGTAAGGGGTCAGGTGAGCCAAGTTTCTCATGAGGAGATGGTGGAGTAGATTGATCAAAACTGGTGCAAAGGGAAACAGGCCTAGTTGCCCATAGCAACCCATCAGATTCCACCTTTCAATTTTCAAAGCTCATTTGGAAAATGAAAGGATCAATCTGATTGGTTGCTAGGGGCAACTAAGTCAATTTTCCTTTGCACCAGTTTTGATCAATCTCAACCTGTGAGGAGAGTTCCTGCAGCAAGAAGGATGAAGATCTGGGCAGCAGCAAAACAAGCTAAAAAAAACATGGAAGAGAAGCCAAGTCTCCTGGAGGACTGGTCACTGTAATAACAGAGTGGCTTCCATATAACAGAAATTGAATAAACTGAAGTGATTTCATTAAAGTGAGAACGTAAAACATATAAAGACAAAAAAAAAACAGCAAACTCCCCAGTATAAGGAGCGCAGTGCTCAGTGCAGAGATGAAGCAGATAAAGCGATGACTAATAAGGAGGGAAGGATTGCAAAAAGTCAAAAACACTGGGGTACATTTACTGAAAAAGTCAAAAATAAGGAGTAGTTCCAGCAAATGGCAGCAGACTTATTGGGGGAGATTTATCAAACCTGGTGTAAGGGAAAACTGGCTTAGTTGTCCATACCAACCAATCAGATTCCACCTTTCATTTTCCAAAGGAGCCTTGAAAAATGAAATGGTGGAATCTGATTGGTTGCTATGGGCAACTAAGCCAGTTTTCCCTTACACCAAGTTTGATAAATCAAGTTCCATGAGAGCATCCAGGTTCACATTCCACCAAGGAAGTCCATGTAGTGAGTGGGTACATGGATTTTCCGCAGCAGATCTACCGCTATTCTACAGCAGCAAAATGTTGTAAAAATTATCATAGATGTGCTGATGGATTGACGCAGATTTCCTCTACTGGAGCTTAAATTGACAGGCTGCAGATTTAACTTGTCAAGTTATGTGAGTATATTATTGTGGAAACCGTCCTCAGCATATGTAAGAACCTGGAGCCTCCAATCAATGAAGATCAGGACAATGGCAAAATAAGAAACACAGAAATGGTAAAGACTTGGGAACAATTTCCGTTTCAACCACTAAGCAGCAGCTTGCTCTGTGGGTTTCACACAAGGGTACTAATGAGGTGCACAGTGGTCAGAAGTCTGGAGCTGGGCAGAGGTATCAGGCTCACGGCCCAAGACTGCAACTGTTCCAGAAGGACAGACCATTGCTGTGTGCAGTCAGCAGGGGACGGCACCATTTAGAGCAACAGGTTCAGCGGAAGCACGATGTGGTGCACCTAAAGTGATGGAGGCCTTGCCTTGCCAGGAATAAAGAGGTGGCTTTGATTTTATCTCTGGGTTTTACTGCTGATAATTTATTTGCTTTGACTCACCCGCCAGTTTCCCGGAATCTCATGTGTTTATTTTAAAGAGAACTTGTAACCCCCTCCGCCTCCTCTACCACGCCTGTTTTAGTAAATAATTGTATTTCACATGAAATGATGATTGTTCCATTCCTCTATTATTCCTGCCAGAATTTTATGAATAAAGGTGCAAGGTGTTACCATACTTTTGAAAAGAAGGAAAAGGGACAGTATGTGTGGCATGCCGCAGCAAATTTTTTTCGCAATAGGCCACACCTCTAACTCCGCCCAAAACATAACTAAACACCTAATCCCACCCAGTTCCCTAAATGCCCCCACATAGTAATTATTCCCTTTGTGCCACCACAC
This sequence comes from Rhinella marina, assembly GCA_900303285.1. Classification (NCBI taxonomy): domain Eukaryota; kingdom Metazoa; phylum Chordata; class Amphibia; order Anura; family Bufonidae; genus Rhinella; species Rhinella marina. The sequence goes on from ONZH01014530.1 coordinate 205,187, forward strand.
AGTAGTTATGCCCCCTTCACAGCAGTTATGACAGATATGTGCCCCTCACAGTAGTTATGCCCATATATGTGCCCCTCACAGTAGCGATGCCCAGATATGTGCCCTCTCACAGTAGTTATGGCCAGATATGTTCCCCCTCACAGTAGTTATGTCCAGTTATGTGCCCCCTCATAGTAGTTATGTCCATTTATGTGCCCCCTCACAGTAGTTATGCCCAGATATGTTTCCCCTCACTGTAGTTATGCGCAGATATGTGCCCCCTGGCAGTAATATGCCCAGTAAAGTGCCCCCTTCACAGGCAGTAAAAATATCAAATTGTCTGCTGAACTGCTGCATTTAAAGAGGTTGTCTGCTTATGTAGTGTTGATGACCTATCCTCAGAGAGCTCACTCTGCACCAGGGGCTGACTGGCAAATTTTGGCCTGGGGGGCAAGCACACAGCACTGGCCCATGTGTAGCGGCCCGCCCTTAACCTGTTTAACCTCGCCTACCACAAAGGCTGTATAGGTAAAAGGGCTTAAAATCGTTAAAAGGCGGCAGCTGGTTGTGTTTTCATGTTGGATCCCAGATACATGACATGGCTGAGTCCGTAGCAACAGCCTGATCATTAGAGGGACCAGATTTACCAACTCCTGAGCTGAAGAGACTCTATTAACTATATTGGGGTCTGCTCAGGATGCTGCTCCTTTACCGGACAAAAAGGTCTTGCATACAGAACATTTCTGTCCGGTCTTTTTAACAGAATCTGTGACCCAAACGCAAATGTGAATGGATAGTATTAGACGTATAGCATCAGATGTATGTTTAATACACAAATACAGAGCAAGAACCAATATCACTACATACACACAGCACCAGAACCAAACCTATAAGTCAAACACAGCACCAGAACCAAGTTCTCTACATAAATACAGCACCAAAACCAAACCTATAAGTCAAACACAGAACCAGAAACAAGTTCAATGCATCAATACAGCACCAGAACCAGGCCCATATGTCAAATACAGCAACAAAATCAACAAGAAATATAGCACCATAACAAAACCCATAAGTCAAATACAGCACCAGAACCAAGTTCTCTACATAAATACAGCACCAGAACCAAGTTCTCTACATAAATACAGCACCAGATTTTAAAGGTTCAGTACAGATACCATCTGAGTAGTCAGGTCAGCCCTCGCCATATGACCTCGTACGGTGTGAAACTACAGCTCCCAGTATGGCCAGAACAAGTGTAAAGTGATGCTGGGAGTTGTTGTTCTGCAAAACAGCATGCTACCATCCATCATCAGCTGTAGATAATCCAGGTGACTACAATACTCATAATACACAGTTAGTAGCAGAATAATCATTTCCATTTAGCGACTTACAGGTGACATCTTTTCCTGAGTTCTTCCCCATCTGGTTCAGACCACCATGATGACATCTCCCCTCCACAATTCAGCTCTGCAGATTTTGCTGAGAAGATCTCTTCAGCTTCTCTCTTTACCAATACATTGGCACCCTGCATACTGACACAAACTCATCTTAGTGCCACATGCTGTGCTCTGAATATAGCAGCAGCATTAGTGCTACACACAGGGCCCCCAATAGTAGTGCCACATACTCTGTGCCCTCTGTATATAGTGCCACATACACTGTGCCCTCTGTATATAGTGCCACAGACTCTGAGCCCTCTGTATATAGTGCCACATACTCTGAGCCCTATGTATAGTGCCACATACTCTGAGCCTTATGTATATAGTGCCATATACACTGTGCCCTCTGTATACAGTGCCATATGCCCTCTGTGTATAGTGCCACATGCTCTGTGCCCTCTGTATATAGTGTCATATGCCCTGTGCCCTCTGTTTATAGTGCCACACACAGTGCCCCTAATGCTAGTGCCACATGCTTGGTGCCCCTGAATATAGCGTACACATCTAGCTGTTACAGAGTATTATAATACTCGGTAAAAGCTAGAATACAGTGGGTAAGACGTCACTGGCTGATGGTCACATGACAAGCTAGATGCAGTGGGTATATATAGTATATACAGCAGTGTATATACTATATATCTGTACACACTGCATCTATTATACCTCATACCTCACATATCAGTACACTGCTGTATATACTATATATCTGTACACACTGCATCTATTATAGCTCATACCTCACATATCAGTACACTGCTGTACAGGGCCGCTTCTAGCTTTTCTGCTGCCTTAGGCGAAAAATGAAATGGCGCCCCCTTCCCTTGCCCCCATCAGACCTCAGATCAGCGTCTTGTGCCCCCATCAGACCTCAGATCAGCGTCTTGTGCCCCCATCAGACCTCAGATCAGCGTCTTGTGCCCCCATCAGACCTCAGATCAACGCATTGTGCCCCCATCAGACCTCAGATCAGCGTCTTGTGCCCCATCAGACCTCAGATCAGCATCTTGTGCCCCCATCAGACCTCAGATCAGCATCTTGTGCCCCCATCAGACCTCAGATCAGTGTCTTGTGCCCCCATCAGACCTCAGATCAGTGTCCTGTGCCCCATCAGACCTAAGATCAGCGTCTTGTGCCCCCATCAGACCTCAGATCAACACAATGTGCCCCCATCAGACCTCAGATCAACACAATGTGCCCCCATCAGACCTCAGATCAGCGTCTTGTGCCCCCATCAGACCTCAGATCAACGTCTTGTGCCCCCATCAGACCTCAGATCAGCGTCTTGTGCCCCCATCAGAACTCAGATCAGCGTCTTGTGCCTTGTGCCCCCCTCAGACCTCAGAGCAGCCCACCCAGCCACTTAAAAAAACATACTTACCTGTCCTGTGCTGCCGCTGCCCTCAGCTCCCGCGCTCCACTGTCTTCCCTTCCGGCGCGCACTATGACCTGACGCTGCGTTGTGGCTGGGTGGGCTGATTTGAGGTCTGTGGGGGGCACAAGAAGCTGATGGGGAGTGCAGCGCATCCACCAGCAGTGTTTAACTGCTGTGTGGATGCCGCCCCTCAGAATTACATAAAACTGCCGCCTGAGGCGAGATCAGACCCCATCAGACCTCACATCAGCATCTTGTGCCCCCATCAGACCTCAGATCAGCGTCTTGTGCCCCCATCAGACCTCAGATCAGCGTCTTGTGCCCCCATCAGACCTCAGATCAGCGTCTTGTGCCACCATCAGACCTCAGATCAGCGTCTTGTGCCTTGTGCCCCCCTCAGACCTCAGAGCAGCCCACCCAGCCACTTAAAAAAACATACTTACCTGTCCTGCGCTGCTGCTGCCCTCAGCTCCCGCAGTGTGTATATCTGTACACACTGCATCTATTATACCTCATACCTCACATATCAGTACACTGCTGTATATACTATATATCTGTACACACTGCATCTATTATACCTCGTACCTCACATATCAGTACACTGCTATATATACTATATATCTGTACACACTGCATCTATTATACCTCATGCCTCACATATCAGTACACTGCTGTATATACTATATATCTGTACCCACTGCATCTATTATACCTCATCTCAAACTGGTTTCTTGAACATGACAATGAGTTCACTGTACTCAAATGGCCTCCACAGTCACCATATCTCAATCCAATAGAGCATCTTTGGGATGTGGTGGAACGGGAGATTCGCATCATGGATGTGCAGCCGACAACGCGGCAACTGTGTGATGCCATCATGTCAATATGGACCAAAATCTCTGAGGAATGCTTCCAGCACCTTGTTGAATCTATGCCACGAAGAATTGAGGCAGTTCTGAAGGCAAAAGGGGGTCCTACCCGTTACTAGCATGGTGTACCTAATAAAGTGGCCGGTGAGTGTATATTATACATTTGTACACACTGCATCTATTATACCTTATATCTCACATATCAGTACACTGCTGTATATACTATATATCTGTACACACTGCATCTATTATACCTCATACCTCACATATCAGTACACTGCAGAATATACTATATATATGTACACACTGCATCTATTATACCTCGTACCTTACATATCAGTACACTGCTGTATATACTATATATCTGTACACACTACATCTATTATATCTCATACCTCACATATCAGTACACTGCTGTATATACTATATATATCTGTACACACTACATCTATTATATCTCATACCTCACATATCAGTACACTGCTGTATATACTATATATATATCTGTACACACTGCATCTATTATACCTCATACCTTAAATATCAATACACTTTTGTATATATATTGTATATCTGTACCCACTGCATCTATTATACCTCATGCCTCACATATCAATACACTGCTGATTATATTATATATCTGTACACACTGCATCTATTATACCTCATACCTCACATATCAGTACACTGCAGCATATACTATATATATGTACACACTGCATCTATTATACCTCGTACCTCACATATCAGTACACTGCTGTATATACTATATATCTGTACACACTACATCTATTATATCTCATACCTCACATATCAGTACACTGCTGTATATACTATATATATCTGTACACACTGCATCTATTATACCTCGTACCTCACATATCAGTACACTGCTGTATATACAGTCATGGCCAAATGTTTTGAGAATGATACAAATATTAATTTTTACAAAGTCTACTGCTTCAGTTTTTATAATGGCAATTTGCATATACTCTAGAATGTTATAAAGAGTGATCAGCTTAACAGCAATTACTTGCAAAGTCAATATTTGCCTAGAAAATGAACTTTATCCCCAAAACACATTTCAACATCATTGCAGCCCTGCCTTAAAAGGACCAGCTAACATCGTTTCAGTGATTGCTCCATTAACACAGGTGTGGGTGTTGATGAGGACAGGGCTGGAGATCAATCTGTCATGATTAAGTAAGAATTACACCACTGGACACTTTAAAAGGAGGCTGGTGCTTGGCATCATTGTTTCTCTTCTGTTAACCATGGTTATCTCTAAAGAAACACGTCATCATTGCACTGCACAAAAATGGCCTAACAGGGACGAGTATCGCAGCTAGAAAAATTGCACCTCAGTCAACAATCTATCGCATCATCAAGAACTTCAAGGAGAGAGGTTCCATTGTTGCCAAAAAGGCTCTAGGGCGCCCAAGAAAGACCAGCAAGCGCCAGGACTGTCTCTTAAAAGTGTTTCAGCTGCGGGATCGGGCTACCAGCAGTGCAGAGCTTGCTCAGGAATGGCAGCAGGCAGGTGTGAGTGCATCTGCACGCACTGTGAGGCGGAGACTCTTGGAGCAAGGCCTGGTCTCAAGGAGGGCAGCAAAGAAGCCACTTGTCTCCAGAAAAAACATCAAGGACAGACTGATACCTGCAAAAGGTACAGGGAGTGGACTGCTGAGGACTGGGGTAAAGTCATTTTCTCTGAAGAATCCCCTTTTTGATTGTTTGGGACATCTGGAAAACAGCTTATTCGGAGAAGACGAGGTGAGCGCTACCACCAGTCTTGTCTCATGCCAACTGTAAAGCATCCTGAAATCATTCATGTGTGGGGTTGATTCTCAGCCAAGGGAATCGGCTCTCTCACAGTCTTGCCTAAAAACACAGCCATGAATAAAGAATGGTACCAGAATGTCCTCCGAGAGCAACTTCTCCCAACCGTCCAAGAGCAGTTTGGCGATCAACAATGCCTTTTCCAGCATGATGGAGCACCTTGCCATAAAGCAAAGGTGATAACTAAATGGCTCAGGGAACAAAACATAGAGATTTTGGGTCCATGGCCTGGAAACTCCCCAGATCTTAATCCCATTGAGAATTTGTGGTCAATCATCAAGAGACGGGTGGACAAACAAAAACCTACAAATTCTGACAAAATGCAAGCATTGATTGTGCAAGAATGGACTGCTATCAGTCAGGATTTGGTCCAGAAGTTGATTGAGAGCATGCCAGGGAGAATTGCAGAGGTCCTGAAGAAGAAGGGTCAACACTGCAAATATTGACTTGCTGCATTAACTCATTCTGTCAATATAAGCTTTTGTTACTCATAATATGATTGCAATTATATTTCTGTATGTGATAAAAACATCTGACAAACACACATAAAAACCAGAGGGCAGCAGATCATGTGAAAATATATTTGTGTCATTCTCAAAACTTTTGGCCATATATTTAGAATGAAGTAATATTTAAGTATTTTCATTTTCTTAATTCCCGGAGAACCCCTTTAAGTAAGGAGCAATTTAGCAAATGTATTAATGCACAGTTATGCATTAATTCCCCAGGTCAAAAAGAGGGACATTTAAGGATCAAAGAGGGACAGAGGGACTTGGGTCAAAAAGAGGGACTGTCCCTCCAAAAGAGGGACACTTGGAAGGTATGAATGAGGACACTGGGACTGTGACTTGTGGTCTTATTGCTGTACTGTGATGATACAAACGTGAAAAATCTGTTCCAATCCTAAGGCCACATTTACCAAGGACTGTCCTTGTTGCCCCTAGCAACCAATCAGAGTTCAGCTTTCATTTCTTTAACTGCTCCGGAAAATTAAAAGCTGTTGTCTGATTGGTTGCTATGTTATTATTTATTTTATGTAATCCCCTAATATTATATATATAATACACATTTATATATTTAGGCCAGGCTGTGTTCCAATTTAGACACAAAATGGGACATGTGTCTAAATTTGCAACTTTCTGACAACATAAAACTGGTGTAGGAGAGTGATCCATTCCCCCCACAGCGTTCACCTGAACATTGACCCTCGGCGTCACCAGCGACTGTTCTTATTTGGCACAACGGTGCTGGGACTCCTAACACTGCTCTGAGTCCTAGTAATGCTCTACTAATTTCAGAATGAATTTCATTTTAAGTGGTATTCCCATTTGTGACATTTATGGTATATCCAGCAAGTTGCGCATGCGCAGCCATCATTCATTCAGCGCTACGGAACTTCAGAATATAGCTAAGAGCTGGTTTGGTTATTTTCAGGAGTCCTATAGTGGTGAATGGAGAGGTGGCCACGCTTGTGTGGCTTGTTCTCCATTCACTGCTATGGGACTTCTGAAAACAGCCAAGTGTGCTCGCTATTTTGGGAACTCCCATAGCAATGAATGGAAAGGTCACCGCGCATGCACAATGTGCTCTCCGTTTACTTCGGACTCTTGTTCTGGAGACATGAGCGGGTCCCAGAGTTGGGACCCACACCTATCGTACATTTATGGCACATCCTATCAATATATACCGTATATGTCCCAGATGGGAATACCCCCTTTAACCTCCCCCCTGAGAAAATCATGCCTACACCCCTGAAACCAAATAACGCAAAATAAAGACACAGAATAAAGACACAGAACACGTTATATGGGGGGAAAATGGCCAAATTGTTTATTTAAAATATTAAAAATGGCAAACCCCCGACTCACGAAGAGTCACCCTCTAGCACTCAGGAGAGGAAAACCCCCTGTGGAGGAAACCTCTAGGGAACCATGGCTGGAGGGCTGCCCTTCCCTTGGGCTTAGAGGGTAATGCCACTATGTGGCTGCCACATAAATAGTAGGAGGGGTGGGGGTGCAGCAGCCGGGCTGATCTGGTTGACTAGGTGGATGTCCCTTTACTCCCGTTGGGCGAGGGGTTTCCTGCTAGAACCTCCAAATTTCGTCATGGTGCGGTGGGCGGCGGTAGACAAGCTCAAGGTCCTCAGGCCATCAAGTACGGCACGAAACATGGCCGCTTGTCTGCTTTTTCCAAGGGTTTTTCTCTTATGACACATGAACTTGTGATGTCACATGTGTCTATGACTAATATTGGCAGTGTTCTGAAGGGTTAACCCTTTAGTGACTGTCAATATGCCTTACTGCAGAGGCCCTTAACCCCTTCCTGACTACACTTTGTCAATGTGCTTGTAATTTGGATAATCGCCATATACTGTATTTATGGTCCCCTGACGATCAGTGTTTCCTCCTTCAGGGGAGCAGGTTTGTTCTATTACTGACAGCCACTGGTCCAGGTGCCGACACAGAGTACCCGGACCATTGGCTCTTATTTAACCCCTTCCAGACTGCACCATGTAAATGAACAGACTAACAGCATGGTCCGTCCAGTATTATATGTGACCTTTGACCCTTTTTTGGGACCCCATGTGAGGACGGAGCAGCCATGAGACGGACACTTGCATCTTGACTTTACTCAAGCAGAAGGCACAGACCTTAGTGGTTACAGTCACCACTGGGTACAAAACTTGATGGTCACATTCTTATTATAAGCTTGCGGTTACTATGGACAACTGAACAGTCTGTGAGGTAAACAACTGATGGCACACGACCCTATACTTACAAATATCGGTTGCAGCCTCTGACTACTCACGCTGCCAAAATGTGGTGGGACACGTGGATCAAGGCTGACTTGTCAGGGCCATGCTATGTAGACCATCAGACTCTCTCGCTTCCCTCCTCCTCGTCATCTTACCCTCAACTGCCTCTTGCTGTCCTCTCTCCTGTACTGAGTCTGGACATCTGATCAAGACAGGTAACAGAGGACATACATTATATATGTTCGCGGATATCACATAAGCCTAGACATGCTGGGAGTTGTAGTCCTCTCCTCTTATACTAGTCGCTGAAATGTCCTCTGATATCCTATAATAAAGACCTGGGCATGCTGCTATTTGTAGTTCTCTCCTCTTCTACCTCATCCCTGTAATGTGCTCTGATGTCACATAACAGCCTGGACATGCTGGTAGGTGTAGTTCTCTCCTATAATACCTCCTCCATGTAAGGTGCTCTGCTATCACATTATATCAGCCTGGTCATGCTTACAGTTGTAGTCCTCTGATCATTGACCTCCTCCCTGAAACATCCTCTGATATCCCTTAATAACGACCTGGATATGCTGTAGTCCTGTTGTAGAAGCTGTCTGAGCGTGAGCTACTGAAAGGGTGGACATCCCTACGTCCATCCAGGCACTGCGCCGAACAGAGGACAGGGAGCCAGAAAACCAGACTGTCCAGCCTAAAGCCGGACATCTGGCCACCCTAACATCAGCCTGCCCCTATGGTGGCCAGAGGTCCAGTTTTAGGCTGGAAAGTCCGGCTTTCAGACTCCCTGTCCTCCGTCTGGGGCAGGGCCTGGATGGACACAGGGATGTCTTTTTGAACAGCTCACTCTCAGACAGTAGCACTGTGTAGTCTGAGCATGAGCTTCAGGGAGAAAGTCACCCTCCCCCCCACCCCTGCAGCTGACAGAAGTTGATTTTTACCTTCATTTTTTCAATCCCTGTTGGCTGCGGAGTGGAAGGGGCGTGACCTGACCGAGTCGGGGGCGTGGCGCAGCGGACCTGGGGGTGCAGCATTTTAAGTCCTTCTTTTCAGAGTGGCTTAAATTACAGGTCGATGCCATGGTAATTTATGAGGAAACACAGTGGGTAGCAGAGAAAACATCTTTTGTTACTACTGAACGGTTATAAGGGTCATGTGACCAGGCTTCTAATGGCTAATGCATTTTTTGTGAATATCTCAGGAACAGTACGTCCTGATGACAGATCTATTAATGTTATAGTTTTCTGTAGTGTAGTTTTTGCGAAAATAGCATTTTAAAAATATGTAAATGAGCTTCCCTAGGTGCAAGGGGCATTAACCCTGCACCTAGTAGCGGCGTAATTTCTCTTCTTACCCCTCCTACGTTCCGGTGATTGACAGGGCCAGGCAGCTAGCTCTTTCAGCTCCCGGCCCTGTCCAAGTCCGAAATCCCGCGCCTGCGCATTGCGATCCACAATCCGCGCATGCGCGTTGAGAGCCGCCGGCCGCCCGGGTCCCGGCTTCCTCAATGCGCCCGCATTGGTGATCGCAATGCGCAGGCGCGGGATTTCAGTTTGCAATGCTCAAATCTGATGACAGAAACCCTTTAAGCCTTCAGAACACTACCATAAACATTAGTCATAGATGTGTGACATCACAATTACGTGTGTCATAAGAGAAAAACCTTTGGAAAAACCAGACAGTGGCGTAGCTATAGGGGGCGCAGCGGTTGTGACCGGGCTCCTAAGCCCCCGAGGGCCCCCCTTGCCACTTGCAGGGCCGCACCACCAATTAGGGAAGGTGTGGCACGGCCCTGTGCACAGTTGGGGCCAGCGGCGGGGCAGAGGGAGATGAGCGCTTCCATTGTGGAAGTGCTCGTCTCCATAGTCATCTGTATCTGTATACAGATGCCTGTACTGCGGGGCAGGGGAGGGAGAGGCGTCCCCCCTGCCCGTTTCTCTGATAGGCTGCAGGCACTCTGATAGGCTGCAGGCTGTAATGCCTGCTCTTTCCACAGGAACTCAGGATGACTAGAGAAAGTTTTGATCCCCTCAATCTGTTCCTGAACAGAGGCGTTATTTTTCTCATACACACCACGCTCCTCCTCTAATAAGAGAGACATCAAATGGAGATATGATTTAATAGACTCTCTTTCCCATTTTTTAAGGAACTCAGGAGAGCGTATGCGGAGTACTGGCATTAATGGGATCCTAAGACCACGAGGAACAATGTCCAACTTAAGATATGTTTCTAGCGTTTGTATTTCCCACCATCCTCTAATATGGTCCTTATATGTATTAGATAGTTGTTTGAAGGAACCATTAATACTAGGGGCACGAGATTCAGTGGGTAATGTTGCATCAGAAAAAAACTAGTTTAGCTTCATTATCCCTGCCAGCCGTGTTCACACCACCTGAAAGGAATCCTGCCATCCCCAGAAATTAAATTGTCATATGACAGTACACCATGCCCGGGACAAAGGTTTCATTGTGGTTTCAAGACATTGAGGTCGTCAGGCCTTCTCCCAGAGGTGGAGATTTTGACAGACACATACTCCAAAAGGAGACGCAGTGGATCTTTCGCCTCAGGACTATACGACCTGAGGGCCTGAATGACCATCTGTCATATACGAGCTTTATCTAATTATTTAGCACTACTGTTAGTGCCAATCAATCAGCAATGTTCCTGATTGTAGGTCAAAATAAATGTTTGTACATAATCTAGTGTCTTTGACACATGTTAACTGATGATATGGGATACAAATTCACACACACTGTGTATTTTGGGTCAGAGCAGGCATCTCTTTACACAAATTAGTGTCTTTGACATGTTAATGGATGATATGTGATTTAGACTGATACATATAGCAGGTCCTGATGGGACCGTTGTCAGATATGTTCCATTACTAATGTCTCTGATGTGACATATACTCTGTGTCACATGCTTAAATATATGGATGATGCACCTAAGTTTGCTCTGTTTTGGATACATACTATTATATTTGTATTACTGACCCCTTATAGGTGCAGACATTTTCATTCATTTGTATATCTGCTCATGTATATTATCTCACTTATGCATCTAGTCCTATGGTATGAAAAGGCGCTATGTATATATAATATGTTTGCTATCTTTGTATCTGTGTTGCTTAATTTATTATATTTTTTTAATATAATTTATTACAACATTGTTTATATATAGTGGATATGACGCACTACTGCACCCACTATTTTGTTTGCAATTCTGATTCAGCTTCATCACTCATCATATATGGCCAAGGGCGCACCACCAATGAGGCCAGGTGAGGCGATCACCTCAGGCAGCACCAGGTGGGGCCAAGAGGGGGGCAGTGGAAGGGCCATGGGCAATTAATGCTTTCATTGTAGCAAAGGGGTTAGGTTAAGAAATTGGCATGGGGGGTGATTTGGGGGGAGTGCGCCATTTCAGTTTTCGCCTCAGGCAGCAGAAAGGCTAGGTGCACCCCTGTATATGGCCAGCCGTTATAGTATTATAATACATCTGTGATGGGAATAAAATTACAGTCCGCCGATTGGGCCCCAGTGATGTCTCTCCTGACATAATGGAGTTATTCAGCTAACCAGATTACGAGACGGCTCCTTACCTGCCCCGTGGAGCGGCTCTGATTTAGCGCTCCAGTCCTTCGGGCAGGCGGGAGCTAATTGGTTTGACGCTGTAATATGGGGGCGGAGCTACATTCTTTTAGCTTTGTGCTTCCCTCGGCCGCTTCACGGCCGCACTAGTGCCGGAGGTGCCGCCACATTCAGAGGTGCTGGGCGCGTGCTCTCAATATATATATATATATGTTTGTTTGTCCTTGTGGCGTTCTGAAGTGTAAGGATAGATAGGCAGGCTCCTGATGAGGATATACGCTATCCAGAAACGCGTTGAGCTATATTGCTGAGATATCTTACACATTAATAAGAATTATATTGAGGCCACTCAGACATAGGCACCTAGGTAGAAATTATGATTATGCAGGATTAGCCAAAGATTGATGGGATGTGACTGGTCTGACTAGACACCCATCAATCCTATATTCCTGCACATTATTCCCAAATCTGGTGTTATGACATTACCAGTCATGATCAGTTAAGGCTGGATGTTTGGGGATTCAAATAACCCAGGTGTTTAGGGATTGAGTATTATACACAGGATCTTTGTCCCTTTATTTGTTGTGGGAACAGTTAGATCCTGAATTTGTGTATGCCATATATAGGGTGCAATTCTTTACCCCATGTTTTAATAACTGAATAGAAATAAAGATTTTTGTTATTTTTGTTTTAGTGCCCATACACAATTAAGCTGTGAGATTATTTGTATTTTATGGACGTCTACCACTTGTTGTTTATTCGGTGACCCCATAGTAGAGTGGCTGCACTACATATAGATAGGCAGCATAGAGCATCTCAAACAGCCTATGTTCATATAAAAACTGGGTAGATTTTTTAACAGTTTATTATTATAAAGGCACCCACCTTCTTGACGTCACTGTAGGGACCCCCATAATCAATCATCTTGTAATGTCTTGCTGCCGTTTGCTGCTGTGTGAGCAGGTAACATTTGCATGTATCTGTGTAGTGGGCCCCCACAATGAATTTTACTGGTGGGCCTTAGGCACCCCAGTCTGACACTGCATATGAACATGGGACCAACACAGATCCCTTCAGCTGCCAAGCGCACATGCAACAGCCAGTTTCATAGATACAAATCTACTGACAGATGCCCTTTAACAGGGTCAGAATGCCTGCCCATATGACATGCATAAGTGTTACTTGTCAGAAGAAAGAGTGGCTCGTTGAGACCAAGCCTCCAAAATTATGCTTTAATACACGAAGAAGAATAGACGCATAAGTAATAATTGTCAGAAGAAGAATACACGAACAAGTGATAATTGTCAGAAGAAGAATACACGAACAAGTGATAATTGTCAGAAGAAAAATAGTAGCAGCAGTAGTAGCATGGAACTTATAAGGCAGTAGATTGCCTGTTTATGGGTAGTAGTAGTGGATGAGTAGCATTAATAGTGGTGGCAGCAGGGGATTAGCAGCGAGGAGGAGCAGCAGTGGTGGCAGCAGAAGCCTTATGGTTCATGTTGGCAGGCAGTCAGACAGCAACAATGGCAAGATGCCAGCAGCAGCTGTACGCAACATGTTGGTAGGCAGGCAGCATGATGGTAGGCAGGCAGACAACAACAGTGGCAAGATGGGGCACTGTCAGCAAGGCCAGATCTATCCTCAGTCGAGGAGCATGAAAATCCTCCCAAATCTAGGCTTGGTTCATTTTGACAAAAGTGATGTTTTGGACAATGGTGGAGGACAACTTGGTCCATTTGGGTGTCATCATGCACCCTGCGACACTGAAAACCCTCCCTCAGATGAAACTGGAGGCTGGGCAAGAAAAAAGACAGAGAGCGGACTGGCCCAGTATGGCCCACATGACATGCATAAGTGTTACTTGTCAGAAGAAAGAGTGGCTCGTTGAGACCAAGCCTCCAAAATTATGCTTTAATACACGAAGAAGAATAGACACACAAGTAATAATTGTCAGAAGAAGAATACACGAACAAGTGATAATTGTCAGAAGAAGAATACACGAACAAGTGATAATTGTCAGAAGAAGAATACACGAACAAGTGATAATTGTCAGAAGAAAAATAGTAGCAGCAGTAGTAGCATGGAACTTATAAGGCAGTAGATTGCCTGTTTATTGGTAGTAGTAGTGGATGAGTAGCATTAATAGTGGTGGCAGCAGGGGATTAGCAGCGAGGAGGAGCAGCAGTGGTGGCAGCAGAAGCCTTATGGTTCATGTTGGCAGGCAGTCAGACAGCAACAATGGCAAGATGCCAGCAGCAGCTGTACGCAACATGTTGGTAGGCAGGCAGCATGATGGTAGGCAGGCAGACAACAACAGTGGCAAGATGGGGCACTGTCATCAAGGCCAGATCTATCCTCAGTCGAGGAGCATGAAAATCCTCCCAAATCTAGGCTTGGTTCATTTTGACAAAAGTGATGTTTTGGACAATGGTGGAGGACAACTTGGTCCATTTGGGTGTCATCATGCACCCTGCGACACTGAAAACCCTCCCTCAGATGAAACTGGAGGCTGGGCAAGAAAAAAGACAGAGAGCGGACTGGCCCAGTATGGGCCACTGTTCTAGTCTGCCTGCCCAGAAGTCCATGGGGTCAGGGAACATGATATGCGCCAGAGACAGGCCAGAGTCTAGGTGGGACTGAACCTGGGGGTTAAGGTGGGAGGTCTCCATTTGCTGATTTAAATCAGCCTGGCATGACATGTGTAAAAACTGTTCCATCATGTTGAGGATACTGAACTTGCTGCTGCGCCTTCTGTTGGGAGGTGACTCTGTGGGGAGAGGAGAAGGGCTCCCTTTCAGACATGTTGGTGGCAGATGTCTGCTCGCCGAAAGCTGCGACAAACTGCATACACATAGTTTCCTGGTAATAACGTAATTTGCAAACCTTTATAAGTCGTTGTGGGAGGAGTCACTTGTCCATGGGGCACCACCAGCCGAGTTGTTACGATGGTGGTGTTACACAAATGATTGTCTTATCCTATTGAAGGGTAGCATTGAAAGTTTAGAAGCTTTTCATTAATCTTAATAAAGATAATTGGAACATTCAGTTGGTCTGGAAGACTGGCGAAAGATTGCATTTTTTAGATCTCACCATCTTTGTACAAAGGTACCAAGGGTATTTGTACTTATATTAAGAAGAAGATGGATGTAAATAGTTTTATCAATGAAGAAAGCTGCCATTTTTTACTGTGGATCAATAATGTAACTAAGAACCAATTTTGGCGGATGCAAACAAATTGCACAAACTTCACAGATTATGGTGAACAAAGTTTACTTCTCAAAAAAAGATTTGAAAAAAAAAACTATGACAATAAACTTCTTGATAAATACATGGCTAAAGTAGAAGGAATGAGATGAATGGATGACAGCAAAATTTGTAGCAAAGAAGAGTAATAAGAGAGATGTACCCCTGTTTATTACACAGTTCAGTAAGGATGGAAAAGTGCTACATGATATATTAGAGAGACATTTTACATTTTAAAATCTGACAAAATACTTAATAGTATTTTGTCTGATCACCCAGAAATTGTCTTTAAACTGGCACGAACCTTAAAAGATAGATTAGTGCAAAGCCATATCAAAATAAAGACATCCAGGTCTGAAAATCCTTTTTTTCCCTGCAGGCTCCGTAAAATCTGCAGAAAATTGGATCTTAAGAAAACAACTAAATTCAAATCTAAATATAATCCAGATAACCAACTGGATATAAAGCAACATATAAATTGTAGACGATGTAGACAGTTAAAACCAAGATTGGTCGAATATATTAGAAACATTAAGGCAGAGTTCACATCACCGCTATTTTTCTGTTCTTCTGATCTGTCAGAAGAACAGAAAAAAAAAACAAATGGATCCTGTGTGTGCATCAGTTATGCACATTTGGCACCTGTTCCAGCCATTTCCATCTTCTGAGATTATTAGTTGGAAAAAAGCACTAGTAACATAGTAACATAGTTTATAAGGCCGAAAAAAGACATCTGTCCATCCAGTTCGGCCTGTTTTCCTACAAGTTGATCCAGAGGAAGGCAAAACCCCTGTGAGGTAGAAGCCAATTTGGAGTCGGGCAATCAGAATTATTCCCTGGATCAATGACCCATCTCTAGTAACTATAACCTGTAATATTATTACACTCCAGAAATACATCCAGGCCCCTCTTGAACTCTTTTAGTGAACTTACCATCACCACCTCCTCAGGCAAAGAGTTCCATAGTCTCACTGCTCTTACCGTAAAGAATCCTCTTCTATGTTTGTGTACAAACCTTCTTTCCTCCAGACGCAGAGCATGTCCCCTCGCCATACATTTCATGGGGGACTCCACAAGATACAGGGCCCCCATTCCTGTGATCAGTGGGTTTACAGCGGTAGGACCCCCTCCGATCTGGTAGTTATCCTCTATTCTTTGGATAGGGGATAAGTTTCTATAACCAGAATATCCCTTTAAAGGTTGCAGTGTGGTTATCTGCAGTAGTTTGTGGTGATCAATGCAGGTGTACAGGAGGGAACGTTGACGAGGATGCTAAAAGGAGATCATTAAGGGGACAGTGCCTGCATTGTTGGTGAGAAGATTGCCCCTTTGGAGTAAAGCTGGTGTTTTGATGCTGACTGCACTGACCATTACTACCAATGTAGAGACCTTTTTTTTTAATTTATACTCACAGTGGTGTGTTGGGATTTTTAGGTTCACCTTTTCCACTCCAGGTCCTTACTTGGTTTATGATAAGGTAATTTGGCCTTCCTTTAGAAAACATTCCCCCATTTCACTTTGATAGCAAGGGTCTAATAATCAGACGGCTTCATGTGAATTATACATCTGTCAGTGTGTAAGCAAGCAGGCATATAGCTCGCCATTCCAGCCACAGTGCTCGAGGGGCCACTTCTTTCTGAATCTGCCCCCCCACTGAGATGATTGGGTGATGTGACCAGTATCACTGTCATCATCATCCACCACCTCGGACTTCTCCTCCTCCTCCAGTTCCTCCTCCTCCTCCATGAGAGTTTCTCCTTGGGAATGCCCAACAGCCACAGACTGTTAGCAAGAAATGTTAGCTGTTCTTCCACCATCCTCCCTTGCTGCATAAGCATGAGCATCTGTTCTAAGATAAGTAAGAGGTGGATGAGATTGTTCATGCTGCAGTTGTCCCTACAAATTTTGTGGCCTCTTCAAGGGCTTCAGCCCCCGACAAGCGTCTCTGAAGAGCTGTCACTGCCTGACCTCAAAACAACGTTGGTCAGGTGCATCACAAAATCATTCACAGCTTTCCACTGCTTGTACAGACGCTCTAGCACCCCATGCAACCCTTTAACTGTTGGGAGATAGACACTGTTGCAATAGGCAAGCAGCTTGGTGTGAAGAAATCAACTGTGGGAGCAATAATTAGAAAATGGAAGACATACAAGACCACTGATAATCTCCCTTGATCAGGGGCTCCATGCAAGATCTCACCCTGTGAGGTCAAAATGATCACAAGAACTGGCAAAAATCCCAGAACCACACAGGGCAGAAAGCTAGGACCAACGTAACAAAGGCTACCATCAGTAACACTATGCCGCCAGGGACTCAGATCCTGCAGTGTCAGACGTGACCACCTACTTAAGCCAGTACATATCCGGGCCCGTCTGAAGTTTGCCATGTATCGTGAGATTTCGAGTGCAAACCTCCTTCCATCAGCAAGGGCATTGAAGATGAAATGTGACTGGGTCTTTCAGCATGACAATGATCCCAAGCACACCACCAGGGCAACTAAGGAGTGGCTTCATAAGAAGCATTTGAAGAAGAGTTGAAAGTCCGTGTTGCCCAGCGACAGCCCCAAAACATCACTGCTCTAGAGGAGATCTGCATGCAGGAATGGGCCAACATACCAGCAATAGGGTGTGCCAACCTTGTGAAGACTTACAGAAAATGTTTGACCTCTGTCATTGCCAACAAAGGATATATAGGATATATAACAAAGTATTGAGATGAACTTTTGTTATTGACCAAATACTTATTTTCCACCATAATTTGCAAATAAATTCTTTAAAAATCAGACAATGTTATTTTCTGGATTTGTTTTCTCATTTTATCTCTCATAGTTGAGGTCTACCTATGATGTCAATTACAGGCCTCTCTCATCTTTTTAGGTGGGAGAACTTGCACAATTGGTGACTGACTAAATACTTGTTTTCCCCACTGTATTACTCAGAGATTTAAGGCAATACTCTCTGGGTTGTAAAAATGCATTGCCCCCTTGTATTGCATTTAATGCCCCTCCCCCAAAACACCAACACTTAAAATGTGCAGGGATGTGCAGATGTAATTTACATTGAATTTCGCTGGTAGAAAAATGGCGTTGTTGCTTTTGCTACAATGCAACACATTTAAAAACAATACAAATATAAAAAAAACAATTGCTCAACATCAGCAGATGGGTTATTGCTGCAAAATGGTTCTGCATTAATGCAATGTTTAGCATGGACAGATATGATGCACTAAAAAAACTTTACACCAATTGTTCAGCAGTCAGTACTGCAAAATAATGCTAATTGTACTGGAACCAAGCTGGCAATAAGCCTATAGAAACTTCAGGTTTGAAAAAAAAAACAGCTTTCTTTTTGTTCAAATGAGACAAAAAAAGAAATGTTCTTGCAGGTGGCTGCTTTTGAGGTTCTGAGGCAGCTGCAGCTGTATTATAAGGCAGTAACTGCAGCTAGAAGGCACTGCCAGAGCCTCAACTACTCACTCCCTGAGAGTTTCCCCTGCCCTTCCCTATTCTACACTATTATGTTTCTCTCTAGTCTTCCTCTTCACTGTTCCTAGCACTAAAATAGAAGTTCAATTGTGATTGTACACTCTCCCTAAGATTGTTTTCTATCAGAGACTGCTGCACCCGTCCACCCTCAGCAGCTGAACACATAATGACGTTCTAGTCATTCTGCTATGGCACCTCCCTGCCTACTGCCCCACTGATTGACTCATCAGAGCAAGCCCTTCACCCCCACTTCCTCTCAGGGTCATGTGAGCATCTTTTTTCTTCCTTCCTCGTGTTTTTTCCTGCTGAGATTTGCAGTAAAATGGCGCTGCATGCCGTTTTACTGGATTTGTCCGAAGCAAACCTGAAACCAGCTTTGTATTGTGCATTTTTAGGAAGTTCTGGCTTCATTATGAACTGGTTCGCCCATCTCTAATCCAATCCTATTATGTTTATTACAGTTTGCTGAGCTACTGCATCTACTCCTACCTTATTTCTGCTGAGACACTGTATCTAATCCTATTGTGTGATAGCGTCTGAAGAGCCGCTCTGCGTATTTTCTGTTTTTTGTATTATGGAGGGTTGGCACTGTATATCCTATGAGATGCTTGTACGCTGGTGTGAAGAGTTTGCATGGTTTCTGAGCTGCTGTCAGGTACGTGTAGAGAGGGAGCTTGTCCATGGAGTTTGCTATCACCCGGGCAGCATGTGCGCAAAGAGTCAATATTTCACGTTTCCATGTTGTCTTTTTCATATTCATGTGATTTGGTGTTAGGAGAGGGAATGAGCCTGGTGAACGCAGTGAGAGATTCCAGCTCTAGATACTTGACTTTTTCCAGACAACATTCCTGGTCCTGTGTTTATAAAGTGAATTCCAGGGGCTCCGTCTGAATAATTAATGAGAATACCACCATGTGCGCAGTACCCCATCAACTATTTGCAGAATAGCAACAGAACGCAGCTAATGACTGTGTATGCTATATATAAAGCAAAATATTGTATGTAGCAGCATTGGGTTTGTAGAAAATGGGGCCCTGCACACACAGTCCTAATTACATGCTTACTACCAGAATACTGCCACACAATGCCAAATAACAGTTCCATACCTTGCCTTCCCAATAAAAGATTCCCATATACAATATGGAAATAACACTAGCATATATCATACATTACTCAAGTTAGGCAGAGATCACACTACAGTTATTTGGTCAGTTATTTCCATCAGTTATTGTGAGCCAAAACCAGTAGTGAAGTCTACTCAGAAATACAGTGCCTTGCGACAGTATTCGGCCCCCTGGAACTTTTCAACCTTTTGCCACATTTCAGGCTTCAAACAAAAAGATATAACATTTTACATTTTTGGTGAAGAATCAACAACAAATGGGTCACAATTGTGAAGTGGAACGAAATTTATTGGATCATTTAAACTTTTTTTGTAATAATAAAACTGAAAAGTTGGGCGTGCAAAATTATTCGGCCCCCTTGCATTAATACTTTGTTGCGCCACCTTTTGCTGCGATTACAGCTGCAAGTCGCTTGGGGTATGTCTCTATCAGTTTTGCACTTCTAGAGACTGAAATTCTTGCCCATTCTTCCTTGCAAAACAGCTTGAGCTCTTTGAGGTTGGATGGAGAGCGTTTGTGAACAGCAGTTTTCAGCTCTTTCCACATATTCTCAATTGGATTCTGGACTTTGACTTGGCTATTCTAAGACCTGGATACGTTTATTTTTGAACCATTCCATTGTAGATTTTGCTTTATGTTTGGGATCAGGGATCAGTTGGGATCAGTTCTTTTGCAGACTCCAACAGGTTTTCATCCAGAATGGTCCTGTATTTGGCTTCATCCATCTTCCCATCAATTTTAACCATCTTCCCTGTCCCTGCTGATGAAAAGCAGGCCCAAACCATGATACTGCCACCACCATGTTTGACAGTGGGGTTGGTGTGTTCAGGGTGATGAGCTGTGTTGCTTTTACACCAAACATATCGTTTTGCATTGTTTCCAAAAAATTCGATTTTGGTTTCATCAGACCAGAGCACCTTCTTCCACATGTTTGGTGTGTCTCCCAGGTGGCTTGTGGCAAACTGTAAACGAGACCTTTTTTGGATATCTTTGAGAAATGGCTTTCTTCTTGCCACTCTTCCATAAAGGCCAGATTTGTGAAGTGTTCGACTGATTGTTGTCCTATGGACAGACTCTCCCACCTCAGCTGTAGATCTCTGCAGTTCATCCAGAGTGATCATGGGCCTCTTGGCTGCATCTCTGATCAGTCTTCTCCTTGTCTGAGATGAAAGTTTAGAGGGACGGCCGGGTATTGGTAGATTTGCAGTGGTCTGATACTCCTTCCATTTCAATATGATCGCTTGCACAGTGCTCCTTGGGATGTTTAAAGCTTGGGAAATCTTTTGGTATCCAAATCTGGCTTTAAACTTCTCCACAACAGTATCATGGACCTGCCTGGTGTGTTCCTTGGTCTTCATGATGCAGAACCCTGAGACTATCACAGAGCAGGTGCATTTATACGGAGACTTGATTACACACCGGTGGATTCTATTTATCTTCATCAGTCATTTAGGACAACATTGGATCATTCAGAGATCCTCAATGAACTTCTGGAGTGAGTTTTCTGAACTGAAAGTAAATGGGCCGAATAATTTTGCATGCCCAACTTTTCAGTTTTATTATTACAAAAAAAGTTTAAATGATCCAATAAATTTCATTCCACTTCACAATTGTGACCCACTTGTTGATTCTTCACCAAAAATTTAAATTGTATCTTTTTGTTTGAAGCCTAAAATGTGGCAAAAGGCTGAAAAGTCCAGGGGGCCGAATACCGTATTTTTCGCCCTATAAGACGCACCGGCCCATAAGACGCACCTAGGTTTTAGAGTAGGAAAATAAGAAAAAAATATTTTTCATCAGATCCTCTTATCAGACTGCCCATAAATTTCAGGACATGACATCAGACCCCATATCAGCCCTCCATGTCAGAACTCCATCAGCCCTCCATGTCAGACCCCAACAGACCTCAGATTAGCCCACTATGGCCCCATATCAGCCCACTGTGCCCCCATACCATCTCACTGTGCGCCCACCAGACATCAGATCAGCCCACTGTGCCCCCATCAGACCTCAGATCAGCCCACTGTGTCCCCATCAGACCTCAGATCAGCAGAATGTGCCCCCATCAGACCTCAGATCAGCAGAATGTGCCCCCATCAGACCTCAGATTAGCAGAATGTGGCCCCATCAGACCTCAGATCAACAGTATGTGCCCCTATCAGACCTCATATCAGCAGAATGTGCCCCCATCAGACCTCATATCAACAGTATGTGCCCCCATCAGACCTCAGATCAGCAGAATGTGCCCCCATCAGACCTCAGAGCAGCGTCTTGTGCCCCCATCAGACCTCAGATAATCGTCTTGTGCCCCCATCAGACCTCAGAGCAGCGTCTTGTGCCCCCATCAGACCTCAGATCAGCAGAATGTGCCCCCATCAGATCTCAGATCAGCAGAATGTGCCATCAGACCTCAGATCAGCATATTGTGCCCCCATCAGACCTCAGATTACAGCAGTATGTGCCCCCATCAGACCTCAGATCAGCGTCTTGTGCCCCCATCAGACCTCAGAGCAGCATCTTGTGCCCCCATCAGACACCAGATCAGCCCACCCAGCCACTTATAAAAACCTTACTTACCTGTCCTGCGCTGCCGCTGCCCTCCAGTCCCGCGCTCCGCTCTCTTCCCTGCCGGCGCGCACTATGACCTGACGCTGCAGTGGCTGGGTGGGCTGATCTGAGGTCTGATGGGGGTCCCTACAGACAAGTGAGCGCTTCCTTATGGAAGCGCTCACTTGTATTCGCCCTATAAGACGCACCGCATTTTTCTCCCTACTTTTGGGGGGGATAAAGTGCGTCTTATAGGGCGAAAAATACGGTACTTTCGCAAGGCACTGCAAGGTGTAATGGAAAGATCTGCACATGTTCTGTGTTTTTGACCAGCACCTGGTTTTGGCTCACAATAAAGCCTCATTTATATGTCCGTGCTCAAATCCATGAAGAGGTGGTCAGTGATGCCTCAGTGAAGACGTCAGTGTGTCCGTTTTTTGATGTCCTTGTATCATCTCTGTTTCACGGACACTGTGCAGCTGAAAAATAATTTTCAAAGCATCTCTTCCTAATGATCCATGAAACATCCGTGTTGCATCTGTGGTTTTCACTAACCCATAGACTATAAATGCGTGACGGACCTGTGAACACATGCAAAATAGAGCATGCTTCTGTGCTAAAACCAGTGACCCACAGACCGTGGTAAAACACTGATGTGTGAATATACACATTAAAATGAATTGGTACGAACAGCACAAGTACATGGAACACTGACATGTGAATGAGGCTTAACTTATCTAAATAACTGACCAAATAACTGAAGTGTGAACTCAGCCCAATGCTGCCAAAATACATGTAAATAACCGTCAGCATCCAAACAATGTTGTCATATATCACCCATGTAGTACTGCAATCCCATGCTCCCATATTCTCCTACATAAAACATGCCGGTTTTCAGATTATTATTAAGTAATCAAATATCTCCTTATTGAGAGCGTCTTGGCGCGAGGAGTCTTATAGGCCAGGCAATGCTCCTCTGGAATTCTGGGAAGAAAGGGATGCAAATGAGCTCTTAACATGCTCTGCCTCTAATGCCACCAGATGTAAGCTATCCTATAAGTCACCCTTTAAATAGGCCTTGAGACATGACTTTAATAATAATTAAGCCAGCAATCATCCCGAAGCAGCTGTGTACAGATGATAAAATTGGCTTATTTATTATCCAAGTCATGTCTCAAGACCTACTTAAAGTGTTGAACATTGACAATGGTGGCATTAGAGGCCGAGCTTGCTAAGAGCTCATTTGCATAAATAGTGAAGAGTAAATGATTTACTTTACTGGTGGTCTATAGTGTTGAAGGGACTAATGTCAACATCCCTGGTGGTCTAGGGCTGTGAAAATGGGTTTTTAAATCCTTGCTAATCTAGGAGTGATGGTGTCCAGTGGTCACTGACTTTTCCACACTAGCTAGCACAGAAAATAAGAAATGTTGTTACTGTACAAGGGTGCTGCTTGTATAACAATGTGCTGATGTCATTCTTCTCCTGCAGGAGCAAAGTATTACCCATGAGATAGAAGGTGGGAAGCCTTGAAGGCAATACCTTCAATAAAGAGCAATATCATACTAGTCACAGTGCTAAAGAATAATGCATAGTAATATAAATAACTGATAAAATAAAAAAAACATAAGGGGGCAGGATTAGTAATACTGCCGTAATTTACACTGTCTAAGAAAAGGAATCACAGTCTTAATATTAGACAAATTTACTATTCTGCCACATGAATGTTTATAAATTTGTAGTATCATAAATCCTGTGGCAAATTTATGCTGGAATTCCGTCCATGTGCCAAAAAATTGTCAATGTGGCAAAAAATTGGTTAGGCCCCATTCACATGTCCGCAAATGGTGTCCACATCCGTTACGCAATTTTGTGGAAAGGGTGCAGACCCATTCACTTTCAATGGGGCCGCACTTCCGTTCCGCGGCTCCCAAAAAAAATAGAACATGTCCTATTCTTGTCCGAATACACGGACAAGAAAAGGCATTTCTATTATGTGCAGTCCGCAAATTACTGCACGCACATCGCCGGTGTCCGTGTTTTGCGGATCCGCAAATTGCGGATCCGCAAAACACCGACACCGGACACACAGACGTGTGAATGGAGCCTTAGTCTAAGTTTACATATCCTATAAGTTAGCACAGTTTTTCTCCAAAAATGCAGCAAAATTTTGACGTACAGAACACATTTAGGAATGCTCTCTTTCGACTAAGTCTCACCCCTTTCTTCTAAATTCACGCTCTTTGTAGGCTTGATTTAGAAAAGTTTGTAAAACAGTTGGTAAATGTGATACAAAGCATGCACAGCAAAAAAAAAACTGGGGCATTTTAAATAGTAAATCTGCTTAAATTGGCTGCGATGTTTATTCATGGTAACAATAAATTCATTAAGAAATTAATAATAAATGGTATAATACATATTTATTAAATACACCAATGCATGAACCGATCAGCTTCAGTAAGACTCATGGACCAAGTCCACCCAGCACTGGGAAACTAGACCCACAAGCCATGTCTCAAAGAGACATGGCCCTCCCCAACAGAGCTAATTTTCAGTGATATTCTGCAAAGAATAAAGTTATCAACCCTGACATCTGATAAATGAACTTTATCCATTCCATAAAACCCAGATTTAAATACTTTAAGATCCCGATGCCGGTAACTAAAACCACCCAGGGAAGTATTTTTCTATAGCCTCTTTATCCTCTTTCTAATCCTCTTCATAAAATATACATTCCTTGCCAGACTATGTCAATCTTGGCGCCACCTCTGAAAAAGCAATAACAGCACAAGAACATGTGAATTATGATTTTAAGAACATTGGGGTCAGTTTTTTATTATTGCATTGTACTCATTTTGAGCTTAAAATATTTTTTCATTTTATCTTTATTAAAATTATTCAGCCCATTTCTCTGTACAGCCTTGAGATTCTCTAGTAGCAAGCTCTATCTTTATACTGTTTCATGCCAGGAAGCTCAGCCAAAGGCTCCTTATTTCTGATCTCCTGACCTCATAAACACTTATTACCTAAATAAGTCTTTATGGTCCATTAGTAGTTCAAAAGTGGTAGCCCACAGGTTAAAAGTGAATGCTCCAAGCTAGGCTAATACTTAACCTTTATGACAAAACTTGCAGAACATTTTTAATAAAGAATAACTGAATATGATTTTTAGCCCAAAATGAGTAAAATGCAATCATTTTTAAAAATTGTACCCAGAGGTGTTCATAGCCTTTGATGAAAACAGCTTCTTTACTTCTGTAATCACTCTCTTTCATCACATGCCACTTAAACCGTACCAGAAAATATTAAACGTCTTGAGATCAAAGGAAAGACTCTCAGCTGCTTTTTGCTGCTCTTCTGAGCCCAATATATTGTATATATCTGAATGGCCAAAAATCCAAACGATTAAATGATAATTAATCCACAATAAACGATTCAGGAGACCCACCTCCATAATCTTCTAACTGCTTCATCAAGTTGTAATCTAGCCGCTTCAGTTGCTGCAGCAATCTGAAGAGTATGCAATGACAATTTACAACCACCAAGGCCCATAAAACAAAAACATTAGAAAACATTCATCTCAACATTCAAAACATTCATCTCAGAACAGCATTAAACTGAAAAATTTAGTTAACCCCTTCTACCCCGGAGGTTTTTTCGGTTATGCATTTTCGTTTTGCGCTCCCTGCCTTCAAACAGCTATAACTGTTTTATTTTTCTGTTCACATAGCTGTATGACGCTATTCCGCTACGGTTCTACGGGTTTCTTTTTTACAACGTTCGATGTTCATTAAAACTGACCAGTTACTTTCATTCTACTGGTCAGTACGAATCCGGCGAAACCTAATATGTATAGTTATTCCTGCGTTTTGATAGTGATAAAATAATTATAAAGTTGGCCTTTTTTTTTTTTTTTTGGTTGTCATATCTTGACCCCTATAACTTTTTGGTATTTATGTGTACGAAGCTGTATGGGGGCTCATTTTTTGCAGGACGATCTGAAGTTTTTATTGATACCATTCTGGGGTGTGTATGACTTTTTGATCACTTTTTATTTAATTTTTTTTAGAAAAAAAAAAGCGACAAAAAACGACGAATCATCATTTGGACGCTTTTTCCGCCACACAATTCGCTGTATTGGAATTTTTTTAATATATTTTAAAAGTACGGGCGTTTTCGGTCACGGTGATACCCATGATGTCTATATTTATTGTTATTTAGGTATTTATTTTTTCATTATATGGAAAGGGGGGTGATTTCAACTTTTATATATTTTTTATTTTTTATATATTTTTTAAAATTTTTTTTATTTTTTGTGATTATTTTAAACCTCAAATATGAGCTAATATATTGTGTTTTTTATTTTCTTTATGAGCAATCAAGAATTTACTAGATGGAGTTAAATCCAAAAATTGCTCATTTCTTATCCTGGCCTGCCATCTAGCGGCCAGAATAAGAATTGCAGTTTGAAAACTGTAATCCTCACCAGCGAGGATTACAGTTTTCATATGGTGTATAGACACCCCGATTGGCCACTCGGGGTGTCTGTACACCACCCGGAAGCGTACGCTTTCGGGTTCAGATGCATCCTGCTGCACACGTGATCACGGCATCAGAAGGCCAAGGAAGACGCCGCCGATAGCGGTAAGTAGCGGCAAGTCTCTGCTGTTAGAAACAGCAGAGACTTGCCGGCCATGACGCCCGCCGCACGGGCAAGCGGGCGTCATGTCCCCGCACTGCACCAGCGCCGTACATGTACGGCGCTGGTCGGGAAAGGGTTAAAGGGGTTGTCCCACGAAAAATATTCTATAGCTTTCAAACCACCCTCTGGATCTGAATTCTTTTGTAATTGCATGTAATTAAAAATTTAGTACAGCCACTCAGTTACTCAATAAAATGTATCTGTATAGCGTCACCTGCTGTTTGTTCTTTTTATTATTTCTTTGACCTGCTCACTGAGATGGACACTCATGCTCAGTTTTATCGTTCAACTGCCTCCTGAGCTGTGATAGGGAGAGCATGGACTTAGCTACAGCAGAAAAGACACTCCCCTTGAGCTGCCAGCTTCATATAAATCTAGTAGAGCAATGAATGGGAAGATCTCTGGATCCATGTGAGGTACAGGGCTGGTTCTAGCTTTGTTAGGAAGAGGTTGTCATGTACTATATGATGTCTGATTTTCATTTTTTACATTATTCATGGGATAACCCCTTTAAAGGTAAAAGATTTTCATGTAACAAAAATCCCACATCCACAGATGGCCTAAGCATTAGGGCCCATTCACACAACCGTGTGAATGGGTCTGCATCTATTCCGCAATTTTGCGGAATAGATGCGGCCACATTCACTTCAATGAGAGCGGGCAGCTGCAGCACGGAGCCGGCTCCGTGCCACGGCTCCGCACAAAAAAATAGAACATGTCCACAACAGCAGACAAGAATAGGCATTTTGAACGGGGCACCCGGCCATGTGTTCCACAAATTGCGGAACACACGCCGGGCGGCATCCGTGGTATTGTGGATCCGCATTTTTGCGGATCCGCAATACTATGGCCGTCTGAATATCAGGACAAATACCAGAGCCTGATATAGTATATAATCTAATCCAAGAACCCCCATTAAATTGTTCTGTCTTGGATTTTTGCAACAAAATGCTAAAATTAGCCCCATATACCTACACCGCTAAACTCACACTGTCTCTTTTCCACTAACTTACCAATCCATAATGCAGTGAAAAAGGCAGTCACATAAGTCTAAATAAAAATAACTCCCAGAACTGCACTAACATCTGAGCAAAAATTGGCCCTCTATTATCAAAGGAAAGAAAACATTCCTATAACCCTTTAACATCTGTTTGACTGAGAAATAAATGGATAAGACTGCTTGCCCATTTATTTAAGAAAGAAAGAAAATTTCTGCTCCCATCTTACTGACGGATAAAAGAGACAACCAACTGCCCATTAAATTACTAATAAACAAAATTGCTAAACTCACATCTACTTGTAAATTGTCTACTTCCACAGAATCACAAAATAATGTCCATTCCCTCATGTGGCAAAATAACTGCCCTGTGTTCTAGGCACAAAAGATTTCTATATATCAGTAATTTGTCCCATATTAGGTCCCAAAAATGCAGCAGACAAGGAATCCCATCCTGGTGTGCGTCCGGAGTCATATCACTAAATCTCTCCTATAGGAAATGAGAGAGCACCAAACCAGATGCCTTAACAGGCTTGGACTTGCCCATAGTGGAAAAGGTGAAACCTCTGGTGGGTCCCTGAGCAAGATTGGGCCTCTAGATGCCCCAACCCAGCACAACTGGCAGATGGCACAATAGATTAACTGCACTGCATACAGATAGCAAACAACATCTTAACCAGTTTAAAAAACTGGGAAAATTACTTACCAAAATGCACAGTTTATTATTAGAGATGCATCAGGTATTAATACAGGCCAGTAAGTATCCTCTTTCCTCAAGGACCTGCCTTGGTGATGTTGCCACAGGGGCCCCCCTCATTCATCTTCTTGGGCATGTTGCTGCTGCCTGCCACTGTGTGAGCAGGTAACATCTGCATGCAGCTGTACAGAAGGCCCCAGAATGAATTTTATTGGTGGGCCTTAGGCATCCCAGTCCAACACTGTGCCTTAATAATTTAGCAGTCAGGTCACAGAGAGTGTGAGTAAACCCCTTTATAGTTCATGTGCAGAAGTACTCTATACAAAGTATCTCACAAAAGTTATTACACCCCTCACATTTTTGTAAATATTTTATTATATCTTTTCATGGGACAACGCTGAAAATATGACACTTTGATACAATGTAAAGTAGTCAGTGTACAGCTTGTATAATAATGTAAATTTGGTGTGCCCTCAAAATACCTCAACAAACAGCCATTAATGTCTAAACCGCTGGCAACAAAAGTGAGTAGACCCCTAAGTGAAAATGGCCAAATTGTGCCCAAAATGTGGCCACCATTATTTTTCAGCACTGCCTTAACTCTCTTGGACATGGAGTTCACTAGATTGTCGCATGTTGCCACTGGAATCCTCTTCCACTCCTCCATGACGAGATCACGGAGCTGGTGGATGTTAAGGACTTTGTGCTCCTCCACCTTCTTTTTGAGGATGCCCCACAGATGCTCAATAGGGATTACGTCTGGAGACATGCTTGGTTAGTCTAGAACCTTTACCCTCAGTTTCTATAGCTACGCAGTTGTCGTCATGGAGTTCTGTTTAGGGTCGTTATCATGTTTGAATACTGCCCTGCGGCCCAGTTTCCAAAGGGAGAGGATCATGCTCTCCTTTAATATGGCACAGTACATGTTGGCATTCATGGTTCCCTTAATTAACTGAAGCTCCCTACAGTGGGCAGCACTCCTGCAGCTCCAAACCATGACACACTTGTCTTTGTCACCGGGTTGCCGGCATACACGCTTGACAACATCTGAGCCAAATAAGTTTATCTTGGTCTCATCAGACCAAAGTACATGGTTCCATGAATCCATGTCCTTAGTCTGCTTGTCTTCAGAAAACTGTTTGCGGGCTTTCTTGTGCATCATATTTAGAAGAGACTTCCTTCTGGAACAACAGCCATTCAGACCAATTTGATGCAGTGTGCGGCGTATGGTCTGAGCACCGACAGGCTGACCCTTCACCCCTTTAACCTCTGCAGCAATGCTGGCAGCACTCATGCATCTATTTTGAAAAGACAACCTCGGGATATGACGCTTAGCATGTGCGCCCAACTTCTTTGGTCGACCATGGTGAAGCCTGTTCTGAGTGGAACCTGTCATGTCAAACCGCTGTATGGTCTTGGCCACCGTGCTGCTGCTCAGTTTCAGGGTGTTGGCAATCTTCTTATAGACTAGGCCATCTTTATGTACAACAACATTTCTTTTTTTCAGATCTGCAGACAGTTCTTTGCCATGAGGAGTCATGTTGAACTTCCATTGACCAGTATGAGAGAGCGATAACACCAAATTTAATACACCTGCTCCCCATTCATACCCGAGACCTTGTAACACTAATGAGTCACATAACACTGGGGAGGGAAAATGGCTAATTGGGCACAATGGCTGTTTGTTCAGTTATTTGGAGGGCACATTTACACCATTATACAAGCTGTACACGGACTACTTTTTATTGTATCAAAGTGTCATATCTTCAGTGTTTTCCCATGAAAAGATATAATAAAATATTTACAAAAATGTGAGCGGTGTTCTCACTTTTGTGAGATACTATACATTTATTTCTAAAATTACTACCCCAGTTACAAGTGCAGTTACAA
The DNA here is from genome assembly GCA_900303285.1 of Rhinella marina. Taxonomy (NCBI): domain Eukaryota; kingdom Metazoa; phylum Chordata; class Amphibia; order Anura; family Bufonidae; genus Rhinella; species Rhinella marina. Next base: position 235,720 of record ONZH01014530.1, read on the forward strand.
CTAGGAACAATTCTAATACAACAATATTCCTATTTTTACCATTCTTATGCCATTCTTCTGCAGACCACTGTCTATTCCTGTCAGCTCCATAATTAATACTCCCACATGCATCTGTAAGTACAAAAAAAGATTTATTATGTTGAAATTCATCCTGCTAGTCCATTGGATTTACCCAGGAAGTCAAGCCAAAAACCTAGATCATCCTTTAACCCCTTTCCAACATCTGCCATACAAATGAACATGGCGCCCATTCAAGAGCTGAGTGGGTTGCATAGCCACCAGAAGAGTCCATGATTGGAAAAAATACTAATCATGGATTTTTAACCGCTCAGGTACTGTATTCAATAGTGATCACAGCATCTGAGTGGTCATTTACTGGGAATGCTGCGCTTCCAGTAACAGAACAGTTCCAACGCAGCGAGATTGTAGGAGGCATTAAAACAAAAGTATAACTATAAAAATATGGTATTACTGTAATTGTACTGACATAGAGAATAAAGTAACTATGAAGGAAAAACAAGCCTTTAATTTTCCCTTATATATTATTATTTAATAATCAACAAAAAACATACCATGTGGTGTCCGCATCCGTGCGGCCCTTCAGCAAGTTATAAAACATGTCCTATTCTTATCAGTTGTGCTTCTGAGCAGGCGCCATATTTAGAACCCAGACTTCCCCCCATACATGTATTGTGGTCATCCTTAAGAGGTTAACCCTTTACTGACACAGCGATTTTCAGTTTTTGCGTTTTCATTTTTTGCTAAAAAAAACCTCAATTCTGCTACAGTTTTACAGTTTGTTTATTTTTTACAGCATTTACTATGTGGTAAAACGGCTTGTGCTCTTCATTCTCCAGGTCAGTAGAGATCTCAGACACATTAGGCGTATTAGTACGCCATTTGAAAGCTATGTGAATAAAAGCAGCTAACAGGAGGAATTGTGCCAATTTAAATGGGGTGTATTTCAGTCCCAGCAATCTGTCTCCAAGGAAGCATGTAGAAGGAATTTTGTGGAATGGAGTACCCAGAACATCCACAATGACAGAACATATACTGGCCCAAAAGGTGCTGACAAGACATGCCCACCATCAGGGGCGTAACGATCGCGGTCGCAGAGGATGCGACCACGACCGGGCCTGGCGGAGGAGGGCTCTGTCAGAGCACTCGTCAACTACGTGTAATATGTGCCACAGGCGCAGAGGCAGGGGGAGCGCAGGGGCAAGGGGGAGGCAGCACTTACGCTCACCCGGCAGTTCTTGTCACTGCTGGGCTGATGGTATCCACAGTGAAGCAGGGAGCTCCCTGCTTCACTGTATTTCAGAGCTTCAGCGCTCCCCCTACAGGCCGCACATCGCGCTGCTGGTGTCACGCTCTGGTGTGGAGGGAATAGCCACACTGAGTGTACGAGGGAAGGGAACAGACCAAAACCAGGGAAACGGTCACCTCCTGCAGGGAACTCTGAAACTAGGCCCTGACTGACTACCAGTATGAACAAGCCTGGGTTGTAGGAGAGTTCATACACAGGAACCTAATAATAAATTCACCCTAAAGAACCCTGCAGCTAGTGACACAAGAAAGAGTAAACCCGTTCCTCCAAGAGTAAGGACGAACAGGAGACTCCAGAAGGAAAACCACAAAAGGGAAAAAGTCACTTATCTTAAAGCAGATATCGCAGCAACCGGATCTCAGCCGAGATCCACACCACACACTACTAAGTAGGCAGAAAGTATAAACCGCAAGGGATACTGGGAGAGGAAGGGGTAAATAGGAGAAAGATAATTACCACAGCCGCAACAGCTAAGGGGAAGGGGTGTGGTAAACAGCAACCAAACCAAGGGAAAAGCATGTCAAATTATGTCACTTTTGAAAGCCGCGCAGAACGTCTGATACCAGACACAAGCCCACTCGTGACATTACCCCCCCTTTTACGGGTGACCTCCGGGCACCCAGGACCAACTTTATCAGGATGACACCTGTGAAAGGCTTTCACCAAACGACTGGCATTCACGTCAGATGCCAGTACCCATGACCTCTCCTCAGGACCATAACCCTTCCAATGAACAAGATATTGAAGAGTCCCACGGAGAACTCGAGAATCAATGATCTTGACAATCTGGAATTCCAAATTACCATCCACCAAGACAGGCGCGGGTGGCAAGGGAGATGGCTCCAGAGGTTCAACATATCTCTTCAACAAAGATCTGTGAAACACATTATGGATTTTCAGGGCCTGAGGAAGTTCAAGACGAAATGCTACAGGATTAATAATGGCCGTGATCTTATATGGGCCAATAAATCTTGGACCCAACTTCCAAGAAGGAACTTTCAACTTAATGTTCCTAGTAGACAGTCACACAGAATCACCCACACTTAGGTCCGGACCATTCATACGTCTCCTGTCAGCCACACGTTTGTACTTGTTACCCATATTTATCAAGTTATTTTACATTTTTCGCCATATAGAAGACCAGAAGTATCAGAACCAGAAAATGTGCCAAACTGCGGGTGAAAGCCATATGCACCAAAAAATGGTGACTTACCAGTGGAGTCCTGTCTGCGATTATTTATGGCAAACTAAGCCATTTATGACAAAAACGAGGACCACTCCTCCTGGTTCTCAGAGACAAAACATCTCAAGTAAGTCTCCAGACTCTGATTGGTACGCTCAGTCTGTCCAGTCTGGCCGAGTACAGAACGCCCTCCAGAATCTGGACACAAACTGAGTCCCACGATCAGAGACCACGTCAGTGGGAATGCCATGAAGTTTCACAATGTTGTCAACAAACACTTGTGCAAGAGTTTTAGCATTGGGGAGTCCGGGTAATGCAATAAAGTGCGCCATTTTACTAAAACGATCTACAACCACCAGAATAACTGTCTTACCAGACGACTCAGGCAGATCAGTGATGAAGTCCATGGAGAGGTGAGTCCATGGTCTGGACAGGATGGGTAATGGAAGTAGAGGTCCAGAAGGTCGAGTATGTGTCACCTTAGCGTGTGCACAGACACTACAGGCTGACACATAGTCCTCAACACACTTACGCAGCCCTGGCCACCAGAATCTACGAGAGATGAGGTCGACAGTGGATTTACTCCCAGGGTGTCCCGCAAGCACCAAAGAATGATGCTCCTCAAACACCTTATGATGCAAATCAGAAGGGACAAACAACTTCCCAGGAGGGCAAGACTCCGGCGCATCTCCCTGGGCCTCAAACACTTTAGCCTCAAGATCAGGGTAAAGAGCGGATATCACCACTCCTTCAGACAGAATAGGGCTCGGATCTTCAAAATCACCACCTCCGGGAAAACTACGTGACAAGGCATCCGCCTTCACATTCTTAACCCCAGGACGATATGTGACAATGAAATTGAATCTGGTGAAGAACAAAGACCATCTGGCCTGCCTCGGATTAAGTTGTTTAGCCGACTCCAGGTAAGCCAGATTTTTGTGATCAGTGAATACCGTGATTGGGTGAATCGCCCCTTCCAACCAATGACGCCATTCCTCAAAAGCCAACTTAATCGCCAGTAACTCTCTGTTACCCACATCATAATTTCTCTCCGCCGCAGAGAGTTTTTTAAAAAAAAAAAGCACATGGGCGCCATTTTCCAGGTGACAGGCCCTGTGATAAAACAGCTCCTACCCCCACATCGGATGCGTCAACCTCCACAATGAAAGGTTGTGACACATCTGGCTGCACCAATATAGGGGCAGAAGAAAAGCACTCATTCACAGCGGAGAAGGCTTGCAACGCTGCATCAGACCACACTGAGACATCCGTCCCTTTCTTAGTCATGTCAGTTAAGGGTTTAACTATTGTCGAATAGTTCTTAATAAATTTTCGGTAATAGTTGGTGAACCCCAAAAATCGCATAAGAGCCTTCAGATTTTCAGGTCGGTCCCAGTTCAGAACAGCACCGACTTTCTCTGGATCCATACGAAAACCTGAAGATGAAAGCAAGTATCCTAAGAATTGCACCTCTTGTACAGTAAAAACACATTTCTCTAATTTTTGCATACAACTTGTTATCTCTTAAGATTTGCAACACCTGCCTCACGTGATCCTGATGTGTCACAATATCTGGAGAATAGATTAGTATGTCATCCAAATACACGACTACAAACCTCCCCACCAGATGATGAAAAATGCCATTAACAAAATTCTGGAAGACAGCAGGAGCATTGGTCAACCCAAAAGGCACGACCAGGTTCTCAAAGTGGCCCTCAGGAGTGTTAAAGGCCGTCTTCCATTCATCCCCTTCTTTGATCCTGACCAGATTATATGCCCCCCTTAAGTCCAACTTGGAGAACACCTTGGCATCCACAATCTGGTTAAACAAGTCAGGAATCAAAGGAAGGGGGTATGGATCACGGACAGTAATCCTATTGAGTTCACGGAAATCCAGACATGGCCTAAGGGTTCCGTCCTTTTTCTTAACAAAAAAGAACCCTGCTGCCACAGGTGATTTGGAAGGCCTAATATGTCCTTTAGCCAAACTCTCAGCAATATATTCCTTCATGGCCGTTCTCTCAGGCCCAAAAGGTTATACAGCCTAGATTTGGGCAATTTTGCTCCAGGGATAAGTTTGATAGGACAATCGTATTCCCGGTGAGGGGGTAAATCCTGACATCCACCCCTGACGTTCACCCCTGCCCCGCTGTCAATAAACACCTCAATTTTCACAACCTTTGACTCTAGCGCCACCTCGGCAGTCAAGAGAAAACGGGTAGTACAGGATGAAGACAAATGCACATTTTCAGTCTCCCTACCCACCCCACCAAGAGTGAGATGAGAATTCAACGCCCCCTTTTCTTTTCTCTCTTTTAGAGATTGAAAGCATGGACATACATTGATAAAGTGTCCTTTCTGACCACAGAAAAAACACACACCCTTTTTATTACCAAGATGTTTATGGGTGGAAACAGGAGTGGCTCTCCCTAATTGCATAGGTTCATCCCCTGACATCAACCTAGGGGAATATTCACCCAAAGTGTCATAGGAAGACAGTACACTATGTGATAGTACATCCTGAGAGCGGAGGCCCCTAGATCGCTCTCTCAGGCGCCTATCCATGTGCACAGCAAGAGACATAGCGGCCTCCAAAGACACAGGGGTTTCCTGAAAGGCCAAAGCGTTCTTCAGCCTTTCAGATAAACCTTGACAGAATTGGCTACGTAAAGCCGGATCGTTCCATTCAGTATTGGTCGCCCACCTCCGAAACTCAGAGCAATAAATCTCAACCGGCCGCTCACCCTGACAAAGGTCACGTATCTGGGTCTCAGACAGGGAGATAAGATCCGGGTCATCATAGATAATCCCTACAGCCTTGAAAAATTCATCTACTGACCGGAGAGACTGCGATCCGGTCGGCAGAGAAAAGGCCCATGACTGCGCATCCCCTTTAAGCAGCGAGATGACCACACCAACCTTCTGCTCCTCATTACCAGAAGAATGTGGACGCAGTTTGAAATACAATTTGCACGCCTCCCTAAATAGAACAAAATTATCACATCCCCCAGAAAATCTATCCGGAAGGGGGACCTTAGGCTCCAAACAGGCTTGACACTCAGCACCCCCAGAACCACCAGCCTGTGGTCTCTGAATCTGGTTGCGGATGTCAGCCACCTCCAAACTGAGTCCCTGCAGCCGTTCAGCAAGTGCAGCAATAGCATCCATGTCAGCACAAAAATTACATAAATTTTTGTTTAGGCGGTTTATAATGTCATGCTCTGGTGTGGAGGGAATAGCCACACCGAGCGTACGAGGGAAGGGAACAGACCAAAACCAGGGAAACGATCACCTCCTGCAGGGAACCCTGAAACTAGGCCCTGACTGACTACCAGTATGAACAAGCCTGGGTGGTAGGAGAGTTCATACACAGGAACCTAATAATAAATTCACCCTAAAGAACCCTGCAGCTAATGACACAAGAAAGAGTAAACCAGTTCCTCCAAGAGTAATGACGAACAGGAGACTCCAGAAGGAAAACCACAAAAGGGAAAAAGTCACTTATCTTAAAGCAGATATCGCAGCAACCGGATCTCAGCCGAGATCCACACCACACACTACTAAGTAGGCAGAAAGTATAAACCACAAGGGATACTGGGAGAGGAAGGGGTAAATAGGACAAAGATAATTACCACAGCCGCAACAGCTGAGGGTAAGGGGTGTGGTAAACAGCAACCAAACCAAGGGAAAAGCATTTCAAATTATGTCACTTTTGAAAGCCGCGCAGAACGTCTGATACCAGACACAAGCCCACTCGTGACAGCTGGTGTGAAACTGGGAGCTTGCCCTCAGGGAAGAAGGTGTTTTTTTTGTTTGTTTTTTTTAACAGAAGCTTCAAACTGGAGGCAAAAGGGGGGTAACAAATAGAGTAAGTGAGCACCTTATTGAGAGGGCACCTAATCTAGCATACCTTCTGTGAAGAGGCACCTATGTGGGCATAACTACTGGGAGGGGGCACCTATGTGGGCATAACTACTGTGAGGGGGTACCTATACTGACCATAACTACTGTGAGGGGGCACCTATGGGGGCACCTATGTGGGTATTACTACTGTGAGGGGGTACCTATCTGGCCATAACCACTGTGAGGGGTCACATATCTGTCCATAACCACTGTGGGGGGGGGCACATATCTGGCCATAACCACTGTGAGGGGGCACATATCTGGTCATAACTTCTGTGAGGGGGCACATATCTGGCCATAACTAGTGAGAGGGGGCACATAAGTAGGCATAACCACTGTGAGGGGGAACATATGTGGGCAAAACCACTGTGAGGAGCACATGTCTGTTATAACTACTGTGAGGGGGCACATAATCTGTCATAACTACTGTGAGGGGGCACATAATCTGGCATAACTACTGTGAGGGGGCACATGTCTGGGCATAACTACTGTGGGGGGGCACATATGTGGGCATGACTTCTGTGAGGGGGCACATAATCTGGCATAACTGCTGTGAGGGGCACAATGTGGGTATTAGTACTGTGTGGTAGCACTTAGGGGAAATGTCCTAGATTACCCTGTTATATATTGGCATCTTACAGGCCAGCACAGCGCCCCCTGCTGGTGATTTCACAGGGGCGCTGCTGCTGGTGATTTCACATCCCTTGTTCTGACACCCTCAATCTGTCTGTGTGAACTAGTTGTCAGACAGCTAAACTCTTTCTAATCAGTTCATTGAGATGGACCAGGGGGGTCCTTTTCAACTTTTATTAATAGGATCAGTGTAAAACTACAAGAAAATAACAGTATTCAGTATAAAGTATACAGCATATCTCAGTACATCACATTATGTAGATACATGGATTATATAACATAGTGAATGAAAGGGACAGCTGCAAGACAGAAGAGATAGGTCTAAAGACATAAGCACTAGGAAGCTATTAGTGACAATACAGGGAATTATAGTAACTCACCGACTGTGCTATCATGAGGAAAACAACAGAAAACTAACTGTCTAGTGGACAGTGTATGTGTGTGTGTGTGTCTGTGTGTATGTCCGCTAAAGGAATCCGCACCACTGCAGCTACAATCACAAAATTTGGCACACATGTACATCAGGAGTCTGGGAAGGTTTTAGAACAGTTTTCAGCTCTGCAGGACGTACCGTTCCTGAGATATTCCCAAAAAATGCATTAGCCAATAGTAGCCTGGTCACATGACCCTTATCAGCCAATAGAAGCTCACAGGCAGCCTCCACACACCAGGTTTCTATGACAACCTAGCCAGTTCACTTCTGTAGGTCTGCATTAAAGAGGCAGAGCACTGTGGATGACAATGGTAAAGAGGTATTTTGGTTACCATAAATATAACTTATGTTTTAGACTAACTCATCATCAATCATTACCTCATATAATGTAAATTTCACATATTTACCGTTCAGTAGTAATAAAAGATGTATTCTTCCACTGCTACCCACCTTCCTCCTAAATTACTATGGCATCTACCTGTAATTCAGGCCACCGTCAAAAGAAGGACTTAAAAGCCCCACTCTCAGATCCCACTAAGTCACGCCCCTGACGCAGTCAGGCCACACCCCTTCCATGCCGCATTTGACCGGGATTAAAAATATAGGTAAAAATCACCTTTTTTTAGCTGCAGGGGTGGGGGGAGGGTGACTTTCTCCCTGCAGCTCATTGCTCAGACTGTACAGTGCTGCTGCTGAGAGTGAGCTGTTCAAAAGAACATCCATGTGTCCATCCAGGCTCTGCGCATGACAGAGGACAGGGAGTCTGAAAGCCAGACTGTCCAGCCTAAAACAAGACCTCTGGCCACCCTAGGGGCAGGCTGATGTTAGGGTGGCCAGATGTCCGGCTTTAGGCTGAACAGTCCAGTTTTCTGGCTACCTGTTCTCCGTCCGACGCAGTGCCTGGACAGACACAGGGATGTCCACCCTTTCAGTAGCTCACACTCAGACAGCTTCTCCTCCTTGTCTTCACAGAGCCAGGGGGGCATGGCCTCATGTTTAGTGGTGTGTCTTCATGGGAACTTGGGGCGCTGTTTCATGTTTGGGGGTCTGGCTTTCTGGCGTGAAGACAGTTGGCATGAAGACAGTGGCCACTCTAGCTGCTGTGGAGGTCAAAGTTAAAGGGGTGGGCTGCTGTAGAGGTCACTGTTAAAGGGGTGGGCTGCTGTAGAGGTCACTGTTAAAGGGGCAGGCTGCTGTAGAGGTCACTGTTAAAGGTGTGGGCTGCTGTAGAGGTCACTGTTAAAGGGGCGGGCAGCTGTAGAGGTCACTGTTAAAGGGACGGGCCGCTGTAGAGGTCACTGTTAAAGGGGCTGGCCACTGTAGAGGTCACTGTTAAAGGGGCGGGCTGCTGTAGAGGTCACTGTTAAAGGGGCGGGCTGCTGTAGAGGTCACTGTTAAAGGGGAGTGCTGCTGTAGAGGTCACTGTTAAAGGGGCGGGCCGCTGTAGAGGTCACTGTTAAAGGGGCTGGCCACTGTAGAGGTCACTGTTAAAGGGGCGGGCTGCTGTAGAGGTCACTGTTAAAGGGGCGGGCACTGTAGAGGTCACTCTCGATATTTTTTAACGACACACACACACAAACAGTAAATGAAATAAATTAAATATACCCGGGCGAAGCCGGGTCCTTCAGCTAGTTAGATATATTGCTGAGAAGGCATAACACTCCCCATCTGGTTTCCAGGGGATACCACATAAACATTTCAACTGGAAAGTAATAGAACAAGTTTAGAAACGGGTCTAAGAAACAGTTTTCCGTTTTGCTTGGGGATCTTGATCTTCACCTTCCTTACTTTTCCATCCTGACTTGGGAAGACTTTAGTCACCAATCCTAAAGGCCACTCATTACGCTTGGACTGGTTGTCTTTTACTAGAACAATGTTTCCAGGCTCTATGTTGGGTCTACTTGCTTGCCATTTGTTTTTTGTCTGTAGGAACTCGTCCGCTGAGTAAGCTTTATGGCAATAATGCCAGCCTTTGCATAGAACTGATGGCTTTAAAAGATTTGATGATGTGAATCAGGCAAGCTAAGGCTCTGTAGGCTGACCTCCAGGTGGAGAATTTGTGGAAGCGGCTAGAACCAAGGTGCCTTTTAGCAACTGTTGTATTAAGTGTGGAAACTTGAGGTCGAACTTCCACATCTGATTCAGGCTCAAAGTTCATGCGTGTGTTTTTGAAGAGCAGTGGTGGGTGTTGGTTGATACAGGAATGCAGGCCCTACGAGCCAGGTACTGTCTTTAAGGCATGATGCTGGTACAGCTCTGGTAGCATGGTCAGCAGGATTGTGGTTAGTTGTTACATAACCCCACTGAGAAGGCTGCGAAGACTTCCTAATTCTAAGTACTCGCTTGTTCACGTAGACATAGAATCTCCTAGTCTCGTTATGAATGTAATCCCAACACTACTTTGCTATCGGTGAAGAATTCTGCATCTTCAAGCCATAGGTCAAGTTCTGTCGTGATGAGTTCTGCCAGCTCAATGGCAAGAACAGCAGCACAGAGCTCTAGTCTTGGTATGGTAGGTTCGGGACACGGGGCTAGCTTTGCTTTTCCCATGAAAAACCCTATGTGGATATGACCTGAGATGTTTTCAAATAAGCAACTGCGGCTATGGCTTTGACTGAATCACAAAATGCGCACAGCCTCCTGGAGAGGACTTCTTCAGAGGATATGTACGTGTATGGCCTATGTATATGGAGATCAGACAATGAATTCAAAGAATCCCTCCAGGTTACCCACAAAACCTCTTTCTCTGAAGAAAGAGGGGTGTCCCAATCAGCTGAACCCACAGTTAATTCACGTAGTAAGGTCTTACCTTGGATGATCACAGGTGCAGCGAATCCAAGGGGATCATACAGGCTGTTGATTGTGGACAGGACGCCTCATCGAGTGAAGGGTTTTTGCTCTAGGTTGACCTGAAATGTATAGCTGTCAGACGTGAGGTCCCAGTTGAGTCCTAGACTACATTGTACAGGAAGAGAGTCTGTAGCTAAGTCCAGGTCCTTCAAATCGTTGGCATAGTCTTTTGTAGGAAAGGCCTCCATCACGCTTTTGCTATTGGATGCTATCTTATGTAGCCTGAGGTTAGAACGAGCAAGAGCACTCTGAGTCCTTTTGAGTAGGCTGATTGCAGCCTCTGACGATGGAAGAGACTTTAGACCGTCATCTACGTAGAACTCTCTTTCAATGAACTGTCGGACATCTTCATCAAAGTCTGTTTTGCTTCCCTGTGCGGATCTCTTAAGCCCATAGATCGCTACAGCAGGGGATGGGCTGTTACCAAAAACGTGCACCTTCATACGGTATTCTACTATGTCTTTGGTATGTTCGTTATCTTTGAACCAGAAGAAGCGTAGGAAGTCTCTATGTTCTTCATTGACAAAGAAACAATGGAACATTTGCTGTATATCTGCAGTGATGGCAACTGGTTCTTTACGGAATGTGATGAGAACACCAATGAGACAAAGCTCCGACTTGTGTTGGAAATGCAAGCAGGCTCAAGGTACATACTTACATATGTGGTGTGGTGCCCCATTCTACAACCATTTTGGTCAGAGGTACTGTCCGAAATAAAAGAGATATGTGCGCTTCCAAACATCCCCTCCCCTGAGTCGGTTTTACTAAACATCAGACTTCAACAAAATGGTTCGAATAAACAAAAAATGTTTCGCTTCTTAACTTCTGCAGCCAAATCCCTCATTCCACAGCACTGGAATCAATCTTCAGCCCCCACCAAAGCACAATGGCTTTTGAAGGTGGACCACATCTACCACATGGAGGAACTTTCCGCTTGGGAAACTAGAACCCATCATAAATTCCAGAGGATGTGGGAGTGCTGGATTATACATAGGCGCTCTAACAGGTGCATTGAGGCCTTGTCAGAGATCTCTCTACCGACTTAAAATATCCTACCTCATTAACGTATATCAATTGGTGCCTACACCTTAAACATGCCTTTGTTCCCCCCCCAAGCCCCCCCCTCTCACCCATTCCATTTTTCCTTCACTGTCGCTGCCTGCATTGCTGTTGTTCGTACAAGCTTGGATGATGCCATCCAACTGTCTCCCATTAATACAGCTCGTACAAGCAGCTGTCTATTGGACGGTTATGTTACTGCTGTTCCAATTAGAGTTTTTTCTTTTTGTACATATATTACTTGTGAACTCACTCATTTTTGGACACTGTCCTCTTGTTAATGTACTATTGTTCATTCTCCTTGATTTATAAAAATTTAATAAATAGATAATTAAAAAGAAAAAAAGAACACCAATGAGAGTGTTGTTGAGGTCAGGTCCTGTTAAAAGAACATCATTCAGAGAGAGTCCCTGGTATCTTGAGCTGGAGTCGAACACTACGCGTATCTGATCTGGTTTCTTAGGGTGATAGACACCAAATATTAGGAGATACCAGCATTCTTCGCTCTCTTCTAGAGGTGGAGCCACTGCCACATGGCCATTTTTGAATATTTTGCTCATGAAAGCAAGGAAGTATTTTTTCGTCTCTGGCTTCCTTAGAAAGTTGCGTTTTAGCAAGGTAAGGCGTTTTAGAGCTTGCTTTCTGTTGTTAGGAAGACGGGGTCTCTGAGGCTTGAACGGTAGCGGGGCCACCCAGCTATTGGTTTCATCTTTGTGAAATCCTTGATCCATTATCTTCAAGAAGGTCTCATCTTCGATGGAATGGGCTATTTTATGATCCTCTTTAGTCTTTTGGAAAACAGCGCACCCTTCATGATCTTCATCTCCATCGCACAGATAAACGGTGGCATATCTGCCCTCTCTGGTGTGTGGGTGTGCTGGGTTGGTAAGCTTTTCTCTCACAAGGAATTTGTTGGGACAGGGCAGAAAAAGGGATGGACGCCCACTCTCTAACATGCTTGTGTAAAGAGAGTTGACGTTGTTTGGTTTGTGAGCGTTTCCTAGGCAAAACGTCCCCTATAATGACCCATCCTAGGTCTAGTTTCTGAGCATAGGGAGAGTTATGAGGACCATTTATCTGCTTCCTCACTTTGTGGACTCTAATAATGTCTCTGCCCAGCAAAAGTACCAACTTGGCTTGAGGATCGAGTGTGGTAATGAGATGCGCTATGCTTCTCAAATGAGCATGATGTAGAGCTGCTTCTGGTGTAGGGATCTCTTCTCTATTGTTTGGGATTGAATTACACTCTATTAATTTAGGAAGAGGTAAGAATGTCTGACCATCTAGAGATTCAATCTGGTAACCTGTGGCTCTTCTTCCAATTTCTTCGTTCACCCCTGTACATATTTTAAGTGAGTAGGAGGAACTAAGTCCTTCGATTTTAAGATGTCGAAGAAAACTGAGCTAGCAAGTTACCTGTTGCTCTGATCATCCAAGATGGCGTAGAGTTTGACTGCTCTTTCTCTGTGACCTATAGGGTAAACTGTAACAAGACAGATCTTCAAGCAAGATTTGTTACTCAGACCTTCTCCACAAACTTGATTGCACATGGGTAATACTTCAGGAGGTACACTGTCTTTCCTCTCCCCGTGCTCAGTAACTTGGTCTGAGGGAATCTGTGGTGCTGGCCCTGAGTGTAGAGCCATGTTGTGTTCTTGGCTGTTGCACTCGGAGCAAGTAATACTGGCTTTGCAATCTCTGGCTAAGTGAGATATAGATGCACAACACCTGAATCATATGTCATTTTCTTTGAGGAACGCTCTGCTGTCCTTATGAGATTTGTCCCTGAAACTTCTACACTTCTGCTCATGAGTGAGGCTTTTTATGTAAGGGCCACTCCTTGCTTGGGTCTTTCATTAATGTCCCACTGGCTTCTGGTGTACTGTAGGTCTTATATGAGAAATCGGCAGAAGATACATTTGTTTTATGTACAGTGATAGGTGTGCCTCTGGAGTTACGAACTGAAGCAGGCTTACCTATCCTTTGGTTGACAGGGTCTACGGTGGAAAGTTCAAAACTGGGATCATTCCTGATCTTCGCCTGCTGACATACAAAATCTACAAAAAAGCAGAATGGAGGGAACAGCACGTTGTGTCTTTGTCTGCACTGAGCCCCGGTTGATCCATTTTTCCTGCAAACTGTAAGGTAGCTTCTGCACCATGAATTTGATACCTCTAGCTGTATCTAGGGATGCGTGGCCTGGCAGGTCTCCTTCAGACTTGGCAACTTGGAGTTCTATCAAGAGGTCACTCAATTCTCTTAGCTCGTGAAAGCTTTTGTTTGAGATTTTAGGAAAGTCCTCTAACCTTTTAAAGAGGGATTCTTCTATCATCTCTGAGGAGCCATAGCACTCTCCTATAACATATCTAAGCCTCTGCTCGAGTAGTTGATGTTGATATCTCTGATGCGTTTTGCGTGATCTTACGACTCATCTCCTAGCCACTTGACTAACAGGTCAATCTCTTCACTTGCAGAGAGGTCAAGATCTGCAGTGGTATTTCTGAAGGAAGCGCTCCATACTCTGTAACTTTCAGGGCGGTCGTTAAACTTTGAGAGACCTTTGGTGAGCAGCTTGCGGCGTGCAGAGAACTTGAGAAAAGCTGGTAGCTCTTGGTCTCTGAGAGGGTTATCTGGATGATCGTCGCTGTGGTGAGGATTCGTTGAGAAATTGTCATAGAACGCGTTGTTGTCGCAATGGTCACCATCGGCACTTCCTTTCTTGAAGGCGGTCGCTGCGTGGCAGGAATCCATGGGCCTGGATGCAGGTGGCTTGGATGGTAATTGGTAGACAGAATTACCTTCATGCTTAGGGTGGAATGATTGTTGTGCGAGGGTCACTGACTGTATGACAGGATTTTGTCCTAGATGATTATCAGGGTTTGATCTCGTTCTTGGAGGTGAATGCAGGTAGTGTTCCAACTGGGCGAGCTGTAGCACATAATCTGAAGTGCGTTGCGAGATATCCTGATGGCCAAGTTCGGGTCCGAGTTTTATGCTGGATCCTTCACTAGTGCAACGTGCTGCTGTTTCTAAAGCCTGCACTTTAGCTTCTGTGGCTACGTGTCATGCTCTGGTGTGGAGGGAATAGCCACACCGAGCGTACGAGGGAAGGGAAAAGACCAAAACCAGGGAAACGGTCACCTCCTGCAGGGGACCCTGAAACTAGGCCCTGACTGACTACCAGTATGAACAAGCCTGGGTTGTAGGAGAGTTCATACACAGGAACCTAATAATAAATTCACCCTAAAGAACCCTGCAGCTAGTGACACAAGAAAGAGTAAAGTCGTTCCTCCAAGAGTAAGGACGAACAGGAGACTCCAGAAGGAAAACCACAAAAGGGAAAATGTCACTTATCTTAAAGCAGATATCGCAGCAACCGGATCTCAGCCGAGATCCACACCACACACTACAAAGTAGGCAGAAAGTATAAACCGCAGTGAATACTGGGAAATGAAGGAATAAATAGAGGAAAGAAAATTACCACACCTACAACAGCTGAGGGGAAGGGGTGTGGTAACCAGAAGCCAAACCAAGGGGAAAACATGTCAAATTATGTCACTTTTGAAAGCCGCGCAGAACGTCTGATACCAGACGCAAGCCCACTCATGACACTGCGGCTTCCTTGTCCGCAACAAGTTTTGCAAGGTCGGCTTCTAGATGTGCTTTTTCTTTCTTTAATTTCGCTTCTTCTTCAGCAAAGGCAGCTCTCACTTTGGCGGCTTCTGACCTCACCCTGGCGGCGGCAGCTGCGAGGCTGCACTTAGATGTCCTTGAAGCTGCTGAGCTAATATGGGAACGTGTTGCATGCATTTCAGATCTTCTGTCTGACATTGTGGCTGCATGCGGCTTGACTGCTTGCTGATAGAAGACAGTATCTGTGCTTCAACCCCCGTTATATAGTAGTCGTTTTACTGTTCTGACACCCTCAATCCGTCTGTGTGAACTAGCTGTCAGACAGCTAAATTCTTTCCTTTCAATTTATTGAGCTGGACGCAGGGGGGTCCTTTTCAACTTTTATTAATAGGATCAGTGTAAAACTACAAGAATATCTCAGTCCTCACCTGTAGCGGCTTCTTCATTGCAGAATCTGGAGCCCCACGTCAAATTGCCCGACTGTTTCTAAGGAGAACGTAAACTTTTTTTAACGTTCAAGGATAGCTACAAGCTCTATTTTCATTTATTCTCACATTCTTAGGGCTCTGAGCAACAGAGAGTAGGTATCATTATCTCTCTGTTGCAGGGTGACCCGCAAGAGTGGGCTTATTCTCTTCCCCCGGACTCTCCCTGTCTGACTTCTGTTGAGGCATTTTTTCAGGCTCTTGGCATATTATATGATGGACCTGATAAGTCGACTATGGCAGAGAGTCAGTTAAGGTCTCTTTGTCAGGGTAACAGGCCAGTAGAAGAATATTGCACCGAGTTCCGGAGGTGGTGTGTTTCTTCTGGCTGGAACAATCCAGCACTTAAGTGTCAGTTCAGGTTACGACTTTATGAGGACTTAAAGGATATGCTAGTAAGTTATACCTCTCCTGACACTTTAGAGCAGACCATGGCCTTAGCCATTAGACTGGACCGATGCATCAGGAGAGAACGTCAGACGTTTCCACAGGTGGTAGTTAAACCCGACTCTCTGCCCCCGAGATCCCTGTTAGAGGATCATCAAGAGGAATCCATGCAGCTCGGAATTACCATTAAGGACCAAAGACATCTGAGGAGTGCCTGCTTCTACTATGGCAAGACGGATCATTGGTTACAACAATGTCCTAAACTTCCTGCCTCCAGGAGATCTCCACGTCCTGACTCCTGAAAAGATAAGGTACTCCCCAAGGTGGTAAGGGATAAGTTGTTGTTACCTGTGGTCATTTCTTTTGGCACTGGTAATGGTTCTGGGGAGTCATTTATTGATTCGGGGTCCGCCTCTAATTTTATTGTCCAATGCTGATTTTCTTCCCCCTCATAGGCCCTATCGATGTGCCATCGACCTTATCCAGGGGTCCAAATACCCTAAAGGTCGCATTTATAATTTATCTGGTCCGGAACGGCAATCTAAAAGGAAAGTTAACACAAAGGACATATTAGACCTCCTGTGTCACCTATGGGGGCGGGGTTTTTCTTTGTGGGGAAAAAAGATGGTGGGTTGACACCATTACACTGATTATAGGGAATTGAATAAAATTACTGTTAAAAACTGTACTCTCTGCCTTTGATCCCAGACCTTTTTAATCAAATTCTTGGAGCTCACTGGTTCACTAAACTCAATCTCAGAGGGTCATATAATGTTATTCAGATTAAGGAGGGAGATGAGTGGAAAACAGCCTTTAATACCCCTGATCGGCATTATGAATATTTAGTGATGCCGTTTGGGTTGAGTATTGTTTCGGCGGTTTTCCAAAGTTTTTTCAACGATATTTTTAGACAATTTATTGGGAAATTTGTCATAGTCTATTTAGACGATATTTTGGTTTATTCACCTAACTGGGAGTTGCACATTATTCACACTAGGCAAGTATTGGAAATTCTTCGGGAGAATCAATTATTCGTTATGGGTGAGAAGTGTATATTTGGGGTGCAGAAAATTTCATTTCTGGGATACATTCTCACACCTCAATCCTTTAAGATGGATCCCGGGAAGGTACAGACTGTTTTAGACTGGGTGTGGCCTTCCTCTCTTAAAGCGTTGCAATGTTTTTTTGGGGTTTCTCAAATTACTATCAAAAATTCGTATCCTCTTGTGAGGTTTGTGCTAGGTCCAAGAATCTTAGGGCGCATCCGGTGGTTGAGTTGCAGCCTCTGCCGATCCCTAGTAGACCCTAGTCCAGGGGTGCACAACGTTTTCTGGGTGGGGGCCACATTGTCCGACTGAACCAACGTCAAGGGCCAAAAATAAAATTTAAAGGGGTATTACCAATCTAAATACTGTATTTATGGCAGATTGAACACACAGTGTATACCATTAATGTCTAGTTACAGTTCCAGGAGTCCCATCTAATGGGAGAAATACATGAAAAATGCATGTGAGCAGCCACAAAACATGGACATACATGTCTGTTACCAGATGGATGGGGCCACAAAGGATGGTATCAAGGGCCGCATGTGGCCCCCGGGCCGCAGGTTGTGCACCCCTGCCCTAGTCTCATCTATCTATGTATTTTATTACTGATTTACCGGGTTTTGAGGGTAAGACTGTTGTGTGGGTAGTTGTTGATAGGTTCAGCAAAATGTGCCATTTTATTCCCCTGTCAAAATTACCTAATGTTAAAATGTTAGCCTCTCTTTTTGTTGATCACATAATTAGTTTACATGGTATTCCTGAGAATATTGTAAATGATAGAGGTGTTCAGTTTGTTTCTAAATTTTGAAGGGCTTTTTGTCACAAATTTAATATTTCTTTGTCGTTTTCTTCGACCTTCCATCCTGAAACCAACAGGCAAACTGAACGCCTAAATCAGTCCTTGGAGCAATATTTAAGATGTTACATCTTGGACAACTAACATGTTTGGGGGAAACACTTGTCATTGGCAGAATTCGCTTATTTTACAAGCAAGTGAACTCGATTACCGGTGTGTCTCCCGGTCGAACATGAAGAAAGCTCAGGAGGTCCAGAAATCTAATGCTGATAAAAGACGTTCTCAAGGTGTAAATATTAGGTTGGGAGACAAGGTGTGGTTGTCCACCAAGAATTTGTGTCTTAAAGTACCATCGAATAAATTTGCACCTCGGTTTATAGGTCCTTACGAGATTACGGACATCATTAACCCTGTTTCTTTTAAGTTACTGTTGCCTAATTCTTTCCTTTTTTCATAAATCCTTACTTAAAAAGTATGTGTGGTTTCTAGAGTCCTTGATGTGAGGAGAATTCGTAACTCATTACAGTATTTAGTTCACTGGAAGGGGTTTGGTCCGGAAGAAAGGTCTTGGGTGCCAGCTGGCAAGGTGCATGCTACTAGTTTGGTTAGAAGATTTAATCTGGCACACCCTGAAAAGCCGGCTCCAGTGGATAAGCGTCCGGTGGCCCATGGTGGGGGGGGGGTACTGTATCGGGGAGCCGTCGGCACGCTCCCTCCCTGCAGCTCCGCTGCTCTCCTGATGATGTGCTGGAGCGAGGACGCAGCCGGCGCCCTCCATCCCCTAGGCAACGAGCAAGGGGGGCATCTGAACCAGTGCTGCATTGTGTTTCCTAACTAGGGTCGCATGACGCTGGCCACGTCACATGACCCACCTGTTGGCCTATTTAAAAAGGCAACCTGCTGGCCACAGGTCGCCTGTGATTGGTCTTTATTACCCTCACCAGCATTTACCTGTATTGCGACTTCTGTGTTTGACTTCAGCTTGTATTTGACATCGTTCCTGTGTAACCCCTTGTACTACGTGATCTGACCTTGGCTTGTATTTGACTCCACTCCTGTGTTTCCCTTGATATTGACGTGACCTCCTGGCTCTTGACGTCGGATTTGTAATATTCTCATGTCCGTGTGTTCTTTATTTGTTATTTTCTCCCGTTGTTTTCCCCTCCCTGTAAGCCCCAGCATGTACGTAAGCTAGGGACCGCCGTCCAGTTGCGTACCGTCAGTTAGGACGGGCTGTGCAAGTAGGTAGGGACAGTGGTGTGGGTTTGAGCTCAGGGATGCACTATTCCCTACCTTATATGTGACAGGATGTCCTTCTCCCAACTAGACATAAAAGGTAGCTTATGTTCAATTACTGGAGTATATAACCAGTTATAAAATCGAGAACTATATTATATTTCATATATTATATTTTAATAGTACAGGCGTTTTTGCACGCGGCGATGCTCATGATTTTTATTCTTATTTTGTGGAAAGGGGGAGGGAGTTATTTGAATTTTTATATTTTTTTATTTCTTTATATTTTTCAAAACTTTTTTTTTAACTTTTTGTTCGGTCCCCAAGTGGAGACCACAACTTGTTATCATTAGATTAATGGAATAATGGAATTCACACAATTATTCTGTACAGAAATCGCTATATACCAGTTCAGTGCTGCCACCTGCTGGCCTGAACTGGGATATACTAATAATGTCAGGTTGAACTATGCTGTTTGAATTTTCAAATCATATTTTCCTTTCTGCCTGCTACATAAAGCACATGTAGACATTAGATATTAAGATGACGCCTGTATCCGGGATTACATTTAAGACTGCACCATGTGATTCACGTGAAACTGAGTTTCGATTTAGTGAAAACGAGACCTAGGGGGCTGCTAGTACCTGCCTTGATCACGCAGCCTGCACGAGCCCAGAACAAAGGGAATCACACAGAAGAAGAACCTATCAGAAGATACTAACTCTACCGGATACAAGACATATATGCTTTTGTAATACAGCTTTGCAGCGTGTCCAAAATGTAGCTTATGTCTTGGTACATCCTGATACGGATTCGACTCCCCCGCCCACCTGTCCAGGACGCTGCGGTGGGGTGTATTAACCAAGACAGAAAACTCTGTGAACGAGGCCCCCACCTTTTCTACGATGTGTATATGCTTAAAGCCTGCCTACTATTAATCACGCCTTTTTTGTATAACAAGTGTCTACACTGTGAATAAAGCTCAGAACCTCTTGCCGTATTACCACTGAGTGCCTTATGCATGAACTGAGATTGAAACTGAACCACGTGTCAGACTCTTTCTTAGTATGCTAGCACATGCTTGAATGATTTGGAGCGAGTGACCGACGAGTTTCTAATTTAACTGAATCTTCAACTCAACAATAAGGAGCCTGGAATCGTCACCAAGGGAAAGCGTGCCTAAGTACACGCTTCAGGTTTTAGCCCTCTCAGACCATGGCATCTGAGGAGTTAAATGTCCGCTGTCGGCATTACCGCCAATCGTGGACATTAGCTGCAGGTGTCTGCTGTATGAAACAGCAGGTACTCGGCAGCTATGACACGCGCTCCACTCTGGAAGCCATGGGCGTCATGTTTAAAGACTCGACATACGCCGTACATGTACATGTTGGGAAGGGGTTAAACCCTGGAACCAGAAAAGTAAATGAAAAAACATTTAATCGTTAAAGCTGCTTGTCGGGGTACGTTTGAGCCAAGGCAACATTTTTTACAGTCTCAATGACATCAAGACTTTTTGGCACTTTTCCTTAGAACTGGGCTGCTGCTAGTTTGACTGACTTGCTCTTTCAAAACAGCGGAACATAGGATAAGCGTCTCCACAGAAAGAGCACTCATGGCTATATGTATATTTACGCAACCATTTACAAGAAGCATCATTAAAAGCACAGTAAACCCTGCATTATGACTAGGTCTGTACCAGGGCGGACTGGCCATAGACCCTACAGGGAAATTTGCTGGTGGGCTGATGACCAGGGGTCCACTTGAGCCCCTCTCATGGCCGCCGGCTGGGTATATCATGATCTAATGCTCTCAGCATTAATTAATGTAGGAGCATCAGACACCGGCTGACGGCTAAAGGTACCCTCCTTAATTCAACTGCATTGCCGTCCTCAGGACAGTGATACAGTTGAATGCTGCAGTGGGGACAGCAGCGTGTTGTGCTGTACTGTTGAATTTGATTCTTCTGGGGCACTATTTTGCTGGCCCTGCCTACTTGTGTTGCCCTGCCTTCTGTTAATATGGACCCGCTTACAACAAGGGGCTACTTTTATGTTTTTTTTCCACTTGAAGTTCCCACTCCACCCCTGAGCTGTACGCTGTGGTAACAATAAGTTGAGCCATAGCCTGTGTCCTTAACCCCCATACCGTATGTCAGGGCTGGCCAACCTGAGGCTCTCCAGCTGTTGTAAAACTACAACTCCCACCATGCCCTGCTGTAGGATGATAGCTGTAGGCAGACTGGGCATGCTGGGAGTTGTAGTTTTGCAACAGCTGGAGAGCCGCAGGTTGGCCAGCCCTGCCGTATGTGATTTGGGTGAATTGCTAATTTTTGTCTAGACAGTTCATTAGAATTGTACCAGGCCATAACACCCAAATTCCATGGTGGTACAATGTCGACATGTTGGAACAATCCTCAGCATTTTGCTGGAAAACTTTCACCTAGAACAGCAGAATAAAAACAGAAGGCCTGCAGCCAACTGTTAAATGACAGAGGCACTCTGTGCTTCCTTTCATCTTCAGCCTTATCTTTCTTCTCAAGAAAACTAAATGATCTTTCACTGACTAAAGGAAACACAATATGTCAGTAAAATCATTGCACCACATGCAATCATATTAACACTTAAAGGGGTTGTGCCACAAAACCCATTCTTCAAACCAGCACCTGGATGTGAATATTTTTGTAATTGCATGTAATTAAACATTTAGTATAGCCACTGAATTATGCAATACTGTATCTGTATAGCGCCATCTGCTTTTTGTCTTTGCCATATTTCTTGTCCACCTCACTGAGGTAGCCGCACGTGCTCACTTTAAATCTTCAACTTCCACCAGCCATATGTATTCTTAGAATCTGTGGTAGTTAAAGGGAACGAGCTACAGCAGAAAGGACGCACACCCTGAGCTGCCAGCCTGACAATCTAGCAGAACAATTGGAGCACTGAATGGGGATTTCTCTGGCTACATGTGAGGTACAGGGCTGGTTCTAGCTTTGTTATAAATAGATTGTCATGTACTAGTATACTATTGTCATGTACTAATATACTATTATGTATGATTTTCATTTTTCATGGCATAAGCCCTTGAATTCATAAAGAGGTCAAGTGAATTCACAAGGAATTACCTCCTTAATACATGTCTGAGACACATCAGCAAACTGTGAAGTAGCTGTAGATAAGTGACCTGGTTGAGAACTGGTGGACACACTATGTGGCAGAACCCAAAGACCAGCCACTGGACTAACTGAAGCTTTAGACATAACTTGTGTCATAAATCCAATAAACTCTATAACCTGTTCCCCACCTGCCTTACGACTATATACGTCGGTGGTCAGGACTTTAAAGGGTTTCTGTCACCAGATCTGGGCATATTAAACAGGATGACATTTGCAATGTGCAAATGTCACCTGATGCCCAATCTGGTATTAATTTTTCTATAGGTGCCCCCGTTTTTGATAAAAATCATGTTTTATTTTATGCTAATTAGGCTTACTAGGTGCAAGGGGCGGTTACCTCGCACCTAGTAAGCTCCGTTTGCCCACCCGCGGTCACGCCTACCTTGACTTGATTGACAGGGCCAGGCAGCTTGTTGGATCCTCTGCCGGCCCTGTGCTCCATTCAAATCCCGCGCCTGCGCCGTGCGGAATAAAAGCGGCGCAGGCGCAGTGAGCGGCGCTGGCCGCCGGGCTCCCGGCTACCTCACTGCGCCTGCGCCGATGACGTGTGACGTCATCGGCGCAGGCGCAGTGAGGTAGCCGGGAGCCCGGCGGCCAGCGCCGCTCACTGCGCCTGCGCCGCTTTTATTCCGCACGGCGCAGGCGCGGGATTTGAATGGAGCACAGGGCCGGCAGAGGATCCAACAAGCTGCCTGGCCCTGTCAATCAAGTCAAGGTAGGCGTGACCGCGGGTGGGCAAACGGAGCTTACTAGGTGCGAGGTAACCGCCCCTTGCACCTAGTAAGCCTAATTAGCATAAAATAAAACATGATTTTTATCAAAAACGGGGGCACCTATAGAAAAAAATACCAGATTGGGCATCAGGTGACATTTGCACATTGCAAATGTCATCCTGTTTAATATGCCCAGATCTGGTGACAGAAACCCTTTAAATATCACACAGCTCCGTACACACAAAAGTAAAAAAAAAGTTAAGGTGGTTAGAATATGGCACTGCAAAGAAAAACTACAAAGTTTTTATTTTTATTCAGTTTTAAAACACAAAAAACTATACATATATGGTATCAGGTCAGTTTTACTGCATAGGAAACGCTGTAAAAACAAAACCCATAAACCTGTGTCGGAATTGTGTTTTTTTTTATAATTCCACCCCATTTGGAATTTTTTCCTGCTTCCCACTACATTATATGCAACCGTAAATGGTGCCATTAGAAAGTACAACTTGTCCTGCACAAAACAAGCCCTCATACAGCTACAGTATGCAAATGGAAAAATAAAAAAAAGTTGTGACTTTGGGAAGGCTGGGAGGAAAAATGAAAATGAAAAAATGGAAAATCACCCGCTCATTAAGGGCTCTTTCACACAAGTGTGTCTCTTGCGGGAATCATGTTCTATGTGAGATAGGGATCGTGCGGTCTGGACTACAGAAGCACACGGCACTATTATGATTGATAACACTGTGTGTCTCTGTTTGACCTTTCTGTAACCGAATCAGGGCTCATGCACATGATCGAGCCATGACGGATGCTGGCCGAGTGTGTTTCGCAATTAGCGGAATGGAACGAGTGACCCATGATAGAAATGCCTATTCTTGCCCCCAAACAGACAAGAATAAGACATGTTCTATTTTTTATTTTTTTTGCAGGGCCACAGAATGGAGCAACGGTTGCGGACAGCACACAGAGTGCTATCCACATCTTTTGCAGCCCCATTGAAGTGAAAAATTCAGATGTGGACTCAAACAACGGTTGTGTGCGTCAGCCCTTATACTGTCAGCTTTATGTCAGTATGATTCCG
Source organism: Rhinella marina (assembly GCA_900303285.1). Classification (NCBI taxonomy): domain Eukaryota; kingdom Metazoa; phylum Chordata; class Amphibia; order Anura; family Bufonidae; genus Rhinella; species Rhinella marina. The sequence continues at coordinate 259,660 of ONZH01014530.1, forward strand.
TTACATAAAGGTCAGGCAGAGGCACACAGCATTATCAAGCATGATAATGCCGTACACTTCTATAGTCCAGACTGCACAATCCCTCTCTCACATGGAGCATGGTTCCGACAAGGGACTAGCTTGTGTGTAAGAGCCGTTAGGGGTTAATAAAGACAGTAGTGGTTAGCACTGGTACCTTGCAGCGTGTCTGTGTGGGTTGTGTCTGTGTGGGTTTCCTCCGGTACTCCGGTTTCCTCCCATGCTCCAGAGACATACTGATAAGGAACTTAGATTGTGAGCTCTATTAGAGGCAGCAAACAATGATAATCTCTGTACAGTGCTGCGGAATGTGGGCAATGATAATCCCAATTCCGGCAAAGACCGTTGTTGACCAATTGTAACTGGTGCTGAAGATGCCATTGCTGGAACTTGAAAAGTTCATCCCTCCTGCTGCTGATGTTGCACAGCTACAGGAACTTCATCTTTAGTTAGCTCCTCTACTTCTGCTCAGCTGACCTACAATTCTCCGCCCTTCAACCTGATGACATTGCTCTGGCACCATCCCTATGTCTTTAGCTGCTATGAGGAGGCAGTGTGTAGGCACTACAGCTCTTCCTCGTAGTCTTCACTGGGACTTCCCACTGTGTTCCTCCTGGCTCCACAATTGCAGACTTCTAATGTCCAGCTCTGTTCTGTGCCAGACTTCAGCTGGCACTTCAGAGGAAAGCTGCACCTCTGTCCCTGGTTATGGCTCGTGCAGACATGTTTTCTCTGCTCTCTGAATAAGCTACCACAGGAGGTCTTCCATAGTGCTGGTCCAGAAGATTCTTTCCCACTAAACTTTATTAAACAAAATGACATCACCTACACACAGGCAGCCATGTGAATACACACAGTGATCTAGTTACTGTAATAACCACAACAAAAATTATTATTCCACCACTAGTACTTTTTACTTATCACATGGATGTGTCCTGTATGCTAACCCAGCACATGCATTTCATGTAAAACTGATGTTTACTGAATGTCAGGGATTATATGATATGAAGAGATTGATGCCATGTTTCAGTTAGGCCATGGATGCATTACATAGGACTGATAAATGGGCTATACCATTCTATTGCATATAGAGATCAACCACCTGATATAAGAAATAAATGGCAGCAGAATTTTGAATATGACTATATTGGAAAATTGTATAATTTCTTATTATATATTTAAATAAATGAAAAGCCCTGGAACACCACTTTCAGTGTACTAATCTACTGAGACGGCTCCAGCAAATGTGCATTACATATATGAACAGCTCAGAGAATGCACATGGGCTAGTGATTTTTCCTATAGTTAAACCAGCAGCTCCAAAATATATATAAGAAAGGGGCACAGATGTACACTACCTTGGCTGCAACACAATGAGTAGCAGCACACTGCTTAATGCGCAAAGTCACAGGTGAACGATGAATACATGAAATTGTAAACTGCATTACAGTTAAAAAAAGTAGAAGCTTGGCATATTTTTGATCAAGAATATGATGGTCCATCTACCAGCGACAAGGTGGCTTCTAACAGATGGGACCTACTCCAACCGTCATTTCTCTACTGGGCTTTTGGCCTACAAGTTTCTAGGCAAAGTAGAATCCAGCTATGAGATACTCTGATTAAAAGCACCAGGTAGATTGGCAGGAGTGCAAGGTTCACAGGGGACAAAGAGCTTATACTTTTCATATAGTAAGTACAGCAGTAATGCAGTTTACACTTTCATGTATTCATGATTCACCTGTGACCTTGTGCATTAAGCAGTGTGCTGATAGATAGATAGATAGATAGATAGATAGATAGATAGATAGATAGATATTAAATGCGGATAAATTATTTTAAATGTCTTACTCAAACAGAATGACAAGTTGTCTTTTTATCTGTGCCATGAACTAGCTAATAAGCTAGTTAATAAAGTCATGTGATCACAGCAGCCTGGGTTCTGATTGTAGAAGCAATGTCTTTCTCTCTCTCTCTCTCTCTGTCTGCAGTGGGAGGAAAAGGATGGCGAAGTGTGATGTGAACCAGCAGGCTTGTAGAGACGGTGACTGGACTGCAGCTCCATTGTACTTATGTGTAACATTGCAGACAGGGGCAGAAATCCACTTCCTATTGGTGAATTAGGTGGCTGTAGCATTCGAACTCTGGAAGGAAAAGCTCCAGAGAAGTTCTGCACTTTAGGAGCTCAGAGGTCAGGGAAGGCTTCATGGTTTCCTTGAGGTACGGTTTAAGCAGATGGATGTTGTTATCTTACACATCAGAAAAATTTCAAGTGGTGTTTATAGTGAGAACAGCTTCAGACTTGTAGCCGCTACCCTAAGATTATATGTGAAGGATTCCAGAAAAATGATAGAACAGATTTACACTAATAGCAACATGTCTTCTAAACCTTCACATATCAATAATCCTCACGTGAATCCTACTTTTTATTATAGCTCCTTAGCATAATGTTTTTCAGTTGATGCTGAAGAAGAATAAGAGAAACAGAAAGAAGGGGATAAAAAGAGACATAAGGAGAGGGAGACAGAAAGAATGTAAGTGGAAAATGGGTAGCTAATGCCTCGGCCTGGGAGGAGTGGAGCGGAGGATGAAAGTGGTAGTGGCTGTTATGCTTTATTATGTATTGTATTATGTTATGTTGTGTTTAGGCCGTTCATTCCAGCAGAGAAGGTGTGGTTGGCAAGAAGAGGGCTAACCACCCTGTCCCTCCCCTCTTGGTAGAAGTGGGCTGGTTCTGCTTCGTGCCAGGAGGGGGAGTTCCTGGAGAGATAATGAAGGAGATAAGAAGAACATGTCAGAGCTCCTATGCCTAAGGCCTGTTATTCCACTCTCCTCTGAGACCTCACAGACACGGCTGCAGGTGAGAGAAACATGTTAGACACCCATTAACTATAAAAACCACCAGGCCATACTAACTTCAAACCTTTGTCACACAGTGGATACCTATATCCACAAGTACCTGCAAGTGCCATTAAATTGCCAGACAACCTGACACCATACCTCCTCATGTGGTACCAGAAACTACACTTTGTCCCAAATACTAATGGTAGCCTGTCACATAATGGAGTGTTCTTCTGTGAGAAATGGTGCCAGAAGTTGTGCATAAGCTTGAAAGTGTAGCAGGAGTGTCAGAAGCAGAGCACATTCCCCTGAGGGGAACACACCAAAGATGGAACCAGGACCAAAATCACAGAACGAATATTGAAGCCAGATACCTGCCTGAAACAAATAACATTGGTAAAGTAAACTTTGTTGTTTAGTTGTGTACATTCCTACTCTTGTCTATATTCCATGCACCATCAAAACAACCTGCATCCGTGGTCAGTTATTTCCATGGGAGATACACGACATATATAAATGGCAATTACATGATAACGATAAACAGTTTCTTAAAGGACATTCATACATCCCTTTACGTAATGGGAGAAGGAGTAACACATTGTCCATACCACCCAACTTTTAGGATGGTCAAAAAGACACAACACATTGTGTGAAAGAACTAATTACTGGCTGAGTGGGGTCATGACTGCAGCTAATGATTGGTTGAGCAAAATTCATAACCATTTTGTGCCATGTTGAGACAGTAGCAGGAGATGGAGTGCAATGGGGAACCAGCACTGTCAAAAGTACAGCGGCAATGGATTGGTCAGGTGGGTGTAAATTCTATTATTTCTTTACAGCATGTGTAGACTTTTTTTTATGTGCGGGAATACCCCTTTAAATATCAGCACAAAAATCATCTAATTATAGACATTTTAAGGTCCAAGTTACATCAAATAATGAAAGGATACATACGTTGAGGTCTAATATAAAGGTAGGAACCACTCAGATAGTTTCTGGAACAGTTTACTAAGTTTATTAAAGGGATTATGCCATGAATAATGATATCATCATATAGTGCATGCCAATCTCTTTCTAATAAAGCTAGAACCAGCCCTGTACCTCACATGGGCCCAGAGATCTCCACATTCATTGCTTGCTAGATTTATATCAAGCTGTAGCTCTTTCCCTGTAACTGCCACAGCTAGATATGGCGGGTGAACATTTAAACTGAGCGTGTGCAACCACTAAAATAAGGTGTACAAGAAATAAGGAAAAGAATAAACAGCAGTTGGAGGTATACAGATACATTTTATTGAATAGCTTAGTGATTATACAGTATATGCAATTATATAAAGTATTCAGATCCAGTGCTGGTTTGAAAAATGTAGAATATTATTATTGGCACATCTCAAGGCACATTTATTTTAAGGGTCAAAAAGACCTTTAAAGGGCATCTGTCACCAGGATCAACCCTATTAAACCAGACATACTGGCTGGTAGAGATCATCATGCTGATTAAAACTGTATCTTTCTTTTGTCTGTATGTTAAACAGCTGCAGAGAAATCAGCATTTTTATTCATATGCAAATAAGCAACTTGAGCACTCAGGGGCGGGGCTAAATTTTCTAAGCACTGCTATGTAACAATCTCTGTGCTCTGCACACACCCCCTCCCATTGACTGACAGGGCTAAACAGTAGGTTGAGGGCAGAGCTGTGTCCAGGAGCTCTGTGCTAGCATGTAAATCACATACACTATATCTTCACCACACTGAGATCTGCTCAGAAAGCTAATACACATATTACTGCTGTATTCATAGTCAGAATATATTATATGGACACTGGTTACCTTATAAGCCTAGAAAGGATATATTTCTATATGTGGTAATGTTGTAGCTTGGTGGTTAAGTGGTTGGTTTTGTATGTAGAGATCCTTCGTTTGAATCTTGAGAGAAACTTCAATTTTTTTTTTCAGAAATTATTTTTCTTCCACATTTATACCATAAGAAAAGTCTACAGTATGTCTTTATTATATTTAGAAAGCTGATAAATATTACTGGTTTCTTTATAATAATATATTGTGTCTGTGAATAAACCAGTAATAGGTTTTAGCAAAAAACAAAACAAAACACTTTTCTCAATATAGTAAGGCCTTATTATATATTATTTGGTACATAAATAATATGGTTTGGAATAAAAAAAAAAACATATACCTTTTCTGGGATTTGAACCTGTGATTTCTTTTATGGAGGACAGAAAACTATACCACTAAGCTATAAAATCACCTGCTAGAAGTTTGTGGTGTTTTTATGCTTATGACCTAACATACATTACTGGTGTCTTTATAATCATATATTCTGCCTTTAAATAAAGCAGTCTACTCACAATACATGCTAGTTGAAGCTGCATAGGGCACACAACACAGCTTCTCACACCAAATCCTTTTCCTTAGAACTACATCTGCCCAGCATCCTGCTTACAATCTACAATGATGATTTTTATAACTATAGCTTGCAGTCAGCCTCTTTTAGCGATAAGTGGGTTTGTAGATCATTATCTGCATCATTCTCATCTGCAGAATAGGTGGCAGTTACAAGTGCTTAAGAGTAGCATACCCACCATCAGATTACAACAGGAACATAAGAATATACAGTAATTCAGTTCAGGTACAAGTATCTGCATGTGCGACGGCAGCTAAGTTTCCATTGAAAGTTTCTGAGCCCCAGCAGCAGAAGTGTCTACATCCCAGTGTTGAGCATTTATGAACATTTGTCTGAAATGTCTGTGTTCTTGGCTTTTGCTCCAGGAAACAATTACTGAGCATAAACATGATTCTAATGTTTGTTAATATCTTGGAGCTGAAAGATAAAGTGCTAACGTTTGTTATTCCGGGAATATAATATTATCTTCAGCCGTATCACGAAAAGGAACATTTTGTAGTGCTTGTAAAAGACGGTCAAGGGTTCTGCTTTGGACAAAGATCATATTGGATGATCAGACGATAATCAGAAGATTTTACTTTTCTTTCTTCACAGTCAGTGGCAAAAATGCTTGATGGTACACAAAAAGGCACAGACCTCTAGAACTTGGCAGTCCACAATTTAACATACTCCCACACACTGTCGGTGTAAGTGTGAATGTGATATCAGTGTCGATGTAGTGTCAGTGTTGGCATGGATATGGATTTAGGCTAGTTTCACACTAGCACTAAAATCTTCCGTCAGGCTGTTCCAGAAGAGGAATAGCATGCTGGAGTTCATTGTATCCGGTATAGCCACTTACTACCTATCCCTACCAGAGCCCATTGACTATAATGGGACCCTGCATGGATTGGGCTTGTTTCCAGCATAATGCCAGAAACAGGTAGCAGCATTGTGGATTTGGGAGACGCGTGCGTATAGTATCGGTGTTGGTGTGGCTATGGATTGAATGTCAGCTTGTACAGTGGGGAAAAAAGTATTTAGTCAGCTAAATACTTTTTCCCCCACTGTATGTGGTATTAGTGTTGGAGTGGATGTGATGTCAGTGTGGAGGTAGACTAAGGGATCCTGCACACGGCCATTGTCTGGCCATACCTGTATTGCAGCACCAGTTGTTTGTTCACCGCATCACAGATGCTGACCTATTCACTTGAATGGGTCTGCAATACGGAAGGTGCGGAATGGAGGCATCGAACCCCACAGAAGCACTACGAAGTGCTTCTGTGGGTTTCCCTCCATGCCTCCACACCACAAAAAATAGAACATGTTCTATTTTTTTGCGGTGTGGACGGATCATGGACCCATTCAAGTTGAATGGATCAGCATCTGCTGCAGAAACCGCAAATTGCGGTCCCCAATCCCCGGAACGACCGGGCAACTGCCGTGTTAAAGAGCCATAACAGTAAATGATTATTATATAGGACATAATGAATATATAAGACATAAATATTATGTAGAACATGAAATTTATAAAGAAAGTGAGAGTAATATGGTGATCAGAAGTGCCCTTGCCACTTTTACAAGAATATTTGCATTTTTGTTCCATCGCTATGGGTTGCTGTTGACCCCGTTGAACTGTTGAAATGTTACATTACTGATTACTAATACTGAATATACCAGTAATGCTGTAATTTACATGATATGCACTTAAAGAGGACCTTTCACCACTCCTGACATACCTGGTTTAATATCTTTATGCATTCCCCATGTAATAGCAATTCTGGAACATCTATTCTTATGGCTCTATGGTGTGCAAGTTATGAACGAATGGCTAGCAGTCTGCAGTAAGGGTACAGAGGGGTGATAACAAGTTGAGGGTGTGTACCTGCACAGACTAACAATGGCAGCACTGATTGGATAGAGTGAGTCTGTGCAGGTACACACTCTCAACTGTTTACCACCTCTCTGTACCCATACTGCAGACTGCTAGCAATTCATTCATAACCTCTAGGAGAAATAATAAAGGAATGACACATCATAGAGCCATAAGAATAAATGCTCTAGAACTGTTATTACATGGGGAATGCATGAAGCTATTAAAACAGGAATGTCAGGAGTGGTGAAAAGTCCTCTAATTTCCAAGGGGCAGACTGGGAACTTAAAGTGGCCCTGGGAAAAAATACTGAAAGTGGTCCCGTTTTCTAGTCGGGTCCAAATTGATGTAAGGCATGTCCAACACAAGTGTGGGGGGGGGGGGAGCAGCAAAACCATATTGTGGCACATTATACCACCCCAACAGAGCCAAATACCACAAATGCCCCGAGCAGCACAAAATACATCCCCAAGAATTCTACTAGCTGGCCGTGAGGAGGGCTCAGGTAGCTCCGTGGGCATTGGCCCACAAGTAAATTTCCTTGTAAAATCTATGATCCGCCCCTGCTAATTTCATACTCAGTTTGACGAATAGTCCAATATGAACATGTCTGTCAGTATAATCAACCCTATTAAACCATCCATACTGCCTGGTAGGGTTCACCATGCTGAGTTAAATGATCCCTTAGTAGTTTGTAATTTGTGGCCTAGTTTTCAACAAATATCCACTTTATTCAGTATGCTAATCAGGTGTTCAGAGCACCGTGAACCCAATGCTGAGATGTGAACTGCGTATGCGCAGATTCAGCTTTCAGTGACTTATGCACAGTTCCGATCAACATTGGGAAAAGGTGGGGAATTTAGACCATTAGGAGTAGTAGTGATAGAACAGATATATCCACTACATTTAATGATTCAGCAAGACTCCAATCTCCTTACCTTTAGCGCTCAAAGACCCTTTTGAATCCAAAAAAGAACAAACTGGATGGATTTTCAGAAAGGCTATGTAAAAATGCTCGGATATATTAGAAGCACCCTCCGCTGAGTCTAAGATAAGATGGCGGAATGGGTCCTGTCATCTGCGAATCATACAGACCACATAAGAAAGACTGCATGCTGTGCAGTGGTCACAGTACACACCATATTTGGTATTACATGTTATTAATCGTTTTATATCACGGTTAAGATCATCTGCAGTGCCAGATTATTTATTTCTTGAGATCATGCTTAGTGATGGATATTCCCTAATGTCGGGTATCTTTTGGCTGACAATCCACAGCCTTGTTATGTAATATACTTTAGTTTCTCATCTTAAAATAGTGCAGACTGAAATTCCTCACTGAATATCGCTACAAAAACAGGGACATTGCTGCCAAATAGTTCCTTCTGCTTTTTCAGTAACTGCTAAGTATTCCTATTATATTAGCCTGACCAACAATCAGACATGCATATCCATATATTTGTTGTTCCTGAAAAAAATTGTTGGGCTGCATACAGCTCAGGGCACAGACCAGAAGACAGCCTGGGGAGTTCTAAAAAAGGGCATTTTTGTACTGGCACACCTAATAAGGGGGACACTATAGGTACATTAGTTCTACTAGGGGCACTAAAATGGGGTATTTTTTCTTCTGGCACACGTTATAAGGGGTATTTTTGTACTGTCACACAAAAGGGGGCTTTTTTTGCACCAGGGAAATGCTGGAAGTTGTAGTTCTCTCCTCTTATACCTCTGATATCACATAATAAAAGACTGGACATTATGGGAGTTGTAGTCCTCTTCTCATATACCTCTACCTTCTGTAATTCCCTCTGATATTACATAAAACAGCCAAGGCATGCTGAGAGTTGTGGTCCTCTTCTCTTTTACCTCTTCCCTGTAATGTCCTCTGATATCACATAATTGCCTGGACATGCTGGGAGCTGTAGTTCTATCCTTTTATGCCTCCTCCTCCTTTAATGTCATCTGATATCACATAACAATAGTCTGGTCATGCTGGGAGTTGTAGTCCTCTCCTTTTATAGTTCTTTCCTGTAGTGTTCTCTAATATCACATAATAACAGTCAGCACATGTTAGGAGTTGAAGTCCTCTCCTCTAATAACTCCTCCATGTAATGTCCTCTGATATCACAGAAGAGTCCTTCTTTTGGAGGGACAGTCCCTCTTTTTTACCCAAGTCCCTCTGTCCCTCTTTGCTCCATAAATGTCCCTCTTTGCTCCATAAATGTCCCTCTTTAAGATCTAAGGAATAGTTTTCATTATTGAATTTACAATATTGACCCAGAAACTGTTTGGTTCTTATCTGTATATTAAAACCATCCTTGTATATTATTTCATTATTTGATTCAATTTGAATTTTAAAAATTTCTAATAGATAAAACTATTGAAGCATATAAATATGCATGAAAAATGAATCTATTGAGCAATGTGTTCATCTTTGAATGTCCAAAATGTTGGGAAGTATATAATAACAGTCTGAACATGCTGGGAGTTATAGTCCTCTCCTCTTATACCTCCTCTCGGTACTGTCCATTACAATCTCTTGGAGGCAGCAAGGACAGGCGTTAAATATCACAGTAGTCGGCAAGTTTAGTGAGTAAAAATATCATTTTATAGATTTCTAGTGTAATTTGGCTGACACTGGTATACAGATTATTGTTTCCATTCTGTGTGTTGTATCATCACCCACTGTCCCGAGTATCATGTCCTCCTATTGGGGGTGAGATGTCCTCTTTTTTGGGGTTATGAAAGTGGTCTCCCTACTGCCAGTACACACACTCAATGATAATGACTCCTGTGTAAGCCCAGGTGAGGCCCAGCCAGTAGTGCATGTCTGTCATCCATTACGGCCCAGGCCTCATTCCCCGGCCCTGCTCTCTCCAACAGGCGCAATGCACATTGCCTGCAGGACTGAATAGAAGAGCGCATGTGTTGAGGATGATCCCCCGTCTACTCATCCCAGCAGCTGCCATTACATTACTGCATAGCGCCTGCTGGGGAGAGCAGGATGTGCTCAGCTTATTGGGAGAATGCGGCTAGGTGAATATTAATGATTTATATTTTATTTACACCACTGGTATTAGGGGTAACACTACTGTGCGGGGGCATTAAGAGGGAATACTACTGTGTGGAAGGATTTAGGGAGTATAAATACTGTGTGGGAGCACTAAGAAGGCATGACTGAGTGAGTGGGGGGTTTTGGCAAGTGTGGGTGGTCTTGACTAGCCATGGGAGGGGAGGTGCCTGTTCAAAAAAATTCTGTGGGGCCCAGCTTTTTCTAGTTATGCCCCTGATGGGATGTGATTAGATACAACATGATCATATAGGACATGATGAACATGAAATGGCGTTCACATCACAAGTCAGAACACTTCATATATGGGTTAGAGCTTACACTTTGGAAACTGTATTAATTAAGGGGCTTCACTGAAATACAAAGCTTACAAACCCGAAGAACCTTATTCAGTAGTTCTTGCTTATTCCAAACTCAACAAAAAAATGGACTTCATGAAAATCAAAGACAGGTCACATAGACCAGATTCCCACAGAGGAAACACAATGCTCTCTTCCTTGTGACATTCACTTGAACTGCAATAGCAGGCACAACCATTAACAAGGGGGTGCTGTTTAACAGCCATGTTGTTTTAATCTCATACACCACATTAATCTATTAGCAGTTACCAGATATTTAGGCGGTCATTTATCAAACAGAAAGACGCCTAAATTTCTGACTTCTCCCCGCTCACGCCAGGTCTAAAAAAGGGGCATGGTTGGTAAGGGAACCTAACCATTTTCTACGTCTGATTTAGGCATAGAAAATGGTCTAAATGTAAGACAGCTAGGAAGTTGTCTTACATTTAGAAGTGGCGGATTCTCTGACGAAGTTATGTAGAGGCCTGTGTGTCTTCATATCTCCGGCTGATCCACAGCCAGGTATTGGGGTTATTATGACCAGCATCTAAAATGCCAGTCTTAATACATGTGCCTCTTAGTCTCTATGTGGCCCATACGTACCCCGAAGATAATCTGTAGGCAATGATAAATCTGATAAAATACTTGCAGTGTTATCCCCATGGTCCTTCATCTTAAGCTCGCTAATAATTACAAACACAACTTTTATTTCTACAGTGTCAGGAATATGAAAGAAATAAACATCATAAACTAGTAAAGACATATAATGTAAAGGAAAAATAATCCACGGATATCTGTAACTCCGTGCAGGACACCAAGGAATTCAGCCAGCATCGGACTGTATAAATGATGATGATCCTGCTGCCAATTACCACTTACAGCTCTGCTATGTAAAGAATCCTAGTATTCACATTATGAGGACGTCTCTGCATATAGCAAGGTTTAGGGTTCACTGAATAAACTGACTAATGAATCTTAACTCCAGCTCTTTCTCTATTGGGGTCTTTAAATCTCATTACATATATAAAGGTTAAAGGCCCTTTTAGACGGGCCGATAAAGTCTCCCTGAACGAGCGCCGATCAGCGACATCGGCGCTCGTTCAGGGAGCCTTTACACGGCCCGATGAATCGAGCGCCGGGCCGCACGAGTGATCGCTGTATCGCTCGTGCGGCCTGGAAGCTCCATGCTGTCAGGCGCACATCGCCTGTTTACACAGGGCGATGTGCGCCCGACAGATCGGATCTTTTGGTTTTTACAAAAGATCCAATCAGCCGACGAACGAGCGTTTTGCTCGTTCGTCGGCTGATTAGGGCCACTTTTACACGGGCCGATTATCGGCACTAGCGTTCCTAGGAACGAATTTTCGGCCGATAATCGGCCCGTGTAAAAGGACCTTTAGTCTTCTCTCCATGACCCAACACAATCATCTTCTCCTCTGTGTTTATATGGTAGGTTTGGTTCTCAGTGACAACGAGAAGAAAATAAAGGAAAGAAAAGAACCTGGCAGGATCCTGGGGATTTGGGTAAAAGATACGATACAGCCTACATACTGAAGTGTTCTGCAGCATTAAAAATGCCAGATGAGACCCAGGTAAAGCTCAGTAATAAGGTGTCCATCACAGTACTTCAGTTATCTTGTCTTCTTCCTTCTCATTTATAGTCATAGCCTTGATATCAGGCACAGAATGGTTTCTGGCCACATAGACAATGGTGTACCATGCTCTCCTCTGGATATTCCTAAATTTGGAAACAAAGTTTTCATTAGTCACTAAATAAAGTAAAGGGTTGATGGCACTGTTCATAGCCGCCAGTCCTCTGGTCACTTGATAAGATATATATACATTCTTTAAACTTCGGGTGCATGTTCCCCTGAGCTGCCAGACCCTGGAAAGCAAATTGAGGTTCCGAAATATATAGTATGGGAAGAAGCAGACGGCAAACAGGATCAAGATGATAAACACTTGTTTAATGCTTCTGCTCTTCAGGTTTGGGTCCACATTTTTGTTTTTTGTAAGCACATTTAGGACCCGGGTGTAACAAGTCATGATGATGAGGAAAGGGATAAAGAACCCTGTGATTGTGATGCTCAAAGTGTAGGGTGCATAGGATTCCAAGTGCTCGTTGATTGTCGAGTCGTGGCAGTATGTGTCATTTATCATGGCATTGGTATAGTAGAGGTTAGGTAAGATCTGAATGATGACCAATATCCACATGAGAATGCTGATGTACATTGAAGGACGCAAGTTCTGAAAGCTGCCCATCATTTTCATTGGGTGTACTATTCCTAGGTAGCGCTGAACACTGATGCACGTGAGAAAGGTGATACTCGCGTACATGTTAATGTGGAAAAGGAGACGTGCAAGGCGGCAGAATCCATAGCCAAACATCCAAACACCTTCACTGAGGTAGTAGGACACAAAAAATGGCAATGTCCCCACATAGAGAAGGTCAGCGATGCCAAGGTTCAACACAAAGACGTTCAGTGATGTCCATTTCTTCCAGTTCATGCACAGATTCCACAGACCAAACACATTGCCTAATAATCCAACTACGAAGACAATAAGGTAAACTGAAGATAAAAACTGAAAAGTGAAAGTCTTGTTGACGTTACAATGCGAGCTAATGTTGAAGTTTCCAGCAGTTATAGGTGACTCAAAGAAGTCCTCTTCCATAATGGAGTGTGGAAGGAGCTCTAGATGAAGTAGACATGCGGCTGCAGATGTAGACCCTCACTAGTCAGCATGAAGAGCACTGTGCTTCTGCTGGAGTACAGCGACCTGACATCTCGCAGCTGAGAACAGCCCCTCCCTCCACTAAACTGTGTGACTTCTCTCGGCACACTCCTGGCTGTCTCATGGTGCTGCCCACACTTTGCGGACACTTTCAGTTTAGTCTTTCAGGACTGAAATAACATATGTTATGCAGACACTTATGTCTCTTGGGAAGCAAAGAAACCACTGCCCATTTATTTGGCCAATAAATGAATGCTGCATGAGACAAGCCTCCTGCATCATGCCTGTCATACATCTCCTAATGTGACCACAGGAAAAGAGCAGCAAGTTCTGAGCACTACACATAAGGCCCAGTATTACTCCCTCAGCAACCCTTTTCATCTTGGAAGAAGAAGTCAGAGAGGGTCCTGGAGAGCCCTCCAGGTCAGGGCTATAACTAGAAAAGACTGGGCCCCACAGCAAATTTTTTAACGGGCCCCCCACCTCCCGAGCAATTTCCCTGTAACCCCTCCACAACTCTTCTCCCATGGTTAGTCAGGTTAGTTATGCCTTCTTAGTGCTCCCACACAGTAGTTATACACCCCTAAGTCCATCCACTACTTCATACTGTAGTACTCCCTCTTAATGCCCCTACACAATAATGCTCCCCCTAATATACTGTAAGTGAAAGCCCCCAAGTGGTGTCAATAAAATAGAAATCAGTAATAGTCATCTCCCGATGAGCTGAGCACATCCTGCTTTCCCCAGCACGTGCAATGCTGGGATGAGTAGACGAGGACAGGGAATGATCCTCGGCCCATGCGCTCTTCTACTCAGTCTTGCAGGCAATGTCACTGCAGGCAATGTCTGCTGGAGAGAGCATGGCCCAGGCTGTAATGGATGACCCCCATTTTTGGCCTGGGCCTTGTCTGAGAACACACACAGTGGTCATTATTACAGTGTGTATGCACTGACAGTAGGGGGGGCATTTTCATAACCACAAAAAGGAGGAAATCACACCTGGGACAGTGGGTGACGATACACAGAATGGAAACCGTAATCTATATAACAGTGTCAGCCAAATTACACTACAGATCTTTAAGATAAATGATTGTTTTACTCACCAAACGTAGCCCCTACTTGCAATATTTAACGCTTTTCCTCACTACCTCCGAAAGTTTGCTATTGGACATTACAGGGAGGAGGTATAAGATGAGAGAACTACAACTGCCAGCATGTCCAGGGCATTGTTATGTGATAACAGAAGACATTACATTAGGAGGTATAGGAGGAGGGAACTACAACTCCCAGCATGTCCCAGCTTTTATTATGTGATATAAGGACATTACAGGAGAAAGAGGTATAAGAGGAGGGAACTACAACGCCCAGCATGTCCATGCAATTATTGTGTGATATCAGAGGACATTACAGGGAGGTGGCATAAGAGGAAAGAACTACAACTCAATTTTCCTGGTTGAATCCAAGTTTCTTCACCTTCTTCTCCTCCACATAGAGCTTAAAGGCTATGTACACCTTTATGATTGTATGTTAAAAATCAGTTTTTCAATTGGCCTTTATTAAAAATATTGCAGTCTATTTCTCCCCTGACCGCTACAGCATAAAGGGGGCATTTAGGGGACTGGGTGGGATTAGATGTTTAGTTATATTCTGGGCGGAGTTAGAGGCGTGGCCTAATGTGGGAACAATTTGCCATAGTGTTTCTCTTCCTTCTTTTCAAAAGTTGGTAGGTATGGATGACAATACATTGTATGTGAGATGAGGGGAATGATACATTGTGTGTGAGATAGAAAAAATAGGAGTGATACATTGAGTGTGAGATGAGGGGAGTGATACATTGCATGTGAGATGATAGGGGTAATACATGATGTGTGAGATAAAGAAAATGAGTATAATACATTGCATGTGAGATGATGGCAGCGATATTGTCTGAGTTATTACTGATATTTATTATCTATAATGTAACATTTTAGACAATTTTCAAAATAAAACAACATTCTGAAGATATTTCTTATACTTTGTAGTGGATTAAACACAAGATGCAGTGTAATAGAAAAGATAATGTACAGTATGGAGGTGCAGTGTAATATACCGTATTATAAAGGGTGCAGTGTACTATATAGGCAGAGGCGTAGCTAGAGGGTCATGGGCCCTGGTACAAGAGTTCAGCTCGGGCCCCCCTTCCCTCAGAGCTTTGTGGCCAGAGGCAGGGAAGCACGTAGCCTTCATGCTGCCTGAGGCAAAAATTGAAACGGCAGCCCCAACCCTACCCACCATGCCAAATTCTCGATCTAACCCCTTCCCTTCAGCCAGAGGTGTAGCTTGAACTGCATGCACTTTCTATAATACTGGTGTCTTCTTATGCGGTACAAGGGTCTTTGGGCCCCCTCAGGCTCCTGGGCCCGGTAGCGACTGCTATGCCCTTGTATATAGGATTATACGTGAGGTGCAGCATATTATATAGGACTATATATGGGAGTGCAGTGTAGTATACCAAAGATACTAGAGGGTTATTCACTTTAGAAAAAAGACAACTGAGGGGAGATCTAATAACTATGTATAAATATCTCTCCCATGATCTATTTATCCCCAGGACTGTTACTGTGACGAGGGGACATCCTCTGCATCTGGAGGAAAGAAGGTTTGTACACAAACATAGAAGAGGATTCTTCACGGTAAGAGCAGTGAGACTATGGAACTCTCTGCCTGAGGAGGTGGTGATGGTAAGTTCACTAAAAGAGTACAAGAGGGGCCTGGATGTATTTCTGGAGGGTAATAATATTACAGGTTATAGTTACTAGAGAGGGGTCGTTGATCCAGGGAGTTATTCTGATTGCCTGATTGGAGTCGGGAAGGAATTTTTTCCCCAAAAGTGGGGAAAATTGGCTTCTACCTCACAGGGTTTTTTTTTGCCTTCCTCTGGATCAACTTGTAGGAAAACAGGCTGAACTGGATGGACAGATGTCTTTTTTCGGCCTTATAAACTATGTTACTATGTTTCTATACATGGGGTGCAGTGTAATATACAGGACTATACCTAAGGTGCAGTATACTATATAGGGGGGGCGGGGGCAGTCCGCATGCAATGAGCGTTTTCATCAATACAGATGGAAGCGCTCATTGCTAGAGCACCAGGGAGCCGGCAGTCAATTCAGTTACTAACTGCTCAGCTCCTCCTCCAGCGGTCCTCTCTCTTCTTCGCCATTCAGCCCTGCAGGCACATATCTCACTGCCCGACTGTGCATAGCTGCCAAATGTCCCGAATTTGCCAGGACTGTCCCTAATTTTCAGAGACAGTCCTGGCAAATTTGCTCTGTCCCAGGCTAACGCAAACCCCACCCACAAGTGGGTGTTTCCGTGTTGGTTTGTGGTGTTCCCGGGAGGAAGGCTTATATGCCTGTTAAAGTGGTTGTCTTACTTCAGCAAATAGCATTTATCATGTAGATAAAGTTAATACCAGGCACTTACTGATGTATTGTGATTGTCCATATTTCCTCCTTTGGCTGGATTAATTTTTCCATCTCATTAGACACTTCGCGTTTCCATGATTATGACCACCCTGTAATCCAGCATTGGTGGCTGTACTTGTACGCTATAGGAAAAAGTGCCTGCCTTTCTGGTGGCCGGGACCATCGGGCTCACATAGGCTGGTGCTTTTTTCTATAGTGTACAAGCATGGCCACTGCTGATGGATTAAATGGTGGTCGTAACCATGGAAACAAGCAGTGTATAATGTGATGGAAAAATGAATCCAGCCAGCAAAGGAAGCAATATGGATAATCACAATACATTAGTAAGTGCTTTGTTTTAACTTTTTGTACATGATTAATGCCACTGATGAAGTGAGACAACCTCTTTAAGTATGACTGTGTAGGAAGATCGTGCAAGCCCGGGAATCTGCCTGTGTGATGTGCTGCAGTGTGATTTGTGTCCGCAGGGGAGTGCTGGAGGTGATCTGACCATCAAGAACAGAACAAGTTGAGAATTTACTGGAAACGAGCAGTGTATAATGTGATGGAAAAATACATCAAGTCAGCAAATGAAGCAATATGGACAATGAGAGTAATACATTAGTAAGTGTATTAACTTTGTCTACGTTATAAATTCCATTTACTGAAGTGAGACAACCCCTTTAAGTCCTGGAAACTCAACAAGCCTGATTATAGTCAGTGGGGTTCATAGGGAACAATGGCATGTTGGAATTTGCAAGAATGGGGTCTGATGTGACAGCATGTAAAAGTTTCTGAATAAAATTGGTATATGTGTGCCACGCGCTGGACAGCGGGTGGCGTGGTAGTGTGTGCGAGAGGAGCATGGGAGTGGTGGCTGTAGCAGTGTAGTTGGTTGTAGTCCTCATGGTGGCTAATCTCTCTCTCCAGCACTTCCACAGGCTGTGCGTGAAGTGGTTGGAGGGGCGCAACCCTGGACTTTTGGGTGCTCCTGTATGGCAGTGGCTGGAATGTCCTTGAGTTAGGGCTCATGCACATGACCGTTGGTGTTTTGTGGTCCGCAAATAGTATATCCGCACCATGTTCATTCTGCATTTTGTGGAATGGGACAACCGGCCCCTAATAGAACAGTCCTATCCTTGTTTGTAATGCGAACAATAAAGGACATGTTCTATTTTTTTTGCGGAACAGCCATGTGGACATATGGACACGCAATACACACAGAGTCATTTGCATTTACGGCCCCATTGAAGTGAATGTTTCTGCATACGGGCCGCAAAAAAAAACAAAACGGAAAGGACATGGACAAAAAATACGTTCATGTGCATGAGCCCTTAGGTGGATGGTTTGCAGGGTGCAAGGCAGGAGGGTAAGCGGGTGGTGGAGGCAATGTCCAGGCCCACTTGGTTAGACTAAATAGAGTCTCTGTTTAATTAGTAGATTATGGGGGTTGCAGTATAAATACAAGCAATAGGCACAGTACTACGGTATTTCAAGGGGTAGGCTTTTCCCAAAGGCTGCATATATGAGGAGGCTGTAATGATGGCCCTCTACAGGTACTAGCAATCTTCCCATATTGGCCAAATATGTGTTATCTCTCTCAATAAACTTTCTGCAGTGCCCAACTGCAGGGTGTAGTCCTAGATTGGATGGCCAGTCCATCTCGGAAATGTGGAGGGTGCCAGAACTATAGGCAGGGTGCAAGGCAGTAGTGTGAAAGCAGTGTCTGGCAGATGTTAATGGAGTCAGTCAACAGGCAAGTTGATATAAGTCTCTCTTTACTAAAGAGCAGAATAGGTGTACTAATACATCCAACAGCATCACAGCACAATTCCAAGTAAATCATAGTGCAATTCTTCCCCAATAGCAATACATGGATAGTAGCAATGATGTGGATTGTGGTACTCCTTCCCTCTGTCTTTCTAAAGTCTCTGTCTTATGCAGGTAACTGAGGTTACATAGTTAATACTGTTGAAAAAAGACATAAGTCCCCCAAGTTGAACAAAGGATTTGTGTCAAGGGAGGAGGAAGAGAAAGTTGCCATTAACTAGAAGTTAAAAATAATAAATAAGATTGCACTAACTAAAAACTAAACTTTAGGGGGCTCTCCTTCCAGCTGTTCCAATTGTGCACATTGCGTCAGCACTGCTGCTGTGCCTCAGCCCCTGCTGGCTTCTGCCCAGCCCAGATCAAGAAAGTAGACTTAGAACTCCCACCACTTTATTCAGAATCCACCTCCTTTTAGCTCCATTCTGCATTAGCTTGCTGCCACCCGGATGTGGAAAGGAGGAAAATAGCGTAGCGTAGTTGGCAAGGCTGGTCAGTGCATTTCTGTTTCATTTCTGCAGCCGCACAAAGGCCCAGATTTACTAATCAATTGTGTAAGCTTAGAAAGGCTGTGTATACTAACTATTGGTTGGCTTACTCTAAGACAAATTTTTACGCCAGAACCATGTAGAAATTTTGGCATAAATGACGCATCTTAGGACCACCAACTTTCCCACTAAGCCCTAGATTCTCCATATTGTGCCAATTTGCACCACTTTTTTTAGACATATTTCTGGCGCAAGCACATTAGTAAATCTGTGCTACAAGGTCTTGACGGGCTCCGCGGGCTCTGTAGCAGCCGGTACGGCTGCAGTTATTTTATTGGAGGCCTCAATGAAAATGCTGCCCCTGGCTTGTGGAGCTTTTAGAAGCTCTAAGCAGTGCAAGGTCGGGTTTTGAGCATATAAATTTACAGGAGAAAAACATAAAATAAAGGAAATACCAGTTGAAATGAATGTAGTATGGGGATAGGGTTCCTTGGGCCTGCTAGAGGAAAATAACTTGCAGGACATGAGCTCATCCATTTTTGGATCATAATCTTAGTTAGCACTGCACACACAGGACACATAAATAAGGTCTAGTAGGTTATTATAGACAGGTTACTGAAAAGTCTCCCCTAGAAGATTAAAGGATATAACTGCAGTCCATGTGTTATAAAAAATGGAGATTATACAGTTCACCCTCCTTACAAGGCAGTACCTTCAGTGGCTGGTACCCAATCTCTAACCCCTACCGTCCCCACCAGAGCCCTAGGCAATCTAATACTTCCTTCACTGCCAAGTAGTGTTTTTCCCTTGTCTCCCTCCCACTACAGAGCCTCTAGCAGTTGTTCCTTCCCTTGCCCCTTCCTGTTCCTTCCACCCAGTACCGTCAGAGGCCTTACACTTTGTATTCCCACCCCACTCACAGAGCACTTCCTCTCCCCCATATTGTACCTGCCAAGTTATATCTTTCCCCTGCATAGAGTCCTCCCAGTGTACCCCAGTACCACCATAGAATCCTGCCAAGTAGTGTCTGCCCCACCCAATGAAACTTCTGCCAAGAAGTGTTACCACTCTGCACAGACCCTCTTGCCCCTATCCCATTCTGTTCCAGGAGCCCAAACTCCATAGTCACATGGGGCCCATAAATTCCTGGTCCTGAATGTCACCTACAAATGGGGTTGTCTTCTGATGGACCTCTGTGTCCCCATATGTTTCAGAGCCTTGCGTCATTGGATAATCCTGTAGAATTTGGTAGGTCAAACCAACCCTGCCACTGTCCAGTCCATTCATGCCTCATACCATACATACCAACTACAAGATGATGGCTACATAATAAATAAAAATGAACTAAGAAGTATTCACACTTCTACACTTCGGACACACGATTATCACTTCTCGGAGCTTAGGTAACATATGTGACATTCCACACATTTCTGCTGGTTGCTACTATTTTTCTGATCAGTTTACTGATCACAACAATCAATACTCAGTATAATGGGGTGAGGGTGTGAACTTTATTTCCTGTTTTAGAAACTTTAGTGGAAAGTTAGAAAATGCAGAAGGATATTTTAAAGCCTGCAGCTACAATCTTGAGAGACAAGATGTTACCTTTTATTGTCTGTAAGGTGCAGTGCTGTCATAGACACCTTGTGTGGATCCATAATTAAATACAGTATGTTAAAGTCCTCACACACAGTATATGCATATAACTGGCACTATTCATGATATTTTGGATCCATGTATGATCTCCATAACAACACTTCGCCTGAGAGACATCAGAAGCTTTCAGTAGTGCAGCCTCAGGCTTTCCAGTAGTGTGCCCTATGGTTGAAAGATTACAGCTCTGGACCTGTCCTTTTCCATAACTCAGATGGACTATACATTATTTGGGACAGGATCTTCTGCAATTGTGGGGCACCTCATAGTAATTTGGACCATGCCTTTATTCTGTCTAGAGCTTCCAAGCATTCATGTGACATTTTATGGGATCTTATGAGGAACCTTGGGGTAAATAATTGACAGGCTTTATTACTCTGCGTCCTCACGGCTGTGGGCTTTGTTTACATGGCTATATTTGTGCTCCATCTCCATATCTTACCTCCTTGATAATATTCCATTCATGGTATTCTTTGACCTCTTGTGCACAAAAATCTCTCTTTCCAGGTGGCATAATTCAGCTAACAGGGCTGAAAAAACAAGTTTCTCAAATGTCAGTAGAGGTATTGTGAATATGGATTATAGTCTACATAACTCTCCATTCAACTAATATTTTTTTTTAAATTCTTTATTTTAATTTTCAAATTTTTAAAGTAAACATTTTGCTGGGACGCAGCCCAATCAGTATAGTTAAACATATCACAACATACTGCTCAGATGAAGACATCATCTTGTAGATTGTCCATCAGATCGGTGCTCGAGAAGTCTCTGAGAGACTAAGCCAAATGTAATCATGACAAGTAATAGAAACCCTATCGAGGGTAGCAGACATCACTGCGCTATGAATGCAAAAAGGAGTAGCCAACAGGACTACTTATGAAACTCGAAACTCATTAAACAGTAGGCACCCAATCTATATCATACTGAGGGTGTCAAGCGGGAAAGTGTGGGTGAAAGTTAGGTCATTCAGAATAGCGGGGGATGAGTGGGAGGGAGGGAGGGGTAGAGGAGAGAGGAAAAAAAAAAAAAAAAGGGGGGGAAGGTGATAGCCATATGTTCAATTTGCCAGGAGAGCTTTGTACTCAGAGGTTTCCGTGAAGGTGATCCAATGTTGCCAGGTTTTATGAAACTTGGCACTTGTCCTTCTCAGGTTTGCTGTCAGATCCTCCATTCTCATAACCTCCTGAACTTTGTTAAACCATAAAGCAATAGTGGGAGCCGACGTACTTTTCCAAGTACATGGAATAAAAGCTCTTGCCGCATTCACCAAATGTCGCACCACTGATTTCCTATATGTTGACAAGGGTATCTCGCTATGGTGAAGTAGAAGGAATGCTGGTGTATTAGGGAGCGTGTGTGAAGTAAATTTGGAAACTATGCGCCAAACCTCTCCCCAAAAGCCGGCTAGCACGGGACAACCCCAGAATACATGTAAGATCGAACCTCTTCCTCCACCACATCTCCAACACGGGAGAAACTGTAGGGAAGATCGAATGTAGTCTCGAGGGAACCATATACCATCGGGAAAGGATCTTGAAACCTAGTTCCTGTATGTTGCTAGCAATGGAAGTTTTATGAGTTAATGTAAATAAACGCTCCTTTTGTTCTGTTGAAAAGACGATGCCTAGGTCCTTTTCCCAGTTGAGTATGTATGTGGGTGTTGGCTGGTCAGTAGGTGAAACGAGTGTATTATACAGCCTGGATAAAGCATGTCTGACCATTCCTCCTGCATCACACAGCTGTTCGAAGTCAGTTTTCCCACGCGAGTAATCCGTCGCTGGGGGCAAGGACATCAGGAAGTGCTGTAATTGCTGAGTCTGCCATAATGATAGACCAACCGGCTCAGTCACCTCTTGTAGAGCGTGTGTTGTGAGCCAAGCGCCTGAGTCCACGAAATGGTGAGCTCTGAATTTATTTTCCTGTACCCATCTTTTGAATGGCCCCTGTTCCATACCCGGAGGAAACCTTGGGTTACCTAGAATCGGATACATGGGTGAGGGAGAGGGGGATATGTCTTTAAGATCTAGTATTTTCCCAATTGTCTGTAGTGTAGGACCGATAGTGGGGTGAGCACGCGCTGCCAGCGGTATCTGGGATCCCAGCCAAGTTATTGCTTGCAAAGGGGGCGTAAGAAAAGTTTGTTCTAGCCCCACCCATTGCTTGTTTGCCCGATGACGGCACCAGTCAACTATTCTTAATAAGTGAGAAGCCCTATGATAACCATTCAACTAATATTTATCCCTGGGAATGTCTTCCATTACCTGACTCCTCCACTTTCAGGGTACGGCCACATATGGAGTAAATGCTGCGGAGTTTCCACAGTGCAGTTTCATGTAGAAAATTATGTTTTAAAAGTGACTCAGCTCTCTCTGCAACTGCCGCGCCCTCTTCACTTTGATTTGACAGGGCCAGGCACTTTGCTGTTTTCACTGCCACGGCAGTTGCAGAGAGAGCAGAGTCTCTAGGTGTAACTGTAATGCCCCCGTTGCTCCTAGAGGCTCATTTGCATATAGTAAAACATTATTTTTCTCAGAAATACTGGCACATATGAACATGGGACCAACACAGATGCCTTCAGCTGCCAAGCACACATGTAACAGGTCTGCCAGTTTCATAGGTACAAATATAACCCATGGCAATGTTATGTATGGCTGCCTAACAATCCCATGCCTCCTAATGTCCAGCGGGGTGTGAATAATGGTTCCAGGAGCCCAAGGCCACCTCCACTTGATCCTTTTACCTCCCCTTATGCCATCCAGTTTGACCTCCCCCCCCCCCCGCGAGATCAAGATCATCATAAAACTCCGCCCTGTGGCTGTGGCTGGGCGCATGCGCCGTAAGTACAGTGAGACCTGTGCCCACTGCAGGGAAGTCAATGTGCAAGCACAGACAGTGTCCTGTTTTACGCTTGTGCAAGATCTCACTGAGGAACACGCTGACCAGGTGGGATGAGTTGTATGATGATGTAACGTCATAGAGGAGGGGGCCGACTGGATGGCACAAGGGCAGGAACTGGGATCAAGTGAAGAGGTAGGCTTGAGCCCTTGCAGTAGGTGGACTTGGGCTCTTGGAACTGTTATTAACTCCCCGCTGGGCACTTTGAGGCATAATAAGCAGAAATCAAGGATTTCAGAAATACGGATAATGCTAAGAAAGGTATGGTTTTCATTACGTTAATAAGCACTACATAAAATTGCTATGGGTTACATAGAGTATGCCATTTAAATGTAGATAAAGACTAAGGGCATGTACACATTGATGATTTTTCATGAGGGTTTCCATTCATATTCTGTGTCAGAGTCCACATGCAGACCAACTCCCATTGTTTTTTTCTTGGAAGAATTTTATTGAATTATCACATTTTCAGAAAGGAAACATGCACATGAACCAAGATGAAACATATTGTAGTTATCACATTAAGAAGAGGTAGGTGTCACCATAAGAACAAAGCTGCAATACAGAACAGCAATATCATACATACAACGCAAGTAACACAGGTAAGTGTAAGTTAATATAGGCAATACGTAAAGTCAGGATCTCCGATTGTTTTCAATGGGAATCCAAAGTGTAGTTCACATGACCACAAAATTGTCCGCCGCAGACATGAAAATTCTTCAGGCAGATTCCACATGGAAGCCATTTGCAAACTGCAAATCCACAGCATGGACTTAGACTTCTGAAGCAAATTCCCCAGATAATATTTCTGTGCGAAAAATAAGCCATGCCCCAAGAATTTAATGGGATTGTGTGACATAGATGGAAGGGTCCTTACAGACATATCGCCCCTCCTGTCCATGATTGTGTCTGGTATTGCAGCTCAGCCCCATTCACTCTGCTAGTAGATATATAGACAGTAGGGGTGATGTTAAGGGGGAGAAAACATTGCCACCCTTCTAATTTAATACTGCCCCTTCACTAGACCTTATATCTAGGGCAATTCTTATAGCTCATTGTCTTTTGTAAGCTCAGTTCACCTTAATATTCCCCTCGTCTAATCTATGCAGAGACTCACCAGCAACTGACACGTTTTAAAATACTGAGAGTTGAAAATGTTGTGACCACCCCACTTTCCAACATGGGTAGCGGCGGACTGGCCGTAGACCCTACAGGGAGTTTTCCCAGTGGGCCGATGCCCATAGGGTCACCCAAGCCCAATTCACTGCTGCTGACTGGGTACATACTACTGGGGGAACTATAGGGGTCCTTACTAGGGGAAGTCCAAGCAGCATGCTGTGCTGAATGTAGTCCTGGCTTGGTGTTGTGGCCCACCTCTCAACTCCCAAGCCCCCTATTTCTTATCAATATTAGAGACAATTGGAGAAGGAGGAGGAAGACAGAACGTGGCAGCTATTGATGGCCACCACAAAGGGACAGCTTCTGGGTAAGTATTTTGTGCTGCACTGTGGTATTTAGTTCTGTGGTATGGTATTCTGTGCTGCACTATGGTATTACTGTCCCTGTCAACTTGTATTGGCACCATCTACTTGTGTTGCCCCACCTTCTGTCAATTTGGATCCACCTACAACATTAGGGCCACTTTCATTTTTTTTCTAGAGCCACTTTAAGTTCCCAGTTCACCCCTGAACATGGGAGAAATTTACTAGACCCTCCACTTGCCAACATAACAATACAAAGTTCGGACCAGCGATACATATATATATATATATATATTCATAAGTGCATATCCATAAAGCAAAACTATAGAAATAACAAAGTATGGTTGCACAGCATGTAATAAGCAAAAGGAGTAAAAGTAAATCTGGATATATGTGGCGCTATGCCGACTAAAGATAAAAAAGGAAGTCCTTAGTTACACATATTTGCAAATGCGTGATCATGCCCACTCACCAATCGTCACGGTAACTTCCTGTGGAGTGGGTCCCTACACTCATTTATGCCTCTGTTCAGACTACATCCAAGTCTCCATTATTCAGGGCGTGTGAGACCAGCTAAATAGGAATCCTACCAGGAAGTCCTGGGTGAATGGGCGTCGCCAGGTCCAAAAGAGTTTGCGAGGCTCATTATATAACAATACAAAGTTCAGACCAGCGATACATATATATATATATATTCATAAGTGCATATCCATAAAGCAAAACTATAGAAATAACAAAGTATGGTTGCACAGCATGTAATAAGCAAAAGGAGTAAAAGTAAATCTGGATATATGTGGCGCTATGCCGACTAAAGATAAAAAAGGAAGTCCTTAGTTACACATATTTGCAAATGCGTGATCATGCCCACTCACCAATCGTCACGGTAACTTCCTGTGGAGTGGGTCCCTACACTCATCTATGCCTCTGTTCAGACTACATCCAAGTCTCCATTATTCAGGGCGTGTGAGACCAGCTAAATAGGAATCCTACCAGGAAGTCCTGGGCGACGCCCATTCACCCAGGACTTCCTGGTAGGATTCCTATTTAGCTGGTCTCACACGCCCTGAATAATGGAGACTTGGATGTAGTCTGAACAGAGGCATAGATGAGTGTAGGGACCCACTCCACAGGAAGTTACCGTGACGATTGGTGAGTGGGCATGATCACGCATTTGCAAATATGTGTAACTAAGGACTTCCTTTTTATCTTTAGTCGGCATAGCGCCACATATATCCAGATTTACTTTTACTCCTTTTGCTTATTACATGCTGTGCAACCATACTTTGTTATTTCTATAGTTTTGCTTTATGGATATGCACTTATGAATATATATATATATATATGTATCGCTGGTCCGAACTTTGTATTGTTATATAATGAGCCTCGCAAACTCTTTTGGACCTGGCGACGCCCATTCACCCAGGACTTCCTGGTAGGATTCCTATTTAGCTGGTCTCACACGCCCTGAATAATGGAGACTTGGATGTAGTCTGAACAGAGGCATAGATGAGTGTAGGGACCCACTCCACAGGAAGTTACCGTGACGATTGGTGAGTGGGCATGATCACGCATTTGCAAATATGTGTAACTAAGGACTTCCTTTTTTATCTTTAGTCGGCATAGCGCCACATATATCCAGATTTACTTTTACTCCTTTTGCTTATTACATGCTGTGCAACCATACTTTGTTATTTCTATAGTTTTGCTTTATGGATATGCACTTATGAATATATATATATACACTCACCGGCCACTTTATTAGGTACACCTGTCCAACTGCTCGTTAACACTTAATTTCTAATCAGCCAATCACATGGCGGCAACTCAGTGCATTTAGGCATGTAGACATGGTCAAGACAATCTCCTGCAGTTCAAACCGAGCATCAGTATGGGGAAGAAAGGTGATTTGAGTGCCTTTGAACGTGGCATGGTTGTTGGTGCCAGAAGGGCTGGTCTGAGTATTTCAGAAACTGCTGATCTACTGGGATTTTCACGCACAACCATCTCTAGGGTTTACAGAGAATGGTCCGAAAAAGAAAAAACATCCAGTGAGCGGCAGTTCTGTGGGCAGAAATGCCTTGTTGATGCCAGAGGTCAGAGGAGAATGGGCAGACTGGTTCGAGCTGATAGAAAGGCAACAGTGACTCAAATTGCCACCTGTTACAACCAAGGTAGGCAGAAGAGCATCTCTGAACGCACAGTACGTCGAACTTTGAGGCAGATGGGCTACAGCAGCAGAAGACCACACCGGGTGCCACTCCTTTCAGCTAAGAACAGGAAACTGAGGCTACAATTTGCACAAGCTCATCGAAATTGGACAGTAGAAGATTGGAAAAACGTTGCCTGGTCTGATGAGTCTCGATTTCTGCTGCGACATTCGGATGGTAGGGTCAGAATTTGGCGTCAACAACATGAAAGCATGGATCCATCCTGCCTTGTATCAACGGTTCAAGCTGGTGGTGGTGGTGTCATGGTGTGGGGAATATTTTTTTGGCACTCTTTGGGCCCCTTGGTACCAATTGAGCATCGTTGCAACGCCACAGCCTACCTGAGTATTGTTGCTGACCATGTCCATCCCTTTATGACCACAATGTACCCAACATCTGATGGCTACTTTCAGCAGGATAATGCGCCATGTCATAAAGCTGGAATCATCTCAGACTGGTTTCTTGAACATGACAATGAGTTCACTGTACTCAAATGGCCTCCACAGTCACCAGATCTCAATCCAATAGAGCATCTTTGGGATGTGGTGGAACGGGAGATTCGCATCATGGATGTGCAGCCGACAAATCTGCGGCAACTGTGTGATGCCATCATGTCAATATGGACCAAAATCTCTGAGGAATGCTTCCAGCACCTTGTTGAATCTATGCCATGAAGAATTGAGGCAGTTCTGAAGGCAAAAGGGGGTCCAACCCGTTACTAGCATGGTGTACCTAATAAAGTGGCCGGTGAGTGTATATATGTATCGCTGGTCCGAACTTTGTATTGTTATATAATGAGCCTCGCAAACTCTTTTGGACCTGGCGACGCCCATTCACCCAGGACTTCCTGGTAGGATTCCTATTTAGCTGGTCTCACACGCCCTGAATAATGGAGACTTGGATGTAGTCTGAACAGAGGCATAGATGAGTGTAGGGACCCACTCCACAGGAAGTTACCGTGACGATTGGTGAGTGGGCATGATCACGCATTTGCAAATATGTGTAACTAAGGACTTCCTTTTTTATCTTTAGTCGGCATAGCGCCACATATATCCAGATTTACTTTTACTCCTTTTGCTTATTACATGCTGTGCAACCATACTTTGTTATTTCTATAGTTTTGCTTTATGGATATGCACTTATGAATATATATATATATATATGTATCGCTGGTCCGAACTTTGTATTGTTATATAATGAGCCTCGCAAACTCTTTTGGACCTGGCGACGCCCATTCACCCAGGACTTCCTGGTAGGATTCCTATTTAGCTGGTCTCACACGCCCTGAATAATGGAGACTTGGATGTAGTCTGAACAGAGGCATAGATGAGTGTAGGGACCCACTCCACAGGAAGTTACCGTGACGATTGGTGAGTGGGCATGATCACGCATTTGCAAATATGTGTAACTAAGGACTTCCTTTTTTATCTTTAGTCGGCATAGCGCCACATATATCCAGATTTACTTTTACTCCTTTTGCTTATTACATGCTGTGCAACCATACTTTGTTATTTCCACTTGCCAACATGGGACAAATTTACTAGACCCTACCCAGTGTTACATTAACAGCCCATCTGATAAATGAAGCAATTTTGCAAATAGTCTAGTCATTCTGTGTATTCTGATCATGCAGTCATTATTACAGAGCAACACTGTATAAAACAATGGAGGCTGAAATGGTTAAATGCATATTGCAGCCTCCATTGTCTTATATGTCTGTCATAGAGAAAGTCACTTTGCGTCTATCATAGTTCTGTTCTGGGATCATCTTCATGGAATGCGTCTGACTAATATCAGGATCTATTCTCCTGTAAATCCAAGGCCTGGGCAGATCATATTGTGAGGATTTGACTTCCTTACAGAGTTGTACATTTGGTGTCTCCATTGTATGTTCTTGATGACTTGCTTGCATAGAAGTCATTACTTGTTTCTCTAGTAACAGACACATGAGAGGATGATCATCATTAATCTCCTGGATAACCCTGCTTTACACTTAAATTCCACCATCTCCGTTGTCGTCTGATGTGGGACACATTTCCTCAAACCACATGAGCCACAGAATCTGGGAAAAAAGCTGTGGACACTGATGCAGCCTGGGAATTCCAACCTGACTGGATGAGAGGATTGTAGAACGGGGACACAAGGAGCTCCTGCCTGAAGTAAGAATATTTGTCAACATATATCTTCTGGTACCAAGAACACAAAGTTATATAGGGTTAGATTTTTAGTAGATTATTATGAGTTAGGCTACTTTCACACTTGCGTTGTTAATTCAGGTACTGAGATCCGGCAGAGGATCTCTATACCTGAATTAAACTGATCCGTTTTGATTTTGCACATCAGGATGCATCCGTTCCATTAGGATGCAGTTGTGTGATATCAAAACTGAAAAAAAACGGATCAGGCACTAAATACATTGAAAGTAAGTCAATGGGTGACGGATCCGTTTTTTTAGTCTCCTAAAAAAACTGATCCGTCACCATTGACTTAGGGTACTTTCACACCTGCGGCATTGAACTCCGGCAGGCTCTTCACCCGCCGGATCCGTGCTGCCGCAGGTGCACGTGTGGGGCAGGAACTACGCTCCGGCCCCATTGACTGTAATGGGGGCGGCCCATGGATCCGGCCGTAGCACGGCCGGAACAGAAGTACAATATTCTGTACTTTTGTTCTGGCCGCCTCTCGGCAGGGTTTGCTGTGCTGCGGCCGGATCCGTGGCCCGCCCCCATTACAGTGAATGGGGCCGGAGCGTAGTTCTGGCCCCACACATGCACCTGCGGCAGAACGGATCAGGCGGGTGAACAGCCTGCCGGAGTCCGATGCCGCAGGTGTGAAACTAGCCTTAGGCCTCTTTCACACTAGCGGCAGCACGGATCCGGCGGGTGAAGGGTCCCCCAGGTCCGTGCTGCCGCAGGTGCACGTGTGGGGCCGGAACCTGCACCAAATACTATCTTGAGGAGGAGGGGGGTTATACTTACCTGTCCCAGCAGCTCCCGACCTGTCCCAGCAGCTCCAGAGGACGGCGCACACAATGGGAAGATTCCCCACAGCACCCCCTGCTGGAGGGAGGAGGGAGCTGCGAGGGAAAAGTGCAAGGTGACGGATCCGTCATGAACTCCATTGAAAGTCCTCTGCCGGATCTCAATACCGGAAAACCACAACGCAAGTGTGAAAGTATCCTTAGGTTTGGATACCTGCAGTTTTGTCATCCTAATCCCATGTATGAATCATCTGATATCACATTTCATGAAGATATAGAACGTGGTTATGGTCATGGAGTTTAGGATTCCATCAATAACACTTACTCTGCCAGCTGAGAAGTCTCCACAGGGTCTCACCATGCACAGGCGGCTCTGGCTCTCCAGTCTGCAGAATGTATTCTGGTTGGTCACTCTTAAAGAGATCCCAATGCCACAGTTAGTAGAACAAGATCCCCACTCTGTGCTCCACTCAGGGCAGTTAAACTTCACCATGCCTGGAAACCACAGCAAGATAATGCATAATTATTTACCATATTATTTATCGCTGCTTATCCACCATACCGCAGCACTGTACAGAGCTTGTCACCACTCACATCAGTCCTCAGGAACTTAAATGTAATTTCCCAATATCTGACACATACTGGGACCAATTCCATAGGGAGTCATTTAACCTGCCTTTAAAGTGTGGAAGGAAATTGGAGCATCCAAGGGAAACCCAGAAGAACCGAGGGAGACCACCTAGAAACTCCTGGCAAATGTTGTCCTTGGTTGTATTTGAAATCAGTACCCTAGTGCTGCAATGGAACCAAGACAAGCTCTGAGCCACCATGCTTTATCCCTGAGTCTCTAACCACATTATGCACTCATAATGTCACAATGGCAGTGAAGCTCCACCCTGTGTAATAGGTGACTGCAAAGACCTATTATAACATGATTACTGTGATCACTCCTTTTAGCAGCAGAGGTGAAGTGATAATGATGTGAGGATCTCTGTGTTTAGTTATGTCTTGTTCATACATGTGAGGACATTTCATAGGTTTATTGAGGACATTCCCATTACCAGTAAGAGCTGAGAGACGGGTTTAGCCATCATCATTATTAAAATTATTTCAAATGTATCCTTTTATAGTGGCTTAAAGTGGAGCATCACTTCAATAGTCAGGGTGTTATGTGAGCAAGATGTCAGTAATGAGAATATATTGAGATTATAACAAAGTCCCACTGTCCCTTTGACTTCAAGCATATAATGATGAGACAGCACCTACCTACAGTGCTTCCAGAAATTCTTCAAACCCATTCATTTTTTTCATATTTTATGTTGTAGCCTAATGCTAAAATTAAAAAAAAATCAAGCTACACTCCATACCCCATAATGGCAAAGTATCAGTTGCATTGACATAAGTATTAAGACCCTGTACTGAGCCCTCCAGTCTTCTTGGGGTTGATGCCACAAGGTTTACACATCTGGATGTGGGAAATTCTTGCCACTCTCTTCTGCAGATCCGTTCAAGCTCTCTCGGGTTGTATGGGGACTATCGGTAGACAGCCATTTTCAGGTCTCTCTAGAGATGTTCGATTGGGTTTAAGTCAGGTTTTTGGCTGGGCCACTCAAGGACATTCACAGAGTTGTCTCTAAGCCACTTCTATGTTGTCTTGGTTATGTGCTTAGGGCCATTGTCTTGTAGGAAGCTGAACCTTCATCCCAGTCTGAGGTCCAGAGCACTCTGGATTAGGTTTTCATTGAGAAGATCTCTGTACTTTGCTCCTTCATTCAGTTTTCCCTCAACCCTGACCAGTTTCCCAGTCCCAGCTGCTGATGCTGCCACCACCATGTTTCACTGTGAGGATGGTATTGGGCAGGTTATGAGCAGTGCCTGGTTTCCTTCAGAGATAACGCTCAGACCAGACCAGTCCTTTAGGTTCCTTTTTGCAAACTACAGGTGGGTTTTCATGTGTCTTTTATGAGGATGGGCTTCTTTCTGGCCACTCTGCCATAAAGGCCAGATTGGTGGAGTGCTGTTGTAATGTTGACATTCTGGAAGTTTCTCTTATCTGCACATAGGCTTTTTGGAGCTCAGACAGAGTCACCATTGGGTTCTTGGTCACCTATCTTACCAAGGTCCTTCTCCTCCGATTACTTAGTGTAGGGGGCCAGCCAACTCTAGGAATAGTCCTGGTTGTTCCAAACATCTTCTATATGAGAATTATGGGGGCCACTGTGCTCTTGGGGACTTTCAGTACAGCAAAATTTTTGTACCCTTCTCCAGATCTGTGCTTCCACACAATCCTGTCTCTGAGCTCCGCTCCTTTAAGTAGCCCTCGGTAGGCAGGGTATATGGTGATTCTCACCTCACTATGATGCAGTGCCTTCACCCAAACCTTGCTTTGAGTTCTATAGGATAGATCTTCTGCCAGGGGCCAACTTGGGAAACCCCTGCCCAGCTCAGTACACACTTAACCCAGGAAGGAGTTACTGATGAACAGATTTATTTGGGAAATGGTGAACAATGGTGAAGAACATAAACACAATGCAATAAAAGGAACAAGCCACAGACTGCAATTCTGCCTAAGGAAAACCCCTGGTGAAGGGGGCGGCTATCTTTAACAGTAAGCAGTGATGGTGATCACACACTCTCTCCTTTGAAAGATAAAGACATTATGCACTTCTCAGCTATTACTCTTAGCACTCCGCTTACTATTCCCTACTGTCTAGCAATTAACCCAGTCCGAATGTTGGGGCCAAATTGCAGAAAATGGTGTGCCAATGTTGGTGCACTTACGATTGTCCTGCCCAGGAACCAGGAGGGTGCTGTAGCATTTAGAAGCTTTGATAGCAGTGGAGTCTGGGGCAATATACTCCTGGGATGCAGGCTTGGCTGTAGTGGTAGTGCAGTAATTGAGCTTTACCTTCTCACACTGGAAACACAGGAGCTGTCTGGGCTGTGCTGAGGAATTCATGCAGCAGCTGAGCTTTCACTTTTCATACAGGAATTACAGTAGATGTCAGGACTGTGTTGTAATGTATGCACAGAGCCATAACACACTTTTTGTCTGTAGAGATCTCTCAGTCTCTCTATCTCCTAGCCATGCTGCTGTCTCTAAGATGGCTGCTGTTTTAATTCCTTCCTTAGCCTTTTCCTCTGGTCCCCTGCTACTGGCTGCATGGAGTAACAAGTGTTGAACACAGGATTTGTAGTCCACTTTACCTCAGCAGAATCAACACTAATGCCTGCTGCAATGAGTCCCTGCTTGTAATTGGCAGCAGCAGCATCCACTAGACCCAATCCTTTCTCTGCAGGGGTTACAATAGTTTTTGCTTTAATATGTACTGTATTGTCAATTGAGAGACCTTATATAGAAAATAGTGTGTCTTTCTAAATCACAGCCAATCAACTAAATTTACCACAGGTGGACTCCAGCCAAGGTGTAGAAACATCTCAAAGATGATCAAGATAAATGGGAGCCCCCAGAGCTAAATTTATGTCATAGCAAAGAGTCTGAATACTTATGTCCATGCAAAATTTTGATTTTTCATTTATAATAAATTTGCAAACATTTCTAAAATTCTGTTTCCACTTTCTTATTATGCGGTATTGAGTGAAGATTTATGTGAAAACTTTTTTTTTTAATTTTTTTTTTAGCACAAGGCCACAATACAACAAAATGTATCAATTCAATTTTCACTGCAGTACCAGAATTGGACCTCCGCTGATTGGCAAAAGGTTGCCTTCTCTAATGAGTCACATTTTCTGCTTCTTCAAATTGATGGACATTGACATGTCAGGCAAGAAACATAACAGAACAAACGCCCTTCAACCATTACTCGAAGAACACAAGCTGGTGGTGACAGCATTATAGTCTGGGGAATGTTTTTATGACATTCTCTGGACCACTCATCCATGTTGAAGGCACTCTCAAACAATTTGGGTTTAAACCATCTTTGAAAATCACGTACACCCATACATGACTGTCTTCCCTGGGGCAGATGGGTTCCTCCAATTGGACAATGTGACATGTTACATGGCTAGAAATGTCTGACATTGGTTGGAGGAGAATGACCAAGACTTCCAAATACTACCTTGGCCCCCTAATTCCCCAGATTTGAAACCAATTGATCATCTGTGGGACCACCTCAATCATCATGTTTGCTCTGTGGATCCTCCCCCACATACCCTCTAGCAGATGTGGGATGCACTGCAGTCAGCATAGTTCCACATACCTGGGACAACCTACCAGGACCTCACTGAGTCACTTCCAGCCCACTGAACACCGTGATCTGGATAGTAGCTGGTGATCATAATAATGTGACTTGACTGTGTATATATTATGCATGGATATATTCAAAAGATCACAGGTGAGAGGTGTAAGGTTATATTTTAGTCATGAGTCAGTGGAAGCTGCTGCAGCTGTCAGTGTTCACACATAGTCATTTACCTTGTTCCACACTGGTAAGGAGCTTGGGCTCTTGGGGTTGATCACATATCCATTCATGACAGCACTTCCCTGGGACTTCAACTCTTAGAGGAAAGGGGCATGTTGAGCTTGGGAGCCTAACATCTTCACTGCACAGTGGGATACAGGTGACACCACCGTCCACGCACGTACACTGGACTTTACAGCTGGGCTGAAAGGTTTCGCCATCTTCATAGACTTTTCCATTGATGTTGCAGCTGTCATCCTGGTTATCTGAGGAGAGCCCATGTCATGAATATCAGCAAATATTACCTCCCACTCCTTTCAAGAACATGACACAAACATCGTAGAAAAAATGCTTGTTCTTTTTCTGTTATAAGTTTCAATACATTTTTATTGAAAGTTTTTTCCCCAAAAAATGTGTATACATAATACAGAAAGCAAGTTAATAAATAATAAAGAAATAAAAACATAAAAATATAGAAATACGCATGTGATCGCAGTACAGTTTTAGGCATACAAAGCAGCAATCCCACAACTGGACATACGCCCTTTGAACGCACACCAACTTCTTCCGGTGGACCCTACACTTTTTGGGGTTCACATGACACTCACTGGTAATGGTATAGAATAAGTGCTAGACAACCACAGAAGCCACCTGTTATGTGTAACTATCCTGGACTGCATTGTGGGAGCAAACACAAGTTCACATTGCATATGGAAATTCACCAGTTGCACTACCTCCTTTGGCGAGAGAGGTTGTGCCATTTTCCAACTTCTTTGAGGCGGTAAGGAT
The DNA here is from genome assembly GCA_900303285.1 of Rhinella marina. Classification (NCBI taxonomy): domain Eukaryota; kingdom Metazoa; phylum Chordata; class Amphibia; order Anura; family Bufonidae; genus Rhinella; species Rhinella marina. Next base: position 295,117 of record ONZH01014530.1, read on the forward strand.
ATGGGCTACTTTCCAGCGGGCACTAGGCAGGATCTCAACAAGACCTATGCATAAGATGGCTAGTTTCTGGGTTAATGCTATCTGCAGATCCGTAACCTCCCCAATAATGCTGTAAATGGCCGACCAGAAATTAGTATCTGATGGGCTATGCCACCACATATGGGTTGGGGTGCCCACTTCTACACATCCTCTCCAGCACAGGGGGGAATAATTTGGGATAATGTGAGATAACCTAGTCGGGGTTAAGTACCACCTGAGCTGAATATTTGCCTAGAAAATGAACTTTATCCCCCAAAACACATTTCAACATCATTGCAGCCCTGCCTTAAAAGGACCAGCTAACATCGTTTCAGTGATTGCTCCATTAACACAGGTGTGGGTATTGATGAGGACGGGGCTGGAGATCAATCTGTCATGATTAAGTAAGAATGACACCACTGGACACTTTAAAAGGAGGCTGGTGCTTGGCATCATTGTTTCTCTTCTGTTAACCATGGTTATCTCTAAAGAAACACGTGCAGTCATCATTGCACTGCACAAAAATGGCCTAACAGGGAAGAGTATCGCAGCTAGAAAGATTGCACCTCAGTCAACAATCTATCGCATCATCAAGAACTTCAAGGAGAGAGGTTCCATTGTTGCCAAAAAGGCTCCAGGGTGCCCAAGAAAGATCAGCAAGCGCCAGGACCGTCTCTTAAAAGCGTTTCAGCTGCGGGATCGGGCTACCAGCAGTGCAGAGCTTGCTCAGAAATGGCAGCAGGCAGGTGTGAGTGCATCTGCACGCACTGTGAGGCGGAGACTCTTGGAGCAAGGCCTGGTCTCAAGGAGGGCAGCCAAGAAGCCATTTCTCTCCAGAAAAAACATCAGGGACAGACTGATATTCTGCAAAAGGTACAGGGAGTGGACTGCTGAGGACTGGGGTAAAGTGATTTTCTCTGATGAATCCCCTTTTCGATTGTTTGGGACATCTGGAAAACAGCTTATTCGGAGAAGACGAGGTGAGTGCTACCACCAGTCTTGTCTCATGCCAACTGTAAAGCATCTTGAAACCATTCATGTGTGGGGTTGCTTCTCAGCCAAGGGAATCGGCTCTCTCACAGTCTTGCCTAAAAACACAGCCATGAATAAAGAATGGTACCAGAACGTCCTCTGAGAGCAACTTCTCCCAACCGTCCAAGAGCAGTTTGGCGATCAACAATGCTTTTTCCAGCATGATGGAGCACCTTGCCATAAAGCAAAGGTGATAACTAAATGGCTCAGGGAACAAAACATAGAGATTTTGGGTCCATGGCCTGGAAACTCCCCAGATCTTAATCCCATTGAGAACTTGTGGTCAATCATCAAGAGACGGGTGGACAAACAAAAACCTACACATTCTGACAAAATGCAAGCATTGATTGTGCAAGAATGGACTGCTATCAATCAGGATTTGGTCCAGAAGTTGATTGAGAGCATGCCAGGGAGAATTGCAGAGGTCCTGAAGAAGAAGGGTCAACACTGCAAATATTGACTTGCTGCATTAACTCATTCTAACTGTCAATATAAGCTTTTGTTACTCATAATATGATTGCAATTATATTTCTGCATGTGATAAAAACATCTGACAAACACACATAAAAACCAGAGGGCAGCAGATCATGTGAAAATATAATATTTGTGTCATTCTCAAAACTTTTGGCCATGACTGTAGTGAGAGACAATGTGGGGATATGGTGCTCAAGTACCGTGATAGGGAAGGCTAGGGTGTCTAAGTGGAATGGAACACTAGATTTAAATAGCCTAGACCAAGCGAAGAAAGTAGCTTGCATGGTGTATAAGCGCGGGTTAGGACTATAGGTCTTAAACCATATGCGGCCATTAGTGACTTCCGTCTCACAAACTGTTCCTCTATTTGCAACCATTTATGGGCCATAGGTGGTGACCACCATTCTGTAGCCTGGTCTAGTAAATTGGCAGTGTAGTAACTGTACACAGAGAGGGGGGTGCAACGCTTTTTTAGCAACTCTTGGTCGGGAGCCACTCCATGCAAAGTGGAGCATATCTTCTTGTAATTGCCCAATTAGTTGTTTCAAAATCTTAAGGGGGATACGGCAGAATTTATACAGTATTTTCGGTGATACTAGCATCTTTACTGTGTTTATTTTTGCAATCCAGGATAGCTGTACTTTTGCATAGTTAGCAGCATAGACCCTTTGCAGTTCCAGTCTTAAACTCTTAAAATTAGAGATAACCAACTCTTTAAAAGAGTGGGTTAGCTCTATTCCCAGGTAAGACAGTGACTTCTCAGCAAAGTTGTAATGAAAATGATTCCGTATGCTATCTCTAACAGCGTCAGACACATTGATAGGTAACACATTGGTTTTAGGAACATTTAGCTTATAGTAAGAAAGTGAGGAGTAATGAGATATAATCTTAGATGCTGCCTCTAGGGATCTGGGCGGATAAGTTAGAGTCAAAATGACATCGTCAGCGTATAGCCCAATATTATGTGAGCGCTCACCTACTGGGATACCTGAGATATCCGAACAAGTGCGAAGTAATTCCGCCAGTGGTTCCATGACCATAGTGAAAATAAGGGGCGACAAAGGGCACCCTTGTCTGGTGCCGTTAGTAAGGGAAAGGTCTCGGAAAGAAATTCTGAGGTTAGGACCCTGGCAGAAAGTTTGGAATAAAGGGCAGACACAGCAGTTAGTTTATGCCCCCTAAACCCAAATTTTTGCAGCACTTGGTCCAGGAACCCCCAAATGTTTTTCTGTTATTTAGTAACACAGAGATGGGCACTGAGATGGGTACATGGCCTCTAGTTAATGACAGTGGTTGGTTACTGAGAAGGGTACATGAGCTCTGTGAAAATATAGCTGATGACAGAGGTAGGTACTGGGAAGTGGTATGGGGGCACTATGGTAATGTAGTTGATCACAGAGGTGTGCACTGGGATGGTTACATGGCCTCTGTTATTATGTACAGTAGCTGATGACAGATGTGGGAACTGGAATGGGTTCAAGGCCTATGTAATAATTCAGCTGGTGACAGAGGTGGGCACTCGGATGGGCATGTGGCCTCTGATAATGCGGCTGATGACAGAGGCAGGCCTACACTGCAGTGGCATATAGAACACATAGGAAACATGCTTATAATACACATATAGGGGCATTTGTTAAAGTGCTGCATTGCAGTCGTTTTCTGGCATTGAAATGTTGCAAATTTTTGCCCTTTTATTTTATGCCATGCTTCCACTTTTGTAAAAAATGGGTGTATGGGTCTACATGGGCTGACAAATTTAAGATTATAGTTATTATATAACTGGTATAGAGTTAAGATTGTGGCGCACAAATATTCTGAATTGCGCCCTATTTGGTGCATCTCAAGCCACCACCAACTACATCAAGACTTGAAATGCTTGATAAATTCCCCCCTTTAGTGTTTAAGGCGCCCTAGTTCTCATATAGTGCCACACAATTAATTGACAGCTCCATATAGCGCTTAAAGGGGTTATCCCATGCAGGAATATTTATGGCATATTGATAGGAATGAGTCCCAGAGCTGTCCCTATCTCAATAATGGGGCAGTGTAGAGCAAGCCGTGCATGCGCAGCCACCTCTCCATTCACTGCTAGTGTTCAGCAATTTTCATAAGTCTAACAACAGCGAATGGATGGTGGACATGCTATAGAGTAGACCACTTCTGGACTGTGTCATTGCTCTAGCTTGTATCAGAACACTTGGCCAGTAGTACTGAATAGCTGGACAGGAAGTGAATAAAGAAAACATGAGCTTGGTGGAGTCTCCAGACCACTAAGGACCCTCACTTAAGTGCCTTATAACTGATTCCTAGGTACAGGACAGGCAAGTGGAGAAAGTCATTTGGTATCCTTGTAGAGTCAGGACTGGTAAAATACTGCATATATGAATACTGTGTAATACTTACTAGTGTTTATAGGTGACTAATATCCCTTTATTTTGTAGTGTGTTATTCCTTAGTTGTCCACTAGTGTCAGTGTTTAATTATTAGAGTATAGAGCATGAAGAGGTGTCATAACGTGATGACGTGAGCTGCGTCACGCTCCTCCTCCTCTTCCACCGAGCCTTGCGAACCCCTCCTTTGGTTTTGTGGCCCTTGAAGCCTTCATACCTGCGGGTAGGCTTTGAAGTGCCCGAGTGGCTCATCACTGGGAGAACTGACCTGAATTTTTGTCCCCTGCTCCTCAACACAAGGAAGGGAAGAGAAAAGAGAGACACTTCAAGAGGACCTCCTTGTGGTAAGACAGTTCCATTACTGCTTGTACTGTTGTTGTTTTTTGTTTTTTTTTTCCCCCCTAATACTGGACTCTACTGTATATATATATATATATATATACACTCACCGGCCACTTTATTAGGTACACCAAGCTAGTAACGGGTTGGACCCCCTTTTGCCTTCAGAACTGCCTCAATTCTTCGTGGCATAGATTCAACAAGGTGCTGGAAGCATTCCTCAGAGATTTTGGTCCATATTGACATGATGACATCACACAGTTGCCGCAGATTTGTCGGCTGCACATCCATGATGCGAATCTCCCGTTCCACCACATCCCAAAGATGCTCTATTGGATTGAGATCTGGTGACTGTGGAGGCCATTTGAGTACAGTGAACTCATTGTCATGTTCAAGAAACCAGTCTGAGATGATTCCAGCTTTATGACATGGCGCATTATCCTGCTGAAAGTAGCCATCAGATGTTGGTTACATTGTGGTCATAAAGGGATGGACATGGTCAGCAACAATACTCAGGTAGGCTGTGGCGTTGCAACGATGCTCAATTGGTACCAAGGGGCCCAAAGAGTGCCAAGAAAATATTCCCCACACCATGACACCACCACCACCAGCTTGAACCGTTGATACAAGGCAGGATGGATCCATGCTTTCATGTTGTTGACGCCAAATTCTGACCCTACCATCCGAATGTCGGAGCAGAAATCGAGACTCATCAGACCAGGCAACGTTTTTCCAATCTTCTACTGTCCAATTTCGATGAGCTTGTGCAAATTGTAGCCTCAGTTTCCTGTTCTTAGCTGAAAGGAGTGGCACCCGGTGTGGTCTTCTGCTGCTGTAGCCCATCTGCCTCAAAGTTCGACGTACTGTGCATTCAGAGATGCTCTTCTGCCTACCTTGGTTGTAACGGGTGGCAATTTGAGTCACTGTTGCCTTTCTATCAGCTCGAACCAGTCTGCCCATTTTCCTCTGACCTCTGGCATCAACAAGGCATTTCCGCCCACAGAACTGCCGCTCACTGGATGTTTTTTCTTTTTCGGACCATTCTCTGTAAACCCTAGAGATGGTTGTGCGTGAAAATCCCAGTAGATCAGCAGTTTCTTAAATACTCAGACCAGCCCTTCTGGCACCAACAACCATGCCACGTTCAAAGGCACTCAAATCACCTTTCTTCCCCATACTGATGCTCGGTTTGAACTGCAGGAGATTGTCTTGACCATGTCTACATGCCTAAATGCACTGAGTTGCCGCCATGTGATTGGCTGATTAGAAATTAAGTGTTAACGAGCAGTTGGACAGGTGTACCTAATAAAGTGGCCGGTGAGTGTATATATATATATATATATATATAACTAAAAGGAAGAAGAAAAGGGGAAAGAAAAGACGGAAGGAAGGAGGAAAAAAGTAAGGGAAAAAAAAAGAAAAAAGGGGAAGAGGGGAGAAGGAGGGAGAGAGGAGAAGAAAAGTGGGAGAAAAAAAAAAAGAAAAAATATAAATATATATATATATATATATATATACAGTGCCTTGCGAAAGTATTCGGCCCCCTGGAACATTTCTCAACCTTTTGCCACATTTCAGGCTTCAAACAAAAAGATATAACATTTTAAATTTTTGGTGAAGAATCAACAACAAGTGGGTCACAATTGTGAAGTGGAACAAAATTTATTGGATCGTTTAAACTTTTTTTTGTAATAATAAAACTGAAAAGTGGGGCGTGCAAAATTATTCGGCCCCCTTGCATTAATACTTTGTTGCGCCACCTTTTGCTGCGATTACAGCTGCAAGTCGCTTGGGATATGTCTCTATCAGTTTTGCACATCTAGAGACTGAAATTCTTGCTCGAGCTCTTTGAGGTTGGATGGGAGAGCGTTTGTGAACAGCAGTTTTCAGCTCTTTCCACATATTCTCAATTGGATTCAGGTCTGGACTTTGACTTGGTCATTCTAAGACCTGGATACGTTTCTTTTTGAACCATTCCATTGTAGATTTTGCTTTATGTTTGGGATCATTGTCTTGTTGGAAGATAAATCTCCGTCCTAGTCTCAGGTCTTTTGCAGACTCCAACAGGTTTTCATCCAGAATGGTCCTGTATTTGGCTCCATCCATCTTCCCATCTATTTTAACCATCTTCCCTGTCCCTGCTGATGAAAAGCAGGCCCAAACCATGATGCTGCCACCACCATGTTTGACAGTGGGGATGGTATGTTCAGGGTGATGAGCTGTGTTGCTTTTACGCCAAACATATCGTTTTGCATTGTTTCCAAAAAGTTCGATTTTGGTTTCATCTGACCAGAGCACCTTCTTCCACATGTTTGGTGTGTCTACCAGGTGGCTTGTAGCAAACTGTAAATGAGACTTTTTATGGATATCTTTGAGAAATGGCTTTCTTCTTGCCACTCTTCCATAAAGGCCAGATTTGTGAAGTGCTGGACTGATTGTTGTCCTATGGACAGACTCTCCCACCTCAGCTGTAGATCTCTGCAGTTCATCCAGAGTGATCATGGGCCTTTTGGCTGCATCTCTTTTTTTTCTTCCATTTATATTTTATTCAATTTTTAAATCAGAATAAAGTAAGCGTAATACACATTTTCATGACAATAAACATATGAAACAATAAAGGTATCAAACATGAAACCGAGTATTTCTCCGAGTCCCTTAATTAAACAAGTGTTCACATGAGTCCCATAGTTGCCAGCATTCCAAGAATCTGGGTACTGTATTTCGTTGGAGAGCGATAGGGTATTCCAGCGTCCGAATATCTCGTATCCGAGCCACTAGGTCAGAGATAGTAGGCGGGGAAGGTCTCTTCCAGAAGAGCGCAATAAAGCATTTTGCAGCAGTTAGTATATGAAGGAGCAGCCTGGCACCACGACCCCGAATGGTAGATGGGAACAGGTTCAGTAAAAGAACCGACGGGTCGTTAGGAAGTACCTCATCCAGTATGACCCGTATCACTTCTCTCACCTGCCTCCAATATGGTGTGAGAGCCGTACATGACCAAAAAATGTGGAATAATGTGGCTCCAGAAAGGGAGCATCTCCAGCAGATATCCGGAAGTACAGGATTAATGGCATGTAATAAAGCAGGGGTGTGATACCAGAACGTTAAAATTTTGATTTGGTTCTCTTTAAATGTCACGGATGAAGAGCTAGAATGTGCCCTTCTCCAGATGGTACACCAGTTCTCTGGGGAGAGCTCCCTCTGTAACCAATCCTCCCACTTCAGCATATAGGGATGTTTGAATCCCTTGGGAAAATCAAAGGATATCAAAATCCGATGGATGTCCGAAATAAGGCCCTTGGAGGAAGGGGGACGTGTACAAAGGCGTTCAAATGGTGAAAGAGATGGGAAACATAATGATCCTAATACCGTTTTACAATAATGGAGTATCTTTTGAAATTGAAATTGTAAGGTAGGGGGAAGAGAAAATTTAGCCTGAAGTTCTGCAAAGGAAAAAATCTTCCCCGAGAGTGGGTCCATCAGGTCGACGAGGCGGTATAACCCGGCTGCTGACCACGGTCTCACCATGTCCGCCCCAGAGCTGTCCGGAAGATGAGGTGTGAAAAGAAATAGAGAGAGAGGGGATCGAAGTGTAGCTAAATTGTATCTAACTCTTGCCTTATACCAAATCTCAAATCAAACCCCAAATCAGAGATCCCAGGTAAGTGGGTGCCAGCCACAACCTCTCCACCTCCGTCCATTTATTATATGAATGAAAAGTGGACCAGGAGGTTATCTGGCGGAGAAGAGCGGCCAAATAATAAGTCGTTATATCAGGTAGAGCTAAGCCTCCACAGCTGACCGGAGCTGTCAAAATCCGGGCAGAAAATCTGTGTCGTTTATAATTCCAAACAAATCTAATGAAGGCTGATTGTATAGAACGGAGAACTGCAGCCGGCACCCTCACTGGGAGGGTCTCGAATAAGTATAAAAATTTGGGGAGAATGGACATCTTTATAGCAGCAATACATACCAACAGTGAAATCGGGAGCGACTTCCACTTAGTTAAAAGAGAGTTCATCTCCGTCAACAAAGGTGGAAAGTTAGCCTTGTATAGAGTGGAGTAGTGCGGGGTAAGATGAATTCCTAAGTATTTTATGGAGTGGGTTCGCCACGTATAATGGAATTGTCCTTGAAGAAGAAGGAGTCTAGCAGGGTTAATATTGATGGGTAGAGCCTCGGTTTTAGAGGTATTCAGCTTATATCCTGATAGCCCACTGTACCTGTTCAACACTGCATGAAGATTAGGTAAAGAGATGAAGGGGTTCATCAGCGTAAGTAACACATCATCCGCGAAGAGAAAGATGGTAAATGTTTTATCTCTGACTGGGATGCCCTGTATATCCGGATTGTTACGTATCAGGGCAGCTAGGGGCTCTATTCTAAGAATGTAGAGTAGGGGAGATAAGGGGCAGCCCTGCCTTGTGCCATTGTGGATCGAAAGAGGTGCTGAGTGAGCATGGGGCAAACTTACTATAGTAGACGGGGAGGAGTAGAGGCTTCTCAAGGCAGTCGAGAAGGAACCCTTGAAGCCAAAGTGGTGCAGCGTTCTAAACATGAAATCCCAATTCAGGCGATCAAATGCCTTCTCGGCATCTAAACTTAGGGCCAGGGCCTCCACTCCTCCCCTGTTAGCTACATCTATCAAATCTACAACTCTTCTGGTGTTATCGTCAGCCTGTCTAAACCTAACAAAGCCAACCTGATCTTTGTGAATCAAATGATGAAGCCAAAGGTTCAGGCGGTTCGCTAAAAGTTTAGTAAAAATTTTCAAATCAGAGTTAAGAAGGCTAATAGGTCTGTAGCTTGCGCAATCCACGGGGTCCTTCCCAGGTTTAGGGATAACCGTAATATACACTCACCGGCCACTTTATTAGGTACACCATGCTAGTAACGGGTTGGACCCCCTTTTGCCTTCAGAACTGCCTCAATTCTTCGTGGCATAGATTCAACAAGGTGTTGGAAGCATTCCTCAGAGATTTTGGTCCATATTGACATGATGGCATCACACAGTTGCCGCAGATTTGTCGGCTGCACATCCATGATGCGAATCTCCCATTCCACCACATCCCAAAGATGTTCTATTGGATTGAGATCTGGTGACTGTGGAGGCCATTTGAGTACAGTGAACTCATTGTCATGTTCAAGAAACCAGTCTGAGATGATTCCAGCTTTATGACATGGCGCATTATCCTGCTGAAAGTAGCCATCAGATGTTGGGTACATTGTGGTCATAAAGGGATGGACATGGTCAGCAACAATACTCAGGTAGGCTGTGGCGTTGCAACGATGCTCAATTGGTACCAAGGGGCCCAAAGAGTGCCAAGAAAATATTCCCCACACCATGACACCACCACCACCAGCTTGAACCGTTGATACAAGGCAGGATGGATCCATGCTTTCATGTTGTTGACGCCAAATTCTGACCCTACCATCCGAATGTCGCAGCAGAAATCGAGACTCATCAGACCAGGCAACGTTTTTCCAATCTTCTACTGTCCAATTTCGATGAGCTTGTGCAAATTGTAGCCTCAGTTTCCTGTTCTTAGCTGAAAGGAGTGGCACCCGGTGTGGTCTTCTGCTGCTGTAGCCCATCTGCCTCAAAGTTCGACGTACTGTGCATTCAGAGATGCTCTTCTGCCTACCTTGGTTGTAACGGGTGGCAATTTGAGTCACTGTTGCCTTTCTATCAGCTCGAACCAGTCTGCCCATTCTCCTCTGACCTCTGGCATCAACAAGGCATTTCCACCCACAGAACTGCCGCTCACTGGATGTTTTTTCTTTTTCGGACCATTCTCTGTAAACCCTAGAGATGGTTGTGCGTGAAAATCCCAGTAGATCAGCAGTTTCTGAAATACTCAGACCAGCCCTTCTGGCACCAACAACCATGCCACGTTCAAAGGCACTCAAATCACCTTTCTTCCCCATACTGATGCTCGGTTTGAACTGCAGGAGATTGTCTTGACCATGTCTACATGCCTAAATGTACTGAGTTGCCGCCATGTGATTGGCTGATTAGAAATTAAGTGTTAACGAGCAGTTGGACAGGTGTACCTAATAAAGTGGCCGGTGAGTGTATGAGTTCAGCATAGTGTCAGGGATTTTGTCACCTTGAAGAAATCCATTGAATAACTGTGTCATATGAGGAGTTAAAATATCCTCGAATGTCTTAAAGTAATTATAGGAAAGCCCATCAGGTCCAGGGGACCGTCCATTGGGCAGTTCCGATATAATTTCTTTAATTTCATCTCCCGAAATGGGTTGATTCAGATGTGTCAGTGCTTCTGGAGTAAGGGAGAGTAGATGGCATTCCAAGAGGAATTCATCCAATAATGTATTTCGTGTTATCTCGTTTCTGGGCAAGGAGGATGGGAGGGAGTATAAGTCAGAGTAATATTTATGAAATAATTCTGCAACTGTCGAAGGGTGGTATTGGAGCACCCCTTGCTGATTTCTAATAGCATGAGGGGCTGAAGCGGCTGTCTGGCCCCTAAGCTGTCTGGCTAGTAAGGTGTGCGGCTTGTTGCTATATGCAAAATAACGTTGGCGATTATAGCAAATCAGCTGATGGGTGGATCAGGAAGACAAAGACTTAAGACAAGCTCGTAATTGAACTATCTGTCTCAGTATTCGCCTAGAAGGGTTAGAAGCCAATGACAATTCCGCCAATCGCAGGGAACGTAGGCAATTTTGGTATTGTGCCTCTCTATCCTTTTTGAAGCCTGATGCGAGAGATATACATACCCCTCGAAACACCGCTTTGCGAGCCTCCCATAGAATACCATGGGAAGGTGCAGTTGGGGCATTATCAGTAAAATACTGAGACAGAGAGGAGCGCATGTATCCCGGGTGAGTGGGTATGTCAGAAGAGAATCATTCAATCTCCAGTGCGGGTATCTAAGTGGAACAGAAGAGAGATTAAGTTCCAAATAAATAGGAGCGTGGTCCGACCAAGTTATGGGACCAATAGAAGCCCGCACTAGGGATCGTAGAGCCATAATATTACCAATGAAGTAGTCAGTTCTCGAATGTGTAGAGTGAGGGTTAGAGTAAAAAGTGAAATGACGAGATGTAGGGTTGTCTACCCTCCAAAGGTCATACAGGGAGAACTTACGAACTAATTGTCTAAACCCCTTAGAAAGGCGCTTACATTGGGAAGAGGGAGTGGTTGCAGGAGTTGTAAGCCTATCCATGACTTCTGAAAATGGGACATTAAAATCTCCTCCGATCAATTGCAAGACCCCTCTATTTGACGAGATAGTAGAGAAAAGAGAGGTTAAGAAGGTAGGCTGGCCAGAGTTTGGAGTGTACACAGTGGTCAATTGCAGTTTCAAACCATATAGAGTACCCTGAAGAATGAGAAAACGTCCCGATGGATCAGCCTGTACCTCGTCGACCTGAAGGGGGCAAGATCTAGATATCAGAATGGCGACCCCAGCCGACCTAGTAGTGGCAGGGGCTGCGTATGCCCTTGGAAACCAATGTTTTACAAAGGAAAAAGACCCTTCAGACGTTAGGTGAGTTTCCTGGATAAGAATAATATCCGCTTTAGATTTACGAAACTCACGTAAGGCGATTCGTTGCTTGAAGTTTGAGTTCAAGCCCTTGATATTCAGTGACATAATCTTAGCCATGGTGAGTACCCAAAAAAAAAGGTGGCTAATATGACGGCCAATTCAACAACAGAAGGAGGCTGTGATCAGTAGGTGCCAAGCTGCTCCATCCCCGCCGAACACGGACAAAATATCAGAAAGCATCAGGACAGAAATTGACCATAGAACAAGGAGAGAAATGAACACGAAGAGACAGAGAAAAACAACAATATTAATATGTATCCAAAATACCATGGACATGAAGGACCTTAAAAAAGTCAGGGCCCTCATGTCTGTGGAGTGCAACCAGTGTATATTAAGTATCAATATCTATCTTCAGCCAAAAATCAAGTAGCTGAGTCAAAAACAGTGTACTCCAATGGGGGAGTAGTGGTGAAGGCCCAAAGAAAAAACCTCAGCAGAGAACCAAAGAGACTCCACCCCTAGGCCCCTAACAAAAAATAGGCAAAATATTGACAATCTTACCGAAACTTTAACAGCATAAGTAGAGGAAGAGTAGGAGAAAAAAGAGAGAGAAGAAAAAAACAAACAAAACAGCAGCATATAAGCGTAATCACATATTTACGTTCCTTCCTGGATCCATAATTGAGTAGAAGGCCTATTGTCCAACTCAGAAGGACCAGAGCGGTCTCGTCTTTTCCGGGCTCCCACTGTAGTCCAGGTGGCTGGAATCGGACTTAAGGTAGGGAGAACATCCCAATCCGGCAGTTGGAGTGGGGTTAGATTCAAGCGAACACAAAACTCAGGAAGGTCTTCAGGAATCTTTAGCGTCATCGTCGCACCAGCCTTTCGAGCGATTAGGCTGAAGGGAAACCCCCATCGATAAGATATGGAATTTTTACACAACAAGTCCAGCAGTGGTTTTAAGGCTCTACGTTTCTGGAGGGTAATCCAGGAGAGGTCATGAAACAACGATATCTTTGCACCTTGGAACTCAATCTGCTGTTGGGAGCGAGCTCTCGACATGATATCTTCTTTCAGCCCAAAATCATTAATGTAGCAGATGATGTCCCGGGGAGGGCCTTGTGTAGATTTTTGTCGAAGTGCACGGTGAGCCCGATCCATCAAGATAGGGTTTGTTACGGGTCTGTCCAAAATGGCATTGAAGATTGTGAGAAGCACCGATCGAACATCCTCTTCGCCTTGCGCTTCTGGGACACCTCTGACTCTTATATTGTGGCGGCGTCTGCGGTTGTCTAGGTCTTCCACGTGGTTTTGGAGATCCCGGAGTTGGAGGGAGTGTGATGACGTTCGTTTCTGAAGTGAGCAGATCACAGTGCGAGAGGCGTTTTGATCTTCTTCTAGCTGATGGACCCTTTGGCCTACACTTTGGACATCCCAACGTATGGCCGATATTTCCTCTTTAAAGGCATCTTTGACCTCGGAAATTAGAGCTCGGAAATCTTGCTTGGTGGGCAATTGGATATGGGACCACCAATCTCCGGGGGGACCATTATGTTCGTCCGAAATGTCCATCTCTGAAGATGAGGATGAACTGCATCTGGATGGAGAGCGAGATTGTAATAACTGAGGGATCCCCTCGGCGACTGAGTCAGCGTTAGGAGATCTAGAGGAGCATTGAGAGCCTGGAGGTGTGCCACTAGCAGACTTTCTTTGAGGAAGAGGTGGGAGACGTCTTGTGGATGTTAAAGACAAAGAAGTATCCAGATGGGTTTGTGGACCCTGCTGCTTGGCCACCATAGAGTAAGTCTGGGCAGAAATCCGGTCTTCTCTGGGAGGGGAACCACGGGGGGCTACAGGTGGCTGTATAGTAGGAGAGCTGGTCTGTGACAACCCTGAAGGGGTTAATGCAGGGTATTCCTCCTCCTCTTGTGATACTTTAGGTAGTGTAGGGAAGTCATTATGGGGTATGTCAGCCTCCCAGCCTGTGTTCTCATGTAGCTGCAGAGGTGAAGCAGCACTAGGGTTGGAGCGCTGTGTGGCAGGGGTTAAAGGCTCTGGCTGAGCGCTTACCCGCGCTTGTGGAGCAGATAGAGGGGGAGGAGCCACTTCTTCCTGCTCCCTTCCAGCCCGAGGCGCCGCCATATTGGGATCCGGACCCAAACTTCTAGTGAGGAAGGCATCTAGTGAGGTAAGTTGGGGTGCTCCCAGCAGGTCTGGGGCTACCCTGGGGGTCTTCAACTGACGTTTTTTCCCCATGTTCGGCAGATTGTGCAGCTTATTTAGCAAGTTAGAGCCAGGGGTGGACGGAGCTCAAGCCTCACACCGCTGGACTCCTCGGCATCCGGCCACGCCCCCCTGTCTTCTCCTTGTTTGAGATGAAAGTTTAGAGGGACGGCTGGGTATTGGTAGATTTGCAGTGGTCTGATACTCCTTCCATTTCAATATGATCGCTTGCACAATGCTCCTTGGTATGTTTAAAGCTTGGGAAATCTTTTGGTATCCAAATCCAGCTTTAAACTTCTCCACAACAGTATCACGGACCTGCCTGGTGTGTTTCTTGGTCTTCATGATGCAGAACCCTGAGACTATCACAGAGCAGGTGCATTTATACGGAGACTTGATTACACACAGGGGGATTCTGTTTATCTTCATCAGTCATTTAGGACAACATTGGATCATTCAGAGATCCTCAATGAACTTCTGGAGTGAGTTTTCTGAACTGAAAGTAAATGGGCCGAATAATTTTGCACGCCCCACTTTTCAGTTTTATTATTACAAATAAAGTTTAAATGATCCAATAAATTTCATTCCACTTCACAATTGTGACCCACTTGTTGTTGATTCTTCACAAAAAATTTAAAATGTTATATCTTTTTGTTTGAAGCCTGAAATGTGGCAAAAGGTTGAGAAAAGTTCCAGGGGGCCGAATACTTTCGCAAGGCACTGTGTATTCTGTATATATACAGTACAGACCAAAAGTTTGGACACACCTTCTCATTCAAAGAGTTTCCTGTATTTTCATGACTATGAAAACTGTAGATTCACACTGAAGGCATCAAAACTATGAATTAACACATGTTGAATTATATACTTAACAAAAAAGTGTGAAACAACTGAAAATATGTCTTATATTCTAGGTTCTTCAAAGTAGCCACCTTTTGCTTTGATTACTGCTTCGCACACTCTTGGCATTCTCTTGATGAGCTTCAAGAGGTAGTCACCTGAAATGGTATTCCAACAGTCTTGAAGGAGTTCCCAGAGATGCTTAGCACTTGTTGGCCCTTTTGCCTTCACTCTGCGGTCCAGCTCACCCCAAACCATGTCGATTGGGTTCAGGTCTGGTGACTGTGGAGGCCAGGTCATCTGGCGTGGCACCCCATCACTCTCCTTCTTGGTCAAATAGCCCTTACACAGCCTGGAGGTGTGTTTGGGGTCATTGTCCTGTTGATAAATAAATGATGGTCCAACTAAATGCAAACCAGATGGAATAACATGCCACTGCAAGATGCTGTGGTAGCCATGCTGGTTCAGTATGCCTTCAATTTTGAATAAATCCCCAACAGCGTCACCAGCAAAGCACCCCCACACCATCACACCTCCTCCTCCATGCTTCACGGTGGGAACCAGGCATGTAGAGTCCATCCATTCACCTTTTCTGCGTCGCACAAAGACACGGTGGTTGGAACCAAAGATCTAAAATTTGGACTCATCAGACCAAAGCACAGATTTCCACTGGTCTAATGTCCATTCCTTGTGTTCTTTAGCCCAAACAAGTCTCTTCTGCTTGTTGCCTGTCCTTAGCAGTGGTTTCCTAGCAGCTATTTTACCATGAAGGCCTGCTGCACACAGTCTCCTCTTAACAGTCGTTGTAGAGATGTGTCTGCTGCTAGAACTCTGTGTGGCATTGACCTGGTCTCTAATCTGAGCTGCTGTTAACCTGCGATTTCTGAGGCTGGTGACTCGGATGAACTTATTCTCCGCAGCAGAGGTGACTCTTGGTCTTCCTTTCCTGAGGCGGTACTCATGTAAGCCAGTTTCTTTGTAGCGCTTGATGGTTTTTACGACTGCACTTGGGGACACTTTCAAAGTTTTCCCACCTGACTTCTGCCCAACACAACTCATGGTCCCAACCCCATTTATAAGGCAAGAAATCCCACGTATTAAACCTGACAGGGCACACCTGTGAAGTGAAAACCATTTCAGGTGACTACCTATTGAAGCTCATCAAGAGAATGCCAAGAGTGTGCAAAGCAGTAATCAAAGCAAAAGGTGGCTACTTTGAAGAACCTAGAATATAAGACATATTTTCAGTTGTTTCACACTTTTTTGTTAAGTATATTATTCCACATGTGTTAATTCATAGTTTTGATGCCTTCAGTGTGAATCTACAATTTTCATAGTCATGAAAATACAGAAAACTCGTTGAATGAGAAGGTGTGTCCAGACTTTTGGTCTGTACTGTATATATATATATATATATATATATATATATATATATATACTAAAAAGTACTAGAAAAAAACGTGCCCTAAACAAAATAGGTCGGCGGAACTTGCAATCCCAAAAAATGTACAGAAATCTGGAGAATCGGAGAAGATTGATCAATATCTGAAGTCTCCAATTATAAGTACAAGATCCGGTCCAAAAGGGATACAAGACTCTAATTCTAAAAAAAATGGGGCCTGGATCTATGCTAGAAGAGGCAAGAAATTTACATCTTGATGAAAAGGGGATGGAGAGGGTGGAGGAAAGTTCCATTCCCACAATTATTCCTGAATCTTCTCCAATAGAGGAAATTATGGCTATGGTTGAAAAATGGAAAAGCTATACAGGCCATGGCATTACAGCTTGGGGCAGTTCACTCAGATGCTTCCCTTATAAGAGATGATGTAACGAAAATACAGTTATTGAAATAGAAAGATCTGTGGGCTCTTTGGAAAACAAGGTAAAAACACTTAAAACAGAAATCCCTAGCATGAAGGCAGATGTAATTACGCTACAAAAGAAAGTGGTTGATTTAGAAGGCAGATCAAGACGATGCAATGTGAGGATCTTGGGGCTACATGAGGGTGCAGAGGAAAAGAGCCCAGCTGGAATGATTCAGACGCTGATCATGGATAATTTTGAAATAGAATATTTTTCTCCATTATTTCTGGTCGAGAGTGCATAGAGTTCCTGGGGGGAACCAACGCCGGGTAGAATCCCTCGGACTCTCTTAGCAACAATATTGGTCTCATGCGATAGAGATATGATCCTAAGGAGGGCCAGAGAATGTCCACCTATTCTATACAATGGAAATAAACTTTCTTTTTTTCCAGACTTTTCCAAAGATGGCAAGAAAAGAGATGTAGCTTTCTGGCAGTAAAAAAAACGACTCCAAGAAAAAAAACATTAAGTACTTTTTTTGTATCCAGCTAAATTGCGAATAATATTCAATGACACAACATATTTTTTCATGCCCCGGCGCACGTTGCAGTAGGGCCAATTGAAAGCCTCACGATTTTATTTTTTAGGAAAATTTTCCTAAAATGGCACCCGCCAGATAAAATAAAAAAAATCTCTCACCTGTCCTGCGCCGCAGCTCCGCTCCGGTGTCTGGCGCTTCTCTTCTTCTCCGGGGCCGCACTGCACTTACCTGACCGCGTACAGCGTCAGGACGTAGTGCGTGCACTCTGACCTGACGCTTCACGCAGTCAGGTGACAGTGCAGCACCAGGAGAAGAAGACTGAGGCGCGCCAGACCTGGAGAGGAGCCGCGGCGCAGGACAGGTAAGGGATTTTTTTTAATTTTATTCTTATGGTGGCCTAGCGGGCTGTTCTGAGGTCTCAAGGGGGCACAACTGTGGGCTAATCTGAGGTTTCAAGGGGGCACTACTGTGGGCTGTTCTGAGGTCTGAAGGGGCACTACTGTGGGCTAATCTGAGGTCTCAAGGGGGCACTACTGTGGGCTAATCTGAGGTCTGATGGGGGCACTGTGGGCTGATCTGAGGTCTGATGGCACTGTGGGATGATCTGAGGTCTGATGGGGGCACACTGGGCTGATGTGGGGTCTGATGGGGCACAATGGGCTGATGTGGGGTCTGATGGGGCACAATGGGCTGATGTGGGGTCTGATGGGGCATAATGGGCTGATCTGAGGTCTGATGGGCACAATGGGCTGATGTGGGGTCTGATGGGGCACAATGGGCTGATGTGGGGTCTGATGGGGCATAATGGGCTGATCTGAGGTCTGATGGGCACAATGGGCTGATCTGAGGTCTGATGAGGGCACAGTGGGCTGATCTGAGGTCTGATGAGGGCACAGTGGGCTGATCTGAGGTCTGATGAGGGCACAGTGGGCTGATCTGAGGTCTGATGGGGGCACTGTGGGCTGATCTGAGGTCTGATGGGGGCACACTGCGCTGATGTGGGGTCTGATGGTGTACAATGGGCTGATGTGGGGTCTGATGGGGCATAATGGGCTGATCTGAGGTCTGATGAGGGCACAGTGG
This sequence comes from Rhinella marina, assembly GCA_900303285.1. Lineage (NCBI taxonomy): Eukaryota > Metazoa > Chordata > Amphibia > Anura > Bufonidae > Rhinella > Rhinella marina. The sequence continues at coordinate 313,377 of ONZH01014530.1, forward strand.
GCTGATCTGAGGTCTGATGGGGGTATAGTGGGCTGATGTGAGGTCTGGTGGGGACACAGTAGGCTTTTTTAATTTATTTTTTAATATTTTTAATAACATAAGAAAATCAAGATTTAAATTGTGAATCGTCCAAAATTTAAAAAAAAAAAAAAAAAAAATCGAGATTTTTTTTTTTGGCCATATCGCCCAGCACTACGTTGCAGTTACATATATATATATATATATATATATATATACATACATATGTGTGTGTTGTTTTTTTTGTCTTTGTTTTTTTTTTTGTTTTGTTTTTTTACCTTACCAAGGATTACAGGAGCACAGAGGGAAGCCCTGGAGGCAGATATTTCCCTTCGGGAGCTAGAGGTTGCCATTAAGGCCTGCTTAAGGAATTCCTCCCCGGGCCTAGACGGTTTCCCATATGAGCTATATTGTAAGTTAATTTTGAAAAAGGGGAAAGATCCGTTGGATATGGGTTCTTATAGACCAATATCCTTATTGAATACTGTTGCGAAACTGTTGTTAAAATTCTCGCTACAAGGCTGTCCAGGGTTATCCAGTCAATTATACATCCTGATCAGAACAGCTTTATTTCAAATAAGGTCACTCACTATTCACCTTTTTGCCAATATGCAGTCTTGGGGTGTGGGCTCCCGCTCCATTCTGTCGTTAGATGCCTCCAAGGCCTTCAACAGAGTGGAGTGGGAGTATCTCTGGAAAGTTATGGGGGAGATGGGATTTGGCCCACAATTCATAGAGTTCATTAAACTTCTCTATAAGTCCCCTGTTGCGAGATTGAATATTAACAGGAGCTTGACTTCGAGTTTTACCTTGACTAGAGGTATGCTTCAAGGATGTCCTCTTTCCCCGTTAGTATTTGATATCTACATTGAGCCTCTTGCGGCAAGTGTTAGGCAAGATACTCAAATTGAGGGTTTTGAGACATTAGGTGCAGAAGATCGCATCTCTCTATATGTAGACGATGTTTTATTTTTTAAAGAACACACTAATAGAACCCTCCCAAAAATTATACAATTGGTTAATGCCTTTGGGGAAGTCTCAGGTTTTGATATTATTTGGTCAAAGACTAACCTTATACCATTGGATAGTTTTAAACTATCAAATGAGGGATCCCTGACCATCCTAAAAATTGCAAATATCTTTGAATCTTTGAATCTTTTAGGCCTGATGATATCTCCAAATATGGAGGATTATATACAACTTAATTTAATCCCCATTAATTTCTAAATTGAGATAAAAAATTACAACCTAGCTTTGACTCCCCCTGTCTAGTGCTGATAGAGTCTCTTTGGTAAAGATGGTAATGCTGCCTCAACGTCTTTATATTATAAGAAACTCTCCAATGTGGATAGAGGATAATTTTTTTAAGCTAATCGAGAAAAGGATTAATGATTTAACTTTGGGGAAGAAAACGGGTGCGGATAAAATTGGAATATCTTTACAATCTGATGGAACGGGAGGTTAAACCTTCCCTATTGTAAAGGCTATTTTATTGCTGCCCAAACTATGGTGGTGGTGTGAATGGGAAAAAAAGTCCCCTGTGTAAGTTTTTGGTGAAATCCTCATCATATGATAATATATTTACTCTTTTAGAATCTGGGCGATTATTTACTGTAGAACAGGATTATACAATGGCTAAAAAGCTATTCTTTAAATCCTGGTCCACTGTTAGAGTGGCTAGGAATAAAAGGATCTCTTATGTGTACTCCCTTATGGTATAATTCGTATTTTCAAGAGCTTCATAATATGTCGAAGGATCAGTTTTGGCAAAAGAATAATATTTATGTTTCACAGGTGGTGAGGAATGGAGAGATACTCCCGTTCTCAGCGATAACACAAAGGGGGAATTTCTATAATTTGAGTTGGTTTAATTTTCAATTGCGTTCAGCACTGCTTAATGTAAAAGAAAAAATAAGGCTGAAAATTGACACATGTACACTATTCAATGAGCTGATGGGGAATCCGGCTCAAAAGGTTAATATTTCCCAACTGTACAGTCATGGCCAAAAGTTTTGAGAATGATACAATATTCATTTTTACAAAGTCTACTGCTTCAGTTTTTATAATGGCAATTTGCATGTACTCCAGAATGTTATAAAGAGTGATCAGCTTAACAGCAATTACTTGCAAAGTCAATATTTGCCTAGAAAATGAACTTTATCCCCCAAAACACATTTCAACATCATTGCAGCCCTGCCTTAAAAGGACCAGCTAACATCGTTTCAGTGATTGCTCCATTAACACAGGTGTGGGTGTTGATGAGGACAGGGCTGGAGATCAATCTGTCATGATTAAGTAAGAATGACACCACTGGACACTTTAAAAGGAGGCTGGTGCTTGGCATCATTGTTTCTCTTCTGTTAACCATGGTTATCTCTAAAGAAACATGTGCAGTCATCATTGCACTGCACAAAAATGGCCTAACAGGGAAGAGTATCGCAGCTAGAAAGATTGCACCTCAGTCAACAATCTATCGCATCATCAAGAACTTCAAAGATAGAGGTTCCATTGTTGCCAAAAAGGCTCCAGGGCGCCCAAGAAAGACTAGCAAGCGCCAGGACCATCTCTTAAAAGTGTTTCAGCTGCAGAATCGGGCTACCAGCAGTGCAGAGCTTGCTCAGGAATGGCAGCAGGCAGGTGTGAGTGCATCTGCATGCACTGTGAGGCGGAGACTCTTGGAGCAAGGCCTGGTCTCAAGGAGGGCAGCAAAGAAGCCACTTCTCTCCAGAAAAAACATCAGGGACAGACTGATATTCTGCAAAAGGTACAGGGAGTGGACTGCTGAGGACTGGGGTAAAGTCATTTTCTCTGATGATATCTGGAAAACAGCTTATTCGGAGAAGGCGAGGTGAGCGCTACCACCAGTCTTGTCTTATGCCAACTGTAAAGCATCCTGAAACCATTCATGTGTGGGGTTGCTTCTCAGCCAAGGGAATCGGCTCTCTCACAGTCTTGCCTAAAAACACAGCCATGAATAAAGAATGGTACCAGAATGTCCTCCGAGAGCAACTTCTTCCAACAGTCCAAGAGCAGTTTGGCGATCAACAATGCCTTTTCCAGCATGATGGAGCACCTTGCCATAAAGCAAAGGTGATAACTAAATGGCTCAGGGAACAAAACATAGAGATTTTGGGTCCATGGCCTGGAAACTCCCCAGATCTTAATCCCATTGAGAACCTGTGGTCAATCATCAAGAGACGGGTGGACAAACAAAAACCTACACATTCTGACAAAATGCAAGCATTGATTGTGCAAGAATGGACTGCTATCAGTCAGGATTTGGTCCAGAAGTTGATTGAGAGCATGCCAGGGAGAATTGCAGAGGTCCTGAAGAAGAAGGGTCAACACTGCAAATATTGACTTGCTGCATTGCATGCAACTCATTCTAACTGTCAAGATAAGCTTTTGTTACTCATAATATGATTGCAATTATATTTCTGTATGTGATAAAAACATCTGACAAGGGGGGCGTGGCCTACCATGGACGTGTGAAGACGTGTACCCATAGAGCTCCAGCGACTCCCTGCTATTTTCCTGCAAAAGACCCACTGCCAGCATGGGAAAACACAAAAAAGGGTAGAACCAGGCCTTCAGCTCCTCTACCTGCTTCTCAAAGTGCTCTTAGCACTTATTTTGCTAAACAAATGGAGCCAGCAGCCGATCCCCTGCAGCGTGGGCCCCAAGATGGCGGCGGCCACATGTCTTCCCGCTCTAGCGAGAGACAGACTCAGGCGGGCAGCGCACAACAATACCAGTGCCGACCTCAATCGGCGCCCCCTGCTCCAGGCCGGAGCGAGCCGACATCTCCTACCTGCCCGGAACGCTCCGCTGAGGAGGCCACGACACCCGCCGCGCTTTACCCGTGCGGCGCGCCTGTAGCTTCACCCGACCCGCCGGACGGCTCTCCTCACCTGCACACGCAGCTCGCTATGAGAGGATGCCAGGATGATGTGCAGCCACAGGCAAGTCCTCTTCTGCTCTCCTCCCCGGGATCTCCTCCAGCACTCCAGTCTTCCCCTGCTGTCCGCCCGTCGGGGAGCTCCATATTGCGGCCTTCTGCTCTGGCCTTCAATCCCCAGCACCCTCCTGTGGCAGGTGGCCAGCAGCTCTCCCCTGCACCATATTCCTCCATATTCACTCTGCCCCAGGGTCAGTCTGCGGTGCCATATATCTACCACCCTACTTCTCCTTCAATGGCTCCAGCACCACCTTTAATCGGGCCCAGTACCAGCAACAATTTGAGGGGTCCTCTTTCCCCCCCAGATTCGCCTGCTCCATCTATGGCCATATCACCACATTGGTCCACTGGATCTTCATCCTGGGAGGGTTGTAGAGCCATTCACCCAGCTCCCTCTCCTGCACCAGTCAAACTTCTGCCTACTATTTGTGAGCCTTCCAGCCCTACTATTCATCCTCAAAGTATATCTGCTCACGCCTCTGAGCCACCCGGACACACTCCACTTGTAGTCGCAGATGACACCAGACCACCCACCTTAGCAGATTTACGCATGCTGTTGTGTTCTTTACCTTCTAAAGAGGACCTTTCTGTCTTTGCGGTGCAAATCCTGCAAGAATGTAAGCAAGAATTTGCTCAATTCCGCAAGGATCTGACTAATCTTACTGAACGGGTGGATTCCATCTCCCATGACCAATCTGGGATACTTACCAGTGTGAAATCTCTCCAGGAAATTGCTCATACTCACGAAACTCAAATACATGCTCTCCAGCAACACCTAGATGATTTAGAAAATCGGGGGCGGCGTAACAACCTCCGTATTAGAGGAATCCCTGAATCTATTGCTCCTGCTGACTTGCTGTCAACCTTGCTCACGATCTTCAATGATATCCTGGAGCGCCCCCGATCGACTCCTATTGAGATTGATAGGGCTCACCGGGCTCTACGTCCACCACCGCCGGAAGGCGCTCCTCCAAGAGATGTCATCTGTAGAATCCACTTCTATGCCATCAAGGAGCAGATACTCTTCAAAGCCCGTCAGCACCAATCTCTTTCGTTTGCTGGTTCGCCTATTCTAATACTACAAGACCTCTCCCGCTATACTTTGGCCCAAAGAGCAGCCCTTAAACCGGTGCTTACTTTGCTTCGTGACAGAGGGATCCCCTATCGATGGGGGTTCCCTTTTGCCTTAGTTGCTGGAAACAGGGGCCGATCATCCTCTCTACGTAATCTTGAGGATCTGCCTGGATTTCTACAAAGTCTTGATCTGCCTCCAGTGGACTTGGTTTAGTGGCCTACCTACGTACCCACCAACCCAGCTCCTCTTCAGAGACTGCCAAGTTCCCAAGGGTCCATGAGAAGTTCCCAAGGTCTTCCATCCCGCTCTGCTAAAAGCCGACATCGTCGTCTGGAGGGTCTGACACGAGTTCCTCAAGCTCACTCTCCACCGTGATGTCCTACCGCTCCACACTATTGCTCTTTTGCTCTACCTTCTTGTGGTTCTGCTAATTTATAGTCCTGTTTTCTAGGCAGTGGACTTTGCTAATTCAGTATGTTTCGTAGTTTCGTATTACAATGCAGGGACTGTTGGGCCTGCGTTCCTTGGTTGACACCCTCCCCACATAGGTTGAGGCTTTCCCTTGGGGTTCATCATCCCGAGTGAACGTCTCTTTGGATCGCTTTGATCCCGTTCTTTAATTTTCTCCAACACAGGAACACCTTACTCCCTTTTCCATTTCCGTGTATATTTTATTTTATTTTATTATTATTATTTTTTTCCTTCCCCCCACTCCCTCTTTCTCTCTTCCGTATCCTCCCCTCTGCTCTCGACTTTCTCTTGTACTTTTGTGCTTTTTGTGCTCCAGGACTCGGAAGCTGTTAGGAGATGTCTTCCCTCAACATCGTGTCCTTCAACGCCAAAGGACTGAATTCCCCTCAGAAACGTAACCAGGTACTCCACCACTTTCACCGCCAGAAGGTGCACATTGTATGCTTCCAGGAAACCCATTTTAAAGAGGGATCCGCTCCGAGACTCTATCATCGTCATTACACAGTTTGGTATGCCGCTAATAATAAACATAATAAGACCAAAGGGGTTGCCATAGCGATCCATAAATCTTTGCCTTTTCAGCTCTTAGACTGTGTGATGGATGAGGAGGCTCGGTACTTGATTCTGATTATTAAGATAGGAGGCAGGGAATTCACGATCTTAAATGTTTATGCTCCCAATCATACTCACGTCGCCTTCTTGGTTGACCTAGTAGATAAGGTCATTCCCTTGGTGAGGGGTACAATGGTGTTATGTGGAGACCTAAACTTGACCCTTGATCCTACTCTGGATAATTCCTCGGGGAAAGCAGCTATCTCTTATGGGGCAATTAAAAAAGTTAAAAAGGCCTTCTTACAATTACAGCTTTGTGATCCATGGCGCCTACAGCATCCTGCTGACAGGGACTATTCTTACTACTCCCCCCCGCACTCTTCCTATAGCCGAATAGATTACATTCTCCTCCAACATCAGGCGCTGACGTGGTTAGACTCTACGCATATTGGTTCCATTTTGTGGTCAGACCATGCCCCAGTTTACTGTTCGTTACGTCTTCCTTTCTTGTGTAAGACCGAATGGTCATGGAGACTTAACGAGTCTCTCCTCCTGGATCTGGCTTGCACGGCCGAGATATCTCAGACCATATCTGATTTTCTCTCCAACCACCAGACTGACACGACGCCCCTGCCTTTGCAATGGGAAGCCCTAAAATGTGTGATACGGGGGTTGCTGATTAAACACGGGATTAGGCTTAAAAGGGAAAAAGCCCGTAATCTCTCTGTTGCACTCCGCAAAGTAGCCTCCCTTGAACTGGCTCACAAACGAGCACTCACCCAAACCACTCTTCGTGATCTGCAGGAGGCGCGTTTGGAGGCTAAGCGCCTCCTAGAGCGCTCTTACCAGAAATTGATTCAAAAATGTCGCAGTTTGTTCTACGAATTCGGCAACAAGAGTGGGCGAATGTTGGCCCGAGCTCTAAGGGGGCAAATAGCCTCCTCCCACATTCCACTTATTAAAACCCCCCAGGGTACTCCTCTGCACACCACCCCTGAAATTGCTGCCACTTTTCACTCTTTCTACTCTGCCTTGTACAGCCTGCCGTCTCCTCCTGACCCGGTGGACGCGCCACTATCTTCTGCGTCTAGACTTTCAGCAGAACAATCTGCAGCCCTGGAATTGCCCTTTACTATAGAGGAACTCCAGACAGTACTTAAATCCCTTCCTGGAGGTAAAAGTCCCGGACCAGACGGTTATACGGCTAGGTTTTACAAGGAGTTTTCTGATAAATTATCGCCCTTCGTCCTACAGGTATTTAATGCGGTGGGGCCTGGGCTTCCTTTCCCGGCACAGACCTCAGCTGCACACATAGCGGTCATTCCCAAACCCAATAAGGACCCGCAGGTGTGTGCAAGTTACCGTCCAATTTCTCTTTTAAATGTTGATCTCAAAATCTACTCTAAACTTCTGGCGAACCGATTGGGCGCCCTCCTCCCTTCTCTGATTCACTCGGATCAGGTAGGTTTTGTGCCGGGACGAGAGGCTAGGGACAACACCCTTAAAACATTAGATATTATTCACTTTGCGAAGGAGCGGAAGAAACCCCTAATGATTTTATCTCTCGACGCTGAAAAGGCGTTCGACCGCATATCACGGTCCTCTCTTCAAGCGACTCTAAAACACATCGGTCTAGGCCCCTGGTTTTTATCTAAAATTTTGACGCTATATCATACACCGTCGGCTCGCATTAAAATCAACGGAACACTTTCGGCTCCCTTCTCTATCTACAACGGCACTCGCCAGGGCTGCCCTTTGTCTCCCCTGCTATATGCTCTGATCATGGAGCACCTATCCGAGACAATCCTGACAAATATCCGAGACAATCCTGACATTAAGGGAATACGCGTGGGTAGTCGGGAATACAAATGTGCAGCTTTTGCGCATGACCTACTCTTATACATTACAAATCCCAGGATTTCCCTCCCTTGTCTACAAGCAGAACTTTCCAAATTCGGGGCATGGACCAACTTCAAAGTCAATATGGCAAAATCCCACGCCCTCAATGTGTCCTTAGACCAAGAACTGGTACGCTCCTTGCACACTTCTTTCCCCTTTACTTGGCCGAGTGGAGGTATCACGTATCTTGGAATCAAAATCAGTTCCAACCCATCTCATCTATTTCTCAACAATTTTCTCCCATTACTGACTCGAATTGAAAGTGACCTCAACTCTTGGCACCGTAAAGAATTCTCGTGGTTCGGAAGGATCAGTATATTGAAAATGAATATCTTACCCAAGCTTCTTTACCTCCTGCAGACCATCCCTGTTCGTATCCCGTTGTCTTTCTGGGCTAAGATCCGAAAATGTTTCCTAAAATTTGTTTGGTTTCCAGGTAAACCTAGGATCAAATGGGACGTTTTAACCTGTTCAAAGGATGTGGGTGGGGTTGGTCTCCCGGACTGTAAACTATATTACCAAGCTACAGCATGTGCACGTTTCCTTGACATGTGCCGTTCTTATACTCAAAAGGCTTGGGTCACCATAGCTAAGGACCTATCATCTCGTGCATTACCAGTGATTCCCTGGTTACGGGAGGTTCCGTCCTCTGCATACACCGGACTTTCTTTCACTTCATCCCACACATTTGCTATTCTGAGGGCCATGTGCACAAGTCCCTCTCTGATAGACACAAAGGGACCTCTTACCCCAGTGACTGACAATCCCCTCTTTCCACCGGGATCCTCGGCTACGCAGTTCCTCACGGGGAATAAACTCACGCCTCTGCGCTTTAGTCAACTTATTTCAAATGCAGCCTTAAAACCCCTATCTTCCATTATGGGTGACGTACCCCCCTCCGCTAAGCATTCCTTTGAGTACACACAACTTCAGCACTTTTTTTACTTCCCTACACACCACTCATAACCTCACCAGAACCTTAACAGCTTTTGAACGGGCATGCCTTGCACCATCAGCGATATTTCGCGACATCTCCTTTATGTATAAATTACTTTTGGATCAAAGAGCGACTATCTCTCCCCCATTTTGCTCGCACTGGGAACGAGACCTAAATCTTACCCTGACTTCGGCCCAATGGCATAGATGTTTTACATTCACACATAAGGCCTTATTAGCGACTAAAGCACAGGAGACTTGTTACAAGCTCCTGTCTCGGTGGTACAGAGTACCGACTCTCCTACACAAATGGTACCCATCGGTAACGGATAGGTGTTGGCGCTGTGGATCAGCAGAGGGAACATTGCTCCATGTTTGGTGGCACTGCCCAGCCCTACGGCCTTTCTGGGATTTAGTCCACAAGGCTATCTCACAGATCACCACCTTTCCTATGCCTAACTCTCCAGAAGCTTTCTTCCTATTCCTTTTTTATCTTACTATTTCAGCATATAAGAAATCTCTTTTGAAATTTCTTATACAAGCTGCAAAAGCAGTCATCCCTCGTCACTGGAAATCAACACATCCGCCCACGCTGGACGAATGGTTCGAGGAGGTTATGGCCTATCAGAGGATGGAGGAACTGATTGCACACACCCCCCAGAGGTATGAGCTATTCCTTAAGGTTTGGGAACCCTGGGAGGCCTTTCGGACCTCGGGCTCCTATAGGACACTCTAAAACATCTTCATCTCCCACAGACTTTCTTTCACCTTTTGGCGCAGGATCGAGGATTGCCCCAAAGTTCCTGGACTTCCGAGCTTAAGCTAATTTCTTCTTCCTTTCTCTTTTTCTGTTTCTGCCCCCCTTCCACTCACTGTCCCCCCCCTCTCCCTTTTTTTTTTTTTTTTTTTCCTGTGTGTGTTCATCGTCCTTGTGCATCATTGTTAGTACTCTGTGAGTTTTTGGCTACACTCACTGACCAGTAGTAATTGCATTTCTTAACCTTGAGAATGGTTTGGAATATTTTGATTGTCTGTAGACATATGTGTTCTCCTTTTAGTTAGCCTTATATTATAACTTTGTTTCATACTGTTTGCTGAGTAATTATACCAATAACTCCGAAATGTGAACTTTCAGACTTTCATACTCTTTATTCTTGATTATTTGAATGTATAATGTAACTTGCAAAACCCAATAAAACTTTAAATTAAAAAAAAAAAATCTGACAAACACACATAAAAACCAGAGGGCAGCAGATCATGTGAAAATATAATATTTGTGTCATTCTCAAAACTTTTGGCCATGACTGTATAATGCACTAGTTAAGTCACGGTTTAAGAAAGTCTGCTCCCCTGTCCAAAGGGCATGGAGAACAGACTGCCCAGAAATGGTGTTAAGAGATGGGGGAAATATATGTGGAAATTTAAGATTAATATCACATAATTTTTAGCATATACTGGTACAGTTTAATATTATACGTCACGCCGATATGGCTAAACAAATGTGGTTTAAGAGAGACTTCACAATGTCCACGATGTGAGTTAGCTAGAGCCAATTTTATCCACATGGTCTGGCCTTGCTCTGAGTTAGAAGAATATTGAGGTGCAATATCTGAGATCGTAACTTACAAGCTGAGGGAGGAGATACCCCTTACCCCCACAGTGTTGGATTTTGAGTGAGTTTTCTAAACTGAATTGCCCTAAGAAGAAAAAGATATTCTTGAGTGGAATATTGTTTTTGGCTAGACTGTTAATCTTAAAACAATGGTTTTTGCGAAATTCCCCAAAGATTAATATGTGGATTATCTTAGTTAATAAGGTAAAAAATTATGAATGTATTCTATATAAGCAAAGGAACACTTTGGAAAAATGGAGAGAAGTCTGGGCATATTGGAAGTTGTAGGAAATGTGAAGTGGCCATTCATGTTCACTCTCTTTAAATTGGGTATTCCCCAATAAGAGATCCCTCATCATCAATTTTTGGTTTTTCTAATTTTTTTCTGTATTTAAATTTGAGAAGAAATGAGACACATCGCATTGGGAGTGAGGGGAGGAGAGAAGGTGAAAAGAAAGGGAATGAAAAGTAAATATTTTACTGATTTTGTAAAACTGTAATAAATATTTTTCAAAAAAAAATTATTAGAGTATATGTTGACCTCATTTCCAGGCGGTGATATGTATCAGTTCAATGCCCCATTAGCTAACATGAGTGAAGTAAGTGCTCTCTGTGGACAGAAGAAGATAGCCCATCCAGATCACTTCCAACACTGAGAGCCCTAACTTCTCCTAGGTCCTTGCCAGCGGCAGACTGGGAACTTGAAATGGTCCTGTATAAAACCTAAAAGAGGCCCAATGCTGTAGGCGGGTCCAAATTGACAAAAGGTGAGGAAACACACAGTAAATGAGGACAACACAAGTAGATGGGACCAGTAATACCATAGTGCAGCGCAAAATACCACCCCCGCAGAACCAAGTACCACAGTACAGCACAAAATACTGATGCCCTCGCTGTGGTATTCAACTGTATCACAGTCTGGAGGATGGCAATACAGCTGAACTCAGAAGAGACCTGTGGCTGGAGTCACGTGCATAAGTACAGTACTTCATGCTCCTAGCATTTATTACTACTGACAGCATGATATCATTATGTATCTAGGTGGCGGCCATGAGGAGGGGTGGTTCTAGGAAGAACAATGAGGAAGATATATCAATAGAATGAGAAGATTTTACAAAAATGCACGTTGTAAATTTATTACAATGACATGTGAACATAATATAGTTCGTGCACCTTGCAAAGCATATTAGACACTCTTCCTTATTTCACCTCATAGCTGCCACACATCTACAACTCGAAAATTGGTACTTGCATTTGATAAATTTGATATATGACTTCTTAGCCATGCCTCTTTTCCATACAATTTTCAAGACTGTTGCGATTGTCTGAGAACCATAATTAAAAAAATTTGGCGCACATTGTGCTTCCATGTTCTAGTAATAGAATACTATTGTATTTTGCAGCTGTCCCTTGTTGAATACACTGCAACCACTGCTGGGGCCTGTGAAGCATCTATGAAAATGTTACACCACACTTGCTAAACTTGGAGCAACCAGTAGCAGATGAGGACAGATAAAAATGCTGACTGTAGAGGTCTTACAGTTACAGGTTCCTCCTCTTCCATCAATGCTTGTAGAATAATCGCAGGTCAACTCCTGCCTCTGATCACACAGGTTGATCTGGTCACAAGGTTCCCCAAGGCGCCTAGCACAGATCTTGCAGCACCCACAGCCATCTAAAATTAGTGCTGATCCAGGAGGACATTGAACTGGGATCCAGGGACAGGAACATGGGAGTCTGCAAAGCTGTGAGCAAATCTGATATGGAAAAAGAGAATATTATGTTATATTATTGCGTCCAAAAGCTTGAACTTTCCATCTTCCTCAATGCGATGTAAGACTACAGCAGATTATTGATTGTATGGCTATCACCCATATCTCCAACCCCTAAGGATTCCACACACCTCAACAGCTGTCTCGACTAACTCCCCAACACATATACACACTCGGTTTGGCCAAGCATGTATAGGCTTTCAATGGGAGGAGAAAGCCACTCATCTCCAGAGAGAACAAAAGAATCAAGTGAAAAATGTAATTTGCCTTATCCTTCTCTCCCCCAAAATCATCTGTTGAGTCAGAGTTCCTTATACAAACCAAATAGTCTGTGGTCCTGCAAAAACAGCAATTGGCTTAAAGTACACTAATGTGTATAAGGGATTTACTCCTATACGCTAGCTACTGATGAAGCACACTACATTTGCCAGTGAGGCACAGCTGGCTTGTGATATCAGCCAGGTGTGACGTTTTGCTGCACAGGCCTTTCTGTGGTTGGCACCAATTTCTGATTTTGAAACACAATTTTTTTTGTTTTTGTACAGTACAGAAGAAGCACTTTAAAATAAACTGAGAAAATGATTTAAAAATGTTTTTATGGACTACAACCAATGATGAGGTCTTGGTTTATGTCCCAAGTGGTAAACTGACAGACACTTCTTGAAACAAATAAAAAACCTAATTTTTCTGGTTACAATCATGTGGTACCTAAGCACAATGGTTACAGTCTCTTGAAAAGGTACAGTAACGTGGTGGTTTCTCTCATGTGGGGGGTACTCCCTACCACAGCATGACCCACCTATGTGTTGCAACAGCCTCCTGAGATCTCTTAGACCATTAAGCTACTGGCATCTCAGGGGGTCTCTTTGACCATTGACCATCTGATGTCTGATAAAAATCTTTGAAAATCCTTAAATTGACTGAAATAAAACATTATTTTCACCCCTTTCTCCACTGCCATTCTATGAGTGCATGGTACGCTTTTACTGCCACTATTTGTTTACAAACTGCAGCGTGGACATGGCAGTACAGCCTGTCCACTGAAGCCAATCAGTGTCCTCAGGGGTCTAACACTGAGGACAATGACTGACTGCAGCAGTGATATACTGTACCCCGTCACATGACAGTGTCGGTGACGTGGACAGTGATGTGCCAGGTTACAGCACAAGAGTTCTGCAGCCACTCAATGTCTCCAGTGGTAGACCACTCTTTAAAAATACCACTTCAACCTAATTTGGCTTTATAGCACACAATTCAACATCACAATAACTTCACAGTAACCCTCTATTTGTACCTCTTTTACTTTAGACTGTTCATTATTTGCAGAAGCAGAACCACAAGACTTGATTTTTGGTTCAGAGTTTACTACTTCATGCAACTTTGGCTCTTGTGAGGAGTGTGGGGCAATCAGATTTACCCCAACCAGACTGATCCCATCCCAACTAGACCTACTTCAGCCAGACTAATCCCATCCCAAATACATTTACCCCAGCCCAACCAGAATAACTCTGTTTCAAACCCTAATGAAACTGCGCAGAGTGTGAAAGACTTAGCACAGGACACATTCATGGCTGCATATCTTGTCATGCTGTATTACCAAGAATTTCAGCCCAGGTGACCTTACCTGAGACAAAGCGCAGGCCAGAAGCACCAGGATTCCCCTGCAGCCTGGCATCATCCCAGCTTGTGTCTGCTGTGTGGACAGTCCGGTGCTGGCTCTGTAGGTCTGCAGAGCCGGGATGTTACTCATAGGCAGCAGTACAAACATCAGTCCCTTGGACTTTTGACAAGATTTTTTTTTTTTTTAAATGCCTCTCATTTCAGCTCATTTTTTTAACTCACCTCAAATAAAAAAAACTGACAAAAAGAATGCTATTCAGCTACAAGGAAAGTCACCACCACACATGGAAACCACTGTGGAGCTTGATGTTCCCAAACGTTCTGAAAATCCCTCTCATTGGTGTGCATCTGTCTTTTGGGTCAGTATTCACACTGTGTGTCTTAGCTGTTTTCTATAAATCTGTTTTGCTTTTGATTGCTTTCTACCTCCTCTGGCTGGTGCTTTCTACTCTGTACTTCGCCAAGCCTACATATATCTTATATGACTCCTTGACTCTCACTTTTTAAGGTGTTTTTCTCCTTGTCCTTTTTAGTTGGTTTTAAGATTTTTATATTTAATAAAGACAAGTTTATTTTTATTTTGTGGTGTTGGGTTTGTGGTGTGTGTTTACAGGAGTTAAATTTCTAATTAGATTACACAACTGAACTGCATATATTGATGCCAAGGTTCATAATCATTCGCTAGATCTGCTGGTGAAAACAGTTTCATATGTAATATGGCAGAAAAGCAACTGCATTCAATAGTTATATAATTATCCACATCCAAAATCTATGAGATCCACACACCTTATACTATCATCATAACAGCTGTTCCATCTTACTACTGACAACCAGCCTCTATATCATGACAGAGAGGTTGTCACAGTCCCGCCTCCTGATACTGACATCACTGAATATATTAGCAATGTAATTACACAGTGATCACACATACTTGAGATCCACCCACCTTATACTACAGTAACAGCTAATCCTTCTTTTACAGCTTTGAATGTGGAAATTAATAATAATTTAGAAAATGCCTGCAGTCCGTGTATTGGCAGCTTGCTGTTTTCCGCTCTGCCGATCAGTAATGAGGAGGACACAGTAGTTCCAATGGCTGCAAACTTTACATGCAGTTGCCAGTGCAGGCTGCAGCCAGGGGGAGGGGTGTTTGCTCATTACATGGGCTTCAACTTCTCCCAAATGTTACTCGCTGAATGGACTAGAAGCTGTGGCTTGTATGAACTGAATTCAGAGAAACTAATAATTTCCACTTTTTAAGGCCAAAACTTCTGAGACTTGAAAAAATGAGCAAAAAACTGGAAAATATTTCCCTCTGCCAGTAAAGTTCATGTTTTGTTGCACAGTGTGTTTGGATTTCAGCAAGAAATATGCCAAAAACATGAGAATTCCGATCAGAGCTGTAACCAGCAACCGTCCTTTCATTCACTTCCAAATACTTCTTCCTGATGTGTGACATAATCAGTAACTATGGAAACAGGGCAGTGCCCCCCTTCTTTTGGGGTGACTAGAGGCTCTCTACACATAATTAGAAATGCGTACAGACCCCTCTTTCTCTGATTGAAAGCAGATTTATCTGTGAAAAATCTTCAAGATCTTTATATCTTATATTCTTGTTTGGGGAACACCATTTCTCACTGCTTGTAAGATGTTTGACAACAACCTTGCACCCTCTTTCAATGCCCTTTTTAATGTACAATTTGTATGGGTTATCAATGACCCTGTTGTGGTGACAATACTATCGTTGATTTCTACTGTTAATCTGTTTTCCCTTAGTCCTAACAGTAGCACAATAATGTGGTATTTCTGCCCCTGTGTACTAGTAGGACAGATGGAATTTTTAAGTAATCAAATGAATTACTAATTAATTAGAGACCACTGGGCCTATATAAGGATACCTAGTCCCTCCTACCATGTGTTTAATATAAAGAAGTAACATACTTAGGGAGGAAAGCTTATGCTGCTGTTAGGACTAAGGGAAAACAGATTAATGTTAGTAATCAACAATCCCCTTAGGTCCTAACCGGCAGCACAGTAATGGGGAATTAACAAGAAATATCCCCATAGTGGGCCTTCTTGTATGGTGGCACAAAGTATAGACTGGCACAAAGCAGTGTCTTCTGAGAAATATAAATCCATAAGCAAAGCAAACCATCTGTTCAAGTCCACACAATACAGAAAAAAAACACATGGTAGGAGAGGCTAGATATCTTTATATAGACTCAGGGGTCTCTAATTAATTAATATTTAATTTGATTAAAGGGTTTCTCTGGGAATTAAGAAAATAAAATTGCTGAAAATACTTAAATATTACATTAATATTATAAATATATTCCCAAATACCTGGCTTGTTTTGTCTGGGGAGCAATCATCAGGGGAAATAAAATGGCCACTGTCCAATTAGTACACTCAAAACCTGTCCTAATCACACAGCAGGACAAGTTACTTCACAACACTGAGGTAAAGAGCTGCCTCATCATCCTCTCTACTGTGCTTCTTAGGGATTATGATCCTGAATACAGTTTAATATGATCTTCAGCTGAATCTCTGTAGGAATGGAGTCCATGAGGAGACATGAAGTACAGAGAAGAGAGTATGGATGTGGCTGATGAGCAGCAGCACTTGTATGCAGTCTCCATTACCACAGCCCCACATCACCACAGTCTGTCCTGTCCATCCTCTCTGTACTTCATGTCTCCTCATTAACTCCATTCTTACAGAGATTCAACTAAAGATCTTAACAGCTGTATTCAGGATCATAATCCCTGACAAATAGGAGAGGATGATGAGGCAGCTCTTTAGCTCAGTGTTCTGAAGTAACAGTCTGTGTGATTAGGACAGGTTTTGTGTGTACTAATAGGACGGCGGCCATTTTATTTATCCTAATGACTGACAAAACAAGCCATTATCACTAATAAAATGTATTGTGTAATATATTTATAATAAAGTAATATTTAAGTATTTTCATTTTCTTAATTCCTGGCGGACCCCTTTAAATTAAAAATTCCCGGGAGGTAAAAGCCCAGGTCCTGATGGGTACACAGACAAATTCTATAAAATGTTACAATCCGAACTTTCCCCTATCATGCGTGACACTTTCAATAGCATCTCGAATAATCAAGTATTCCCACCTTCTTTTCTAAATGCTCATGTAGTTGTACTCCCCAAAGATGGGAAGGACCCTCAGCTGTGCTCTAGTTATAGGCCAATATCACTTATAAATGTTGATGCTAATATTTTTGCTAAAGTTTTGGCATGTCACTTGGAGTGTCTCCTGGGATCCCTGGTTCACCCGGATCAAGTAGGTTTCATCTCAGGAAGGGAGGCTCGCGATAATACGTTGAAAACCTTCTCAATTGTACATGAAGCTAGGAAAAAGCGTATACCTCTGATGTTACTTTCCCTAGATGCCGAAAAGGCTTTTGACCGGGTGGACTGGGGTTTCCTATGGGCCACCCTGAAACAAATTGGAATGGGGCAGCACATGATTCAGAGGATACAGGCATTGTATCATTCACCACAGGCCCAAATACGAGTTAACAGGTCACTCTCACACCCCTTCACCATTTGCAATGGTAATAGACAGGGATGTCCCCTCTCCCCGCTTTTATATGTCCTCACAATGGAGCATCTCTTAGTGGCTATACGTCAACATGCAGACATCCAGGGTTTCAGCCATGCTGGTCTTCATTTTAAATGCTCGGCTTTTGCCGAGAACCTCCTGGTATATCTGCCAGCCACGGAAGTCCCTTCCAGCACTAATCGCCACGTTTCGGGAATTTAGCCATCATTCCAATTATAAACTCAATTTCACGAAGAGCATGGCAATGAATGTAACATTGGATGATCAATTGGTCGACAACCTGCGAACCCAATTTGCCTTCTCTTGGCAGAATCAGGCATTCAAATACCTGGGAGTTCATATTCTAAAATCTCCTTCAGACATTTTTAAACTCAACTATGAGCCCATTTTTCAGCGTATTAAAGGTGATCTCTCTAAATGGGATAGAAGGGATTTCTCGTGGCTGGGCAGATCAACATACTGAAGATAAATGTCCTCCCACGCCTCCTGTATCTGTTCCAAACTATTCCTTCTTCTCCCAACTCTCCAAGCTGTTCTCATGATATGTATGGGCCTCTCGCTCACCTAGGATAGCCAGGTCTACCCTTATAAGACGGAAGCAACAAGGCAGCCTAGGTTTACCAGACTGTTGTTCTTACTATTTGGCTTCTACCATAGTTAGGATCTTGGATTGGTTTCACCATGCAGGGAATAAACTCTGGGTGAATTTGGAACTCTCCCTTTCACCCATTCCATTAACAGCTGTTCCATGGATCCGCACATCGGCCTGGAATGCTTCCCATATGAGCGCTCTTCAATTTGCCACCAAACACGTTACAGGCGTGTAGTTTATACTTACCTTCCTTTCCTCCATTCACCAGAGATGGCCCGCTAACTCCGGTACTAGGAAATTATGACTTTATCCTGGTCTTTTCGTCTTCATCCTTCTTGACATTCAATAGATCATATTTGGTGGAAATGCTCACTTCTTCAAACCTTTTTGGTGCAAGGTTATTTCACTCATCCAAAAAATCACAGGGATAGTGGTTGATAATGACCCCTCCCATTTATTGTTATGTATGCTCCCAGGTGCCATAGGCTACCGAACAAAAGATTTAATTCGGTTCCTGATCTTGGCAGTCAAAACAGTGATTCCCCGCTTATGGAAGAGTGCTCTTCCCCCCTCTATAACAGAATGGTTCCAAGAAAATTTTCATTTACAAACCATGGAGGAGTTAACTGCTGACTCCCATGCGAACCCCAATGCTTATGTCATAACCTGGAGACCTTGGATGGATTTTCTGTCCACCCCAGAATATCTCTCCTATACTTGATTTAAAAAAGATTTGATTTCCCTGCAAGGTGACATCCTCAATTTGCTCAGTGGGTGTTGGTCATGGGGGGGTGGGAGGTGGGCCTCTTCTCGGGAACATTCTTTATCTTTGATCACTGCCAGGGCGGAGACACGCCACATTGTAACAGACACTCAATTCTCTAAAGGAGCTGGAACAATGCACATCATGAGTAATCTATTTGTCATAAGACTTGGTAAGGCTACTTTCACACTAGCGGCAGCACGGATCCGGCACCTAAAGGGTGCCGACGGATCCGTACTGCCGCTGACACATGTGTGGAGCCGGAGCAGCGCTCCGGCCCCACACATGTTGACACATACACAGAGAACATACATACACACACATACACACAAACACATACATACTTACATACTCCAGCCCGGGACGCCGGCAGCACGTCTTCATGCGCCTCCTGCGCGCAGTGATGACGATTCCTCACAGCGCCCTCTGCTGGGCGCAGTGGGGAAACGTCATACCTGCGCGCAGGAGGCGCGTGAAGACATGCTGCCGGCGTCCCTGGCTGGAGTATGTGAGTATGTATGTGTATGTATGTGTATGTATGTATGTCTATGTATGTATTTATGTCTGTATGTTTCTCTGTAGCCGGATCGGGAATGACCCCCTATTGCAAGTCAATAGAGGACAGATCCGGATTACTGGTGTGTCACACCAAACGGATCCGTCCCCATTGACTTGCATTGGGGGTCATTCCGGATCCGTCTTGGTGCGGATGCCTGGACCGGAGAGCAAACCGCAGCATGCTGCGGTTTGTTCTCCGGTCTGAAGACAGAAAGGAATGCTTTCAGGAGCATTCCGTTGTCTTCAGTTCAGTTTTGTCCCCATTGACAATGAATGGGGACAAAACTGAAGCGTTTTTTTCTGGTATTGAGCCCCTATGACGGAACTCAATACCGGAATTTAAAAACGCTAGTGTGAAAGTAGCCTTACTTGATTTTACTTATACAGTTACTGACAATGTTTTTTCCCTTCTCTCCTTCACCTTACTCCTCCCTTTCCCTGTTGCCCTCACTGCCCTGCTTAACCCATCCTTCTTCCCCCTTTTTTTTTTTCTTTCTTTTTTACATAGAGTGCCTTGCGAAAGTATTTCGCCCCCTGGAACTTTTCAACCTTTTGCCACATTTCAGGCTTCAAACTAAAAGATATAACATTTTACATTTTTGGTGAAGAATCAACAAGTGATTCACAATTGTGAAGTGGAACGAAATTTATTGGATCATTTAAACTTTTTTTGTAATAATAAAACTGAAAAGTGGGGCGTGCAAAATTATTCGGCCCCCTTGCATTAATACTTTGTTGCGCCACCTTTTGTTGCGATTACAGCTGCAAGTCGCTTGGGGTATGTCTCTATCAGTTTTGCACATCTAGAGACTGAAATTCTTGACCATTGTTCCTTGCAAAACAGCTCGAGCTCTTTGAGGTTGGATGGAGAGCGTTTGTGAACAGCAGTTTTCAGCTCTTTCCACATATTCTCAATTGGATTCAGGTCTGGACTTTGACTTGGCCATTCTAAGACTTGGATACGTTTCTTTTTGAACCATTCCATTGTAGATTTTGCTTTATGTTTGGGATCATTGTCTTGTTGGAAGATACATCTCCGTCCTAGTCTCAGGTCTTTTGCAGACTCCAACAAGTTTTCATCCAGAATGGTCCTATATTTGGCTCCATCCATCTTCCCATCAATTTTAACCATCTTCCGTGTCCCTGCTGATGAAAAGCAGGCCCAAACCATGATGCTGCCACCACCATGTTTGGGGATGGTGTTTTCAGGGTCAGGGGCGTAGCTAAAGGCTCATGGGCCCTAGTGCAAGAGTTCAGCTTGGGCCCCCCTTCCCTTAGTACTTTGTGTGTCTTCTTATGCGGCACAAGTGTCTTTGGGCCACCTCAGGCTCCTGGGCCCGGTAGCGACTGCACCCCCTAAAGCTACGCCCCTGCTCAGGGTGATGAGCTGTGTTGCTTTTACGCCAAACATATCGTTTTGCATTGTTTCCAAAAAGTTCGATTTTGGTTTCATCTGACCAGAGCACCTTTTTCCACATGTTTGGTGTGTCTCCCAGGTGGCTTGTGGCAAACTGTAAATGAGACTTTTTATGGATATCTTTGAGAAATGGCTTTCTTCTTGCCACTCTTCCATAAAGGCCAGATTTGTGAAGTGTTCGACTGATTGTTGTCCTATGGACAGACTCTCCCACCTCAGCTGTAGATCTCTGCAGTTCAGCCAGAGTGTTCATCGGCCTCTTGGCTGCATCTCTGATCAGTCTTCTCCTTGTTTGAGATGAAAGTTTAGAAGGACGGCCGGGTCTTTGTGGATTTGCAGGGTCTGATACTCCTTCCATTTCAATATGATTGCTTGCACAGTGCTCCTTGGGTTGTTTAAAGCTTGGGAAATCTTTTGGTATCCAAATCCGGCTTTAAACTTCTCCACAACAGTATCACGGACCTGCCTGTTGTGTTCCTTGGTCTTCATGATGCAGAACCCCAAGACTATCACAGAGCAGGTGCATTTATACGGAGACTTGATTACACACAGGTGGGTTCTATTTATCTTCATCAGTCATTTAGGACAACATTGGATCATTCAGAGATCCTCAATGAACTTCTGGAGTGAGTTTTCTGAGCTAAAAGTAAATGGGCCGAATAATTTTGCACGTCCCACTTTTCAGTTTTATTATTACAAAAAAAGTTTAAATGATCCAATAAATTTTGTTCTACTTCACAATTGTGACCCACTTGTTGTTGATTCTTCACCAAAAATTTAAAATGTTACATCTTTTTGTTTGAAGCCTGAAATGTGGCAAAAGGTTGAAAAGTTCCATGGGGCCGATGTCACGCTCTGGTGTGGAGGGAATAGCCACACCGAGCGTACGAGGGAAGGGAACAGACCAAAACCAGGGAAACGGTCACCTCCTGCAGGGAACCCTGAAACTAGGCCCTGACTGACTACCAGTATGAACAAGCCTGGGTGGTACTAGAGTTCATACACAGGAACCTAATAATAAATTCACCCTAAAGAACCCTGCAGCTAGTGACACAAGAAAGAGTAAACCCGTTCCTCCAAGAGTAAGGACGAACAGGAGACTCCAGAAGGAAAACCACAAAAGGGAAAAAGTCACTTATCTTAAAGCAGAAATAGCAGCAACCGGATCTCAGCCGAGATCCACACCACACACTACTAAGTAGCCAGAAAGTATAAACCGCAAGGGATATTGGGAGAGGAAGGGGTAAATAGGAGAAAGATAATTACCACAGCGGCAACAGCTGAGGGGAAGGGGTGTGGTAAACAGCAACCAAACCAAGGGAAAATCATGTCAAATTATGTCACTTTTGAAAGCCGCTCAGAACGTCTGATACCAGACGCAAGCCCACTCGTGACAGCCGAATACTTTCGCAAGGCACTGTATGCATCCCATATCAGAAGGCCTTAAGGTCTGTTCAATTATACCATTATGTTTTACATAAGTTCTACGCACTTGATTTGTATTGTTACTTGTTAAATGAGGAACATTTAATAGTATCAGAAAATGTTATATTATACATGGTTTTGTTCCATACACACTCTACAGCGATATCTTGTATTGTAACATACTGTTATTTCAATAAAAGCTTGAATAAATAAATTAAAAATTCTATCTGTCCTACTAGTACAGTCATGGCCAAAAGTTTTGAGAATGATACAAATATTAATTTTTACAAAGTCTACTGCTTCAGTTTTTATAATGGCAATTTGCATATACTCCAGAATGTTATAAAGAGTGATCAGCTTAACAGCAATTACTTGCAAAGTCAATATTTGCCTAGAAAATGAACTTTATCCCCCAAAACACATTTCAACATCATTGCAGCCCTGCCTTAAAAGGACCAGCTAACATCGTTTCAGTGATTGCTCCATTAACACAGGTGTGGGTGTTGATGAGGACAGGGCTGGAGATCAATCTGTCATGATTAAGTAAGAATGACACCACTGGACACTTTAAAAGGAGGCTGGTGCTTGGCATCATTGTTTCTCTTCTGTTAACCATGGTTATCTCTAAAGAAACACGTGCAGTCATCATTGCACTGCACAAAAATGGCCTAACAGGGAAGAGTATCGCAGCTAGAAAGATTGCACCTCAGTCAACAATCTATCGCATCATCAAGAACTTCAAGGAGAGAGGTTCCATTGTTGCCAAAAAGGCTCCAGGGCGCCCAAGAAAGACCAGCAAGCGCCAGGACCGTCTCTTAAAAGTGTTTCAGCTGCGGGATCGGGCTACCAGCAGTGCAGAGCTTGCTCAGGAATGGCAGCAGGCAGGTGTGAGTGCATCTGCACGCACTGTGAGGCGGAGACTCTTGGAGCAAGGCCTGGTCTCAAGGAGGGCAGCAAAGAAGCCACTTCTCTCCAGAAAAAACATCAGGGACAGACTGATATTCTGCAAAAGGTACAAGGAGTGGACTGCTGAGGACTGGGGTAAAGTCATTTTCTCTGATGAATCCCCTTTTCGATTGTTTGGGACATCTGGAAAACAGCTTATTCGGAGAAGACGAGGTGAGCGCTACCACCAGTCTTGTCTCATGCCAACTGTAAAGCATCCTGAAACCATTCATGTGTGGGGTTGCTTCTCAGCCAAGGGAATCGGCTCTCTCACAGTCTTGCCTAAAAACACAGCCATGAATAAAGAATGGTACCAGAATGTCCTTCGAGAGCAACTTCTCCCAACCGTCCAAGAGCAGTTTGGCGATCAACAATGCCTTTTCCAGCATGATGGAGCACCTTGCCATAAAGGAAAGGTGATAACTAAATGGCTCAGGGAACAAAACATAGAGATTTTGGGTCCATGGCCTGGAAACTCCCCAGATCTTAATCCCATTGAGAACTTGTGGTCAATCATCAAGAGACGGGTGGACAAACAAAAACCTACAAATTCTGACAAAATGCAAGCATTGATTGTGCAAGAATGGACTGCTATCAGTCAGGATTTGGTCCAGAAGTTGATTGAGAGCATGCCAGGGAGAATTGCAGAGGTCCTGAAGAAGAAGGGTCAACACTGCAAATATTGACTTGCTGCATTAACTCATTCTAACTGTCAATACAAGCTTTTGTTACTCATAATATGATTGCAATTATATTTCTGTATGTGATAAAAACATCTGACAAACACACATAAAAACCAGAGGGCAGCAGATCATGTGAAAATATAATATTTGTGTCATTCTCAAAACTTTTGGCCATGACTGTACACAGGGGCAGAAATACCCCATTAATGTGCTCCTGGTTAGGATGTAGGGGAACCTAATCTAAATGTAATCCTTGTAACATTGGGCATTGGTGGATCTGTAAAAGAAGCCAGGTCAGGAGATCCAGCCAACTTAACACAAGTGTAAGGCCTGTGTAAATAGTGACTTGTGAATTATGGGGCACATTTATGAAGACTGGCGCATTAGACGCTGGTCTTAATAAACCCCTGTGCTGGCGGTGGATCGGCAAAGTTATGTAAAGGCGCCAGCTTCCTTGCTTTCTTACATTTAGACCATTTTTTACGCCTAAACCAGCCGTAGAAAAAGATGAATGAGACCGGCCCCTTCCACGCCTGTGCCACGCCCCCTTTTTAGACCTTGCGTGAGCAGGGAAAAAGTCACAGATTCTGCCGCAACATGCCATGCAACAGAATCTGAGCCAGATATACACCAGAAAAGTGGCGTATATCAGTTCGTAAATGACCCCCTATGTGTATAAAGTGTGTCATGAGGAGAGAAATACCATGACCAGGGAAGATGCCAGTGCAGAGTGAGTGTTAGGAAAAGAAGTACAGCAGCTTGAATAGATAACTGAGCAGACTGTGGGCCGGGCTTCATGAAGAGAGTTGCTGTGGTCTGTGTAAAGGAAAAGCCAACTTCATTGCTGCCAAACAGAGGCACAGGACAAAAATAAGGCCTCTTTAATGCATCAGTGTGCATATATGTGCCATCCAGGGTCTCCAATGTGTGTATTTACACATCAGTGGTGTTCCACGGACTGCAAGCCAGTAGTGACACCACAGAAGCATGTACTATTTTTGTCCATGATTACGGATTCCTCGCATACATTAAAGTCTATGGGTCCATGAAAACCATGGACACAACACGGATGCCATCCGTGTTTGATCTATGGTTTTCAAGTATCATTGGTAGTAATGCTCTGGAAATTAGCAGTGTCCATGTAACATGGTTGACACATGGAGAGGAAAAAACAGACACACAGACCAAACAAATTTCATAGACATCTTCACAGATGAACTACTGATCATTTTGTCACTAATACCCCCATGTGAGACTTTAACTACTAAGCGAGTTGCCTCTTGTAAGATTTGTTGCTCAAGTGTGAACAGTAAAAAACTGTTGTTCCTGTTACATCTGTGTCTGCCTGTTTACTTCTGCCATTTTGGAGTGGGGAGACACTCATGGGTGCAAAGGATCCTTCTGTAAGGTCTGTTCCCCTTATATGTATCTTTGGGTGTCATTTAGCATTAATAATTCAAACTGTAAGTAGAATATGAGAGAAACAAAGGAGGTGAGCAGGTTAGGCTTCAGCACACTTCAGCAGAGCATTCTGATCTTCAGATTGCAGCAGACCTGTGCACCTCATGATGTAGCATCTAGGTATTACTTTAAAAATTCTTCACAATGCTGCAGTCATACATTTTCTCTCCCATCTACCAAACCTTTTGTGCTTTTCTCTAACCAATTAAACAACAACTTTCATCCTTCTAATTATATTATATCCTCTTACTCACATCCTCAGATCTTCTCATGTTCAGCCTAGAAAACTAGTCACCTAAACATAATCCATGTGAGGTGCTCCTTTTGTAGTTAATGGACTTAAAGGTGCTTTGCTCGGCTGACATGCTGTGTTGCGTGGGCTTTCCTCTGCTTTACAGTGTTGAGGCAGATAGGCCACCAATCTAAAGATGTAGAGAGGCATGAGCCACCCAAGATGACTGAAGAAGAAGTATGCAAAAAGGAAGAAATAAATATTCCACTTTGGTTTACTTCTGTAGAGAATCATGTGATTATGACTCAAACAATAAATGCTCTATGAAGACCTTTCATAATGTAGTACGCCAGAGGACTACTGCAAAGGTTCACTAATGCCAAAAGGGTTCATTTAATGTTACTGAATTAACTGTTGTGATTTATAGTTAAAGCACTTGCAGCGAGCTTCAGTGGGAGCTGGTATAGAGGATGGAAGTGGTAGAGGCCCTGATGACAATGTTGTGGCACAGTGTCCTAACTCAGGCCAGCGCTCCCTAGAGTTTGATACAATAAGAAAGCAGATTATGAAAGGAACCAGGAAGAAATGGTTGAACAAATAACGTCTTCTTTTACTGAGTGCAACAACTGGTAGCAGTACATTCATCAGCAGTTCGTACAGTTCAATTTCTCTCCTCCCAAATGATGGGATGGTGGCTGGCAATTCAGCAAAGATGACACTCAGAAACTTGCTAGCTGATCCTGTCTCTCTCGCTCTCTCTGGATTCCCTTCCCTACAGCTTTGCTCTGGCGCTATGACTGTAGGTGTCCACTAAATGATGCTGGCTTCTAGCTATGCCTGTCCTGAACCCTTGCAATGGTGTCTTAACGTTTTCCACCACTTAGCAGTGCCCCCTGTGATGTCCAGAATTCTGATGTCTGTGGCCATTTCTATGCATGCCTGCTAGTTCAGTATTTCAAAGCTATGAACGCACAAATTACTACTAGATAACCACTTTTTGGACCCTTTCTATTCAAAAAGTGGATACATTTTTCCTGCTTTCCAAAAGAAAGCCAAGTTTATGCTTCAACAGGCTTCTCCACGCTGGTGGAAGTATTCTGCCCCTAGAGGGCAGCTGGAATACAAGGGGATTTTTCTAAGGAAAAGGTCGATAATATACTGTACATCTCCAACTGTGAGCCAGTGCAGTATCTTTGCCATGATGGACTACTCTAAACCTAGATGTAACAAAATGTGCCACATTTTGGGGAGATTCACACCAAAATCTAGGTGCATGCATTTTTAGTAAATATTAGTCAATAGCTTCTTTGTAAAAAGGAGTCTTAACATCTGTAAAATAGATACTACCCCACTGTGTTGACTGCACTATTATTTATGATTTCAATAAGGACACATAAGACTGGGTTCACATGCTGTGGTAGCCTTATAAGGCCAAAATTATGACCACAGAGTGTTCAAATAGTGTGTTAATCAGCTGCATGATTTTTTCAAAAACTGCGCAACCATTAACATATTTTTTTAAGAGTCACATGGTTTTGGCGTCAACACTGCGGTATACCATAGTATGGAAACATAACCTAATGAAAACCATGGCGAAGATCCAAGTAGTGGTGCAAGCACAGAGGCTCTGCTGCCGATACCTGAGTAGCGACACTTCCAGGTAGCTGTGCATGAACAGTTGCTACTCTGGAAGAGGAAACAGAGCGTCTGTGCTTGTGCCACTACTTGGAGCAGTGGTGCAGGCGCGATATTGTCTGAGCGGGGTGAAATGTGTGGCCGTATAAATCAAGCAGAGGTGGGAAGGTCTTTAGCAGTTATTATGAACGTATCGATTCGCTCATGTCTACCTCAGATTTCTGCCGCACATTTGTGGTTTAAATGCCACAGATCCGACTACGAATTAACCCTATTGAAGGACCTTTCTTGAGGCAATTTTGAAACTGGAAAAAAAAAAAAAAATTGCGGCCATATGAACTGCATGGATTGTAATTGAGGAACAATGTGGTTGTTTTCTTGTACAACAGGTTCACATTCACTAAGACCTGTCTCATTGGTTTACGCATGAAAAAAATGACCCGAAAAAAGTGGCAACTCTATCTCTTAAATGCATAAAATTGTGCACGTTCCCCCTCAAAAAGATGGGAAAAATAAGCCTGGTCGGAAGTGGAGTACAAAAAAGACTGCCTATGCATCTAATTAAGGGGCACCATGATAAATACATCGGAAATAAGGTGCAAAACAAAGACAACTCCAAAATTAGTCTCAAAATAAGATATCACCCATTGTATGTGTGATCTCACACTGGAGGTAACTAGTAGTTGGTCGCTGTGTGTCGGCCTGTATGCTCCTTCCGTAATTGCCCATATGGCATAGGTAGGTTAGCGTTAGGTCCTGTGCCACTCTGAGATACCTAGACGCGGTGCTCGGGCTCCGGTATGTTCTTGATATAAGAATATATTGGTAAAAGTCTAATTTTACCATCAGTGTGAGGGTTTAGCCATATATTATCAATTGCATTTACCGTCGCAGTGCACCTTTTTCCTTGATTTGTATGATTATGTAGTTTGTCACATCCGCACAATTGTTATCTTATGTAGGATGTCTTTATGGTACATGTGGTCCGCTGCAGGCATCCTCCATTGTATGCATTTTTGCTGGAGACTGCTGTTAGCAGCGGATCACATGTGCAGGATTTGCTCCCCCGGTTTGATATGCACAACAGCATATGGGGTTTTGAGCACTTCTCGGCCAGTTTGGACATTTATACCTGGAGGTGTGGCAACTCCAGGTTTGAATGTGCCTTGACTTAGATCTTATGGTAACATTCTGGTGCACCTGTGCAGCCTAAATCACATGAGTCATTGGTAGATGGGGCTCACAGCCTCCTCCCTCCTCCCATTGTATGTGTGATCTCACGCTGGAGGTAACTAGCAGTTGGTCGCCGTGTGTCGACCGGTATGCTCCTTCCGCAATTGCCCATACGGCATAGGTAGGTTAGCATTAGGTCCCGTGCCACTCTGAGATACCTTGACGAGATTCTCGGGCTCCGGTATGTTCTTTATTAGAGATGAGCAAGCATACTGGCTGGCCTGATCAGGTGACCCTGGAATATACTAGTGACTGGCCGCGGTGCTCGGCTCAGATGCTGTCTGGATGTTGTTAGGGATAGAGCTGCTGCGTTTCAGGGACAGTGTTAGGGCCTGCATTTAGTTCTCTGTTAGGCAGGAATCACCCACAAAGAACCCAACAGCCCTTCTAAGGGCTACAAGACATTTTTTTTTGTCTCCTGGCTTGGCTGGCTGGCTGGCACTAGTAGTGCAGCTATCGCCATATATAACCCCCTTTTTTTTAATGTTATATCTCAGTGATACAAATCCATTTCACACAGCAGTGTGGAACCATTCTGTGTGTCACAGTTCAGCTGTCCACTCACGCCAATCCGTATTTTCTGTCCAGGTGACACTTTCTGTACATCACTTAATACAACCAAGTCTTTTGCTGCCTGTCACGTATATAGCTTGATCCCAAAAATCTCTGTGCGACATTTGTCTGGGTCGCAGTCTAAATAGCCACCGTCAGTAGGGTGTCAGTTAGCTCTACGATAGTTTCTGCACCTAACGTTCCAAAAAAAACAAAACTACAAAAAAAATATAAAAAAAAAAATATATAAAAAAAAATATTTTTTTTGTTGTTTTAGCTCAGTGATACAAATCCATTTCACACAGCAGTGTCACAGTTCAGCTGTCTACTCACTCCAATTCGTATTTTCTGTCTAGGTGACACTTTCTGTACGTCACTTAATCCAAGCAGGTCTTTTGCTGTCACGTATATAGCTTGATCAAAAAAATCTCTGTGCGACATTTGTCTGGGTCGCAGTCAAAATAGCCACCATTAACAGTCTGAGTTAGGTCTACGATAGTTTCTGCACGTCACATTCCAAAAAAAACAAAACTACAAAAAAAATATCTAAAAAAAAATATATAAAAAAAATAGTTTTTTTGTTGTTTTAGCTCAGTGATACAAATCCATTTCACACAGCTGCGTGGAACCATTCTGTCTGTCACAGTTCAGTACACTCCCTACAATCCGTATTTTCTGTCCAGGTGACACTCTCTTTACTTAATTAAACCAGACTGAACAAGTTTGTGGGTTTCAGTACACCAGGCCCATTTATTTATTTTTTTTATATAATACACTTATATACAGAAAATGTTGAACCCCAGGGCTAAGGGTCGAGGACGAGGGTGTGGGCGTGGGCATTCAATTACTGCAGGGGGCAGAGGCCGTGGTCCTGGGCAGGGTGAGACAGTACCTGCTGATGAGGGAGCAGGGGAACGCCGCAGAGCTACACTCCCTAGCTTCATGTCTCAACTTACAGGGACACGTGGTAGAGGACTGTTGAAACCACAACAGTGCGAACAGCTGATGTCTTGGATTGCGGACAATGCTTCAAGTAATTTGTCCACCAGTCAGTCTTCCACGTAGTCCACCCACGTTACCCAAGGGAGCACTCCTCTGGCTCCTCCACCTCAACCTCCTTCCCCCCAGTCTGCCCCCTCCCAGGAAAATTTGGAATGCGATCCGGCATACTCTCTGGAACTGTTTTCTGGACCCTTCCAGAGTCACAAACCACTTCTCAGGTTGCTGCTGACCTCGTTCCCGATGCCCAAGTTTTACAACTGTCGCAGTCTGTGGGTGATGATGATGATGACAATGTTGAGTTAGTGGAAGAAGTTTGTAAAGAGGTGTCGGACGATGAGGAGACACGGTTGTCAGACAGTGGTGAAGTTGTTGTCAGGGCAGGAAGTCTGAGGGGGGAGCAGACAGGAATCGGAGGATGACGAGGTGACTGACCCAAGCTGGGTTGATATGCCGAGTGAAGACAGTGCTTCTGAGGCGGAGGCGAGTGCTGCACCAGAACAGGTTGTAAGAGGCAGTGGTATGGCCAGAGGGAGAATCAGGGCCAGAGCTGGTGCATCAGCAGCAACTGTTTCACGTAGTGAAGCTCCCATGGTGAGGCCTAGATGTTCGCAAGTCTGGAGGTTCTTTAAAGAAAGTGAGGATGACCGACGGACTGTGGTGTGCAACCTGTGCCACACCAGGATCAGCAGGGGTGCCACCACTACTAGCCTAACCACCACCAGCATGCGCAGGCATATGAGTGCTAAACACCCCACTCAATGGAACCAAGGCCGTTCACCACCTCCTGCGGGTCACACCACTGCTCCTTCCCCTGTGTCACTCGCTGCCTCTGCTAGTCAACCCCCTGCGTCACTCGCTGCCTCTGCTAGTCAACCCACTGCCCAGGACCCCGGCACGAGTTCCTCCCGCCGGAAAACCACACCTTCGCCTCCACGATCCTCCACAGTGTCCACCAATGTGTCCCAGCGCAGCGTTCAGCTGTCTTTACAGCAGACGCTGGAGCGCAAGAGGAAATACAGTTCCACCCACCCACATGCCCAAGCCCTCAACGTCCACATCTCCAAATTGCTTAGCCTGGAGATGCTGTCCTATAGGCTGGTAGAGACCGAGGCCTTTCGCAATCTCATGGCTGCCCCTCGGTATTCGGTCGCCAATATTTTTCCCGATGTGCCATCCCAGCCCTACACCAGCACGTGTCACAGAACATCATCCGTGCCCTGACCAACGCTGTTTCTGAGAAGGTCCACCTAACCACGGATACGTGGACAAGTGCTGCTGGGCAGGGACACTATATTTCACTGACGGCACATTGGGTTAACTTGGTGGAGGCTGGGACCGAGAATGACCCTGGGGCCGCTCATGTACTACCCACACTGAGGATTGCGGGGCCTACCTCGGTCACGGTCTCTCAGACGTACTATGCCTCCTCCTCCTCTGACCCCTCCTCCTCCTCCACCGAATTACCATCCGTGGGCACGGCGCCTTCAGTCGGTAGCTCTAGGCGCAGCAGCAGTGCTGCTGAGCTTAGGTGACAAAAGGCACACCGCCCAAGAGCTGTTACAGGGCATCACAGCGCAGACCGATGTGTGGCTGGCACCGCTGAACCTCAAGCCAGGCATGGTTGTGTGTGACAACGGGCGTAACCTGGTGGCGGCTCTGCAACCCGGCAGACTGACACATGTGCCATGCCTGGCCCACGTGTTCAATCTCATAGTTCAGCGGTTCCTCAAGACATACCCCAATCTGTCTGATTTGCTCACCAAGGTGCGCCGCATCTGTGCGCATTTTCGCAAGTCGACCACAGATGCTGCCACTCTCAGGGCAGCGCCGCCTACAACTGCCCGCTCACCGACTGTTGTGCGACGTGCCCACGAGATGGAATTCGACATTAAACATGTTATCCAGAGTTTAAGAGCAGCGCAGAGCGATTGTAGACTGCCAGATGTCAACTTCCACCAGAACTGGTAGTCAGGTCAGTCAGATTCCTCAAGTCTACAATGAGGAGTGGACGTGGATGTCTGATATCTGCCAGGTGTTGAGCAACTTTGAGGAGTCAACACAGATGGTCAGCGGCGATGCCGCCATTATCAGCCTCACCATCCCGCTGCTTTGCCTGTTGAAAAACTCACTGCTCAGCATGAAGTCGGATGCTTTGCGCTTGTCACAAGAGACGGTGGAGGAAGATATGTTGCTTGATAGCCAGAGCACCCTCCGGCCTGTTTCTCAGCGCGTATCGGAGGAGGGGGATGAGGAGGAAGAGGAGGAGAATGTCGGCGAGACAGTAGAGGGTACCAGTGCTCAGTCCTTAACTCTTGAGCGTGTATGGGCTGAAGAGGAGGACTTGGAGGAGGAGGAGGAGGAGGAAATGGAGAGTCAGGCCAGTGAGGAGAGGGAATTCTTGCGTGTTGGGACTCTGGCGCACATGGCAGACTTCATGTTAGGCTGCCTATCCCGTGACCCTCGCGTTAGAAGAATTTTTTCAAACACCGATTACTGGGTGTTCACTCTCCTGGACCCACGGTACAAGCAGAACCTTTCCACTCTCATCCCTGCAGAGGAAAGGAGTATGAGAGTGAATAGATATCAACAGGCCCTGGTGCACAAGCTGAAACAATCCTTCCCATCTGACGCCGCTAGCAGCAGAGGACATGGTTCTGTGGGCCAAGTAGTGGGGGAGAGGAGCTGAGCAGGCAGTTTGTCCAGCACTGGCAGGGGAACGCTCTCCAAGGCCTTTGTCAGTTTTATGTCACCCCAGCAAGACACTGTCACCTGTCCCCAGTCTAGGCAGAGTAGGGGGGAGCTGTACAGAAAGATGGTGAGGGAGTACCTAGCTGACCATACCAACGTCCGTAGCGATCACTCTGCTCCATACAACTACTGGGTTTCAAAGCTGGACACATGGCCTGAACTGGCGCTGTACGCCTTGGAGGTGCTGGCCTGCCCTGCCGCTAGCGTGCTGTCAGAGCGGGTATTCAGTGCAGCTGGTGGCGTCATCACCGATAAGCGTACACGCCTGTCAACTGACAGCGCTGACTGGCTGACGCTTATTAAAATGAACAAAGCCTGGATTTCACCGGAGTTCAAATCTCCTCCGGGGGAAAGCAGCTAAAGATTAACATTACTTATGTATCCGATTCCTCTTCTCTACTCCTCCTACTCCTCCTCCTCCATGTCGTCTTTGCCTAACGCTGATTAAAAAGCGCCATTTTTTAGAGGTCCAACTGGCACTCTTTTACCACAATTTTTCAGGAGGGCCCCCTACGGGCCCTCTCTTCAAATAATTTTTCCAGAGGTCCACCTACAGGCCATCTCTCCAAACAATTTTTCCGGAGGTCCACCTACAGGCCCTCTATTCAAAATATTTTTCCGGAGGTCCACCTACAGGCCCTCTCTCCAAACAATTTTTCCGGAGGTCCACCTACAGGCCCTCTCTCCAAACAATTTTTCCGGAGGTCCACCTACAGGCCCTCTCTCCAAACAATTTTTCCGGAGGTCCACCTACAGGCCCTCTCTCCAAACAATTTTTCCGGAGGTCCACCTACAGGCCTTCTCTCCAGTTCCAGTTTTATTTGCGCAAACTGCGTAAATTTCTTTTTGCGATAGGTGTGAAAAATAATATTACCTGCGTATCTATATTGCCCAACATTGGGTACGGTAGCAACAAGAAGAACAAACACATGCTGCCCACAGGGTTCCACAAATTCCTTGTCCACAATGTCAAGGAGCTCGAGGTTCTGTTGATGAGCAACAAGTCCTTCTGTGCAGAAATCGCCCACAATGTCTCCTCAAAGAACCGAAAGACCATTGTGGAGAGAGCGGCACAGCTCGCCATCAAAGTGACGAACCCCAACGCCAGACTGCGCAGCGAAGAGAACGAATAAATATCTCTGTGGTTATTTGTGCTAAATAAAAGTTAAATAAACACAAAAAATAAAAAAATTGATCTGTTCCTGTGCCTGATCCACCCAAGTTGAATCTGTCCCATCATGAGAAAGTCCCCCCAAGGAGTCCCCACTGTAATTTGCTTCCCATACAACTTCCTCACCCCCCGACACCTGTGTCTCGCCATTGTCCACCACCTCCTCAGACAACACTGGTAAATCCCCACTGTCAGCACACGGAGACAGCAAAAGGTCTTGCGAATTGGGGCAGAGAATGTTCTGGGGTAGCACATCAGAGAAGGGGTGACTACGGGGTTCCAGGGAGTACGTGACCACATGCAATCTCCATCCAAAAAGTCATGGAGGCTCACCACCATGCCTTACACTGCAATCTTATTACTGAGGCTCACCACCATGCTTTACACTCCTATCTTATTGAAAGACAGACAATCAGGGGTTCACCGCCAGGTTGTCAGGCAGCATTTTTAAGTGGGTCACCATTACCGTGTCCCTGAAAATTGCCTTGGGGTCATCCCCAGACTATTGGCCAGATTTAGAAAAAATGGTGCAATTAGGGAGCCTCAGAGGCCCCTGCTGTTTCCTGTCCATTTCCGTGGTGTTTCCATCATTTTCTGAGGTTTCCAGGTTTTCACCCAGCCTTCCCTAGGCAGAGCCTTGGTCCCCTGCAAAAAATGCTCGAGTCTCCCATTGACTTCAATGGGGTTCGTTATTCGAAACGAGCACCCGAGCATCGGGAAAAGTTCGACTCGAATAACGAGCACCCGAGCATTTTAGTGCTCGCTCATCTCTATTCTTTATATAAGAATATAATGGCGAAAGTCTCATTTTAACATCAGTGTGAGGGTTTAGCCATATATTATCAATTGCATTTACCTTTGCAGTGTACCTTTTTCCGTGATTTGTTTCAAAATAAGAATTGGTCAAACAAGGCGCAAATGCCTCCTAAACAGGTGCAAAATCAGTTGGTACATGAGACTTAAAAAAATAACAATCTGAAACTGCTTTTTTTTTAACTATAGTATATAGTAAATGTGCCCCACTGGGTTTTCAGAAAACTTTTGATATCTCTCTAAGGGCTTGTTCGCACATCAGTTATTTCCATCAGTTATTGTGAGCCAAAACCAGGTGCTGGTTAAAAACACAGAACAGGTGCAGATCTTTTTATTATACCTGATCTCTCTGTAGCCTCCACTCCTGGTTTTGGCTCACAAAAACTCATGGAAATAACTGATCAAATAACTGACGTGTGAGCAAGGCCTAAGGCATATCAAAAGTTTTCTGAAAACTCAGTAACCCTTTAAATAGGTTACCACACAAAACCAAAGCTATTATTTTTACTCGCTTATCTGGACTGCTTTCTTCCCTATCCGTGGGCGGGCAGAAACTCACTGCATCTGCATCTCCAAAGATGCACTGCCATTACCTCTTCTTTAACCCCTTCCTCTCCTGCATACAAAATAGTCCTTCACATATAGCCCTAGAGGTACATATGGTATCAGGGGTGGACATACTGCCTGTGCAGCCTGTTCAGCTGCACAGGAGCCCAGCCTGGCAGGGGGCCCATTCTAAACCATGAACTTCTGAGCGCTTCACTAGTCTGCAGGAGACAAGGGAGTGAAGCTCTGCAGCGCTGTACTCACCCAGGGCCAGCCTTAGCTATGTGTGACCCCTGCTATTGCACAGAGCGCATTATCCTGGGCCCCTGAAGGGAGCGCTGAACCAGGGTCGGGAGGAAAGCTAGGCAGAAGCACATGGGAGAGAGGCACACTGAGGAGGCAGACATATCCCTATGTAAGTTAACACCCTGCTGCCTGCCATACTGCAAAGGGGCACCTGCTTCTAGAAGATCTAAGTGTCTACAAGTGGTGAGTTTTATCTATCTATCTATCTATCTATCTATCTATCTATCTATCTATCTATCTATCTATCTACCTATCTATCTACCCTATGTACCTGTCTGTCTAATATCTATCTTTCTGTCTATCTACCTACCTAATATCTATCTATCTGTCTATCTCTTCTATCTGCCAGTTTGTCTGTATGTTTATCTTCTGTCTATGACATTTACTGTTAAGGGGCACTAAGTGGGCAAAACTAAGGAAGGGCATTTTCAAAAGTAGGACAGTATGTATGCCCCTCAGCGCTTACGCCGTGCCTGCGCCCATGTGAGCGCAGGGGAGCCGAGCGGTACAGTGCTCGTTTTGAGCACGTTCGCTCATCTCTAATAATTACTGTAGCATACCTCCCAACTTTGCAAAGAGAGAAAGAGGGGCATATTGCCGCGCCGCGGCAAATTTTTTTCTGCAGTAGGCCACGCCCCTAACCCCGCCTACTATAAACTAATCTCACTTAGTCCCTTTACTACACAGGGATAATAAACACAGTGATGTCATCGTACAGGGATAATAAACACAGTGATGTCATCGTACAGGGATACTAAACACAGTGATGTCACAGTACAGAGATAATAAACACAGTGATGTCATCGTACAGGGATAATAAACACAGTGATGTCATCGTACAGGGATACTACACACAGTGATGTCACAGTACAGGCAATTTGTTATTTCTGATTATTTTAAGGCATTCCAGTGCTGGTGGAGTTTCATTAGTTTGAATGAATTTTGAGAACTGCAACATTTCATCGGGCAATGATTTTTCTAAATCATGATGATAGCCTTATCTGTGCCCCCCCAGGCCTTGTTTGCACAGGTGTACTGTGACATCATTGTGTTTATTATCCCTTTACGGTGACATCGCTGTGTTTATTATCCCTGTACTGTGACATCACTGTGTTTATTATCCCTGTACTGTGACATCACTGTGTTTATTATCCCTTTACGGTGACATCGCTGTGTTTATTATCCCTGTACTGTGACATCACTGTGTTTATTATCCCTGTACTGTGACATCACTGTGTTTATTATCCCTTTACGGTGACATCGCTGTGTTTATTATCCCTGTACTGTGACATCACTGTGTTTATTATCCCTGTACTGTGACATCACTGTGTTTATTATCCCTGTACTGTGACATCACTGTGTTTATTATCCCTGTACTGTGACATCACTGTGTTTATTATCCCTGTACAGTGACATCACTATGTTTATTATCCCTGTACAGTGACATCGCTATGTGTGTATTATCCCACTGCAGGAAGAGGTAAGTGGTCTGTGTTTGTGTGTTTGTTTTCTATTTTTCAGGGTCGTGAATGCAGAGGACTACGTCGGATTCGGTGGACTACGTCGGACCAGCTTTTTTTTTTTTAATAAAATGGTCAAACAGGGGTCTGGGGGAGTGTTTATTTTAATAAAATGTTTAATACTGGTGTGTGTATTTTTTTTTACAATACTACAGTTTTAGTAATTATGGCTATCTACTGACGGCCCTGATTACTAATACTGGGCTTAGTGCTTGCCGGTATGGCAGGCCAGCACTAACCCCAACATCTATTACCTCGGCACCCACCGCCACCAGGGGTGCCGGGAAGAGCCGGGTACCCGCAGGACTGGACCTTCTAAATTGAGGGTCTGGCTCTGGGGCGGCTGCAGGCTGGTACCATTAGGCTGGGAAGGGCCAATAACCGTGTCCCTTCCCACCCTGGTAGTGCCAGGCTGCTGCTGCTGGTTGTATCTGGCTGGCGAAGGAAAAAAAGGGGGGACCCCACGCCATTTTTAAAAAAAAATAATTAAATAATTTAAAAAAATATGGCGTGGGGTCCCCCCCTTTTTTCCTTTACCAGCCAGATACAACCAGCAGCAGCAGCCTGGCACTACCAGGGTGGGAAGGGACACGGTTATTGTCCCTTCCCAGCCTAATTGTACCAGCCTGCAGCCGCCCCAGAGCTAGACCCTCAATTTAGAAGGTCCGGTCCTGCGGGTACCCGGCTCTTCCCGGCACCCCTGGTGGCGGTGGGTGCCGAGGTAATAGATGTTGGGGTTAGTGCTGGCCTGCCATACCGGCAAGCACTAAGCCCAGTATTAGTAATCAGGGCCGTCAGTAGATAGCTGTAATTACTAAAACTGTAGTATTGTAAAAAAAAAATACACACACACCAGTATAAAACATTTTATTGAAATAAACACTCCCCCAGACCCCTGTTTGACCATTTTATTAAAAAAAAAAAAAAAGCTGGTCCGACGTAGTCCACCGAATCCGACGTAGTCCTCTGCATTCACGACCCTGAAAAATAGAAAACAAACAAACAAACACAGACCACTTACCTCTTCCTGCAGTGGGATAATACACACAGAGATGTCACTGTACAGGGATAATAAACACAGTGATGTCACTGTACAGGGATAATACACACAGCGATGTCACAGTACAGAGATAATAAACACAGTGATGTCACAGTACAGGGATAATAAACACAGAGATGTCACAGTACAGGGATAATAAACACAGAGATGTCACTGTACAGGGATAATAAACACAGTGATGTCACAGTACAGAGATAATAAACACAGTGATGTCACAGTCCAGGGATAATACACACAGTGATGTCACAGTCCAGGGATAATACACACAGTGATGTCACAGTCCAGGGATAATAAACATAGTGATGTCACAGTCCAGGGATAATAAAGACAGTGATGTCACAGTCCAGGGATAATAAAGACAGTGATGTCACAGTCCAGGGATAATAAAGACAGTGATGTCACCGTAAAGGGATAATAAAGACAGTGATGTCACAGTCCAGGGATAATAAAGACAGTGATGTCACAGTCCAGGGATAATAAACAGTGATGTCACCGTACAGGGATAATAAACACAGTGATGTCACAGTACAGGGATAATAAACACAGTGATGTCACAGTACAGGGATAATAAACACAG
Source organism: Rhinella marina (assembly GCA_900303285.1). Lineage (NCBI taxonomy): Eukaryota > Metazoa > Chordata > Amphibia > Anura > Bufonidae > Rhinella > Rhinella marina. The sequence goes on from ONZH01014530.1 coordinate 352,112, forward strand.
TGATGTCACAGTACAGGGATAATAAACAGTGATGTCACCGTACAGGGATAATAAACACAGTGATGTCACAGTACAGGGATAATAAACACAGTGATGTCACAGTCCAGGGATAATAAACAGTGATGTCACCGTACAGGGATAATAAACACAGTGATGTCACCGTAACGGGATAATAAACACAGTGATGTCACAGTACAGGGATAATAAACATTGATGTCACAGTCCAGGGATAATAAACACAGTGATGTCACAGTCCAGGGATAATAAACACAGTGATGTCACAGTCCAGGGATAATAAACACAGTGATGTCACAGTCCAGGGATAATAAACACAGTGATGTCACAGTCCAGGGATAATAAACATTGATGTCACAGTCCAGGGATAATAAAGACAGTGATGTCACAGTCCGGGGATAATAAACATTGATGTCACAGTCCAGGGATAATAAAGACAGTGATGTCACAGTCCATTATGCCTGTACTGTGACATCACTGTGTTTATTTAATAAACACAGTGATGTCACAGTCCAGGGATTAACATTGATGTCACAGTCCACAGAAAGTTAAAAAATTAAAAGTATTATACTTACCTTTTTCCTAGCAGCAGGGCCAGCATCACCAGCAGGAAGATCTTCTGCTCGTGTCTGAAGGGGGCGGAGCCAATGCTGACGGCCGGCCCCGCCCCCCGCCGAGACCCGATGCATAGATGAAAGGTACGGGGAGCTGCAGGGGGGACAGGAGGGAGGATGGAAGAAGCAGGCAGCCGATTCTGGCTGTCTGCTCCTTCCTGCAACAGGCAAGTGTCTCTGCGTCCTATGGACGCAGAGACAGCTTCCAGAGACCGGGACATACCTCCCCCGTACCGGGACAGCGGGACTGCCACTGCAATCCGGGACTGTCCCGCTGGATCCGGGACGGTTGGGAGGTATGCTGTAGCAATATCCACGGTGTTGCAGCAATCTACCGGTGTATGTTAAAGGGAACCTGTCACCTCCTGTAGTGAAAAAAAACTGTTAGCAGTACCTTAATCTGGTGGCCAGGGTGACGCTAAAGAAGGTCTTCATAAGGAGAAGAGATTCCTGCAAATAGAAGAAATTGATCTTTTAATCATGCTCAGAACGCTGACTTGACTCGGCTTGAAGTCAAGGGGGCAGCGGCTAGTCAAGCAAACCACTCCCCCTGGTCAACTTGAATGACAGTTGCCGTTGGGCCGGGGATCGCGCAATTCTCGCGCATGCGCGGTGCGCAATTTCTCTCTATGCGATCCCGGCCCCGACTCTTCACTTCTGCGGCGCTTTTGTCCCTACAGCGCATGCGCCGCAGAAGCAAGCGAGCGCGCGGGGACGGCGGGCGGGCACGCTCTGGCAAGCGCGCTTGCTTGCTTCTGCGGCGCATGCGCTGTAGGGACAAAAGCGCTGCAGAAGTGAAGAGCCGGGGCTGGGATCGCGCAGGGAGAAATTGCGCACCGCGCATGCGCGAGAATTGCGCGATCCCCGGCCCAACGGCAACTGTCATTCAAGTTAACCAGGGGGAGTGGTTTACTTGACTAGCCGCTGCCCCCTTGACTTCAAGCCGAGTCAAGTCAGCGTTCTGAGCATGATTAAAAGATCAATTTCTTCTATTTACAGGAATCTCTTCTCCTTATGAAGACCTTCTTTAGCGTCACCCTGGCCACCAGATTAAGGTACTGCTAACAGTTTTTTTTTCGCTACAGGAGGTGACAGGTTCCCTTTAAGCTGAAATTGAGTGCCAAGCCTCAGTAGTCTGTATTTTCAGTTTCTACATGGTTGCAATTTAATTTTTTTTAAGGGCTGATTTCAGTTTAATTAAGCAGTATACATATGTGATTACTGCAGCAATACCCACAATGAGGAGGCAATCTACCTGTGTGTGTTAAGTTGAAATTGTGCATCAAGCCAGTTGTTTGTTTCTGTATTTTCAGTTTCCACATGATCACAATTAAAAAAAAATTTTTGGGTGGACTTCCATTTAATTAAGCAGCATATATACGTGATTACTGCAGCAATACTCACAGTGTGGCAGCAATCTACCTGTGTGTGTGTTAAGTTGAAATGGAGCAACAATCCTCAGTTGTCTGTTTACGTATTTTCAGTTTCCACAAGGTCGTAATTTCATTTTTTTTGTGGGGGATGCTTTAAATTTCATTAAGCAGAATATATATGTGATTACTGCAGCAATATCCATGATGTGGCAGCAATCTACCTGTGTGTGTTAAGCTCAAATATAGCGCCAAGCCTCACTCGTCCATTTACATATTATCAGTTACCACACGGTTGAAACGTAAATTTTTTGGGGGGAATGCTTTCAATTCAATTAAGCGGCATATACCATATAAAGTCACAGAAAATAATGCACTATAAAAATAGATGCAAACACAACATATGGACTAAGCCCTCACTCTAATGATAAAATCTGAGACTCTTAGCCAATATATTTTGATCAAAACACATCTGTGCCCACCTACCCAGCGCCACAGTGGTCTCAGTTCACGCAGGTCCTACGCTAAACCTACCTATGCGGTTGTGCATCTATGTTTAGGTGCATAGACCCTGCACATATAGTGTGCTGCTTTTAGTTACCTCTGTGTGCATCAGCAACCAATGAGAGGAGGAGCACACACACCTATATGTACCACCTTAATCAAGGTCGCCTCTTAGATAGATGGGGCAAAAGTGCACATGAATGCTACTCCTGGGATAGAAGCGCATTCACACCTGAAGGTGCCACACCTTCATGTGTCATGTGACACATCAAACATATTGAGAATTTCACAAGAAAAATAATGGTGTGCTTGGTTTGTATGTTACTTTATTCTTTCATGAGTTATTTACAAGCTTCTCTTTGTTTACAGCCATTGACATGTCGCAGAGGTTAACACGTGAGGAGCGGATAGAAATTGTGTTGATGTCTGGTGAACACAGTACCCGGGTCATTGCAGCAGATTTCAATGCAAGACACCCTACGAGACCACCCATCTCCCATGCTACAGTTAGCAAACTGCTTGCCAAGTTTCGTGAAACTGGTTCAGTGTTGGATTTGCCAAAATGTGGACGCATGAAAACTGTCACTAATGATGAAACATCAGTGGCTGTCCTAGCTTCATTCAGCAAGAGCCCACAGCGTAGCACTCGCCGCATGTCACTGGAGAGTGGCATCAGTCGAACATCCCTTCGGCTGATATTAGCTACTCACAAATGGCGTCCTTACAAACTCCAGCTGCTGCAGCATTTCAACCAGGATGACCCAGATCGGCACACTGAATTTGCAGAATGGGCAAAACAAAAATTGGAACAAGACCCTCAGTTTACACAGAACATTTTGTTCAGTGATGAGGCAAACTTTTATGTGAATGGTGAAGTTAACAAACAAAACCACCGCTATCGGTCTGACACTAACCCACATTGGATAGATCCCTCCAAGACTGCTGGAACACAAAAATTGATAGTATGGTGTGGTATATGGGGTACAAAGATAGTGAGGCCATTCTTCATCAATGGAAGCCTCAAGGCCACTTGATATGTGAGATTGCTACATGATGATGTGTTTCCCTCTTTATGCACTGAAGCTGGCACGTTCCCTGAGTTTTTCCAGCAAGATGGTGCACCACCACATTATGGGTGTCAGGTCCGAGCATTCCTAGATGAACAGTTTCCTGGAAAGTGGATTGGTCTCCGTGGGCCAGTTGAATGGCCCCAAGGTCACCCGATCTGACCCCCCTTAGACTTTTATCTTTGGGGTCATCTGAAGGCAATTGTCTATGCTGTGAAGATACAAGATGTGCAGCACCTGAAACTACGGATACTGGAAGCCTATGCTAGCATTTCTTCTGCGGTGTTGCTATCAGTGTGTGAAGAGTGGGAGAAGAGGGTTGCATTGACAATCCAACACAATGGGCAGCACTTTGAACACATTTTATAAGTGGTCAGAAACTTGTAAATAACTCATGAAAGAATAAAGTTACGTTAAAACCAAGCACACAATTGTTTTTCTTGTGAAATTCTCAATAAGTTTGATGTGTCACATCCAAAATGGATCCAAAATGGCCGACTTCCATATATGGCTTAAATGGCATATACCATATAGCAGCAATAACCACGGTGTGGCAGGAATCTACCTGTGTGTTAAGTTGATAGCCTCATTTGTCCATTTTAGGTATTTTCAGTTTCCACACAGTTGGAATTAATTTTTTTTTGGGGGGGGGGGGGATTGTTAAGTATAAATAAACCAGCATATCTACATGAGTACTACACCAATAGACAGGGTAGAACACAAAAGTATCTGGTTTTCCCCCTCCCATATACTAATGTGCCACAAACAGGACGTTAATATCACCAACCATTCCCATTTTATTTAGGTGTATCCATATAAACGGCCTACCCTGTATTTTTATAGTGCATTATTTTCTGTGACTTTATAAATGTAGCCATGTACATCCGCACATTTTATTATCATATTGTGCAGGATGTTTTTGTATCTTTTTCTGTGACTTTTTTGATATGTCTTGAAGGAGTGGCTCCTTCAGGTGTGAATGCGCTCCTGTTACCAGGGGAGTAGAATTCATGTGCACTTTTGTCCCACCTATCTAAGAGGCGACCTTGATTAAGGTGGTATATATAGGTGTACGTGGCTTCTCCTCTCATTGGTTGCTGATGCACACAGAGGTAACTAGAAGCAGCACACTATATGTGCAGGGCCTGCGCACCTAAACATAGATGCAAAACCGCATAGGTACAGTAGTTTTAGCGTAGGACCTGCGTGAACTGAGACCACCATGGCGCTGGGTAGGTGGGCACAGATGTGTTTTGATCAAAATATATTGGCTAAGAGTCTCAGATTTTATCATTAGAGTGAGGGCTTAATTAATGTGTTGTGTTTGCATCTATTTTATAGTGCATTATTTTCTGTGACTTTATAAATGTAGCCATGTACATCCGCACATTTTATTATCATATCGTGAAGGATGTTTTTGTATCTTTTTTTCTGTGACTTTTTTGGCATATACCATATAGCAGCAATAACCACGGTTTGGCAGGAATCTACCTGTGTGTCCATTTTAGGTATTTTCAGTTTCCACACAGTTGGAATTAATTTTATTTTGGGGGGGGGGGGTGTTAAGTATAAATAAACCAGCATATCTACATGATTACTACACCAATAGACAGGGTAGAACACAAAAGTATCTGGGAGTGATAAGAAATTTAGGCCCAAATCTGTTTCCCTTTTTCACATGTTTTTAACCATATTTTTTTTTGGGGGGGTGTTGTTGATTATATTCAAACTAGCAGTATATATACACATGTTTACTACAGCAAGACACAAGGTGGTGCACAACATTATCTGAGAGCCCCAAAAACGTCTGTGCTACAGAAAGGTTCCAAATGAAAGACCCAGAACCAAAATGTGGGTAGCAGCAGCATTATCTATCCGGCCAGAAGTAGGGGTAATAATAGTAGTAGGCCACAGTTGTCCCTGCTGTTGAGGAGAATGGGGATGAGATTGTGGGTTGGATGGCTCAATCCTCTCAGCCACAGCAGGATGATATGGAGGTGACTTCAGAGTCCAACACTGTGCCATGGAGCCAGGGGTCACAGCGTTCCTCCGGCTCCTCCTCCTTGCAGCCCCAAAGAAGACTTTCAGTGGAGTCCTCCAAGTCTTCATTGCCTCTTCCTAGAGAGACACCTTTCTTTTTCCTAAAAAGTGGCAGGAAAACCACACCACGCCCTACAGCATATAGTCAAGAGAGTCTCCCTGTTGACGACTTGTGTGAGAGCAGTCAGCATTTTTACTGCCCTGAGGAGGTGGAGTAGGTGGTGGTGGTGGTAGTAGTAGTGGCCCCCATAGCTATTGTTGTGGGGGCAACAACAGTGGCAGTCGAGGAAGAGTAGGGGTGGGGGACCAAAGAAGCCACCATGATATCCTACAGTCTGATAGAAGCAAAATGGAGGGTAAGGACAATTGTGTACTGGGAGCCAGATAAGGGTGCTGAGGAGGAGGCAACATAAGAGGAGGAGGCTCATGGTGGTAGCAATAAAGAGCAGAGGCCAGGTACCTCCCAAAGAACAGCCAGGATCTGGTGATGCCACTGACACAGTGGTTGAGTTAGGCCAAAAAAGTGCCACCTCGGCTGCCTCTACCCCTGCACGTGTATCTCCCGTCTAGCAGTTTTCCTCCAAGATGCCAGAAGACAAAAGCATTGTCTGTGGGCAGGCAAACACAAACGTAGGCATGATCACTCTATTAAACCACATGAAGCAGCATCACCCTATCCCGTGGGTAAACAGAGGTGACAGGCAGCCACCGCGGCAGGAGTTCCCTCCTTCTCCCAGTCTAGCTTTCAGCAGCCAGGCTGCATCCACGAGCAGTACAGTGGCTTTTACATTGTCATCATCCCTTTCCACTTCTGCCGCTCAGACTCCTCCTCTTCCGCTCCATTGTGAGCCATCGATAACCGAATGCATGGCCAAGAGACAAATCTACGCATCCAGCGATCCTGCAATGTGCAAGCTTAATTCCCACCTGCCCTTTAGGGAGCTAATGGCATGTGCTCAGCCTCGCTGAAAGATTCCTAGCCAGCATTATTTCTCCCAAAAAGCCATCCCTGTGGATGTGGGCCACTCCCTGCCATTGTTGCTGTGTGGCAAGGTTCATGTCATGGTGGACACCTGGACTAGCTCTTATGAGTAAGGATAGTACATGTCTTTCACGGTCCACTGGGGTGAGGCAGCACCCCTGCAAGGAGGCCAGGTCCTTTTAACCACCCCATGACTGTGTTGTCTTCGCTCCCATACCAGGCACTTATCCACCTCCTTTTCTTCCTCCATGGACGCATTCCCATCTCCAACAGCAGGTGGGCCCAGGGTCGGTTTCAATACTCCTACTTCCCATCACATGCGTCAGGTCAAGCATTGGCATGCCATGTTGGTGCTGAGCCACACCGGCAAGCGATTGGTCAGGTACATCAAGAGGCAAACATCCTGCTGGCTGTCACCCTGCCAACTCCAACTGGGCAAGGTGGTCAGCAACAATTGGCGCAACATTGTGGCCACCCTGAACCTAGGCGAAATAGCACATGACATGGTGTATGTAATCAACCTGGTTGTGCAGTGCTTTCTAAATAAGTACAACAGCTTGCACAATGTGCTGGTAATGTCCAGGGGACTGTCCAAGCACTTCAGCCACTTTTATGTGATGAGGAACACTGTCCTGGACCTGCAGCGATAGAATGGCCTGCCGTTACACTGCTTAATCATGACATGCCAACTCGCTGGAATTCGACATTGCACATGCTCGAGTGTCTGTACGAGCAACAGAAAGCCATGTACTATTTTGTCATGCACCAGGCAGCCTCAGCAGCAGGGAGCATGTGTTGGTTCAGGGTCAGGCAGTGGCAGCTCATCCAAGACGCCTGTCGGGTGCTGAAGCCACAAATTTTGACAGCAGGGACAACTGCGGCATGAACATCATCCCTCTCATATTTATCTTAGAACAGACACTGACACTCATTACCCCGCCTCCCGCCACCACGAGCAGCAGAAGCCACAGGAGCAGGAGACATTTCAGTGTCCTCAACATGACAGAACAGTTTTTCCATGTGCCATGCCAGTTGAGGCCAGCCAGCAAGCTGACATCTCCCTCCTCAATGTCCAGGTTCAGGCCTACCTAAACTATGGCCAGTCTCTTATGCAAACCCAGTTCCCTGACCTCATGGAATTCTGGGCAGGCAGACTGGAACAGCTTTAATCCATTTCTGTCTTTCATGTGTAGGTAATCATTACATCTCTTCCCATAACTGTAGCTCTGACTCCGAAAGTTTCGTAACCATGTAAGGCTGGGTTCACATCACATTTTTCCCATCTGTTCAACGTATACAAAAAATGTATAGATTAAACGGATGCCACAGACTGATGCCATACAGTGGCAACCGTTTACCATAGAGTTCTATTGTAAAAAAACATAGTTGTTTTTTTTAACCGTTGTACCATTTTTACATTTTTTTTACCTGATTCTGCAGGATACAAGAACGTGGTGAGCTGCGTTTTGTATCCTTTTTTTTCTAATGTATATGTCAAATGGAGGCATAGAACGTGATGTAAACCCAAACTTAGATAACTGTTGAGCTGGGATACCTTTGTCTGATGTAGTTGATCTTCTGACTTGAGGTTGATCTGGTACTTTTGTTGTTTCTTCAGTTGAAGATTCTAACCAGATTTCTGTATGTTCTTTCTGGTTGCTTTTGGATTGTGACTGAAGTTGTTCTTGTTTAGGATGAACTATTGGTGTGACGTCATGAAACTTGAATGACACATGACTCTCATAAATCACTACATCTCTACTTATTGTTATCTTGTTGGTCTTTGGTTGGAGGATTCTGTAACCCTTTAGAGATTCACTCTAGCCTACCAGGGTACCTTCCTTGGCATGGGATTCCCATTTGGTACGTTTTTCTTTTGGAACATATAAAAATGCCTTACTTCCAAATATTCTCATGTGGTGTAGTTTGGGCTTCTTGTTGTTCCACTGCTTATATGACGTTTTCTCAATAGCTTTACTCGATTTTGAATATAGCAAGCTGTCATGATTGCTTTAGCCCAATATGTTGTTGGTAGATCTGCGTCAAACAGTATACTTCTTTCGCTTTCACAGAGAGTTTAATTCTTTCTTTCTGCAACACCATTTGGTTTGGGATTGTATGGTATAGTAGTCTGGTATAAGATTCCATTTTTCTTTAAAATGGCTTGTGTCTTCTCACTTGTGTATTCAGTTCCATTGTCTGCACGTAGAATCTTTGGCTTTTTCCCACACTTATTTACTTCAGAGAGATATTCTTCAAGTTTCTCTGGAACTTCATTTTTACTGTGAAGCAAATAAACAACTGTATACCTTGAATAATCATCAATAAAAGTGAGAAAACATCTAATTGAAACACAAGAATCTGTGTGTATGAAGGCAAGTGGCTGCTCTGATCTTGTAGCATTATTTTTAGGAAATGTTTTTATCTGATTGCATTGGTCTATTTTAACACCTTCAGCAAGCTGGTCTCAAACTTGCTTTCTTATTGCTTCTGGGTCTCTATGTGCAAGACGCCTATGCCTTGTGCTGTTCTTGTTTTGTAGTACACACACTTTCTTTGCATTGTAGTTGATATGGTTCATCTGTAATTTATCCTCCTCAAGTGTGTACCCTTGTTTTGAGAAGATGCAGCCGTCATTCTTAAATGTGACTTCATTGCCCTGTCCCATAAGTTTCTTCATAGACAACACATTCCTTTCAAGACTAGGGACATATAGCACATCCTTTACTGCAGTGATTTTCAACCAGTGTGCCTCCAGCTGTTGCAAAACTACAACTCCCACCATGCCCTTCTGTAGGCTGATAGCTGTAGGCTGCCTGGGCATGATGGGAGTTGTAGTTTTGCAACAGCTGGAGGCACACTGGTTGAAAATCACTGCTTTACTGGAATCCTTTTGCTTTGTGTTAGGCTACTTTCACACTAGCCTTAGTACGGATCCGGCGGGTGAAGGAACCCGCCGGATCCGTACTGAATAATACAACCTTGTGGATCCGTAATTCCGGATCCAGTTGTATTATCTTTAGCATCTTTTAAACGGATCTGGAATAACCTCTATTGAAAGTCAATGGAGGACGGATACGTTTACAAGTGTGTCCACACCAAACGGATCCGTCCCCATTGACTTGCATTGGGGGTAACAGTAACAGTGCGACAACATGGAAATTTTTTATTTCTTTTTTTTTTTTTTTTTTGTACATCTGTGTGTATTTCCACATACATTCTCTTATTAGAAGCATCTTCACTTTCAATTTCCAGGATTGGTAGTTCTGGTTAGTCAGGATTAGCACTGTGAATTTCACTAAGCTGCTGCTGGTGGCCATATTCGCTTTTCCTTGTTCACTGTTGTCCTTCTGTGTGCTGTGTGTGCTTCTGGGCCCATAACCTGTTAGCAGCAGAGTAATCAAGTCTCCATCAGGCATAGCACGAGAAATAGGGTTTTATTCAGAAATAATAGGACAACATATGAATATAACTTTCAGTAAGATCAGAGTCTCAGCACATCTGCCTCTGGCTTTCTTCTCTCTCTCTCTCTCTCTGTAAATGTGCAGCAAGTCTCCGCCCCTTCCTGCCTTTTTTTTTAGCAGTACTTTATTATCAACATAACACTGTATCTGCAAACAGGTAATCAAATCATGTAGTTGCTGCAATACACAGAATAATATCATACCTCCCAACCTTCCCGGATCCAGTGGGACAGTCCCGGAATACAGTGGCTGTCCCGGTACGGGGGAGGTATGTCTCTCCTTCTGGCAGCTGTCTCTGCGTCCATAGGAAGCAGAGACAGTTGCCTGTATTATGATGAAGCAGAGAGCCGGAAGCGGCTCCCTGCTTCATCATCCCTTCCCCCTGCTGGCTCCTCACACCTCTGGTCTGTGCAGAGGGCGTGGCTGGCTGGCAGTTAGCTTTGGCTCGCCCCTCCACAGACTAGAGCAGCCAATGTCCTGCTGCTGTTGCTAGGAACAAGGTAAGTAGTGTTTATTTTTTTTTTTTACTTTCTGTGAGTGGCACAATGTGGGCATATTACAGGGGGGCACAATGTGGGCATATTACTGGGGAGCACAATGTAGGCTTATTACTGGGGGGCACAATGTGGGCATATTACTGGGGGCACAATATGGGCATATTACTGGGGGCACAATATGGGCATAATACTGGGGGCACAGTGTTGGCATATTACTGGGAGCACAGTGTGGGCATATTACTAGGGGCACAATGTGGGCATATTACTGTGGGGCACAATGTGGGCATATTACTGGGGGCACAGTGTGGGCATATTACTAGGGGCACAATGTGGGTATATTACTGGAAGGCACAATGTGGGCATATTACTGGGGACACAGCTGGGCATATTACTGGGGGCACATAATTGGTTATGTTACTGGGGGAACATAACTGGGCATATTACTGGGGGCACAGCTGTGCATATTACTGGGGGAACATAACAGGGCATATTACTGGGGGACAGCTGGGCATATTAAAGGGTTATTCTCATTTTAGACAATGGGGGCATATCGCTAGGACATGCCCCCATTGTCTTATAGGTGCGGGTCCCGCACCTATATCCAGAACGGAGCCCCCGAATTGAAAGAGGGCGCACTGCGCATGCGCAGCCGCCCTGCATTCATTTCTATGGGGCCGCCGAAAATAGCCGAGCACTGGCTTGGCTACTTCCATCGGCTGCATAGAAATGAATGGGAGCGCACCGCGCATGCACGGCCCGGCTCCCATTCATTTGTACGAGAGCAGCGGGGAGCTGCGCCTGGTGCTGGCTGGATCCCCGGGTCCTCCAGGCGCAGCTCTCCCCGCTCCGTTCTGGATATAGGTGCGGGTCCCAGCGATGGGACCCGCACCTATAAGACAATGGGGGCATATCCTAGCGATATGCCTCCATTGTCTAAGATGGGAATACCCCTTTAATCGGGGCACAGCTGGGCATATTAATGGGGGCACATAACTGGGGAATAATTACTATGTGCAGCAGTAAGGGGACTGGGTGGATTAGATGTATAGTTATGTTTTGGGCAGAGTTAGAGGTGTCACACCATGTGCGCCTCTTTGTTCGTTTATAAAGTTGGGAGGTACTGTATGTAATATGCATTATTCCAACATTGTGCCACATTGTGTATATAATGTCTCCTGCCTGCTGTGCCCTCCTCTGTATGTAATGCCTCTTGCCTGTTGTGACAGACACATACAAAGACACACACAGAGGATAAGCATACTCTCCTGCCTCTGCAGAATGTCGCACAACATCTCACGTCTTGTATAACACCACCTGTATCACAAAAGAATCACAGAGAAGGAGAAAACTAATGGTTCCTTTGTCCCACCAGTGCTGCCAACTGCTCAATGGTATCTGTGTCCTTGGGATGTAGATACAATTTAGTGTAGGGGGCCTAGAAGGCAGGTGTCATGATCCAGGTAATAGGAACCTAGCAGAGGTCCCAAAACCTGGTTGATTCCCAGGAATGCTGAGAAAGTTGACAGGTCTGCAGTGGTCACATGGTGTAACTGCTTTAGCCCAAAAGTTCCTGGTTGAAGTAGACATACATAGTGCTACCTGCAACTTCACAGCCTGCCTCTCATCTCCTTGCATGGACTAAACCGTATAAGATGGAGCAGATTTATCAAAACTGTCTAAAAGAAAAACTACTTCCACCAGTCACAGCACAGCTTTCATTTTACCAGAGCAGTTTAACAAATTAAAGCAGACCTCTGATTACTATGGGCAACAAACAAAGATTTTTTAGACAAGAGTCCACTACGCAATATCCCCTTTCCCACCTAATCCTCCCCTACAGGAACAGACGGGTTACATTGCACCAATGGAAGAGTATTGAGTAGTGGACGATCCCACTATGGTTGAAGAGTGGGTTGTCTTGTGCCCCTTTCTTCAAGAAGTGGGTCCCCAGTGGGGGTGTCTATCACTATTTGGGGGTCAGTGTGAGGATACAGTATAGTAGATATGGGAAGGAGCAAAAAATATTTAAACTATAATAAATATATATATATATATATATATATATATATATATATATATATATATATATCTTAATATTATAAAAATGAGTTTCTGTTCTCTATGCATGACCAAACTACTGGACTGATTTTCACCAAATTCGACAAACAGGTACATCAGGTGCCCGGGAAGGTTTTAGACCAGGTCTCATCTCTCTAGGACATAACGTTTCCGAGATATTCCCAAAATATGACCTGCATTAGCCAATATTAGCCTAACAGCATTGGTTTTAAACCCCAACTGCCATTCTCTGCACAGACACACACAGGGAGGGCAGGTTTCCATAACAACACAGCCAGCTAATTAGCAGCCAGCTGAGGATCTCAGGTAACAATCCAGTCATTTCTATTCAATGCTTTAAAGGGGCAGAGCGCTGTGGATGATACTGTTAAAGGGGTATTCCGGTTACCATAAATATAACTTATGTTTTAGACTAATTTTAGACTATGACCGTTCAGTAGTAAATCTTCCACTGCTACCCATTGCGTGTCCTCATAAATTACCATGGCACCGACCTGTGATTCACACCACTCTCAAAAGAAGGACTTACAACACCTGCTCCAGGTTTCACTAAGCCACACCCCGACTCTGTCAGGCCATGCCCCCTTTCCCCTCCGCAGCCAATGGAGATTGAAAAAATGAAGGTAAAAATAAACTTCTAAAGAAAAAAAGAGAAATTTCAGTCAGCACATCCCAGAGCATAGGTGCTGGTTGCTATGGCTAAATACATGTCAAAGGAAAATACATACAATGCAACCGCACATCGCTAACCAGATAAAGCACAAAATGCCATAGTAATATAGTAATATAGAGTATTCTAAAGCTCATGCTATGCTTGTTTAATAAATTAGAGACTCTTGGCAAATATATTTTGTACAAAATTATCTGAGCCCATTCACAGAATCGTCAAGGTGTTCTCTGCAGAATGGGAACCTAACACTATCTCCTACCTGTTATGTGCCAGACTTGGCTTCCATATAATGGACCAGCCCATCTGCCCCACAGGTTGTTTTTAATCAGTGCAACTATAAAGCCGAGTGATTCGGCATGCATGCTAGTATCTGCATTCCTGAACTAGGGGAGGCCTTTGAAGCACCAGAAATGGCAAAAGGCAGAGTGGATACAGCATGCATGTGGAACAAAACACCCCCTGATTATATGGAAGCCAAGTCTGGCACATAACAGGTAGAAGATAGTGTTAGGTTCCCATTCTGCAGAGAACACTTTGACGATTCGGTGAATGGGCTCAGATAATTTTGTACAAAATATATTTGCCAAGAGTCTCTAATTTATTAAACAAGCATAGCATGAGCTTTAGAATACTCTATATCACTATGGCATTTTGTGCTTTATCTGGTTAGCGGTGTGCGGTTGCATTGTATGTATTTTCCTTTGAAAAATAAACTTCTGTCAGCTGCAGGGGTGGGAGGGTGAGTTTCTCTCTGCAACAACACACAGAAACATTAGATGAAATAGACTAATATTAGACTACTACCGTTCAGTAGTAATAAAAGATGTTTTCTTCCACTAAAAGGACTTAAAAGCAACCCCCCCCCCAAGGTCCGGCTAAACCACGCCCCCGGTCAGGCCACGCCTTCTCCCACTCCAAAGCCAATGGGGATTGAAAAAATGAAGGTAAAAATCAACTTCTGTCAGCTACAGGAATGGGTGGGAAGGAGACTTTCTCTCTGCAATGACACACACACAAACATTAAATGAAATAGATTAAATATACCCGTGCGAAGCAATGTTTTCTTCCACTGCTACCCACTGTGTTTCCTCAAATTACCATGGCATTGACCTATAATTCAGGCCACCCTGAAAAGAAGGACCTAAAGGCACCCCTCCCCCCAAGGTCCCGGTAAACCACGCCCCCGACCCGGTCAGGTCATGCCCCCTCCCACTCCGCACCCAATGGGGATTGAAAAAATAAAGGTAAAAATCAACTTCTGTCAGCTGCATTGACTTTCTCTCTGCAACGACACACAGAAACATTAAATGAAATAGATGAAATATACCCAGGTGAAGCCGAGTCTTTCTGCTAGTATATATATATATTTTATGAAGAAACACATAGAAGGGGTCCACGTCTCCTGTCCTAGGAAGACTATTATCCTGCAAATGCTTCCACATTCTGTATTTTAATGTTTCACGAAAATGTCATAAATGACCAAAATGAGTTTTCTAGAGCCCATTCTATTTTTTGCACAATGGCCATACAAGGAACAGAGTGATGACACACAGAGGACTATGATGGCATACCCAGGGGACAGAATAGTGGCATCCAGGTAGCAAAGTAATGACATATTAGGGGGCACAGTTTTCTAGAGCCCATTATATTTTTTGTACAGTGGGCATACAGGGGGCAGAATGATGACACACACAGGACAGTGTTGGCATACAGGGGACAGTGATGGCATATTATGGGGCAGAGTTTTATAGCGCCTGTTGTATTTTTTACACAATGTGCTTTATTGATAGTGAACTTATATTATATCCTAACCTTCTAGTGCCACCTACTGTCCGAACACTTTAATGTCTCTCTTTTCTTCAATGACGCACTGTTCTTTTTTTTTTTACTGTAGGTTCTTACTTATTTCATATGTTTTACTTTTTATTGGTTTGTATTGTAATGCTTTGTATGTGTCTACATAAGGAACTAATCACTGCCATGTCTGGCTACCATCAACCGGCCCACCCTGGAAAGGGGGAGGTACCTGGTTGTAAAGATATTTACAGCTTCACTTTTATTAATAAATAGATAAATATGTATTAAAAACGTATGTAGTAAATAAAAGAGATTGGGGCAGACAGGTTGTAAGTTCCTCACCAACCTCATAGTTGTCACACAACACGCACACAGTAAACTGCAGCAGGTGTCCGCTCCAGATTAAAGCTCAATTTAGTTGGGCTAAACTGCAAGCATGTCTGTGGCTTTCACATTGGCAGAGGGTTTTCTGTCACAGAAAACACATTAGATTTTCACTTTGCAAAATCCGCTGTATGAACAGGGCCATACAAAAGCTATTCCATATAAACAGCCCACGGCAGAGGAAATGTTATGGCAGCGCTTCATTCTCACTGCCGTTCCACTGTCTGGGAGGAGTATGAGCATAAAATCTCTCATCTTCCTTCTGCTGCTGGTGTCATTGAGCTCCGATCCCACTGATGCCACGTGTCTCCTTCAGGCATGGCCTGCTTCTGTTGGCAAGATCCCTCCCCTTCAAGGGCATTTAGTGTCCAACTCCGTACTTTCTTAGTCCCCTTAGTGCCCCCACACAGATGTTTTATCTACATTGTGCCCCCTTCACAGTAGTTATGACCACATTGTGCCCACTTCACAGTATGTATGCCCTCATTGTGGCCCTTCACAGTAGTTATGCCCATATTGTGGTTCTTTCACTGTAAATATTGTCATCGGTTTCCAAACAGAATCTGGATTGGTTGCGAAAGACATTATGGTTCCAATCCATAGCAGTCCAGGTTTCTCATTCACGACACCACTGCAAACAAAGGTGATAGTGGCTGGCTGTTAATTTCATTCTGCTAAGCGCCAGTAATGAAGGTGTCACCTGTGTCTGGATAGTGGACAATAAAACTGTGGGAGATGCCCATGGTTATTGATGGATCAAACTATCCTCTCCACTTGTAGTCTGTCTGGGCCATCCGGATCCTGTTTGGTGTTTGAGTGCCCTCACATAGCCAGTGCCCCCCTAACAGATAGGTCAGAACGTCCTAGATGGTGTGTAATCATTGAAACAACCTTTCTGTTTCTTTCAATCCAATGATGTGCCCTCTCAAAGTCAGCTAGGCATAATTTCTTTTAAGTGCAGTGTACAGGCATGCCTAGCAGTCAGTGATATCTCACCAATAGGTACACTGGTGGTAGGTGGTAGGAAAGTAAACTGGTGGTAAGTGGTAGGAAGGGTGCACCTTTTCTTCCCTTCGGTGCACATTCTGATCTTGAAGGTTCTCCTGGCTAGTGTTAATTGGGATGCCCTTGTTGTGGGTGATTTTGAAGTGCAAGGCAGGACCCTCTGAGTTGTGAGACAATGATGAGGCAATGTTAAATGCAACAAGTTCACTGTCCTTTACTGAGGCATCTGGATGGTTCACATAGACACTGTATACACTGAGCACAAGCTTGTTACCAGTGAACCTGACAAAGAGGATTTTCCATCCCTGTAACTGTCCATACTATAAAATAATTTATTAGTAACAGTAAACACAGTAAAAGAAAAACTAAAAAACTAAAAATACCTGAATTGTTGTTCTCTATTCATGCCACTTACCAAAAGCCAAAATGGTACCAATACAAATTACAGATTATCCAACAAAAAACAAGCCCTCACACAGTTATACCATTGGAAAAATCCCAATGTTACGGGTCTTGGAATGTAGCGACACAAAAACCAAATCATCTTGTAAAAAATGTTTTTATATAATAACTATATAAGTCTGGAATATTCATAATCATACAAACCCACGGAATAAAGTTATATTGCTGTATTTAAACTACACAGTGAACTGTGCTCCTTTTTTAATCTCCTGTCCCTTCTGGGAAAAATTAATAAAAGTTATTTAATGGTTCCTCTAATTTAATTCCTCTAAAAAAACATTCAACCCATCCTGCAAAATCCATTGTTTCATGCAGCTAAACTGATTTAGTTAAAATGTATGACCACTGAAACACAGAGGAGGGATGGAGTTACTGGTTCTTAAAGGGGTTATTCAAGACTATAAAATGCCCCCCCCCCCCCATATACCAGGCCCCTCACAATTAATAAATTTTTCTGGCTTCCCGCTCCCTGCACCGCCGCTGATGCTTCTCCCCGCGTCACCCGTGATGCTAGGGAGGCTCGTCCCCGTCCCGTCTGGGGGCCAAGAGCGGTGCAGGGAGAGGGGAGCCAGGTAAGCATATTCATTGTGAGGGGCCCGGCTTATGGGGAGCATTTTGTAGTCTTGGATAACCCCTTTATGGTTAAAATTAGCTACATCACTAAGGAGTTAAAATGTACTTCATTCACATGAGTTTTGCGCCGGCTGTATTTATTTGAGATATAAATTCAAAAATCTACAAGATTTTACATTAGATCATTCCAGATTGTAGTTATTATTATACAACTAAAGAATTGCAAAATTTATTAAAATTCTTAGGTTCTAGTGTTCTGAAGCTGCTCAGGTTATTGGCGCATTCATATTTATTAGTTAAAGATCAATCATCCCATACGCCTTGTACAATAAGCCAAGCAGTTGCTTCTTTTCTTCCTCAGGCAAAAAGCAAGAGCGGGCAGCATTGATATTCTAAGAAGGATAAAAAAAAAACATGTTAATTACAGCTGTAGGGAAATTGTAGCCTCATTTTTGGTTTACTTATGATCCAAGGCTTCACCTGCAATGGAAGAATTCAGGGACCTGTAGGGATCACATTCGGGCACACCCACACGGGGTGTGTATGCTACAGATTTTCTGTCACAATTCAGAATTGTGTTTTACAGCTGTAGCAAAATGGATGAGATTTGAACATGTCATCCACACAGTAAGTGAAAAATTGACATTAAGTGTGGTTTTAAAGCCACAGTATATCAATTTATGGTGCTGCTAACCACCTTTGTAATTTATAGGGTGAAATCTGTAGCAAATCCGCATGTAATTTAATAGAGAATGGTGTAATTAGAAAATTTCTAGATCACTTAATTTAAAAAATATGCCTGCATCCACCTGAAGAAAAGATGTACAGTCATGGCCACTAAGGGTCCACTGTTGTTAGGCTAGGTATATCTCTAGTAACAGAGACGGTTCACAGGAAATGGGGGGCAAGTCAGAGCTAGCTGAGCCCCTGAGCCTGATAGCAGAACTGCTTCTATGCTGCTTCTGAGAAGCAGAGAAGCTCCTGTGTGTCTGTAAGCCAGACCCCCTCCCCATATTAGCTTTCAGAGTTCCCTAGAAGTAAACAAATATAGTGGGAAGTGAGGTCACTACATACAGTACTGGCAGATTCCATAGAAGGTAGAGACTGCTTGCTTGTGTGAGAAATGCATCTAGCTGTGCAAACAGAGTAATATGGCTGGGGAAGACATTAGGGAAGCTTCTTTAAAGTTATGATTCTACAATGAAGCACAGCTATTCCATAAACTTTTTTGGAAAACTCAGGTATGCTTTAAAAAGCATCTGTCAGCAGGATCAATCCTATCAAACCAGACATACTACCTGGTAGGGTGGATCCAGGTAATTAAAATGAAACCTGTCTCGTAAAGATTATTGGGGTGTCCCTAAGAAAAAGACTTTTACTGTTTAGGAAAATGAAGTCTTCAGTGCACTGAGGAGAAGTAAGCAAATGAGGTCTTCATTCACTGAGGGGAAGGCCTAGCGCTTTGGTGCACTTCAGTTCACCTCAGCTTTCCAGTACAATTTATACTACATATGCATGGACCCTAATGGTTATTTGTAGAGGAAACTCTTGCAAACACTATAACAGCCATTCACTTGAAAATAAAAATGTAGCAGGAAATGGGTGCATATCATTCTGGGGATGTGGACTTACCATTCGCATGAAATCCTCTTCATTGAATCCCATGTAAGTCTTTGCAATGTTATAATCAGTTTCCAGTGAAGAATTCATGGGAAGGGGTCCATCATTACTTAAAGAGCAATTGGCACCATCTTTTTTAAACCTGGTTTAAGTAACAATAACAAATACAAGAATGTGTCCATGTACTATATGCACGTGGTTACCTAACACTAGCTACAAAGAAAGCTGCAGTATGTTTAGGACCTGCTGACTATCTAAAATCATCAATTCCCACCTGCTTTGTGATGTGACACTTACTGGATCAGAGGATGCTTTGTAAAGTCTGAGTCACACGCGCCAGTGACGTAACTTGACCAAGGACACATCTGCAAAAAAAGACAATAGGTGTTCTGAAAATAGCATCATTTCTTCTCTGTAATTCCAGAACTTTTAGAAATCTGCTGCTCCAATGTTCACATTCATAAAGGGGGAAAGTTCATATGCAGTACAATATGACTAGAGAAAGAAACATTAGTGGGGAACAAGATGTAGAGCATACGCCCTTGAGATCTTCTGTTCTGACCTATTTAGTAGGGTGATCATCTATATGTAATCATAAGATCAGATTGTGGTCGGTATAGAACTGCTGTATTGAGTGCAGACACTTAACAGGATAGATTATTTGCTTTTCTTCTTTGTAGGTATTAATGTTCTCTACCGGTCAGTATAGATTGTTGGATCGTCTGGATTAAAGGGAGTCTGTCACCAGGAAATTCACTTTTAAATGAAGTATAATGGCTTGTAGGGCTAGTCCACCTGAACATAATGATATCTTTATCTTAGTAATCCGTTGCTTCATCCTGGAGAAAAAGCACCTTTAATATATATGCAGTTAAGTGCACCAAGGGGCAGAACCAAGCCACGTGCATCCTTGCATCTCCTGCTTCCTCTGCCAGCCCCTCCCTATATTTTTGAATGACAAGGCCAGATTCCTGCATCCTCATCTCGTCTGGCCATGTCAATTAAGAAGGAAATAGAAGGGCTGGCAGAGGAAGTAGGTGGAGCAATGGTGCACTCAGTGACTTGGGCCCGCCCTCAGTGCACTTAACTGCTCTTTTGCATATGCATTAAAAGTACTTTTTCTCAAGAATGAAGCAACAGATCACTAAGTGAAAGATGTCATTACATTGAGCTGAACAAGCTCTAGGAGGTACTGCATCTGATATAACTGTGAATTTCCTGTTGACGGATTCCCTTTAAATGTGAGAAGGGGCACTACTGTGTAAGTTAGGGGAGAGGTGTCCTATGGCGTAAGGTGTGTACAAGCATCACTGTAATTACAAGTACAGAGTGATAAAGGGGAGAGGCTTTGTGTTCTCTCCATAAAATTTAACTGACCTCAAAGTGCATGTCCATTTGGAGCAGTCTCTTATATAGTGCAGGATCCTCCACGGTATGGTAGCCATGTCCGATTCTCTCAGCCTTCAGTAGCTCTACAGCCTGAGAATTGAAGCAACTGTAACAAGTCGATGCAGGGTCTTCTGTGCCCCTCATGTACCACACTGCCGCCTACAGCCTAATCCTAATACCGTACCAACTCCATACCAGAAAATTGTGCCCTCAATATACCCTATGACATACCTGTGTCCCTATCATTACTCCCTATAACACATACCCATGTCCCTATTATTACTCCCTAAAACACATGTCCCTATGCTTACTCCCTATAACACATACCGGTGACCCTATCATTACTCCCTATAACATATACTCGAGACGCTATCATCACTCTCTGTAACCCATACCTGTGTACTTATCATTACTCCCTATAACACATACCTATGTCCCTATCATTACTCCCTATAACACGTACCCTTGTCCCTATTATTACTCCCTATAACACGTACCCTTGTTCCTATTATTACTCCCTATAACACATACCTAGGCCTCTATCATTACTCCCTATAACACACAACCATGTCCCTATTGTTACTCCCTATAACACATACCCATGTCCCTATCATTACTCCCTATAACACATATCTGACATTATCATTACTCCCTATAACACATACCCGTGTCTGTATCATTCCTCACTACAACATATAAACATGCCCCTATTAATATACCTGATAACCCATAAATATGTCCTTATCAATGTATCCTATAACCCATACATGTTCCCCTGTCATTACTCCCTATTGCACATGAGTGTCTCTGTCATTACACCTACAGGACATAACTGTGTACTTATTATTCTGTGTAACACATAATCATGTCCCTATCATTAAACCCTAAACACATAACTGTCTCTAGCATTACTTTCTATAATCTTTCCTCTAGTGACATCAGACCAATTTTGGATAAGACAGAGAACCATCTAAAGTGTGTTTTTTACTTTACCTCTTCCACCACTGATGCTGGCCCGGCCTCACCAGCATGTACCGTTCTATGTATTCCACTTCTAACAGCCTCCTGTAATAATAATAGTAGGTAGTTACATATACTTGTTGGTAATGATGATGATCGTCTATCTAATCTACCTATCTAATCTTTATATCATGCCCAGGTTTATGCAGGATCTTACAATGGGCCTCCTTATGCTTCTACTTCTTTCATCCACCCAGTATACTATACACCAATGCTGGAACCAGTTAAAATTTTTGTCAAGTTTTTGTTGCATTTGTATGGAGTTTTTTTGATAACTAGAAGAAATATTCTTAATACCGTATATATTACGATTACATCTTAATATTCTAAATACATCTTGTTATTTCTACAAAATTTCTACTATTTAGGCAGATACAATCCTCTCATAGAGAACAGTGCAGCCTGTGGCTCACTCAGTATTTCTGCCTCCCACAAGTTTTTCCATATCCATCCATTATTTTACTGAGAGAGATTACAAACCTCATATGCCTGTAGATGTCCAGGGAAGTATTCACTCTTTAGCCCTTCATCTCCAGAAAGATCAATAGCCACAACAGTGTCATTGTGATACTTTTTACAGAGCTCAACAATTTCCGGAGACCATTCTTATGGGAACAGAAATGTTAGACATGTGTGAATGTCGGAACAAACCCGTAATTTGCATTTAGAATAATGTTTAAGTTTCTGCATTGTGAACTAATTCTGAAATTATTTATTCATTTTCATTCTCTCTTTAACCCCTTAAAGGGGTTCTGCAGTTCTGTAAAACTGATGATCTATCCCCTGGATAGATCATCAGCATCTGATCGGCGGCGGTCCAACACCTAGGACCCCCGCCGATCAGCTGTTTGAGAAGGCAGCGATGCTCCAGGAGTGCTGCGGCCTTCTCTGTGTTTTCCTCAGGCCCAGTGACGTCACGACTAGTATCACTGGCCTGGGCGGGGCTAAGCTCTGTTCACTTGAATGGAGCTTAGCCTCGCCCAGGCCAGTGATACTAGTCGTGGCGTCACTGGGCCTGCAGTAAACACAGAGAAGGCTGCGGCGCTCCTGCAGCGCCGCTGTCTTCTCAAACAGCTGATCGGCGGGGGTCCCGGGTGTCGGACCGCCGCCGATCAGATGCTGATGATCTATCTAGAGGATAGATCATCAGTTTTAAACAACTGAAGAACCCCTTTAATGACCGGGCCAATTTGCACCTTCGTGACCAGGATTATTTTTGGAAATCTGACATGTGTCACATTATGTGGTAATAACTTTGGAACACTTAGGCCCCTTTCACACTGGCGAGATTTCCGCGCGGGTGCAATGCACCCGCACTTAATCCTGACCCATTCATTTCAATGGGGCTTTTCACATGAGCAATGTTTTTCACGCATCAGTTCGCCATTGCGTGAAAATGGCAGCATGTTCTATATTCTGCGTTTTTCACGCAGCCCTGGCCCCATTGAAGTGAATGGGGCAGCGTGAACAACGCATTGAATCCGCACGCAAGTGCGGATGCAATGCGTGATTCACTGATGGTTGCTAAGAGATGTTGTTTGTAAACATTCAGTTTTTTATCACGCGCGTGAAAAACGCATCAAAACGCTTCGCACCCGCGCGGAAAAAACTGAACGAACGTACGCAACCGCAGTCAAAACTGACTGCGATTGCGTGCGGATTTTCCGGAACGCATCCGGACTGAATCCGTGACGCCCGTGTGAAAGAGGCCTTACTTGTCCAAACCATTCAGAGATTGTTTTCTCGTGACACATTGTACTTCATGACGGTTATAAATTTGAGTCAATATATTTCACCTTTATTTATTAAAAAAATCCCAAATTTACAAAAAAATTTGAAAAATTAGCAATTTCAATTTCTCTGCTTTTAAAACAGAAAGTGATACCTCATAAAATATTTATTACTTAACATTCCCCATATTTCTACTTTATGTTAGCATCATTTTGTAAATGTCATTTTATTTTTTTGGGACGTTAGAAGGCTTAGAATTTTAGAAGCAATTTTTAAAATTTTTAAGAAAATTTCCAAAACCCACTTTTTAAGGACCAGTACAGGTCTGAAGTCTCTTTTTGTGGTTTACATAGTAGAACTCCCCCCCCCATAAATGACCCCATTGTAGAAACTAAACCCCTCAAGTTACTCAAAACTGATTTTACAAACTTTGTTAACCCTTTAGGTATTTCACAAGAATTAAAGGAAAATGGAGATGAAATTTCAAAATTTCACTTTTTTTGGCAGATTTGCCATTTTAATCCATTTTTTTTCTTTAACACATCGAGGCAACAGCCAAACAAATCTCAATATTTACTACCCTGATTCTGCGGTTTACAGAAACACCCCACATGTGGTGGTAAACTGCTGTAAGGGCGCACGGCAGGGTGCAGAAGAAAAGGAGCGCCGTATGGTTTTTGGAAGGCAGATTTTGCTGGACTGGTTTTTAGACTCCATGTCCCATTTGAAGCCCCCCGATGCACCCTACAGTAGAAACAATCAAAAAGTGACCCCATTTTGGAAACTACGGGATAAGGTGATAGTTTTACTGGTACTATTTTGGGGTACATATGATTTTTAATTGCTCTATATTATGTTTTTTGTAAGGCAGGTTAGATCATGTGCTATTTTTATAGAGCAGGTTTTTATAGACATGATGATATCAAATATGTCTACTCTCTTGGTTTGTTTCAGTTTTACATAATAAAGCATTTTTGGGGAAAAAAATTACCGTATTTTTCGCTTTATAAGACGCACCTGATGATAAGACGCACCCCAGATTTTAGAGTAGGAAAATAAGAAAAAAATATTTTTCATCACACCTCATATCAGACCCCCCATAAATTTCAGGACAGGATAAATTTCAGCCCCCCATATCAGCCCTCCATGTCAGAACCCCATCAGACCTCAGATCAGCCCATCAGCCCCCATATCAGCCCACTGTGCCCCCATCAGACCTCAGATCAGCCCATCAGCCCCCATACCAGCCCACTGTGCCCCCATCAGACCTCAGATCAGCCCACTGTGCCCCCATATCAGCCCACTGTGCCCCCATCAGACCTCAGATCAGCCCACTATACCCCCATATCAGCCCGCTGTGCCCCCAATATCAGCCCACTCTGCCCCATGAGACCTCAGATCAACCCCCATATCAGCCCCCTCTACCTCCATCAGACCTCAGATCAGCCCATCAGCCCCCATATTAGACGACTGTGCCCCCATCAGACCTCAGTTCAGCCCACCCAGCCCCATAAGGATAAAATAAAAAAAAACTCTCTCACCTCTCCTGCGCCGCGGCTCCGCTCCGGGTCCGGCGCTCCTCTGTCTTCTCCTGCCGGCACTGCACTGTTACCTGACTGGGTGCGTCAGGTCATACTGCGCGCACTACGTCCTGGTGCTGTACGCAGTCAGGACAGTGCAGAGCGGGCCGGAGAAGACAGAGGAGCGCCAGACCCGGAGCGGAGCCGCGGCGCAGGAGAGGTGAGAGAGTTTTTTATTTTATCCTTATGGGGCTGGGTGGGCTGATATACGGTCTGATGGGGGTCCTGGCACCTAATATATACTATATATTACATATACCTACATTATATATATACATTATGGAAGCGCTTACATGTATTCGCTTTAAGTGCGTCTTATAAAGTGAAAAATACTATATGTTTTTGTGTCTCCATTTTCTGAATATTTTTTCTATCTTACTGTCGATCGTCTTGTGCAGGGGTTTGTTTTTTGCAGGAAGAGTTGACATTTTTATTAGTACCATTTTTGGGTACATATGATTTTTTGATCATTCATTATTACACTTTATGGGGCAATGTGACCAAAAAAATTGGTTGTTTTGGCACAGTTTTTATTTATTTATTTTTACGGCGTTTACCTGAGAGGTTAGGTCATGTGATATTTTTATAGACCAGGTCATTACGGATGTGGCAATACCTAATATGTATTCTTTTTCTTATTTATTTAAGTTTTACACAATAATAGCATTTTTTTTAACCAAAAAAATAATGTTTTAGTGTCTCCATAGTCTGAGAGCCATAGCATTTTTATTTTTTGGCCGATTCTCTTAGGTAGGGTCTCATTTTTTGCGGAATGAGGTGACAGTTTGATTGGTATTATTTTGGGGGGACATACATCATTTTGATCTCTTGGTGTTGCACTTTTTGTGATGGTAGGTGACAAAAAAATTGCTTTTTTGGCACTGTTTTTTTTTTTTTTACTGGTGTTCATCTGAGGGGTTAGGTCATGTGATATTTTTATAGAGCAGGTTGTTAAAGACGTGACGATACCTAACATGTATACTTTTTCTTATTTATTTAAGTTTTACATAATAGCATTTTTGAAACCAAAAAAATAATGTTTTAGTGTCTCCATAGTCTGGGAGCCATAGCTTTTTTATTTGTTGGCCAATTATCTTAGATAGCGTCTCATTTTTTGCGGAATGAGGTGACAGTTTGATTGGTACTATTTTGGGGGGCATACGCCCTTTTGATTGTTTGGTGTTGCACTTTTTGTGACGGTAAGTGACAAAATATGGCTTGTTAGGCACTGTTTTTAATTTTTTTTTTTTTACAGTGTTCACCTGAAGGGTTAGGTCATGTGATATTTTTATAGAGCTGGTTGTTATGGGCGCGGCAATGCCAAACATGTTTAGGATATTTTATTCATTTTTACCCAATTATAAATGTGCGTATATGTGTTACATTTGTTCTTATTTTATTTTTTATACTTTTTTTTTAACACTTTTTGTACCCAAACCCACTTGGTTCTTGTAGATCCAGTGGGTCTGATGGCTCTACAATACACTGAAGTACACTGTATAGTGTACTGCAGTGTATTTTCATTCACAGTAAGCCTGATCAGGCTCCTGCCTCTGACAGGACCCTGTCAGGCTTACATACCATGGCAAACATGAATGTCTGTCTAAGGCGTCCAGTTGCCATGGTAACTATCGGGGCACTGCCACATCAGAGCAGCGGCCCGATGGGAGGGAGGGAGCTGCCTCCCTCTGTTATGATCAAACCATTGGGATTCTGCCACAGCAGCGCAGCGCCCATGGAGGAGGGAGCATGGAAGAGGTTAAACTGCCAACATCAATGCCAACAACGTTACAAAGTATGTTACAGCTGACAATCTACTATTGCTCGGCCATCCTGAATGACTGTGGGGGCAGAGAGGGGTAGGGGGTTGGCCCCCTCCTTATTACGGGGTCCTGCTTGGCCATCCTGAATGGGGGAATGATCGGGGCACAATAAAGACAACAGCGCTGCCCCGATCTCCTCAACACTCACTGAGGAGATCTAAACTGTCCTGCTGAATGCTGCTATTGGTCAATCAAATATGACTGACCAATCGCAGCGATTCAAAGGCAGGGACCACACTGATTGGTCCTCTGCCGGGTGCCCGGACAGCTCAGCTGTCTGTGGCACCCATTTAGATGCAGGTGTCACCACAAGTATACTTGCGGTGACACTTTCATTTCATGTCATACTGTGCAGTAACTAACACCACCTCATGACGTACACAGTACATCATTAGTCACTAAAGGGTTAAGTTTCTTTTAAAAAAAACTAACCCCATCCAGACTGACCAGAGACAAGCCCTCACTGCAAATTCCCACACTGGTAAGTGATGCACCTTTATATAGAATGTGAGCAAGTAATGCATACTCCTTAAAGTATTAACACTGTGGCATATCACAGTGGACATTCGGCTCCATTTCCATCATATACACCAGTCATCACTTGAAGAGTCAGAAATAGGTTTAGAAAGTTTACTTAGGACTATTGATGGCAATCCCCTTTAACCACTTAACTGTTCTGCCCGAGCTCAACCCCAACTCAGAAAGTGGAGGGATGCTGCTATCTCATGAATGGTAACAGCTGTGAGGGAAAAATTCAGTATTTCTACCGGTCTACCTTCACAGTAGGTACCTGTCGAGGTATATGGACTTAATGTAATGTATTCTATTGCAAATCCTGAGTTTCCCACGTCTTCAGGATAATGTGAATTCAATATCCCGGATAATGTGATGAGACAGGAACAAATGTACCTTTATATACTTTTATACTTTTATACTCTGTAGTCTTTATAAAGCTTGCGTATAATATATGTATATATTTAACTAGTCCAAGATGGCCCCCGTACTCTTATCAATATGACTTTTTCAGGCTAGTGACGTAGAATGGAATGCAACTTCTATCCAATCAAGAATGATATTGTTTGCTATTTGCATGCTTACGCCCCCCTTTCCTTTTTGTATCGAATAAGTACGTGTGTTAATAAAGGAAAAGCCCAGAGGCTGTAATGATTTTGCCACAAAAGCACGGCCAAAGGACTTAATACTGGAATCATAAGTCTGTGTTTTGTCCTTAATTATTGTGCGCACCCGTGTTCAAAACAATTCGGAATGACTGACTGAATTCCAGAAAGGACAGGTTTAAGTCCACCTCAACAGTTGGCGACGAGGATGGGATCCCTGAAAGGAGCACCAGCACTCAGCGTCCCAAACTTCGACCGATGCCACAGGCACCACTCCCTCCCGAAGGGGACTGATCACCCTAACGGACCACGGTAAGTTACATATACACTGTATGTGATGGCTTGCCTGTGGCTCGAGGGGGTAGTGGTAGTCTGGGGTTTAGGTTTTGTGGGGCCTGAGTGAAACGTCATGTGACCAGACGCCTGGTGGTCTCCACCGGGGATTCCGGAAACCTACAGCCCCTCAGGAAAGGTCACGTGGGGATTCAGTCAGATCATGTTAGGGACCCAGACTGGCAGCGGAATCTGTGAGAACACGTTGGAGTAGTGATTTAGGTGACGCCTGGGTATACCGACAAGTTACCCAGAGCGTGCGCCTAACACGTTAGAGTAGTTATCTAGGCGGCGCCTGGGTATACCGACAAGTTACCCGGAGTGTGCGCCTGGGATTTTGGTGACGCCTGGGTATACCGACAAGTTATCCGGAGCGCGAGCCTGGGGTATACCGACAAGTTACCCGAGTCTCAGACCAGTTAGTTAGTTGTTAGGTTGTTAGTTAGTGCGCTGAGTGGTAACCGTCGTGCCCATTGTTGCAACTCCCTCATGGGCGAAGTGTTGATTGCAGTTTGAAGTAAATTGGGGAGATCGTAGTGGTTTCTCTCTCCCCGGGGAAGGGGAAATCGTAGTGTGTTTCTCTTTCCCCTCCCCCCGTGATTTTAGCCGCTTGAGTCGGCGTGTAAATTGGGGAGATCGTAGTGGTTTCTCTCTCCCCGGGGAAATCGTAGTGTGTTTCTCTTTCCCCTCCCCCCGTGATTTATTGGCTATTCGGAGGACGGTTAACTCAGGTTGGCGAAAGCGGCCGCACCAATAGGGCACTGTAAGATATGCTTCAAGTGTTCAAAAAAACAGCACAGTCTCCCGGCTGGTGCTCAGAATGCTGTCAGTCTGGTGGAACAAAGAAGGCAAAAAGATATGTAAAGGATGTGAAAAGCTTGTTTAAGATAATTGGGATGCCTCCAGGAGGCAGATTACAGCCCAGTGAAGGTTTGATCGATGTAGCAAGAGCCTTCTATAAAACTGCTTCAAATCAGAAAAGGGGAAAAAAAAAAAAAAAAAAAGATGGACTGTGGAAAGTGTATTAAAGGGAAAGAGAAGTTGGTTAGAAGGGTAATATGTAAGTGACTTATAGAAAGCTGCAAAATGGCGGATTTGGCTCCTAAAGTGAGACAATGGGAAAAGAAAAAAGAAAAAAAAAGGATTTTCTTCAGTTTTAGTTCAGCTTTGTGTCTCCTGCAGTTTGCAGTTTCAGCCCCCCCTTTGGAATTTATGACTATGATAATCCACTTGTTATGTCTGTGTGGACCAGAAATCTGACCTTGTGTGTTGCCAGAGAATCGACTAGTAGATGAAGGTCACACAGCCAAGTTTACTGTGAGCGATATCTGCTCTATTGATGTGATGATGAGGCCAAATTAAGGGTTAAGTTGAGAATAGAAGAAATCATCACTCACAGGGGAAAGTTTGCTGTGGCATTAGGCCAAAAAGGAGTGAACACTGGACATTCGGCCTTGAATTTACATTATATTCTAGATGTCATGAAAACCAATGCGAGCATCAGCGGAAAATTATTAAATATAAGAATTTAGTCTGGGCAGAAATGTATAATGAAAAGACAAATGATTACTCTTACATGCCGTCAGCACGGCCCCTAAGATGGTACAGGAGGACCCAACCGTGCTCCCGCAGACACATCCCCCGCCATATCACTAGCCCCCTCAATCTCCCTCTTCAGAGGGGTGGACCTGTAAAGTACGTCAGTGCCAAAACCACGCCCGCGGCTCACCTCCTTGTATTCAGTTATCACACAAGATGGCACGTCCTACGCGTCCCAATTTCCGTTCCAGCAGCCATCTTAACTAATCCCATTCCCACTCCGGTGGCCATCTTAACTCCTGCAACTTCCTTTCCAGGTAGCCATCTTAACTGAGGGAACTTCAGTCCCTGCCCAGCGGCCATCTTAGTTACTGGTATTCTCCATGACACGGCTACAAGTGGGAAACAATGCACATAGATGCAAGTAGAAGCACAACGAGTACTCGACTTAGTAAATGAAGGATATACATATACCTGTAATTAATTAATATTGTTTAATTAGAAATCAGAGATTTTATAGATTAATAACTTTTGTTTTTCTCTTTCTAGCAGCTTGTAAATGTCCAAGAGTCGAGACAATAGTTTAACAATGTGTTGTAGGAGCGAACAACCGAAGACAATGGTATTACGTGCCAGCAATTGATTCACTTAATGTTTCTTTCTACCCCCTCCGTACAGGATGGTTTTCTGTGTGTATCCGTATCCAGGAAAGCTGTGTCTCTGAGAGTTGACTCATTCAGTGGAATGTGAATGAATGTAGCTTGAAGTTGTACTTGTGTGTGGACTGTACGTGGATGCAGCAGAGAAAATGAAGGAATGTGTATGATGTACTACATTTGTTTTTCTTTATATGCGCATTGGGGATTTTTATTTTTCCTTGGTACCAAATATTTTGACCAAACTCTACATTTTATTTTTGAAAACAAGGCAATGAAACGTTTATGGGCCCTTCATGTTTTGTGTCTGTATTGTCAGATCTGTTTGTTTCTATGTTTGCTTTTTGTCGACTTGTTGTATGTCTAATGTACTAACATCAGAGATCTGACCTCATGGACAACCAAGACAAGACTGACTCAAACAGGGAAGCTCACAGTGTGCGACTAAAAGGGGTGGACTAAGGGGGGAGGGAGGAGGACGATGCTGACGTCACAGATACAAAGACAGCCCTTGTGCACATCTCCTAGTTACGAGTACTCTGTTCATTCAAAGGAAAAAAAAAGAGGTCCAATCATTTCCACATCCAGAAAAGTTGGGTACTGCTACAAAATGTGCAGAATACACAATATCACACATTTAGTAAACATCAAACATCGTTAGGTATCTCAAGAAGGTTGGTTATTAATAAAATATTAATGGTATTGTGTTTTATTTGGTTCAAAAGGTTTACATTACACAAGATACCCGGGTATTGGTATTGATTAATGTATTGAAATATGCAGGATTATTTGTAAAAAAAAAAAAAAAAATCATGAGAGTTTGTTTTGAAGTATCCTTTAATTAGACCAGATTTAGAGTCTCACAAAAGTCCATTTTGATTTGACAGAAGACCTCTTTGGTCTCATTGGTAAGTGTTATTTACATACAGTGTTGGACCGACAAAAGTTCTAAGGACATTTGTTTATTTGATCAATGATGGAGAGGAAACCACCTCAGCAACGGCTTATTCTAACATGAACTGAGTTTTTTGAGTTGACTTTTTGATTGTGTGGAACTGTTCCGGTGCATCTTTCCTGTGTGCAGCTAAAAAGAGCTGGGACTAACAACCTCGGGGAAAGTCCAGGAGCTGCTACGTCCAGTCTACAAGGTGTGGTAAGACACAGTTGTCAGTAACCCGTCACCCAACAAGAAACAACTTCGACTACGGGTCTGCCATGCTGAACAAGGCCTTGCTGTTCGTACTACGGCTGTCCAGGGGTGGACCTTAACAGTAATCTGTGTGCTTAACCAGCAGAGCTGATGCAGACCAGTGAGGGTGGGAGGTCCTTGTGTCAAAGCTCCTCCCACAGTCAAGGTAACAGACTGTTTATCACCCACTGATAAGAGGCTCTAACATCTACACTGACACCTACACCTGTAACCCCTTCCCATACATAAGGAGGGGTCATAGACTGCACTTTATAATAACAAGCATTAAGTGATGGACAATTGACTTTGCACCAAAAACTTTTGTTATTATCCAAGAAGATCGAAGAGAAGACGACCACGGAGAGACACTTCTTGTTAGTCCAACACACAGTTTTTGTTTTTTTTAGAAATCCAATGGTCCACAAGTAGGTTTCTGTCAAATGATTAGGATAAGCCCAAGTACATAGGGGGGTGCCTGTTGGGTTTCAGCCTTGGTGAAGACTACATTTTCCCCCATGTCGGTCTAGACACTCTTGACAATTAGAAAATCAAAGATTAGGGAAAAATTCAGTCTTTAGGGGGGACTGTGAAGGTAGACCGGTAGAAATACTGAATTTTCCCCTCACAGTGTTATGTCATTTGTATATACATGTATTTAATGCTATACAAATATATATATCTCAGCTTTGTAAATGCTTATGCAGCTGTATAGAATGTCTATATCCTGGTATTGTTTAGGTAGGGTCAGACGTGGAAAACATCAGTATTTAGGGGGGACTGTCGAGGTATATGGACTTAATGTAATGTATTCTATTGCAAATCCTGAGTTTCCCACGTCTTCAGGATAATGTGAATTCAATATCCCGGATAATGTGATGAGACAGGAACAAATGTACCTTTATATACTTTTATACTTTTATACTCTGTAGTCTTTATAAAGCTTGCGTATAATATATGTATATATTTAACTAGTCCAAGATGGCCCCCGTACTCTTATCAATATGACTTTTTCAGGCTAGTGACGTAGAATGGAATGCAACTTCTATCCAATCAAGAATGATATTGTTTGCTATTTGCATGCTTACGCCCCCCTTTCCTTTTTGTATCGAATAAGTACGTGTGTTAATAAAGGAAAAGCCCAGAGGCTGTAATGATTTTGCCACAAAAGCACGGCCAAAGGACTTAATACTGGAATCATAAGTCTGTGTTTTGTCCTTAATTATTGTGCGCACCCGTGTTCAAAACAATTCGGAATGACTGACTGAATTCCAGAAAGGACAGGTTTAAGTCCACCTCAACACAGCTAGAGACATGCAACGGGTCTTGTTTGAAAGCTGACATTCCAATAAGCTTTTACTTTCAGCTGCATTCACTGCATCCCAATTTCTAACAGTGAAATTGGGAATGCCAAATCTCTAGCTGGTACCAAACCAGAGATATGAGCAGCTAAAGCAGGTACCCCCCCCCTTCCTTCAGTCTAGATGAGAATGAGGGAGCAGTTGCTGAGCTGACAGGCTGCAGGAGGAAAGAAAAATAGTAAAAATATATAGAAATGTGACATCATCATCACTGTACAGACCCACATAATAAAGTTATGTTATTTTTACACACCATAAATAAATTCCACAAAATAATCACATTTTATCTTTTCCAAAAAATAAAATAATAAAAGTTATTTAATATACTATATATATATCCCAAAATGGTCCCTTAAAAAACTCCAACTAATCCCGCTAAATAAAAAAAATTTAGAAGAAAAAATTTATAACTGAACACAAAGGGGCAAATATTATTAGTCCTTAAGGCTAAAATTAATTATGTCACGTGGTTAAAAATGCAATAGTGTCCCCTGAGTTGTGCGCCAACAAGATTTACTGCAGACACACATTAGAAACCTACAATAAAAAAGTGACATTTGTTGGAGGGTTTTTTCAATTTTAACGTGACTGTTAAGAGGTTAAAGGCTATGAACACGTTTAGGGACAATATATTATGATTGCATTTTATTTATTTTGTGCGAAAATCATTTTTTTCAATTGGTCTTTGTTAAACATTTTCTGTACATGTAAATTTCAGCCTAGCTGCATTTCTCCATCAGGTTGCTGTTCTAACAGCTATGTGTAGCCCTTATCTCTGAACTGCTACTAGCTTATAAACACTCAGTGAAGCCATGTTTTTTCAGTTTAATAAGAATTTAGGTACAATGAGGGACAAAAACTGCTAAACATTTTAATAAAGAATCATTGAAAAAATTATTTTTAGTCCAAAATGATAAAAAAAACTTGTCCCCGTAGCTCTTCATAGCCTTTAATGTTTACCAGACATAGCCACAACTAAATGTATGGCTGTTCCTGAAGGCGTCCCTGTCCGGGTGCATGCAACTGCTGATGCCTGCCCAAATAATCACAGGTAAGCCTGTAAACTGGCTTAGTTTTACTCCCAAAATTGCTCCAAAATGTTGGCACATTTTATTGGCACATCACAATACATTTAAGCCAAGCTCACTTTCCCATGAATCCATACCCCCTTGTCAGATATGGTGTAAAAAGGTTAGTAAATTCAGTTGATTTCCTGAGTTTTTTGCTACTTCATTTTACCTACCTCCTTATGTTATTTGATTTGCTGGCATAAATTGTGAAAAGACCACATGAAATCAATGGTTTATACCATAAAATACAGAAAAGTGAATGCTTTTATAGGTACTCAATATGTGCCCCTAACCCTTTACTTATTAATCAAGTCTTAATATATTAACTACTAGTAACCTCTAGTATTGTGTGTGATGATGATACTCACAGTAGACATTGTAATGTAAACTAGATTTTAGGTATAGACCTAGAGCCAATGGTTAGAGTTAATGTTAGCCTAAGGGATACATAGTTCAACAGTGTTCTTTCCCAGTAAGGCTAGGTTTATATCTGTGGCAGAAGTTCCTGCAGGAACCTTGAAAAAATTAGGCTGAAATACTGCTGCAGCCTGCAGAATCCCAGTATCCATGCTGGAAACCCAATAGACCTCATTATAGTGAATGGAATGCGTTGGGTTCTGGCAGTATCTGGCATATTCTAGATCTGGTAACTCTGGTATTCTATTCAGAATACCAGAATTTGGATGTAGATCTAAACCCAGTCTTAGGATGCCTTTAGTTGTTATAAGCTTGTGTGAGTCCATTTGTTAAAGGATATGCCACCAATGTCAGATAGGTGTGAGTTACACTTCTGGGACCCACACCTATCTCCAGAACATGCCCCCAAAAGTGCTCTCCATTCTATGGGAGCTCAAAAAAGATCCAACAGCAAGCTCAGCTATTTTTGGGAGTCCCATAGAAGTGAATGGAGAGAACACCGTGTAAGTGCAGCCAGCGCTCCATTCACTTCTATGGGATTGCCAGAAATATCAGAGCCAGCACTTGGCTATTTTCAGCAGTCCCATAGATATGAATGAGGGGCTGCCACGCATTTAGGGGCTACATTCTAGAGATAGGTGCAGGTTCCAGAGGATCTTGCCACCTGCATAGTAATAAAATAATAAGCCTATTTATGATCAAATGTTTCTTACCGGGCATATGGCGCAGGCAGCAGAGAATGGACCTGGCTTTGATATTGAAATCCCTCTCTCCTTCTTTAAGCCCTTGGTTGACAAGTTCAACCACTTCCTCTGGAGTGAGATCCCCTCTTTGACAACAAAAAACAGGTGAAGAATTCACATAGTTAGTGGATTAGGTTTTCCTAATTTCATTCAGAACAAACAAAAACCTTTATATTATACCTTATTTTTTCTGATTGTAGACTTGTGATTTTTGTATTCTATTTTGTGTGCATGATTGTGGGGTCATGTGAACCACTGAACACTTGCAATGCTACTGGTTGTCAGGAAATGGAATTTCTTGGCTCCAGTTTGGAGGAGCGTGGCATCGGGGCAGGTCTAGAAAGAGCCTGACGCTGATGCAGGGGAAGAACTGCGGCACTGAGCATAGCTCCAGGGCACCACTGTGGAGACGGGATGGGCCAGGAGACAAGGGAGACTCATAATCTCAGGCCAGTGGACAGAGAGGACATCTGTCTTAGAGATAACTGTAAGGCTACCATCCTACAGAGATTCCCGTAGTGAGTGGACCAGTGAGGACAGTCAACTCCCACTGAAACATCCCTTCTCCTCCAGTGTGTTGAGAATCAAGCTTTGTGGATGCTATCTTGTGTAACCCAGCATGTGTACTGCATTTACAAATGACAGTACATTCATGTTATATTACAATTCAAAATAATTTCTATTTCACCCCATCGCCACAACCAGCCCTCATTGCGCTAATCCTTCCTGTTGAGTTTTCTTTGTTTGGCTGCAACGATGATGTGCCCATATACTGCAAGTGCCATGCCAGGATATATGGACATGTCATGGCTGCAGTGACAGGGAGGAATACGAATGGTGGTGCTGAAAACAGCATTGGGTGAAGTAGGCTATTATATGTATTTTTGTTTGTTTTGTTTTATTACTATTCCTGCCCGGAGGCTCCCTTTAATGAGACATTACTCTATCTTGGTTGCAGCATAGAAATCATGTGACAGGCACGTTGCACAGCCATGAGAGTTTGGAATCCACGAAAGGTAACATTGTAGCAGTCCCGAGGACCCCAGGAGGTGCAGACTGGTTCCTTTCAAAGTGACTGGCTTAGCCCATCATGCGATGTATAGGCGGATCAGGCTTCAGTACAGGGAAGCCTCTATAGTCACTTTGGTATAGCCCAACCTTGATGGGAACTTTTATGCGAAGGTTAAGGCCTTGAAACCAAGTTAAAAACTGCACTGTCTGGCCATGCCACATGTAGACAAGAAATCTATGCTATACTTTGGGAGTTTGTCTTACAGGCAGCCATCTTGCCTGAGCAACTGAGTTATATACTGTACTTTACAGCAGCGACTTGGAAATAGGAAGCTGAAGTCTGGAGATGACTTATTAACTTCTATGGCAAAGTGTTTTAAACATGCTTTGTCATGTATGAAGAGGTCACAGAGCAGGGAGGGGGAGGAGGGAAGCATTGTTCATCACCTATTAATGGCAGTGTAATCACAGATCCTGTGTTATTTGAATAGTGATCTCTATAGAACAGCAATTGTCAGTCTAATACAAGACTTGGTGGCCACAGTGAAAAATGGAATGAGTTATGGATTTTTTTTATATAGAGTCATTGAAGGTTTAAAAATAAATCACCAAAAATTCTTAAAACGAAACATAAAAACTGCATTTGAACAATAGACGATTTT
The DNA here is from genome assembly GCA_900303285.1 of Rhinella marina. Lineage (NCBI taxonomy): Eukaryota > Metazoa > Chordata > Amphibia > Anura > Bufonidae > Rhinella > Rhinella marina. Next base: position 388,894 of record ONZH01014530.1, read on the forward strand.
CCCTTTAAGTGCTTACGGTTTCTGTCCAAACTGGATCGGATCCACCTTGTAGTTGGCGAAGAGGTGAGGGTTGTACCTGACTTCCACATAGACGACGCCTTCTTTAGCTTTAGTCTCTACAAATTCATAAGCAATTCTTCTCACTGCTTCACGATCACCACTGGACAGAGAGATAGAGGTTACTGTGCCACGTAAACAGTGATCTGCTAACCAGAAACAATGAATCTATATAGGGACTGGCAACTGCAGGATAAAACCACTTGCCCCATACAGCAGAGGTCACTGATGCATGGAAATGCAGCTATCACCTCTGCTGACATAGAGGCATTTATTGTAAATGAATGATTCATTTGTTCCAAAAGCTGGAGAAATGAGGGGGCTTAGCTTCACAATTAAAGAAAATGTGACACAACTTAAAATCCTGGATATATTAGTAAGTTGAATATAGGCATCCTGAAAAGACTCTTCTTAACCCAATAGACTATGGTAACCAGGGGTGGATTGGCCATAGTCCTTACAGGGAAATTTCCCGGTGGGCCAATGCCCAGGGGGCCGCCTGGGCCCTCCTCACAGCCTCCCAGAGGACGTTTTTGGGGATGTATTTTGTGATGGACTGTGGTATTTGGCTCCGTTGGGGTAGTATAATGTGCCACAATATGGTATTGCTGGCCCTGCCTTCCATCAATTTGGACCTGACTACAAAACGGGGCCACTTTTAGTATTTTTTCCAGGGCCACTTTAAAATTCCCAGTCCGCCCCTGATGGTAACATGAGTTGCTAAGAGTTGCAAGCTTCTCACTTGTTATGCAAGGACTAAAGATGGCCATGCACATTGGTCTAAAGTTGATCAAAATGTCAAAATGTACAATTTCAACCAAAAAGAACGTTCATCGGATGAAACTTAACAATGCACGATCATTTTAGCCGACCAATAATAACCATTTAGAATCCAAAAGGAAGTCGGCCATGTTTAATATTTTTGTCCAGTAGTCGGCCAAAATATCCTTTCATCAAAGAAAGATTGTTCATGAACTAAAGATCTTTCTTTGAAAGAATGTTCCCAGAAAGATCTTTTGTCCATTACCCAGTTTCATTGAAGGTGTAGGGGCAGTTTGATCAACTGTAATGGGCAATATCGACTTAAATGTGTATGGTCTGTGAAATGAACGTTCACCAGATGTCTGTGCAACTGCTGTTTAAGCACCAACCAACATCTTAATATGTATGGCCACCTTAAGAGACATATGTGGAATGAAAAAACATTGCAACGAAATATGTGAGTGACATCAACCCAGAACAATTCCAGGGTCCTTTCAAGTAACTTACAATCTCTTTATGTCAACTTACACCACTGCTGGCATGTAGATATTAAACTTGGAGAGGAACTCTGTGAGGTTTCCTTGCTTAGTGCAAACAACATGGTTTAGAAGAGTTTCACAATTTTGAAACCATGGTGACTGCAGGTTTTTTTTCCTTGAGAAAGAAAGAATAAGAAATAATTCATTCATCAGCCATTAAACACAATCCGATACTGCATAATGTTCATGTCCACTATTTGTCATGAGCTGATCTATTTCCTGTTGGTTATAAAGCCCCAACGTATACTGCAGCTCAGTACAGAGATGGTCATCACTCACAAGGTCCTTGTCTTCAGTGGGCCTCCATAGGAAGCATGTTTTTGGAATGTGGGAAGAAAGGAAACCCATGAGAATTGGAACCCAGGACCCCAATGTTGCAAGACCACAAGCTGCCTATACACTCCAAGTCTCCACGTTCTTTCATTTTTCTGATTTGCCCAACCTCATAGATTTAATGAAGAAAGGAAGGTGAGACACTTACTTGGCAAAATGCAAAATAGTTTCAGGTAGTATGGATGCATCCAGATGGATATGAAGTTCCACCTATAGAAAAGTACAACTTTTAGTCCATGTAAACTGCAACCTTCCCAGCACATATACTGTATGTCTTCAGCTAAGAGAAACTGCAATATTCCTACTACATAAATATTCTTTATTGCATATGGATGTCATAGAGGAGGATCTCCTGCTATATGCCAGTTTGATGGACCCTGCCCTGGTTGCTGTACCTGAGAGAAGCCAGCTTTATTTTAAAATGGAGTTATCTTGGGGGCGTGGCCGGAAGCCGATGGAGCGAGACGTGTGAGGCGGCAGCTCCGTACACCCCAGGCTCTTTTCAGCTTCACAGGCACCACTAAACTGCCCACAATGGGAAAAAAACGGGCTCCCAGGACCTCTAGGATCCCTGAAGACTCACCGGGGACTGGAGGTTCGCAAACCCTGGATGCATTTCTCCTCCGGAGCGCGGCCCCTCTGGACTCCAAGATGGCGGAGGTGAGCGCAGCGCGGGAGAGGAGGAGGAGGCACCTGGCATCACCGCTACTTCAACTTCGGTGAGTGCCGGTTTGCCCACACCCCAAGGGCCAGCCAGGAGCCCCATCAGCCACCAAACGGGTCCCCATGAGACCCATGCATCTGGGGAAGTTCTTACAAGCAACCCCCATAAGGGACTATATATCCCTGCAGCTCCTCAGGTTGCAAATCTGCAAGAACCAGTGGACTCTGACCGATCTGCGCCGGTTCTGCAGGACTCCTCAGATCTGCTGGGCCCTTTGACCCCCTCACCATTGGGGTCCCTTTCTCACACATCTGTTGCGCCTCCTCGGATATCGCCTGTAAACCGCTCCTTCAGCGCTGTTGTCCGGGGAGAAGTTCTGCCTGCCTCTCCTGGATCTGAGGGGGAGCTCTCCACTTCTTCTATTCCCATCTCTAAGAGACTTCACTCAGCTGTAGAAGCAGTGGAGGTCTCTATTACATCTAGGAGACTCCCTCCCGCAGAGGTCACAGAGGAAGGGTGACTCTAACCCCCCTCAGCCATCTCCCAGCCTGGCTCCTTCAATGGCCTCGGAGATTGGGGTCCCGAAAATATGGGGTTCCCCCAGCCCGCCTAGAAGTGGATCCCCATCTTCTTCTGAGTCGGAGAGCCCGCATGCCTTTTCTAACCCTCCCCACGACTGGTGGTCCCACATCCAACAACTGCCCACTAAAGAGGACTTTAGGGCCCTGATTTCTGAGGTGAAAGACGCCTTTAGGGAGGAAATTGCGGCGGTGCGGCAAGATGTACAAAATGTGGGCCAACGTGTGCACCAATTGGAAGAAGATCATAATGCCTCAAGCACAGTTGTCCGCTCCCTTCAAAAGCAATCTTCTTCTCATACTCTCGAATTGAGGGACTTGCAGAACCACGTGGAAGATTTGGATAACAGAGGGCGCCGTCATAATATTAGAGTGAGAGGTGTGCCAGAAGCTCAGGGCGATGAAGATGTCCGTTCCACTCTCTTCTGTATCTTTAATGCTATCTTGGGTCGCCCTCAAACTCATCCTATCCTCATGGATCGGGCACACAGGGCTCTCCGGCAAAAGTCTTCAGAAGGCCCACTGCGGGATATCATCTGCTACGTTAATGACTTTAGTCTTAAAGGGAATCTGTCACATGATTTTAGTGTATGAAACTATAAGTATTGCCATGTTCAATAAACTACCTTGTGTCCTGGTGTAGTCTTCATTCGTTGTTTCCTGCTGTGGTTTTTGTTTTATTCCACTTTTTATGATATGCAAATCTTCTATGAAGGAGCCCAGAGGGGTGTTAATATCGATATAGGGAGCCCAGTAACGCCCCCCTCCTGTGCCCAGCCCGCCTTCTTACTGCTCCCAGGGCAGGAGTAACGACCCACATTAGCATTGTTGGCCGCCGCCCCCCCTCCGCTACGTCACTTCAAACCACTCCCAGAGCTGCCTGCCGCTCTCAGCCGATGAGAGTATTACTATCGCGCAGGCAGCGAGCGGTACTGCGACTGCGCGATAGTAATACTCTCAAGGCAACCGGCTTCAAAAGCGGTACTGCGCCTGCGCGAGATTTTGGCTGAGAGAGGCCGGCAGCTCTGGGAGTGGTTTGAAGAGCTGCCGTGATGTAGCGGAGGGGGGGTGGGCGGCTACCAACAATGCTAATGTGGGCCGTTACTCCTGCCCTGAAGAGGCGTGTTTGGGCACAGGAGGGGGGCGTTACTGGGCTCTCTATATCGATATTAACGCCCCTCTGGGCTCCTTCATAGAAAATTTGCATATCATAAAAAGTGGAATAAAACAAAAACCACAGCAGGAAACAACGAATGAAGACTACACCAGGACACAAGGTAGTTTATTGAACATGGCAATACTTATAGTTTCATACACTAAAATCATGTGACAGATTTCCTTTAAAGAGGAAATAATGGCTAAAGCACGCACCATGCAGCACTTGGAATACCAGGGGGCTAAAGTGTCCTTATTTCAAGATCTCTCCTGGATCACCCTTCAGAAACGGAGAGCTTTAAAACCTCTGCTAGAGCTATTACGTAAGAACTCTATCCCTTACTGATGGGCGATGGGGCTTCCCTTTTAGCCTGACAGCTAGGAAGAGCGGAACTACTGCGACCATTAGGAACCCGGAGGACTTGCATGAGTTCTGCACTCTTCTGGGCCTGTCACCTCCTCAGCTACCAGACTAGGCGGTTCTCACTGTCCTATCTCCAATACCGGCGACGTGGTCAATAGTGACACTCGTAAACACCGTCAGCGTGACATGTCCAAGGATGGCCGCCTTCTTACTCCTTCTTGAGGGACGCTTTGTATGCTGTAGTGTTAAGTATATATTGCTATTTTTACCAGTTTCTCCTTCTTTAGGCTTCAATCCCAGATGTTTCTATCTTTACCCATTATGGGCCACCTTACACCTGTGGAGCTCTGCGGTGGGGACCTCTTGATCTCAGGGTTTGGTTCTTAGGCTTCTGCCACTTTCCACATACCGAGTTCAACTCTGTTGTTTCAGCTACTCTGTGATAGCTGTGTTTTTAGTTACTAGAGCTCCTTTTGGATTGAACTCCACAGACGTAAGGGTCTCCCTGACGGGGCTGCCTTTAACGTTCATACATAATGTTCTTATGTATTTCCCTTTCTTGTATTTTTCTATGTTATTTCTCGATTTTGGTACTTTATTATATCTCTCCAAATGTGAAATATACTTCTCCTACCTCTGGGGGTGGTGGTATGAGACGGAGCGGAGGGAGCAGCCTGGCATCTACCTCCCGGGATTTCCCTCCTGGTAATGCTAATGTACTATTTGCTGTTTTATTTCTCCCATTTGGTTATGGCTAAGATTATGTCTTTGAATGTGAAGGGGTTGAATTCAAATTTCAAAAGGCATATAGCCTTAAGGGAAATGCGCAGAGCAAAAGCTGATATTGTTCTTTTGCAGGAGACGCACCTTACCACGGAGGGTTCCTTTGCATTTGCTAAATATTGGTTCCTCAGGGTCTTTATGGCCTCAGCTACTACTAAATCAGCGGGTGTTGCCATCCTCGTTTCCAGGTCTTGTCCTCTCCAGGTCGATACGATACATGCCGACCCTTCTGGACGATATCTCCTACTTCAAGGTACACTATATGGGGTGGCCCTCCAGCTCGGCACGGTCTATGCTCCTAACTCAGGGCAGATCTCTTTTCTTTCCTCTCTACTTTCTGCCTTCTCCTCTACCCGGGGCAAACTGCAACTCATTGGGGTTGATTTTAATGTCCCATTCTCTGAATACTCTGATAGGGCCACCACACCTCCTATGCCCCCCTCTTCCCAATGTAAACGCCTCTCTTGTGGATTCCGCAGACTTATCAGCACTCACTCCCTCTACGATCTATGGAGAGTAGATAACCCTACTTCCCGACAGTATTCTTTTTACTCTGCTCCTCACCTCACGCACACTAGAATTGACTACTTCTTTGGGAACATTATGACCCTTCGATCTTTGGTGGCAGTGTCCATGGGTCCAATCTCCTGGTCGGGTCATGCTCCAATTTATGTAGAATTAAATTTTACTTCTGCCCCTAGAAGACTGACGCACTGGCGCCTCAATGACTCTTTGCTAACCAAACTCGCTACTAGAGACAAGCTTCGTTCATCTTTGGCTCACTACTTTGTGGACAACGGCCCTACTGCGCCTTCCTTAGGAGTATTGTGGGAGGCCCATAAAGCGGTGATCCGTGGAGTATGTATTTCTCTGGCTTCAAGGCTCAAGAGAGACAGGGAGGCGCAGTATCGGCAGTGTACACAGTCTTTAAAGCAAGCTGAACAGGCTCTAACATCTCGCCCAACTAAGAGACTGCTAAGACGTATAGTCGAATTAAGGGCACAGCTTAAATCTCTGACCACAGCATCCACGGAAAAATTGCTTCGATATACCCACCAGCAATTCTTTACTTTTGGTAATAGACCTCACACTTTGCTGGCCCGTCAACTCCGGGGGGAGCTGCCACCGCTACCCCCCAAGCTATAAGAGATGGCCAGGGGGTGTTGCACTATCATCCTGAAAAAATTGCTAACTTATTCCATTCTTACTATGCGGCACTTTATTCCCTGCCAACGGTTTTACCCTCAGATATGGTGGAGCGGAACAATCTTCTCGATGATTTTCTAGCACAATGTCAGTTGCCTACTCTGACCCCTGAAGCTCTGGCTTATTTAAACCAACCTATAACTATCAAAGAGGTGGAGGACACTATTACTGACTTGCCTAATGGCAAATCTCCTGGTCCGGACGGCCTCCCATACGAATATTATAAGACCTTTGGAGATCTATTAACCTCCCATCTTGTAAAGATTTTTAATGGATTTTTGCAGGGTGACTCTATTCCTGACACTATGCTGAGCTCTTATATTACTGTAGTGCCTAAGCCAGAAAAAGACCCAGTGGACTGTGCAAGTTATAGACCTATTAGTTTATTAAACTCAGATCTGAAAATATTTACCAAACTACTGGCTAATAGACTAAATGTCTGATTACACCACCTTATCCATAAGGAGGAAGATAATACTAGGAGAGCTGTTGATCTGATAGATGTGGTTTGCAGAGGAGGAGAGGAGGCTGTTATGTTGAGCTTGGACGCTGAAAAGGCGTTCGATCGTCTGAACTGGGACTTTATGTTCCGTACATTGCATAGATTTGGCTTCAAGGGCCCTTTTCTGACAGCCCTTCAGGGACTTTACTCCTCCCCGGTGGCCACGGTGAGGCTGACACACGCTCACTCCCCACCTCTTAAAATTCATAATGGAACCAGGCAAGGTTGTCCCCTTTCCCCGCTATTATACGCACTCAGTATCGAACCCTTAGCAGCACTAATTCGACAATCATTGGATATCCGGGGCGTGGTGGTTAGAGATAAAATGTTTACTGTTTCCCTGTTCGCTGACGATGTACTACTGACACTGACAAATCCATTCCTGTCCCTTCCCAATTTACATGTGCTTCTTGACCATTACAGTACGTTGTCAGGGTATAAGCTGAATACCTCTAAATCTGAGGCACTTCCCATCAATGTTCCGCCAGATAGGTTAGTGCTCCTTCAGAACAATTTCCATTACACATGGCGGACACATTCCATAAAATACCTGGAAATACATCTCCCTCCTCATTATTCTTCCCTATACAAGGTTCATTTCCCCCCTCTACTTGCGGAAATTAATTCTCTTTTTGCTAAATGGAAGAATCTTCCGCTTTCACTTTTGGGCAGAGTGGCGGTCATTAAGATGTCTGTCCTCCCCAAATTGCTTTATTTGTTTGAGACTCTCCCGGTGAAGGTCCCAGCTTCCACACTGCGCTCTATTCAATCAGCTTTCCTCAAATTTGACTGGAATTATAAACGACATAGACTGTCTAAGCGAATCCTGACAGCCCCTCTTCTAAGAGGAGGTTTGGCTCTCCCCGATATCGCAGATTATTACTTTGCGACCCACTTGAGGCATGTAGTCTCTTGGTCTACTTTCCATTCCTATAATCGTTGGACAGAAATAGAGCGGTACGCTAGGTACGCTGATTTGGGGACCTGTGCCCTTGCTTCCCCCATCGGGTCTCCTTGGCCCTATGTTACACACAAGAGACATCTGGTATGGGACTAGAGTCAGATATGGCCTGGCCACTCTTGCCTCCCCACTCTCCCTGTTTCTCTTTACCCCTCATCTTCCAGATAGCTCGGGAGCGGGAATGGTTGGACCGTGGTCAGCTGTGGGGCTCTACCGCCTATTAGATTTGAAAGATCCTTTTTTCTAACAAGGTTCTTTCTTTTGAAGACCTTCAGACGAAGTATTCGCTTCCATACACTCTGCGGTACCAATACTATAAGATCCTTCATTATTATAAAGGTGTTTTAGGATCTTTGACGGTGCCTGCTCTAACACCATTTGAGCGCATTTGTACGCGATCCCCTTCCTCTAAAGGGCCTTTATCGGAGATTTACCAGGTGATAATGGACTTTGAGTTTCCCCCAGACATTAAACACCCGTATATGATCAAATGGGAGAATTGGCTCCAAAAGGAGCTTCCTCCAGAGATCTGGCGGACTGTCTGGAAGAGGGCGCATATTAGTTCCTCTTCTGTGATGTATAAAGAGAACCAGCTAAAAATTCTGTTTCTCTGGTATCATACCCCTGCTGTTCTCCATGTGATTTATCCAGGGACCCCGGATCTCTGTTGGAGATGCTCTCAGTCGGATGCTACGGTATTCCACATCTTCTGGTCATGTCCCCTTGTATTGCCATTTTGGCGTTGTTTGCAACGGTTTGCCCGGATAGTTCTGGAAACTGATATTCCCAGAGATCCCTTGATATTGCTCTTAAATGTGGTCCCATGGGGTATGAAAGGCTGTGATGCCAGGCTGCTCCTCCATATGGTTACCGCTGCAAATGTTTAATAGCCCTGCATTGGAAACGTTCTACCCCTCCATCAGATATGGATCTTTATACTCGGATACAGGAGATTAGATCATTGGAATTTTCAGTGGCCCAACAAAGAAAAGCTACTGATAAATTTCTGTCCTGGCACTCCTGGGACACTAGGAGGCATCTATTGCTTTCATAATAAACGAGAGACACAATGTTTAAATGTAAAGTTATACTTTATGGTTTGATCTGTTTACACAGACTTTGTATACTTGCTATGATATTGTGATTTCTTTTCATACTGTATACTGTATGTTATATATACACTATATAAAAACCTAATAAATTCTAAATGAAAAAAAAATGGAGTTATCTTTATGGGACACCTCATTTAATTATCCCAGAGAAAAAGTAACCATGCGTACTGTGTTCAACATACAACACATTCCACATCATGGTTTCCTTGTTTAAAAGGATTGAATGGTGGATACGAGAAGAAGCAGAACACCTTCTGTTTCTGACCCTTATCCATTGACTATAATTAGGGCTGGGCGATTAATCGAATTAATTCGATTAATTCGCCCATTGCAAGCCTCACAATTTCATTTTTTAGGAAAATCGTGAATTCGATTTTCCTAAAAAATGGCGACCGACATTGGCGACCGCGGCTCCGCTCCGGCGCTCCTCTTCTTTTCCGGGTCTGCGCTGCACTGTCCTGACCGCGTACAGCGTCAGGATGTAGTGCGCGCACTCTGACCTGATGCTGCACGCAGTCAGGTGACAATGCAGCGCCGGGAGAAGAAGAAGGGCGCCGGACGTGGACAGGAGCCGCAGCGGAGGACAGGTGAGAGATTTTTTTTTATTATTATTATGATGGTGGCAGAGTGGGCTGATCTGAGGTCTGAAGGGGGCACTTTGGGCTGATCTGAAGGGGGCACTTGGGCTGATCTGAGGTCTGATGGGGCACAGTGGGCTAATCTGAGGTCTGATGGGGCACAGTGGGGTCTGATGGGGCACAATGGGCTGATGTGGGGTCTGATGGGGCACAATGGGCTGATGTGGGGTCTGATGGGGCACAATGGGCTGATGTGGGGGTCTGATGGGGCACAATGGGCTGATGTGGGGTCTGATGGGGCATAGTGGGCTGATCTGAGGTCTGATGGGGGCACAGTGGGCTGATCTGAGGTCTGATGGGGGCACAGTGGGCTGATCTGAGGTCTGATGAGGGCACAGTGGGCTGATCTGAGGTCTGATGAGGGCACAGTGGGCTGATCTAAGGTCTGATGGGGGCACAGTGGGCTGATCTGAGGTCTGATGAGGGCACAGTGGGCTGATCTGAGGTCTGATGAGGGCACAGTGGGCTGATCTGAGGTCTGATGAGGGCACAGTGGGCTGATCTGAGGTCTGATGAGGGCACAGTGGGCTGATCTGAGGTCTGATGAGGGCACAGTGGGCTGATCTGAGGTCTGATGAGGGCACAGTGGGCTGATCTGAGGTCTGATGGGGGCACAGTGGGCTGATCTGAGGTCTGAAGGACGCACAGTGGGCTGATCTGAGGTCTGATGGGGGCACAGTGGACTGATCTGAGGTCTGATGGGGGCACAGTGGGCTGATCTGAGGTCTGATGGGGGCACAGTGGGCTGATCTGAGGTCTGATAGGGGCACAGTGGGCTGATCTGAGGTCTGATAGGGGCACAGTGGGCTGATCTGAGGTCTGATGGGGGCACAGTAGGCTTTTTTTATTTATTTTTTTTATATTTTTACCAACATAAGAAAATCGAGATTTAAATCGTGAATCGTCCAAAATTAAAAAAAAAAAAAAAAAAAAAGAGAGATTTTGTTTTTTGGCCATATCGCCCAGCTCTAACTATAATGTAAAAAAAACAAAAACAGGAAGTTCCTTTACTTTCCTGTTCATCAATGCAGGAACAAAAGTCATACAAAAGACATCCATCTGAGGTCTCCGTTAATGTATACCTACTTTTAATGCGTTACACCGATGGCAAGAAGGTCATGTGAACCCAGCCTTAAATAGGTTTTCACTAGGCTAGTTTCACACGTTGCACAGTTTAAGGGTCCATTCACACTTCCGCATAATGGGCCCGCATCCGTTCCTCAAATTTGCAGAACGGGTGAGGACCCATTCATTTTCAATGGGGCTGCAAAAGATGCAGATAGCACACTATGTGCTGTCCGCATCCGCACTTCCGTTCTGTGACCCCGCAAAAGAATAGAACATCTCCTATTCTTGCCGCAGCCATGGACAAGAAAAGGCATTTCTATTATAGAGCCAGCCATGTGCGGTCCGCAAAATGCAGAACGCACATGACCGGTGTCCGTGTTTTGCGGATCCGCAATTTGCAGACCGCAAAACATTGCGGACGTGTGAATGTACCCTAAGGCAAATTTCACAAATGTTCTGCTGGAACAGCCTGCTGGATGTCTCTGGATCCGGCATAGCTGGATAGCACAGGATACCCGCCAGAACCCATTGACCACTGATGGGAACTGATGGGGATCTGGCTGCTCCCTGGTATAAATGCTGGGATTCGGCAGGTCAAAAATTGCTGCACGCTATGGTTTTTGTCTGGCCAAGAATTAGCAAATGTAGCTTAACTGATATATAGGTTTGTATAGAAAAAACTAATGGCAAAAGTGCATCGATTTTGTCTCTTTACATTCCTGTTAGTTTTTTCTTTTTTGTGGATGGGAAACCGCAGATGCGCTTTTACATCCAGAAAAAAAAAGAACGGATGTGTCACTTTCAGTTGCAGTTACTCAAATTTCAGATTTTATCATCACCCACCCTAAAATGGAAAACAAAAGAAAAAAAAACATCTTTTAGACCCTCCCTCTCAGTTCTCATTGTTATCCAATTATTCCAAACATTCCTCCAAAACAGTTTCTCTTAAAATAATACTCAGTTTATCTCTATACCGTGGATCCCAGAATATAACCAATGTGGAGAGTTTCTTCTTCTTTCTGTAAATATTTTTTTATGTATCTGTGCATATTTCTCCCACATTTGAGTTGGGGGTTTTGAATCAATCCACTTCTTCAAAATACATTTCCTAGCATAATATAATAATTTCCCCACAGCCAATGTATATTTACTTGTACCCTCCAACCTTAACATGCATAATACAGCTGTCCTTATATCTTCAGGCAGTTGATACCTGATACCAAGTTTCTTTAGTTAGGGATATTTGGCTTGTGGACGAAATTTCAGGATGGACGTAACATGCACTCTAACCTTTACAGGTGAACTTGATGTGACCTTCTCTAAACTTTTGAATGCACATGTCCAACTGTTCAGTGTTTCAGTACTTTTTGCACAACTTGCTGTTCTCTAACAAGAAGCTTAACGGCAATATTCCCAACAGGTGTTTAATCTATGAATCCATGAATCGGCCAATACATTTCCTGGTTCAATTAGAATTGGTATTTAAACTGTCTGACATGACCAGAGGATGTGGATCCCCTGGGTCAGCTGATAGTGGACTAGGAATTAGCCCAAAATTGCTGACTGCTGTCTCCCAGACTCAGGACACTGGTGTTTAAACCAGCCACCCAGAAAGCAGCTAACAATTGGGTTAATTGGCAAAGTCCAGTACTCAGCAGATCAGAGCAGCAGGAAGCTTCAGCAGAGGTTAACAGGTATGACAACCACGCTTGGGCACTTCATGGTCAGTGAAGCTGCCCTAAATACCAGTAACCCCGCCTCCAGGTGGAGACATTAATCAGGAGGCGTCAATAACAAAGGGACAGGTGCACGCACGTGCGCTATAGCACACAAGTGGAGACCTGGCTGTGAGGGTGGATGCGGCAGTATGCTGACGGGTGCTTGCTCCTTCTGTGAGCTAGGCAAGAGCTGGGACCCATGGTGCTGCAGTCTGCAGACAGCGGTCTGCCACACTGCGGTGATATCACAGACCCAATACTGACACTGTCCTTCTCATCATGCTGTTCACATTTTGACATCATGAGACCAGGACAACGCCTGACAATTGATGAACACTACCTCGCCATTGCGAGGCTTCAAGCAGGATGTTCTCAGACGTAAGTGGCCACTGAGCTTAGAGTGTCATGAGCAGGTTGCAACAGAGATACAGAGAGACTGGCATGGCATAGAAGTGGACGTCCTTTGGCCACATCCCACACTGATGACCACTTCACTGTGAAAAATGCCCTGCAAAACTGGGTGATGAATGCCACACAACTCCAGGCCACATTTAAGGGAGGTGAGAGATACCCAAGTGGGTGAGAGATACCCAAGTGTCACGTCAGACCATTCAAAACCATTTACATCAGCATGGTCTGCGTGCTAGACAATCTGCAAGGGTACCACACCACGCCACCAGGCACAGGCGTCATCATCTATCATGTGCCAGGGAGAATCTACACTGTACTAGGGACCAGTGGGCCTTGGTGGTGTTCACTGATGAAAGTTAATTCCTGCCGGGCATAAATAATGACCACCAAGGATGTTGGAGACCTCAATGAGAACGCAATGCATCAGCCACTGTTGTCACCAGACGAGCCTTTGGTGGTGGTGGTGTTACAGTGTGGGCAGGTGTGTCTAGTCAATTCAGAACTGCCTCAGCAGACAATAAGTAATTGACGCTCAAGGCCACATGACAAGTTATTGAGGGTTATTTTGTGGAGGTATACCCACCACTGGTGTTGGCTTTTGTTTCAATAAATTGTTTGAGATGAAGAAATCACCATTACATGCTTCTGCTTAAATGCCCTACTTTCATGATATAATATCACTGTAGCGTGAACTTTTTAAGTTTTCCATAAATTTCACCCAAAAGCCAAATATCCCTAACTTTTTGTGAGTAGTGTATGAATATTATCTGTCTCATATATTCCACATTTTGGACATTTAGATTTGCTATTCCTCTAACATTTGACAGTTTTTTTAGGACAGTGATGTAGATGATGTATGCCGAGCTATAGGAGAGTTTTGGGATCCAGCTGATTTTTCAGAGGAAAAAAAAAGTCCTGCTCCTCCATTCTTTCTAAAAGTAGTAATCACCCTTAGTTATGGAGACAACCCAGTGTACCATTAGAAGGATCTCTATAAAGACCTTTGTATATATTTATTATTGTACTCATGCTCTATCAACTTTCTAACAAGGAGGTAGTGAGAAATCTACAGCAAAAAACAATAATACAATGGGTGAACAAGCTGGGTACCAGAACACAGGATGCTAGGAAGATAAGCCCAAGTTACCTATGATACATATTTACCAGAACCCAAGTACATGACTTGAATCCAAATAACCCAAAGGTCTACCGGGCAAAGGGGTCTAGATTATATGGGTCCTGAGTGTGCCCATTTCACCTGGTGTGACCACTAACTCTTACTGAATGTTTTTTGGTGAAAATTAGGGTTCATTTTTTTGTACAATAGTAAAACCTATGTGGAACCCTTCTTATGACCGAGGATCAGAGTTATGCAAAAATGACTCCAACCATAGGATAAACTTCTTTTTTTTATAAAATTTCTCTTACCTTTGGAAGGTTAAAGACAGGGAATAACGTTTCCATTCTTTCTTCTTCGAACATGGAAGACATGAAGATGAACTTTGAGCAGCTGTTGTTATCACGCCCTGTTAAGTAATGTCGATAGTAAGCCACTGATCCAAAGTAAAAACCTAATGAGTAGTAATCTTCAGAGTATTACCAAGGTTGGCAATGCACATGAGATGCCTAGGAGATACAACTCTCTCTTCTCTCCCTCATACACACTCTGCTTGGCCAGGCTTACATGTGCTCTGAATGTGGAGAGGGGAGTGTCTGGCAGTGGCTTATCACCACTTTTATGATTTCCTGTTTCTCTTATCTCTACAGCACTGTACAGAGATCTTTATGTCTCTGAGTCATTTGCTTCTTTCAGAAATGAATCCTATGGATTCAAGCTCTGTGAGCGCAATGTCACGTGTCTGCTAGAATACATCTTATAACATCTTAGGCTACTTTCACACTAGCGGCAGCACGGATCCGGCACCTAAAGGGTGCCGACGGATCCGTACTGCCGCTGATACATGTGTGGAGCCAGAGCACGGTCCAGCCCCACACATGACACACACATTGGGACAAGACACAGACAAACATACATACACACACATACATACATACATACTTACATACTCCAGCCAGGGACGCCGGCAGCGCGTCTTCACGCACCTCCTGCGCGCAGTGATGACGATTCCCCACAGCGCCCTCTGCTGGGTGCAGTGGGGAAACGTCATAGCTGCGCGCAGGAGGCGCGTGAAGACATGCTGCCGGCGTCCCTGCCTGGAGTATGTGAGTATGTATGTGTGTATGTCTGTCTGTATGTATCTCTGTAGCCGGATCCGGAATGACCCCCCATTGCAAGTCAATGGAGGACAGATCCGGATTACTGGTGTGTCCACACCAAACTGATCCGTCCCCATTGACTTGCATTGGGGGTCATTCCGGATCTGTCTTGGTGCGGATGCCTGGACCGGAGAGCAAACCGCAGCATGCTGCGGTTTGTTCTCCGGTCTGAAGACGGAACAGAATGCTTTCAGGAGCATTCCGTTGTCTTCAGTTCAGTTTTGGCCCCATTGACAATGAATGGGGACAAAACTGAAGCGTTTTTTCCGGTATTGAGCCCCTATGACGGAACTCAATACTGGAATTTAAAAACGCTAGTGTGAAAGTAGCCTTAGCTGCAGTGGTATAGCTAGAACTGACTGGGCCCCACAGCAAATTTTTGAAAGCTCTTGTGGCTAGTCAAGATCACTCTCTCAGATGAGTCCCGGCAGCAACTCTGTTCGCTTCCTACAGTGTCATTGTATATAATGTCATTTTATAATACAATTGCGGGGGCCCTGACATCTTTTAGTCCTCCTCCTAGATAGAACCCTTCTGAGTTTGGGCCCCAAAGCAGCTGCTTCCCCTGCTTCCCCTATAGTTACGCCCCTGCTTAGCTGTGTCTGAGTGCCTGAGACACCACATAAATGGTAGGAAGGAGGAAGGAGATGCAGGACTTTGTAGGGGGGATGTCGCTTTCTAATCAGCTGAAGCACTTGTAGGCACTCAAAACAATATGGGATCATTAAAGGATTTCCCCCTAGGGACAGGCTTCCATGTCACATGACTACAGAAAGAGAGAAAAAAACTCCATAATTTCTCTTCATTGTAACTGCACACCAGAGTCTGCTCCTCCTGTATTATAATAACAGACAGGACACCAGAGTCCGCTCCTCCTGTATTATAATAACAGTCAGGACACCAGAGTTTGCTCCTCCTGTATTATAATAACAGACAGGACACCAGAGTCTGCTCCTCCTGTATTATAATAGACAGGACACCAGGGTCTGCTCCTCCTGTATTATAATTACAGGCAGGACACCAGAGTCTGCTCCTCCTGTATTATAATAACAGACAGGACACCAGAGTCTGCTCCTCCTGTATTATAATAACAGTCAGGACACCAGAGTTTGCTCCTCCTGTATTATAATAACAGACAGGTCACCAGAGTCTGCTCCTCCTGTATTATAATAACAGACAGGACACCAGAGTCTGCTCCTCCTGTATTATAATAACAGACAGGACACCAGAGTCTGCTCCTCCTGTATTATAATAACAGACAGGACACCAGAGTCTGCTCCTCCTGTATTATAATAACAGTCAGGACACCAGAGTTTGCTCCTCCTGTATTATAATAACAGACAGGTCACCAGAGTCTGCTCCTCCTGTATTATAATAACAGACAGGACACCAGAGTCTGCTCCTCCTGTATTATAATAACAGACAGGACACCAGAGTCTGCTCCTCCTGTATTATAATAACAGACAGGACACCAGAGTCTGCTCCTCCTGTATTATAATAACAGTCAGGACACCAGAGTTTGCTCCTCCTGTATTATAATAACAGACAGGTCACCAGAGTCTGCTCCTCCTGTATTATAATAACAGACAGGACACCAGAGTCTGCTCCTCCTGTATTATAATAACAGACAGGACACCAGAGTCTGCTCCTCCTGTATTATAATAACAGACAGGACACCAGAGTCTGCTCCTCCTGTATTATAATAACAGACAGGACACCAGAGTCTGCTCCTCCTGTATTATATTAACAGACAGGACACCAGAGTCTGCTCCTCCTGTATTATAATAACAGACAGGACACCAGAGTCTGCTCCTCCTGTATTATAATAACAGACAGGACACCAGGGTCTGCTCCTCCTGTATTATAATAACAGTCAGGACACCAGAGTTTGCTCCTCCTGTATTATAATAACAGACAGGTCACCAGAGTCTGCTCCTCCTGTATTATAACAGACAGGACACCAGAGTCTGCTCCTCCTGTATTATAATAACAGACAGGACACCAGAGTCTGCTCCTCCTGTATTATAATAACAGACAGGACACCAGAGTCTGCTCCTCCTGTATTATAATAACAGACAGGACACCAGAGTCTGCTCCTCCTGTATTATAATAACAGACAGGACACCAGAGTCTGCTCCTCCAGTATTATAATAACAGACAGGACACCAGAGTCTGCTCCTCCTGTATTATAATAACAGACAGGACACCAGAGTCTGCTCCTCCTGTATTATAATAACAGACAGGACACCAGAGTCTGCTCCCCCTGTATTATAATAACAGACAGGACACCAGAGTCTGCTCCTCCTGTATTATAATAACAGACAGGACACCACAGTCTGCTCCTCCTGTATTATAATAACAGACAGGACACCAGAGTCTGCTCCCCCTGTATTATAATAACAGACAGGACACCAGAGTCTGCTCCTCCTGTATTATAATAACAGACAGGACACCAGAGTCTGCTCCTCCTGTATTATAATAACAGACAGGACACCCGAGTCTGCTCCTCCTGTATTATAATAACAGACAGGACACCAGAGTCTGCTCCTCCTGTATTATAATAACAGACAGGACACCAGAGTCTGCTCCTCCTGTAGCATTATTATAATAACAGACAGGACACCAGAGTCTGCTCCTCCTGTATTATAATAACAGACAGGACACCAGAGTCTGCTCCTCCTGTATTATAATAACCAGACAGGACACCAGAGTCTGCTCCTCCTGTATTATAATAACAGACAGGATACCAGAGTCTGCTCCTCCTGTATTATAATAACCAGACAGGACACCAGAGTCTGCTCCTCCTGTATTATAATAACAGACAGGACACCAGAGTCTGCTCCTCCTGTATTATAATAACAGACAGGATACCAGAGTCTGCTCCTCCTGTATTATAATAACCAGACAGGACACCAGAGTCTGCTCCTCCTGTATTATAATAACAGACAGGACACCAGAGTCTGCTCCTCCTGTATTATAATAACAGACAGGATACCAGAGTCTGCTCCTCCTGTATTATAATAACAGACAGGACACCAGAGTCTGCTCCTCCTGTATTATAATAACAGACAGGACACCAGAGTCTGCTCCTCCTGTATTATAATAACAGACAGGATACCAGAGTCTGCTCCTCCTGTATTATAATAACAGACAGGACACCAGAGTCTGCTCCTCCTGTATTATAATAACAGACAGGACACCAGAGTCTGCTCCTCCTGTTTTTATGTGGAGAGTTGTGGAGCAGGAGTGTCCGTGGCTGCCATTTAGGAATTCATTGAAAAACATGCATAATGGTAAATTCTTTGTAGGAACCCAATTAAACCTTTTGCAGTCCTTAACAAACATGTATGTCACGTGCACAAGGTGTGTATAGCGAGGGCTCAGGAGCATACACAGATCGCATAGCAAACTTAGCATTGGGCCCCCTCTGCCCTAGCCAGCCAGTTTCTCAATAAATATGGATCACACACACTCCCAGGGACAGTAGAATGTAAAGTGTCACTCCCCAGATTTCTGATGTATTTAAAATTATTTTTTTTTGTAAATGGAAAATAAAAAAATAAATTGTAATAAAAAAAGAGTACCCTTCACATTAACCACTATACGCGACTGTGGTGGAAAAAAGGATTCCAGGATAGGGTCAAAGCTCACATTTAAAACTGAACGGATCATGCTGTTAGAACCAATAAGAACCAATGGTCCGGGTACTCAGTGTCGACACCTAGACCAGTGGCTGTCAGTAACAGAACAAACCTGCTCGTCAGGTGACCATTAATACAGTATATGGTGGTTATCCTAACTTGAGTACATTGACAAAGTGCAGTCAGGAAGGGGTTAAGGGCCTCTGCAGTAAGGCATATTGACAGTCACTAAAGGGTTAACCCTTCAGAACATTAGTCATAGACACATGTGACATCACAAGTAAATGTGTCATAAGAAAAAAAAACCTTGGAAAAACCAGAAAAGCGGCCATATTTGGTGCCATACCTGGTGGCCTGAGGACCTTGAGCTTGACTACCCCCGCCCATCGCACCTTGACGAAATTTGGAGGTTCTAGCAGGAAGCCCCTCGCCCAACAGGAGAAAAGGGACATGGGACATTCGTCTAGCCAACCAGATCAGCCCGGCTGCTGCAGATCCCCCCCCCCTATATTTTATGTGGCAGCCACATAGTGGCATTACCCTCTAAGCCCAAGGGAAGGGCAGCCCTCCAGCCATGGTTCCCTAGAGGTTTCCTCCACAGGGGGTTTTCCTCTCCTGAGTGCTGGAGGGTGACTCTCCGTGAGTCGGGGGTTTGCCATTTTTTAATATTTTAAATAAACAATTTGGCCATTTTTCCCCCATATAACGTGTTCTGTGTCTTTATTTTGCGTTCTTTGGTTTCAGGGGTGTACGCATGACTTTCTCAGGGGGGAGGTTAAAGGGGGTATTCCCATCCGGGACATATACGGTATATATCAATAGGATGTGCCATAAATGTCCGATAGGTGTGGGTCGCAACTCTGGGACCCGCTCATAACTCCAGAACAGGAGTCCGAAGTAAACAGAGAGCACAATGCGCATGCGCTGTGACCTTTCCATTCATTGTTATGGGAGTTCCCAAAATAGCGAGCATGCTCTGCTTTTTTCGGAAGTCCCATAGCAGCGAACTGAGAACAAGTAGCACAAGTATGACCACCTCTTCATTCACCACTATGGGACTCCTGAAAATAGCCAAACCAGCGCTCAGCTATATTCTGGGGTTTCGTAGCGCTGAATAAAGGGTGGCTGCACATGCACAACTTGCTATTGTGAGAGATGGGTTTTTATCAATATTGTGTAAAGCCTGTACTACTTGTCTTTGACCACTAGATGGCAGCTAATTAGCTATATGAGTCACGTGAACACTCTCTTTGTTTTAAGGTTTCAAAATAGCTGTAGGGGGAGGTTGGAATGTTAATTTGCCTCTTTCAAATTAACCAATGAACTTAGTGTTGAAGTTGCTGAACTACTCCCCTTGTGTCAAAGAACCAATCACTCTGCTTAAGTAACACCCCTTTTTGTCTATGTCATAACTACTATATAAGTGACTGTCTCTTTAATAAACGGGCTCTTGCTTGGGGGATGTGAAGTATTTTCCATGAAACCAACATGTGTTCTGGTATCATTGTGAAAGTGGTCTGAGCATATGCATACCTATACTTCTAATGATTTGGCACCACACAAAGAAGAAGAGTATCGCGAGAAGTGCGATAACAAAATTGGCACCCCAGATGGGACGGATCAGCTTGAATATCATCAATTCAACCATTAAAGCAGCACTTAAGCGGAACCTTTAGACTAGATCATTCGCCGGCAAGGTAAGAAAGCTTTATTTCTTACCAAACTACTCTAAGACTTCCGTTTTTGTGACTTGTAAGTGTTGGATTGGGTGGTATATACTGCTAAGAGTTCAATTATGGCTGATTTGTCCTTTAGAACAAAGAACCCTATGAATTCCTTCTTTGTGATGGTTTTTTTTTATGTTGGTTTGTGATTCTGCATAGAAGAGATATCCGGTAGTATCCGGAAGTACGTAGTATTGTGTAGGAGCTCCACCTAGAGGCTGTATATCGGAACTGCATATTGAAACTGCATAAGAAGGAAAGTGAATTAGAAAAGGAAACCCGGTTGGAAGCCTGGCTCTGACGAGAGTCGAGGAGTGATTTCTTTTGAGCGTGTTGGATACGAGTTCCCGCTGAGAAATTCACATATTACAAAATCTAAAGAGCGTGGACACGTATTCCCTCTTAGATTTTGGGCCAAATCTTATTGTGTGTGTGGCACGAATCCCCGCTAAGATTTGGTGGAAATGGGTAATTCTAATGTCACAGGGTGTAATGTTCAGTCTTTAACTGCTGCTTAGAGAGTTGAAGAATAAGAGGAAAGAAGTGCAGTAACCGTTTATGCAGTCGGAAGGGATGCCACCAGGAGGTAGAAATAAATGAAGGATTGTGGAAACTGTATTGAAGGAAAAGAAAAGTTGGTTAAAAGGAGAATAATAGGCTGGTGAAAGTTGAGATATGGTTGATATTGTTTATGGAAGTGACTGATAGAAAGTTGAGTAGGTTGAGAAAAATGGGCAATATTTCTATTGCAAGATGGAGGATTTTGAATCCTGAGAGAACAATAAAGAAAAAAAACATGTGGCACCCATCCCCCTTCTGTCTCAATTTCTGTTACAACCCCTTTTGTGTCTTCTGTAACTTGTAGTTCTACAAGAACCCCTCCTGTCCTCTGGAATGTGCTCCAACAGGAACACCTCCCATCGTGTGTGGTGTTTATTCTTATCCACTTCAGGTACTCCTGAAGTGATAGCCCCTCCTCAGGAATTCAATCCCACCCATATGGTGGTCAGGGGGGAGGGGGGGCTGGTAATGCATCTGAAGACACAAAAATTTAGTAACACATGTATTATCTGTAAACTGTCTGCTAATAACTTTTCTAAATTGAATATCCCACTAGTTAAAAATTTGGAAAATTTTGACTATAGTGATTGCACCTATGATGCCAATTGGAAGTGTCCTTGGTCCCTAGTGAAATGTTTGTCATGATGAGTAGAATTCCCAATCAGAGGACTTACCTATGCTGTTCTGTAGGGAGTTAGCTAGAATATAGAAAGTGTTAACATGATGTTGGTGAGATTTGGAAGGTTTAGTCCAAGGTAAAGCTGGATGAATCCTAGAGAGATGCATCAGGGACAGGGGGGCTGATGGCTGTGGTGGGCTGATTCTATCCCCCCCAGCCTTAGCCCAGTCTTTTCTGTGAGTGTATCTGTATTCCGGAAAGCTGTGTGGATGGGAGCCGACTCATTCAGTGGAATGTGAATACATGCAGCTTGAAGTTGTAGTTGTGTTGAATGTGTTTGAAGGTGTGAAGACTGATGGATGCTCAGCAGAGCTATGTGTGAGCTGTGTGTGGATATGCAGCAGGGAATGAATAAATGAAAATGTGAATGTGTATGGAGTATAATGCGCATTGGGGATTTTTATTTTATTATTTTTATTTTCTTTCTTCAGATATTTTTTTTTTCCTGGTACCAAATATTTTGATTGAGCTCTACATTTTTTCTTATTGAATTCAATGAAACATGTCCAATGGGCCCTTTATGTGTTCATATCTGTATTGTCAGATCTGTTTGTTTCAATGTTTGTGGTTACTTGTTATATGTTAACTGTACTCATAACATCAGAGATCTGTCCTCATGGACAGTTGAGACCAAACTAGTTGAAAGAGGGAGGATCACACCGTCCGACCAGAAGGGGTGGACTTAAATGATTTAGGGGGGAGGACAGGTGGAACAGTCCATTCATTTCCACATCCAGAAAAGCTGGGTGCTTCTACAAAATGTGCAGAATACACAAAACAGCATTGAGTATCTAAAGGAGGGTGCAAAAAGTTGAATTGAACAAAAGGCCTAAAGCGGGTGTGGCTTCTAATCAGTACTCCCCACAAGAAGGAGGAAGGAAGATTTTGTGTGTACCTGCCTATTTCCTCGCCCATGGGAGGAGACGAATGTTCAGCCCCTCAAGTGCAACGCCCATAAGAAATAGGATATCCTAAGTCAAATGCTGTGTCCTATTATCTATACAATCCTTAGGGACTGCCCCCATTGCCTCACAGCAAACATGTTTCATATTCACTCATGTGTAAGGGTTGTATTACATGTGTAGGAGTAGATGGTAATGTAGTTCCTATTCCGCCATCAAGGTGTAAACTTTGAATCTGACTACTCTGCTTCTTCTGGAGGGAGGGAGTAGGGGAGTAGTAGTATAAGTCCTTCCTGATTTTTAAAAATTCACATGATTGTTTCCAATTAAGAATTAAATATTGAGTTTCTTGCAGATGGATCAGTTCGGACAGGATATGCTGTTCCTACCCAAATGTTGTAAAGTCAAAACCACTCCCTCCAGCAATGTCAGTGCAGGAGGCAGAGCTGAAGGAGCTCACTGAGGTTTGTAAGATGGCTGAAGGTAAGACTGCTAACATTCAGGTATGCCTTCAGTATCACTCATTATTATGGTCTAATCTGGTGGAGCAGAGATTTTGTTTGATCCATGGGTAAGCCCATCAATAATGAATGCTGAGTGTATGAAAGATGTTTGATGCCCTGATGCTACCTGAGGAGGTAAAGACTAAACTATTACCTGAAGCCTGTAGTAAGTGGAAGTCTGTGTGATACAGGATGGTTTTGGTCTGTAGACTTCCAAAAAGCTTGAGTCTTTTCAGATGCAGGCTACAGAGGCTGAAGAGAAACATCAAAAGGTAGAAGTGATGATTAAGAATGGAAAGGTTGGTAAGAAATTCTTCCTTCAGAGGACACTCTACCTAAAGAGGATGGATTTAGAACATGGGCAAATCAAGAGAGAGAATGTGTGACTGGGTTCTGTGGTGGATGGCTCCTGGGTTTAACAATTTTGCCACTAGGTGACTGCTGTAATAGTGATGGAAGTCCAGGAAGGCACATGCTCAGGTCATCTTACCCATTTCAGAGACTGCGGATTGGCTACGTTAAGTTAACAAAGGTAGAACAATGTGAATATTTCCTTGTCTGTATTGATCTTTCCAGGATATTCAGAGACCTGGCCTGTAGCAAAGGCTATAGCAAAAGATACTGACTGATGAAAGAATATCTACTCCTGGGATCTTCTAACTGGAAGATAGGCCTGAGTCCTTAGGAAGTACTCTTTGAGAATGCCCCTTGGTTAGATCTCTATTTCCTCAATAGCTCCAGAAGCAGCATAGTAGTGTTTCAAAGTATGTTATCTGTCTCACAAACAGACTGTCTAATGTGTATGTCCAAGTTTTAGTTTGTTTTCCAGATCCAGACTGCATAAGAGACAACTCAATCTTTACAACCAGGAGATTGGGTAGTGGTGAAACGAAAGGCGTATGGAAAGTCCTAGAGTCATGGTTTGAGGATCTACATCAAGTCCTGTTAACTACTGCCACGGCTGTCCAATTGGAATGGATCCATGCGTCACATAGCAATTAACTGCCAGGACTACAAGGGCCATAATGCTTTTACATGTCTTATTGTTTGGTTTATATAAGACAATACATTTTGGTACAAGAGGGAAAACAGATCACATTCCAACTGTAATATTTTATCAAGATGAGTCAAGAACTGCCAAGTTTGACTTTTGCAGTGTAGTGGACAGATGACAGATAGGACACTTGGCTTTTGTCAGATAAGTACATCTGTGTGATAGGAACTGACCCAGTATATGGTAATTGTGCAGTGTTTAGAGATGATCATACCAACTGTGGACATTGGAGATAAGCAGGACAGAACATTAGTCCTAAATATTGGGAATATAAACCAGTGGAAGCTGTAGAGTCAGTAAGGATGAGAATTTGTTGCAGAAGATGACTATCCTGAAGGGAACACCACCAAACGATTGAAAACATAATGAGCGTAATCCTTTGTTCCTGTCTATCAGAAATCCTATCCAATAGGATTTGGGAAATATATGTTTTAAAAGCATGAGTAAAAGGTAAAGATCCCCTAGGCAAATTTAGAATATTGGTAAGGGAGGAAAAACCTCTAAGTCCAATTGCATCTGTGTCTCCAACACCATTACCTAAAATTGGCATTAAATATTTGGCCAATTTAGAGAAATGAAGACAACCTGGCCTTAGAGACAGGATTTTATACAGGAAAGCTATTGGTGTTTTCCCTCCAGGATATGGTTCTTACATAATCCATCTAAATGAGACAGATAGTGACTCTGATAGACGGTTTATCAGTCAAGACTATCAACATGCAGATATCTGGTGGTTGTGTGGGGATCTGAAACTCCGACCCAGGAAATAGAAGGTAATGGCCAATGTCCCCTGATCAAGTACTAATGTCATTAGTTCTGTTTTCACCTTCTGAGTGAAATAAAGTTAGTTAGCAACACAATGTCTGGTCTAGATTAAGATGGTTTCATCATACATCCTTTGACTCTCAAGTACACATAAATGCGATAGGAGTCCATAGAAGAGTTTCTGATGAATTTTTAAAGCTAGAAGTCAGAGATTTGTGAACTACACCGGTGACGCTGTGAAGGGAACAGAGGAACAACTGAGCTCTTCTTCGATGCAGAACCAACTGGTCCTCGACAGCAGAAAAAGAAGGGGTCTAAAAGATCTTTGGAAGTTCCAGCTGTACCTACATTCCGAATAACACCTGATGGAAGTATCATCAAGGATCTGAAGGGACTGACGACTTGATCGAATGAACTGGCTGAAAATTAAAATTGTTTTTAAAATGTTTAATGTGTCCATGCCCACACCATACATATGTACTGTGACTCTGTCAAAGATAAGATTACAACTCTATGAAGAATGCAATTCCATCCTGAAGTAAATAAAAACCTTGTTGATAGTTGCGGAGTAAATAGGACAAGGTGAAGGCAAACCCAAAAGGGAGTTGGGGGGACCTGGTGAAGCAATAAGGAAAGTCCAGCTCTTCGCTGTTTAGGGCGTTGGGAGAGTACCTCACTTTGCCTGTTCACCTTGTGTCTATTTCCCGCAAAAAGGAGGGATTTGTGAGAGATGGGTTTTTATAAATATTGTGTAAAGCCTGTACTACTTGTCTTTGACCACTAGATGGTAGCTAATTAGCAATGTGAGTCACGTGAACACTCTCTTTGTTTTAAAGGGTTTCTGTCACCAGAAATCACCCTATTAAACCAAGTGTCATTTGCAATGAGCAAATGACACTTGATGACAGTAATGTTAGTCTCCTATTTCTCTGTCCAGCAGTTTAGACAAAAAATAGGTTTTTATAATATGCAAATGACCTCCCCTAGGTGCAGTAGGCGTGAACCTACACCTAGGAGAGGCCATAATAACGCCTCTTACCACGCCTCCGTAGCGCTGATTGACAGGGCCGGGCAGCCAGCTCTTTCGGCTCCTGGCCCTGTACGATCCCGAAATCCCGCGCCTGCGCACTGCCGTAGTACATCCGCGCACGAAGGAGCCGGGACCCGGGCGGCCGCCGGCTCTCAGCGCGCTTGCACGGATGTAGTACCGCAGTGCGCAGGCGCAGGATTTCGGGATCGTACAGGGCCGGGAGCCAAAAGAGCTGGCTGCCCGGCCCTGTCAATCAGCGCTACGGAGGCGTGGTAAGAGGCGTTATTACGGCCTCTCCTAGGTGCAGGTTCACGCCTACTGCACCTAGGGGAGGTCATTTGCATATTATAAAAACCTATTTTTTGTCTAAACTGCTGGACAGAGAAATAGGAGACTAACATTACTGTCATCAAGTGTCATTTGCTCATTGCAAATGACACTTGGTTTAATAGGGTGATTTCTGGTGACAGAAACCCTTTAAGGTTTCAAAATAGCTGTAGGGGGAGGTTGGAATGTTAATTTGCCTCTTTCAAATTAACCAATGAACTTAGTGTTGAAGTTGCTGAACTACTCCCCTTGTGTCAAAGAACCAATCACTCTGCTTAAGTAACACCCCTTTTTGTCTATGTCATAACTACTATATAAGTGACTGTCTCTTTAATAAACGGGCTCTTGCTTGGGGGATGTGAAGTATTTTCCATGAAACCAACATGTGTTCTGGTATCATTGTGAAAGTGGTCTGAGCATATGCATACCTATACTTCTAATGATTTGGCACCACACAAAGAAGAAGAGTATCGCGAGAAGTGCGATAACACTATCTGTACACTTCGGGGCCCCCATCCTATGGATATGTCATACATGTCGAAGATGGGGATACCCCTTAATATGAAATTTATTATGATTAGTAGAGCATTGCTAGGACTCAGAGCAGTGTTAGGAGTCCCAGCTCTGTTAAGCAGAATAAGAACAGTCACTGGTGATGCCTAGGGTCAACGACAGGTGAACCCGTGGGGGAAATGGATCAATCTTCTATGCCAGTTTTATGCAAATTTAGACACATGTCCCATTTTTTGTCTAAATTGGAACACAGCCTGGCCTAAATATATAACATATATAAATGAGTATCATATATGTCATATTAGGGGATTACATACAATAAATAATAACAGCAACCAATCAGACAGCAGCTTTCATTTTTCCAGAACAGTTAAAGAAATGAAAGCTGAGCTCTGATTGATTGCTAGGGGCAACAAGGACAGTCTTTGGTAAATGTGGCACATGTGATTTGTACTATCTATATGTAGTGCAGCCACTCTGCCACGCGTCAGGTGTGTAGGGGATGGGGGATTAGGGGGCCACCATGCTTGGGGCCCACCGGGGGATTCACCTGTACCCCTGTGGGCCAGTCCAAGCCTGGAAGGGTACAGATGAATCCTAGGGTGACCAGATCTTAAATTCCCAAAAGGAGGACACCTTTTTTTTCCGGGGGGGGTTGATCATTACATTTACACCCCAGAGAATGGGGACCCGAACTTCCCTTTATTATTTTCCGTTATAACATGGTTATAACAGAAAATAATAGTTAAAGTGGCCTATATGGGTTAAAAATAATAAAAAAACTCACCTTTTCCGCTTGTTCGCGCAGCCGGTGTCTTCTTTCTTCTTTCCCCTGCAAAAAGACCTTTGGTGACGTCAGCGCGCTCACCACGTGGTGAGCGAGCTGACGTCACTGAAGGTCCTTTTGCAGGGGAAAGAAGAAAGAAGACACCGGCTGCGCGAACAAGCGGAAAAGGTGAGGTTTTTTTATTATTTTTAACCCCTAAACGCCATTTTAACTATAATTTTCTGTTATAACCATGTTATAACGGAAAATAATAAAGGGAAGTTTGGGTCATTTTAACAGTTAAAATGATTTTGTTCGACTGCCTCAAACAGTTTGAGGCAGTCGAACAAAATCCCGGACGATTTTGAAATTCCCCCCGGACATTTTTTTAGGTCCCAAAAGTAGGACATGTCCGGGGAAAAGAGGACGTCTGGTCACCCTAATGAATCCCCTGGTGGACCCAAGAAAGGTGTGCCCCTAGTCCCTCACCCTCTGCACACCTGGCACAGTAGTGTGCTATACTACATATAGAAATGCAGCATATAGCATCTCAACCAGCCTATGTTCATATAAAAACTGGGTAAATTATTTAAAGGGTTTCTATGAGACCATAAAAAATGTTAAAACATCATCTAAAGATCATACAATATGATAAGGATTCTAACCTTGTACCTGTCAAGCAATCTTGCTTCCACAATTCATGCTTTATGCTCCATGTAAACCCTGTTGTTTACAACATTGAACTTCCTGGTAGTGGGCGTGGATTGTTTAGACCAAAACATTTCCCATAGTTCTGTGCAGCTCTAGTTCATGTCAGTTTGTAAACGCCCACTACACCTTTCCTGGTAGTGAAGCCTCAGGCACTACACCCTCTGTTCATCAGCCTCTGCTGCTTCTTCCTGTTTCCTCCCACACAGCTTCAGAGAGACTGGACTCCGCCCACCCCTGCTTCTGAACTCAGAGTCTGCCATGTTACAAAGCTCCAGCAGTTTTGTCTCTCCCCCCCTCCATTATGGTATTAAAACACAGTTTATGTTTTAATACATGAGCTTTCAGAGATAGAGCTGACACCCTGATAATCTTTGGACTTCATGTGTAATATATGCATTCTTCATTGTGTAACATACATACTCAACTACACAAATATGTACACCAGCAGTGCAGAGGTTTATGAAACATATAGATTGGTACAACAGTGGTCACTATATATATATATATATATATATATATATATATAGACCAGCAAAGGAGGGGTTGCTGTATTTTATATAGAGGTAGTGCAGGGGTTATTACAAATATCCATTATATGGGGAGTGTCTACTAAATATATATATGTACCAGCAGTGCAAGGGTTACTACAAATACAGTATTTCAACTGGCTGTGAAAGGGTTACTACATATATATGTACTAACAGTGCATGGGTTACAGCATATACATAAACAAGCTGTGCAGGGGTTATGTATGTAGTAACCCCTGCACTGCTGGTCTATGTATATGTGGTAACCCCTGCACTGCTGGTCTATGTATATGTAGTAACCCCTGCACTGCTGGTCTATGTATATGTGGTAACCCCTGCACTGCTGGTCTATGTATATGTGGTAACCCCTGCACTGCTGGTCTATGTATATGTAGTAACCCCTGCACTGCTGGTCTTATGTACAGTCATGGCCAAAAGTTTTGAGAATAACACAAATATTATATTTTCACATGATCTGCTGCCCTCTGGTTTTTATGTGTGTTTGTCAGATGTTTTTATCACATACTCATAATATGATTGCAATTATATTTCTGTAACAAAAGCTTATATTGACAGTTAGAATGAGTTAATGCAGCAAGTCAATATTTGCAGTGTTGACCCTTCTTCTTCAGGACCTCTGCAATTCTCCCTGGCATGCTCTCAATCAACTTCTGGACCAAATCCTGACTGATAGCAGTCCATTCTTGCATAATCAATGCTTGGATTTTGTCAGAATTTGTAGGTTTTTGTTTGTCCACCCGTCTCTTGATGATTGACCATAAGTTCTCAATGGGATTAAGATCTGGGGAGTTTCCAGGCCATGGACCCAAAATCTCTATGTTTTGTTCCCTGAGCCATTTAGTTATCACCTTTGCTTTATGGCAAGGTGCTCCATCATGCTGGAAAAGGCATTGTTGATCGCCAAACTGCTCTTGGACGGTTGGGAGAAGTTGCTCTCGGAGGACATTCTGGTACCATTCTTTATTCATGGCTGTGTTTTTAGGCAAGACTATGAGAGAGCCGATTCCCTTGGCTGAGAAGCAACCCCACACATGAATGGTTTCAGGATGCTTTACAGTTGGCATGAGACAAGACTGGTGGTAGCGCTCACCTCGTCTTCTCCGAATAAGCTGTTTTCCAGATGTCCCAAACAATCGAAAAGGGGATTCATCAGAGAAAATGACTTTACCCCAGTCCTCAGCAGTCCACTCCCTGTACCTTTTGCAGAATATCAGTCTGTCCCTGATGTTTTTTCTGGAGAGAAGTGGCTTCTTTGCTGCCCTCCTTGAGACCAGGCCTTGCTCCAAGAGTCTCCGCCTCACAGTGCGTGCAGATGCACTCACACCTGCCTGCTGCCATTCCTGAGCAAGCTCTGCACTGCTGGTAGCCCGATCCCGCAGCTGAAACACTTTTAAGAGACGTCCTAGCGCTTGCTGGTCTTTCTTGGGCGCCCTGGAGCCTTTTTGGAAACAATGGAACCTCTCTCCTTGAAGTTCTTGATGATGCGATAGATTGTTGACTGAGTGCAATCTTTCTAGCTGCGATACTCTTCCCTGTTAGGCCATTTTTGTGCAGTGCAATGATGACTGCACGTGTTTCTTTAGATATAACCATGGTTAACAGAAGAGAAACAATGATGCCAAGCACCAGCCTCCTTTTAAAGTGTCCAGTGGTGTCATTCTTACTTAATCATGACAGATTGATCTCCAGCCCTGTCCTCATCAACACCCACACCTGTGTTAATGGAGCAATCACTGAAACGATGTTAGCTGGTCCTTTTAAGGCAGGGCTGCAATGATGTTGAAATGTGTTTTGGGGGATAAAGTTCATTTTCTAGGCAAATATTGACTTTGCAAGTAATTTCTGTTAAGCTGATCACTCTTTATAACATTCTGGAGTATATGCAAATTGCCATTATAAAAACTGAAGCAGTAGACTTTGTAAAAATTAATATTTGTATCATTCTCAAAACTTTTGGCCATGACTGTATATGTCGTAACCCCTGCACTGCTGGTCTTATGTATATGTCGTAACCCCTGCACTGCTTGTCTATGTATATGTAGTAACCCCTGCACTGCTGGTCTTATGTATATGTCGTAACCCCTGCACTGCTGGTCTATGTATATGTGGTAACCCCTGCACTGCTGGTCTATGTATATGTAGTAACCCCTGCACTGCTGGTCTATGTATATGTAGTAACCCCTGCACTGCTGGTCTATGTATATGTGGTAACCCCTGCACTGCTGGTCTATGTATATGTGGTAACCCCTGCACTGCTGGTCTATGTATATGTAGTAACCCCTGCACTGCTGGTCTTATGTATATGTCGTAACCCCTGCACTGCTTGTCTATGTATATGTAGTAACCCCTGCACTGCTGGTCTTATGTATATGTCGTAACCCCTGCACTGCTTGTCTATGTATATGTAGTAACCCCTGCACTGCTGGTCTTATGTATATGTGGTAACCCCTGCACTGCTGGTCTATGTATATGTAGTAACCCCTGCACTGCTGGTCTTATGTATATGTAGTAACCCCTGCACTGCTGGTCTTATGTATATGTCGTAACCCCTGCACTGCTGGTCTTATGTATATGTCGTAACCCCTGCACTGCTGGTCTTATGTATATGTCGTAACCCCTGCACTGCTGGTCTTATGTATATGTCGTAACCCCTGCACTGCTGGTCTTATGTATATGTCGTAACCCCTGCACTGCTGGTTTATGTATATGTCGTAACCCCTGCACTGCTGGTCTATGTATATGTAGTAACCCCTGCACTGCTGGTCTTATGTATATGTAGTAAAACCTGCACTGCTGTTCTAGATGTTGAGAGCTAGGGATATTATTTAAAAACCACTTCTTTAGGCCTCTTTCACACGAACGTTGTTTTTGCGGGCTCCGATCCACATTTTTCACATGTAAAATGCGGACCCATTCATTTGTATGGGCCCGCAAAAAATACGGACAGCACACCGTGTGCTGTCCACATCCGTTGCTCCTTTCCGTAGCCCGCAACAAAAAATAGAGCATGTCCTATTCTTGTCTGACGCTGTGCTCCCACAAACCAGCAGTAAAATACATTCACAGGACTCTTCTTTGAGTCCTCTCCATTATGTGAGTGAGCACTGGAGTCCACTGAGTGCATTTTACTGCTGGTTTGTGGGAGCACAGAGTCAGAATGGAAGTGAGTATTGTGATGAAACTTACATCACTTACACTATACATCTCTTACTCTAGTTCAGGGGTTTTTTCGGAGATGACAGGTTCCCTTTAAGCACCCCCGTCCGACACTGCATCCGGGTACATAATTTTCTGAAGCTTTCATTATTAATTAATGCTAGAAGCATCAGGCCAACAGCCAGCCCTCTGGTATTTGGTTCTTCTGGGGCAGTATTTTGTGCTACACTACAGTATAGCAGGCCCTGGATACTTGTGGTGCCCCACCTTCTGTCAATTTGGACCTGCCTACAATATGGGGCCACTTAGGTTTTTCCAGGGCCACATTAAGTTCCCAGTTTGCCCCTGGTTTTATCCATGTTGAGTTTTACAAAGAGTGAGGAGAAGAAGGAGGATATAGCAGATATGCATTGCAGGATTCTGGATAGTAAGGAGGTGACATGGGGAACAGAGAGGTAAATTTGCTTGTCATCAGCATAGAAGTGATAGTGAAAGCCATGGGACTCCATAAGATTTCCCAGGCTGAAGGTGTAGATTGAGAAGAGCAGGGGTCCATGGACAGTGCCTTGAGAAACACCAACAGGAGAGGACGAGATTAGGAATTAGTGTTTGAGTGGGAGACACTAAATATCTGGTCTTTGAGGTATGAGATGATCCAGGAGAGGGCCAAATCCATGACGCCAAGACAGAGAGTTTGTAACACAAGGGAGTGGTCAATGGTGTCAGACAGAGGACAGGTCAAGGAGGAGCAGGACAGAGTAATGTCGCTTGGCTTCATCAGTTAGCAGGTCGTTGTTGACTTTGGTTAGGGCAGATTCAGTTGAGTGGTGGAGTCGGAAGCCGGATTGTAGTCGGTCAAAGCGGGAGCAGGAAGAGAGGTAGGAGGACAGTTCAAGGTGGATATGTTGTTCAAGTAGCATGGAGGCTAGGGAAAGATTTTTGAGGATAGGTGTGATGGTAACATGTTTAAAACAGGAGGGGAAGACACCAGTGGTTATTGATAGGTTGAACATAGGAACGTTCATTATTGATGATCTGTGTAAAAGTGGTGCAGATTACCTGATGAATGAGTGTTTGCTATCGCGGTTTTTAAGCAGGCTAAAAAAATCGTTTGCCAGCAGCAGATCATGCTGTCTAATCACACTCAGCTGCCTGCAAATAAGGATTCTGTATGTGGACGAGTGATACATTAGCAATCTATGCTCCCCATACTGTGGAGGGGATCGTTGCCTTTAATAGCAGTGGTCTCCTCCACTGACAAGCAGGCGATTGTTTGGAAGGACTGTAGACTGTGATCGGATACAGGAAAAGGTGAGTTAGAGAGGTTAGGTAGGGAACAGAAGTGGGTACATATAAGCTTCACTGTGACCATCTCTGTGGGGGGCAGTGGAAGACCTATCCTTTGTTGTGGTCTCCCAGACAGTATCTTGCCATTATATATCACTTTCTACATCTACAATGTATCAATACAGTGTGAAAAGGGTCAAAACTGTCCGAAACGTCACGTATGTCGCCTCCCGTTAATAAAAGCACCTTTGCTTGCATCTTGAAGAAGCCTCCTGGTGGCAGAGTTCTTCTTTTTACTGTCTCTTCACCCCCAGGGACATACCTAGAAAAGGTAAAGCAAACGAGACTTGTTATATATCTTTATTGCAAATGTTGTCTAATAAAAGTTATATTTAGAGGGGCTGTGGTTATTCAGCATGAAAAACTTTATACTTTTATCATTTACTTTCTGTTACAAACATATTCCTGTTGTGAGTTATTCTCTTTAACTCATGATAATGGCGTCCCCTAGTGTTCAATCTGTATAGTAATGTGCACGGCCACCTACTGTGCTGGATGAGCATGGTCACACATGCTCAGTTCCATCCTTCAACTTCCACCAGCTGTATCTACTGGTAGAAGCTGTGACAGTTACAGGAAGAGAGCTGCTGCAAAAGGGATGTGCCCCCTGAGCTGTGACATGGAGACAACTGCAGCATAAAGGACCCGGGCTGTGATAGGGAGAAAGCTGCAGCAGAAAGAACATGGTGCCTGAGCTGTGATAGGGAGAGCTGCATCAGAAAGGACATGTCCCACTGAGTTGTAATAGGGAGAGAGCTGCGGGAAAAAGATCACATCTCCTGGCCACTGATAGGGAGAGCTGCAGCAGAAAGAACACACCACCTAAGCTGTGACAGGTAGAAAGCTGCAGCAGAAAGGACATGTCCCCCTGAGCTGTGATAGGGAGAGAGCTGTGGTAGAAAGGGCACACCTCCTGGGCTGTAATAGGGAGAGCTGCAGCAGAAAGGACACACCCCTAAGCTGACATTCTGAAGAAAAACTAGCAGAGCAACTGGTTCAATGAATGGAAAGATCTCCAGATTTATGTGAGGTACAGGGCTGGTTCTATCTTTGTTAGAAAGGCATTGTCATCTACTATAAGAAGTCTGATTTTCATTTTTTACATCCATCATTGCATAACCCCGTTAAAGTTTTATTAGAGTTCGTTGTATTATATAAGGGTGGTGTCACACACTGATCCAGCAGAAAAGAGAAGTAGTGTACACGTTCTTCCTTAATATTTCTCAATCCCCTCCAACCTACATCTGGTTTGGCTGAAAAAAAAACTGCATCAAAAACTGTCACAAAACGCTGCACACCTCCCATTGGGTCACACTGAACCTTAAAATTAAAACTTTTTATTTATTTATTTTTCAGTGCTGAAAATTTTTTCCTGGTTTGGATGGACGGGTCTGCAGGTTCATACATAATCTCCTAATATTATCAGATGTAGATTTCTTTGGCAGCCAGCCATTTTATTGTATGTGCTGTAGTCGGCCTGGGAGTCTTACCAATAACCTGGGAATCCAATATAGTATTCACAAAAACACCCTAAACATGCCAAGCACACCTCGTGCCAGAGCCACGCCGTACATGTACAGCCCAGAGCATGACAGGGTTAAAAAAAGTTCATGTTGAAACCCCCTTTTCAAACTCCTGGCCTTGGTGCTGGAGATGCAGTGGCCCCTGACTGGCCCAAGGGTGGGTTCAAAGTTTTGTCTGGCATTTTTGCGGGCTCGTGTTTTGTGGTGATTTTTTTAGGCTACAAACGCTTCCAATGTTTGCATGGAAGGTCATGAGAAATATGAATATTTTGGGTCAATGGCGTATTTTTTCTAATCGCAGCAGGCTCTGGTGTTTAATTCCTCGTTACCTACCATTTTTCCCATAGACATCTATTAGTTACTTTTTGCACCATCAAAAAAAAAAAAAAAAAAAGAAACATGTGCAGTGAGTGTTGCCATTTTTTTACCACTGCATTTCTCCCCATACAGTTCTACGGAGGAGGTGACATGGAGGCAACATAGTTTTCTATAAAAAAAAACAAAAAAACTCTAGATATACAAAAAAGCCATTAAAATAAACACCATATGGGGCAAAAATACCAGTCTGGGGAATTTTATCGTCCAAAAGAAACACCAGGATCAAAACTGTGTATGAAGGAGCCCTAAGGGTTCATTTCCAGTTTTGACATTTTTGGGGGCAAGAAAAACAAACCCTAACTTGATTAGCACTGGCATTTTTAACGGTATATTGCATGCCTGGCACTTTTCTTAGAAGTACAGTACAGACCAAAAGTTTGGACACACCTTCTCATTCAAAGAGTTTTCTGTATTTTCATGACTATGAAAATTGTAGATTCACACTGAAGGCATCAAAACTATGAATTAACACATGTGGAATTATATACTTAACAAAAAAGTGTGAAACAACTGAAAATATGTCTTATATTCTAGGTTCTTCAAAGTAGCCACCTTTTGCTTTGATTACTGCTTTGCATACTCTTGGCATTCTCTTGATGAGCTTCAAGAGGTAGTCACCTGAAATGGTTTTCACTTTACAGCTGTGCCCTGTCAGGTTTAATAAGTGGGATTTCTTGCCTTATAAATGGGGTTGGGACCATGAGTTGTGTTGGGCAGAAGTCAGGTGGATACACAGCTGATAGTCCTACTGAATAGACTGTTAGAATTTGTATTATGGCAAGAAAAAAGCAGCTAAGTAAAGAAAAACGAGTGGCCATCTTTACTTTAAGAAATGAAGGTCAGTCAGTCCGAAAAATTGGGAAAACTTTGAAAGTGTCCCCAAGCGCAGTCGCAAAAACCATCAAGCACTACAAAGAAACTGGCTCACATGAGGACCGCCCCAGGAAAGGAAGACCAAAAGTCACCTCTGCTGCGGAGGATAAGTTCATCCGAGTCACCAGCCTCAGAAATCGCAGGTTAACAGCAGCTCAGATTAGAGACCAGGTCAATGCCACACAGAGTTCTAGCAGCAGACACATCTCTACAACAACTGTTAATAGGAGACTGTGTGCAGCAGGCCTTCATGGTAAAATAGCTGCTAGGAAACCACTGCTAAGGACAGGCAACAAGCAGAAGAGACTTGTTTAGGCTAAAGAACACAAGGAATGGACATTAGACCAGTGGAAATCTGTGGTTTGGTCTGATGAGTCCAAATTTGAGATCTCTGGTTCCAACCACCGTGTCTTTGTGCGATGCAGAAAAGGGGAACGGATGGACTCTACATGCCTGGTTCCCACCGTGAAGCATGGAGGAGGAGGTCTGATGGTGTGGGGGTGCTTTTCTGGTGACACTGTTGGGGATTTATTCAAAATTGAAGGCATACTGAACCAGCATGGCTACTACAGCATCTTGCAGCGGCATGCTATTCCATCCGGTTTGCGTTTAGTTGGACCATCATTTATTTATCAACAGGACAATGACCCCAAACACACCTCCAGGCTGTGTAAGTGCTATTTGACCAAGAAGGAGAGTGATGGGGTGCTACGCCAGATGACCTGGCCTCCACAGTCACCAGACCTGAACCCAAGCGAGATGGTTTGGGGTGAGCTGGACCGCAGAGTGAAGGCAAAAGGACCAACAAGTGCTAAGCATCTCTGGGAACTCCTTCAAGACTGTTGGAATACCATTTCAGGTGACTACCTCTTGAAGCTCATCAAGAGAATGCCAAGATTGTGCAAAGCAGTAATCAAAGCAAAAGGTGGCTACTTTGAAGAACCTAGAATATAAGACATATTTTCAGTTGTTTCACACTTTTTTGTTAAGTATATAATTCAGGGGCGGATTGGGAACTTAAAGTGGCCCTAGAAAAAATACTAAAAGTGGCCCCGTTTGTAGTCGGGTCCAAACTGATGGAAGGCAGGGCCAGCAATACCATATTGTGGCACATTACACCACCCAAACAGAGCCAAATACTACAGTCCGTCACAAAATACATCCCCGAAAACTTCCACTGGCCCGCCATGAAGAGGGCCCAGGTGGCCCCCTGGGCATCGGCCCACCGGGAAATTTCCCTGTAAGGTCTATGGCCAATCCGCCCCTGATATAATTCCACATGTGTTAATTCATAGTTTTGATGCCTTCAGTGTGAATCTACAATTTTCATAGTCATGAAAATACAGAAAACTCCTTGAATGAGAAGGTGTGTCCAAACTTTTGGTCTGTACTGTATGTGCCATCAATTTGTCTGTACAGCTGTAAGGAAAATAAGTAAAAAAAAATATATAAAATAAGCCAGCTCAAATTGCACATACATAATTTTTGAAGCTGGAAAAAAATAGGTCTTTAACCCCTTAATACAAAATGCCATACATGAACGGTATTATGTGAATGGAGCGGGCTACTGCTATGATGCACTCAGTTCAGGTGAGAGGAGGTGTGGTTCCTGGAGATGCAGCCGACATAGACCGTGTTTCCAGGGCCGACCATAATCATATAAATCATCCCAAAGGTTACCTGCACATGGGGTGGATTACACACGGTTGAGATTAGTCACAATTCTCATGTACACTTTTTTTCTTCTGTGCAAAAATTCACCTGCCGTGTGGATTTTGAAATACGCAGCAGGTCTATTCTTTTTCCTTTTTTTTTGCAGATTTCACCCTTTTCAATGCAAGGGTGAGATCTACAGGAAAATCTACACCAAAAACCGCAAGTAACACATGCGTTTATTGGTGCAGAAACGCACAGAAATTAGCACAAAAAAACACACGGATTTTCTGTTTTGAAACCTGCACTTGTGTTTAGGTAGCCTACAGATCACGTGCAGGTTTTCAGCACAAAGGCCGCCTGCACACGGGTGCGGGTGAACGTACTAATTTCTGTGCAGATTTCTGTGCGTTTCTGCAGTTTTAATATCTAATTGCAACTTTTGGTGCCGATTAGATACAGTTTTGCCGTAGATCTATTGTAAAGGATGAAATCCACAGCTAAAACCGCAAACATAATTGACATGCCGCTTAATTTTTAAATGCACGTGGCCAATCAATTTCCGCATGGAAAAAAATACAAAACACAAAGCGTACATCACATTTGTGTAATCTCATACACTTTCCTGGTAATGTTATATGCTGTGGTTTTTCCACAAATGAAACCGCATGGGCGAAAAAAGGCACATATTCCGCACTGTGTGCAGGTGGCGAAAAAACGCAGCACAGTGACTGCGATTTGAAAAATCTCTTGCGTATTTTAATGTGCGGAAAATAACCTAAAGTGCATATTTTTAAATCCTCAGCAGATTTTTGGTGCAGATTTCAACCTTTGCGATGCAAGGGTAAGATTTGCTGCAATTCCTCAACAAAAACTGCAAGTAAAACATGCAGATTATGGTGCAGAAACGCACCCAAATACAGACAGTGCAAGGGTGGTTTCACATCAATGACTTTTCTTACTAATTTTTTTACTTTTGAGAAAAAAAAACACAGCTGCCAGATGTTTCATGCTGACCAATGGGAACTGACATATTTTTTATAGTGGCGTTTTAAGACTTTCACTTCCTTTTTATGAAACCACATTCTGTAGGTGCGGTGTTTTCAGGCGTTTTCCCATAGACTTCTCTATCGGAAAAGCATGTGACCACACAAGAGTATAAAAAAAGAGGCAGTGCGGCAGCCGACAGTGTCAGAACAGCAGAGTGTACAGCAGCTCCTGTGGATGATAAGACATTCCATTATAGCAGAGCGCACAGCTCCTGTCTCATCTCTCTGCTCTCCCCCTCATCGGTCTCTCCGGTTCTCTCATTACTTCCCTTTACTGTAATGGATCAGTCTCAGAGGTGCTCATAGAAAGCAGAATTATGGGAAATGAAGTCCACAGCCGCATTGAAGACATATACTATAACGCGCTATGAACTACATTTCCCACAATTATGCGCTCTGTGAGCATCATTCAGACTGGACCATTACAGTGAAGGAGGAGAGATGAGGAAATCTCGATCACATAGAACAGGAGCCTGAGGAGAAGAGCAATGGATAAGCCTGACAGCAACTACTATGACTGACCATACCAACATATAATGTATCGTGCGTGTTACAGGAGAGCAGACTGTGGTGCCCTGCCTGTGTCAGGTAATTATACAGGAGGAGCAGACTGTGGTGCCCTGTCTGTTA
Organism: Rhinella marina; assembly: GCA_900303285.1. NCBI lineage: Eukaryota > Metazoa > Chordata > Amphibia > Anura > Bufonidae > Rhinella > Rhinella marina. The sequence continues at coordinate 428,355 of ONZH01014530.1, forward strand.
TTATAATACAGGAGGAGCAGACTCTGGTGTCCTGTCTGTTATTATAATACAGGAGGAGCAGACTCTGGTGTCCTGTCTGTTATTATAATACAGGAGGAGCAGACTCTGGTGTCTTGTTATTATAATACAGGAGGAGCAGACTCTGGTGTCCTGTCTGTTATTATAATACAGGTGGAGCAGACTCTGGTGTCTTGTCTGTTATTATAGTACAGGAGGAGCAGACTCTGGTGTCTTGTTATTATAATACAGGAGGAGTAGACTCTGGTGTCCTGTCTGTTATTATAATACAGGAGGAGTAGACTCTGGTGTCCTGTCTGTTATTATAATACAGGAGGAGCAGACTCTGGTGTCCTGTCTGTTATTATAATACAGGAGGAGCAGACTCTGGTATCTTGTCTGTTATTATAATACAGGAGGAGCAGACTCTGGTGTCCTATCTGGTTATTATAATACAGGAGGAGCAGACTCTGGTGTCCTGTCTGTTATTATAGTACAGGAGGAGCAGACTCTGGTGTCCTGTCTGTTATTATAATACAGGAGGAGCAGACTCTGGTGTCCTGTCTGTTATTATAATACAGGAGGAGCAGACTCTGGTGTCCTGTCTGTTATTATAATACAGGAGGAGCAGACTCTGGTGTCCTGTCTGTTATTATAATACAGGAGGAGCAGACTCTGGTGTCCTGTCTGTTATTGTAATACAGGAGGAGCAGACTCTGGTGTCCTGTCTGTTATAATACAGGAGGAGCAGACTCTGGTGTCCTGTCTGTTATTATAATAATGCTACAGGAGGAGCAGACTCTGGTGTCCTGACTGTTATTATAATACAGGAGGAGCAGACTCTGGTGTCCATTCTGTTATTATAATACAGGAGGAGCAGACTCTGGTGTCCTGTCTGTTGTTATAATACAGGAGGAGCAGACTCTGGTGTCCTGTCTGTTATTATAATACAGGAGGAGCAGACTCTGGTGTCCTGTCTGTTATTATAATACAGGAGGAGCAGACTCTGGTGTCCTGTCTGTTGTTATAATACAGGAGGAGCAGACTCTGGTGTCCTGTCTGTTGTTATAATACAGGAGGAGCAGACTCTGGTGTCCTGTCTGTTATTATAGTACAGGAGGAGCAGACTCTGGTGTCCTGTCTGTTATTATAATACAGGAGGAGCAGACTCTGGTGTCCTGTCTGTTATTATAATACAGGAGGAGCAGACTCTGGTGTCCTGTCTGTTGTTATAATACAGGAGGAGCAGACTCTGGTGTCCTGTCTGTTATTATAATACAGGAGGAGCAGACTCTGGTGTCCTGTCTGTTATTATAATACAGGAGGAGCAGACTCTGGTGTCCTGTCTGTTGTTATAATACAGGAGGAGCAGACTCTGGTGTCCTGTCTGTTGTTATAATACAGGAGGAGCAGACTCTGGTGTCCTGTCTGTTATTATAGTACAGGAGGAGCAGACTCTGGTGTCCTGTCTGTTATTATAATACAGGAGGAGCAGACTCTGGTGTCCTGTCTGTTATTATAATACAGGAGGAGCAGACTCTGGTGTCCTGTCTGTTATTATAATAGAGGAGGAGCAGACTCTGGTGTCCTGTCTGTTATTATAATACAGGAGGAGCAGACTCTGGTGTCCTGTCTGTTATTATAATACAGGAGGAGCAGACTCTGGTGTCCTGTCTGTTGTTATAATACAGGAGGAGCAGACTCTGGTGTCCTGTCTGTTATTATAATACAGGAGGAGCAGACTCTGGTGTCCTGTCTGTTATTATAATACAGGAGGAGCAGACTCTGGTGTCCTGTCTGTTATTATAATACAGGAGGAGCAGACTCTGGTGTCCTGTCTGTTATTGTAATACAGGAGGAGCAGACTCTGGTGTCCTGTCTGTTATTGTAATAAGCTACAGGAGGAGCAGACTCTGGTGTCCTGTCTGTTATTATAATACAGGAGGAGCAGACTCTGGTGTCCTGTCTGTTATTATAGTACAGGAGGAGCAGACTCTGGTGTCCTGTCTGTTATTATAATACAGGAGGAGCAGACTCTGGTGTCCTGTCTGTTATTATAATAGAGGAGGAGCAGACTCTGGTGTCCTGTCTGTTATTATAATACAGGAGGAGCAGACTCTGGTGTCCTGTCTGTTATTATAATACAGGAGGAGCAGACTGTGTCCTGTCTGTTATTATAATACAGGAGGAGCAGACTCTGGTGTCCTGTCTGTTATTATAATACAGGAGGAGCAGACTCTGGTGTCCTGTCTGTTTTATAATACAGGAGGAGCAGACTCTGGTGTCCTGTCTGTTATTATAATACAGGAGGAGCAGACTCTGGTGTCCTGTCTGTTATTATAATACAGGAGGAGCAGACTCTGGTGTCCTGTCTGTTATTATAATACAGGAGGAGCAGACTCTGGTGTCCTGTCTGTTATTGTAATACAGGAGGAGCAGACTCTGGTGTCCTGTCTGTTATTGTAATAATAATACAGGATGAGCAGACTCTGGTGTCCTGTCTGTTATTATAATACAGGAGGAGAAGACTCTGGTGTCCTGTCTGTTATTGTAATACAGGAGGAGCAGATTCTGGTGTTCTGTCTGTTATTATAATACAGGAGGAGCAGACTCTGGTGTCCTGTCTGTTATTATAATACAGGAGGAGCAGACTCTGGTGTCCTGTCTGGTTATTATAATACAGGAGGAGCAGACTCTGGTGTCCTGTCTGTTATTATAATACAGGAGGAGCAGACTCTGGTGTCCTGTCTGTTATTATAATACAGGAGGAGCAGACTCTGGTATCTGTCTGTTATTATAATACAGGAGGAGCAGACTCTGGTGTCCTGTCTGTTATTATAATACAGGAGGAGTAGACTCTGGTGTCCTGTCTGTTATTATAATACAGGAGGAGCAGACTCTGGTGTCCTGTCTGTTATTGTAATACAGGAGGAGCAGACTGTGGTGTCCTGTCTGTTATTATAATACAGGAGGAGCAGACTCTGGTGTCCTGTCTGTTATTATAGTACAGGAGGAGCAGACTCTGGTGTCCTGTCTGTTATTATAATACAGGAGGAGCAGACTCTGGTGTCCTGTCTGTTATTATAGTACAGGAGGAGCAGACTCTGGTGTCCTGTCTGTTATTATAATACAGGAGGAGCAGACTCTGGTGTCCAGTCTGTTGTTATAATACAGGAGGAGCAGACTCTGGTGTCCTGTCTGTTATTATAATACAGGAGGAGCAGACTCTGGTGTCCTGTCTGTTATTATAATACAGGAGGAGCAGACTCTGGTGTCCTGTCTGTTATTATAGTACAGGAGGAGCAGACTCTGGTGTTCTGTCTGTTATTATAATACAGGAGGAGCAGACTCTGGTGTCCTGTCTGTTATTATAATACAGGAGGAGCAGACTCTGGTGTCCTGTCTGTTATAATACAGGAGGAGCAGACTCTGGTGTCCTGTCTGTTATTATAATAATGCTACAGGAGGAGCAGACTCTGGTGTCCTGACTGCTATTATAATACAGGAGGAGCAGACTCTGGTGTCCTGTCTGTTATTATAATACAGGAGGAGCAGACTCTGGTGTCCATTCTGTTATTATAATACAGGAGGAGCAGACTCTGGTGTCCTGTCTGTTGTTATAATACAGGAGGAGCAGACTCTGGTGTCCTGTCTGTTGTTATAATACAGGAGGAGCAGACTCTGGTGTCCTGTCTGTTATTATAATACAGGAGGAGCAGACTCTGGTGTCCTGTCTGTTATTATAATACAGGAGGAGCAGACTCTGGTGTCCTGTCTGTTATTATAATACAGGAGGAGCAGACTCCGGTGTCCTGTCTGTTATTATAATACAGGAAGAGTAGACTCTGGTGTCCTGTCTGTTATTATAATACAGGAGGAGCAGACTCTGGTGTCCTGTCTGTTATTATAATACAGGAGGAGCAGACTCTGGTGTCCTGTCTGTTATTATAATACAGGAGGAGCAGACTCTGGTGTCCTGTCTGTTATTATAATACAGAAGGAGCAGACTCTGGTGTCCTGTCTGTTATTATAATACAGGAGGAGCAGACTCTGGTGTCCTGTCTGTTATTATAATACAGGAGGAGCAGACTCTGGTGTCCTGTCTGTTATTATAATACAGGAGGAGCAGACTCTGGTGTCCTGTCTGTTATTGTAATACAGGAGGAGCAGACTCTGGTGTCCTGTCTGTTATTGTAATACAGGAGGAGCAGACTCTGGTGTCCTGTCTGTTATTATAATAATGCTACAGGAGGAGCAGACTCTGGTGTCCTGACTGCTATTATAATACAGGAGGAGCAGACTCTGGTGTCCTGTCTGTTATTATAATACAGGAGGAGCAGACTCTGGTGTCCATTCTGTTATTATAATACAGTAGGAGCAGACTCTGGTGTCCTGTCTGTTATTATAATACAGGAGGAGCAGACTCCGGTGTCCTGTCTGTTATTATAATACAGGAGGAGCAGACTCTGGTGTCCTGTCTGTTATTATAATACAGGAGGAGCAGACTCTGGTGTCCTGTCTGTTGTTATAATACAGGAGGAGCAGACTCTGGTGTCCTGTCTGTTGTTATAATACAGGAGGAGCAGACTCTGGTGTCCTGTCTGTTATTATAGTACAGGAGGAGCAGACTCTGGTGTCCTGTCTGTTATAATACAGGAGGAGCAGACTCTGGTGTCCTGTCTGTTATTATAATAATGCTACAGGAGGAGCAGACTCTGGTGTCCTGTCTGTTATTATAATACAGGAGGAGCAGACTCTGGTGTCCTGTCTGTTATTATAATAATGCTACAGGAGGAGCAGACTCTGGTGTCCTGTCTGTTATTATAATACAGGAGGAGCAGACTCTGGTGTCCTGTCTGTTATTATAATACAGGAGGAGCAGACTCTGGTATCCTGTCTGTTATTATAATACAGGAGGAGCAGACTCTGGTGTCCTGTCTGTTATTATAATACAGGAGGGGCAGACTCTGGTGTCCTGTCTGTTATTATAATACAGGAGGAGGAGACTTGTGTCCTGTCTGGTTATTATAATACAGGAGGAGCAGACTCTGGTGTCCTGTCTGTTGTTATAATACAGGAGGAGCAGACTCTGGTGTCCTGTCTGTTATTATAATACAGGAGGAGCAGACTCTGGTGTCCTGTCTGTTATTATAATACAGGAGGAGCAGACTCTGGTGCCCTGTCTGTTATTATAATACAGGAGGAGCAGACTCTGGTGTCCTGTCTGTTATTGTAATACAGGAGGAGCAGACTCTGGTGTCCTGTCTGTTATTGTAATAATGCTACAGGAGGAGCAGACTCTGGTGTCCTGTCTGTTATTATAATACAGGAGGAGCAGACTCTGGTGTCCTGTCTGTTATTATAATACAGGAGGAGCAGACTCTGGTGTCCTGTCTGTTATTATAATACAGGAGGAGCAGACTCTGGTGTCCTGTCTGTTATTATAATACAGGAGGAGCAGACTCTGGTGTCCTGTCTGTTATTATAATACAGGAGGAGCAGACTCTGGTTTCCTGTCTGTTATTATAATACAGGAGGAGCAGACTCTGGTGTCCTGTCTGTTATTATAGTACAGGAGGAGCAGACTCTGGTGTCCTGTCTGTTATTATAATACAGGAGGAGCAGACTCTGGTTTCCTGTCTGTTATAATACAGGAGGAGCAGACTGTGGTGTCATGTCTGTTATTATAATACAGGAGGAGCAGACTCTGGTGTCCTGTCTGTTATTATAATACAGGAGGAGCAGACTCTGGTGTCCTGTCTGTTATTGTAATACAGGAGGAGCAGACTCTGGTGTCCTGTCTGTTATTGTAATACAGGAGGAGCAGAATCCGGTGTCCTGTCTGTTATTATAATACAGGAGGACCAGACTCTGGTGTCCTGTCTGTTATAATACAGGAGGAGCAGATTCTGGTGTCCTGTCTGTTATAATACAGGAGGAGCAGACTCTGGTGTCCTGTCTGTTATTGTAATACAGGAGGAGCAGACTCTGGTGTCCTGTCTGTTATTATAATACAGGAGGAGCAGACTCTGGTGTCCTGTCTGTTATTGTAATACAGGAGGAGCAGAATCCAGTGTCCTGTCTGTGTCTGGCTTCCTGAATACAGAAGAAGCAGACTTTGGTGTCTCATCTGGGTATTATAAGAACACAAGGGTACTCTATTTTTCTCTGTAGTCTATCATTATAACATCAGTTTTATGTGATTTATTTCTAGGTTGAGACGAGCAGTCATGTAACGTGGAAGCCTGGCTATAAGGAAGAATCCTGTAGTGAAGATGGACAAGGAAAAGAGACACATTACCGAGGGGATATTAACCCTCACCTTAGAGATAATCTACCTGCTGACTGGCGAGGTGAGGGTTTCTGGGAATGACCTCGCTGTTTTTACTTTTAGGCTATGTCCACATTTAGCAGAAATGCTGCAGATTTTTTATCCAGATTTGTGAGTGGATATTCCTCAGCGTATTACAGCGGCAGCCGAAGGCATGAGATTTCACTCTATGTAATGCATTGGGGGAAGTCCACTGCAAATCCACAAGAAATCTGCTCCACATGTAAAACGTGTATGTGTTGGTTCCATGTTCATATGTGCCTGCAATGCTAAGAAAAACAATGTTTCAATTTATGCAAATGAGCCTCTAGGAGCAACCGGGTCGTTGCCATTACTAGAGGCTCTGCTGTCTCTGCAAGTGTCACGCATTCTGCACTTTCGCTGACACGGCCAGGCAGTGTAAATGTCATCACACCTGTCCCTGTCAATCAAAGTGGAGAGGGCGCGGCAGTTGAAGAGAGAGCAGAACATCTAGGTGCAACAGCAACGCCCCCGTTGCTCCTAGAGGCTCATTTGCATATATTAAAACATCATTTTTCTCAGCAATATGGCACATATGAACATGAGACCAACACAGATGCCTTCAGCTGCCAAATCCACATGCAACAGGTCAGCCAGTGACATAGGTACAAATCTGCTGACAGATGCCCCTTAAATATCACAAGGGGATCACTGGAGAAGTGTGGGATTCTGGGAATTACATCATTATGAGCTCACTCTTATTTCTATTAATGAAGACCTGTTACCACTCATGATGGTTGAAGTAGTGAGTACTTGTATTCCCCATGAAAAAAAAAAACTATTCTGAACAGTTATTCTTAGAAATCTGCATTGTTATGTTCCTCAATATTCCTCCTGAATTTTTATGAATAAATTGACAATGGGGTGGTATCATTTTCTTTTCCAAGGGGTGTGTCCCTACACAGTTGCTTTTTGTCAGCACTGATTGGACAATTTCAGACAGTCCAGGGGCACACCTCCAACTGCTAACGTCCAGTTTTCAATTTATGAATACATTTCTAGTAGGAATAGGATAGGTCATCAGTATCTGATCAGTGAGGGTCTGACACCTGGGGCCCCCGCCGATCAGTTGTTTGAGATGGCAGCAGCGCTCGCAGTAGCGCCATGGCCTTCTCGTGGCTGAGCTGCAATACTAAGCACAGGCGCTATACAATGTACAACACTGTGATTGGTGAGGAGCGCCAATGCCTTCTCACACAGCTGACCGGAGGGGGTCGTGGGTGTCGGACCCCCACGATCAGTACTAAAATCTTGGAAAACCCTGTTAAGATAAAAAACCTATTTATACATGGTGGCAATGATGGTGGGTTTTACACATAGTGATCAATGTTCCAAGGTCCATACTTTGCATCCAGATGCTCTACAGACTTTTTATTGGTCTGGCATCACTGTTGTTATTTTTCGTGTGACAGCACTGTTTTTCTTCTTCTCTATTACAGCACTGTTGTTTGGGGGTTGTTGAAAGGGTGCACCATTTGTGCAATTAACAGACTTTGAAAAGGACCAAATAATGGTACTTTGAGAAGCTGAATGGTCCATCCATGAAAGTTTCTGTAGAGCATTGGTGGTGTTGACAGTGGTCAGAGGTAGGCAGTCACACACGTAGAGAGAGTTCTGGACAGTCAAGACAGAGAGGTGCGCACCAAGATCACTGTGTAAGGAAAACTGCTGTATCTCAATGGACAGTCATGGCATCATAAACTGGTTCTGCAGTGACTTCATGGACCTTAAAGAAGAACTCCCGCAAAAAATGTTATTCCATATCCTGCTAGAAATGTACATGATTTAATCTGTAGTGAATATAATTTGCTTACCAGTGGCTGTATTTGTGAGTTATATCTCCCTGATGCTTCTCATCTGTGTCATGTGACCAGGAATCAGACCCACCAACTCACACAGAGACTTAAAGGGGTATTCCCATCTCACAAATGTAGTTTGTATAGTTAGATATAGCCATACCAATATTATTACTAATAGAATGTATTTATATAAAATGTACAGTTTAGAAGATTTGCCTATTTGTATTTCCATTGCCCCACACACATCAGTCAGGCCGTTGCCCCTGGTTACGGCCACCGCAGCCATGTAGTAGTGATGTCCGGCTCGCTCCTGTTCAAACCTGCTCTGAGGTAACTGCTGTATTGTGAACGCACATTACATGAGCACGCGGAGACACATCTTAGGGTTGTAGCATTTTTGTCTGCGCTTCCAAAATGTAGAGAAACGGATTCTGTTCCAAGATCAATTCATCTCTATGGAGCAGGATCCGTTTATGAAGTCTGCGTTTTGGACGGATCCTGACCATTGCGTTTTGGACTGGTAGCATCCAAAACGCAGATGTGAAAGTGCCCTAAGATGGGTCTCCTCATGCTCATGCCATGTGTTGACAATACAGAAGTTACCTCAGAGCGGGTTTGAACAAGAGCAAGCTGACCACCACTACTACATGGCCGCGGTGGTCGTAACTAGGGGCAGCGGCCTGACTGATGTGTGTGGGACAATGGAAATACAAATAGGAAAATCTTCTAAACGGTACATTTTATATAAATACATTCTATTAGTAATAATATTGGTATGGCTATATCTAACTATACAAACTACATTTGTCAGATGGGAATACTCCTTTAAGTGTGGACAGGAAGTCTAATTCTCTATGTATTCCTATGGGGGCCTCACTTTCAGTCTCATAGGAATAGAGCAGTAACTGGCTTCCTGTCCTGGGTCAGTTGGAGGTCAGGGAGTTGGTCACATGACACAGCTACAATTAGAAGAGAGGGGATAGTTCACAGATACAGTCACTGATGAGAAGATTACATTCACTATAGATTACATCATGCACCTTTCTAACAGGTCAGAGAATAAAAAATTTTGCAGGAGTTCTACATTAAGAAACTGTCTACTTGGGGGCGTGGCCGGATGCCGAGGAGAGCAGCCGCAAGTGAGTAGAGCTCCGTCTACCCCGAGCTCCATACAGCCACTCTAGCACTCACCCACAGCTGCCATGGGGAAGAAAAGGGTTGTGAGGCCCCCCAAAGCCTCACCTGCTGCCCAGGGTCCGTCCCAGCTTCAGACGCTGGAAGCGTTTTTGCTGCGCTCCTCTCTGGCCTCCTCTGTAATGGCGGACCCGCGCGCTCCTCAGGAGCAGGAAGATGCTCCTCCCCCTCTCTCCCCGCCACAAGCGCTGCAACATGAAGCGCGTGGATCGGGGCCTTCACCTCCGGGGGGCTCCACATTGGCTCTGCAACTCTCCTCCAGCTACCAGGAGCTGGGGAGAACCGACCCCAAGATATCTTCTGCACGGAGGGGGACAGAAACAGCTGATGGGGCACAGTCTGGCCCTGCTCCACTCCAGGCTGTGAGGGAGGAAGAGGACTTCCCAGCTTTAACCCCTTCACTGCGGGGCAGTACTCCACCACCACCACTTAGGGGGTCCCTGTCGCCCCAAACATCTACCCCAGCAGTCGGGTCCTATTCCTCAGCAATCAGAGGGACTGAGGTTCGGCGGCCGCAGGATATAGGCCTTCTGGCGCAATCCACCAGGCGCCTTCCTTCCCTCCCTTCAGGCATAGGAGAGTCTGGGTCTCCCCCTAATCCCAGAGACCCGAAGATGGTCAGTTCGGCTATTTCACCTGCTGACGGGGTGCCTCATCTATTGCAGTCCCGCTCTCCCTCTAGGCGAGGGTCGTCCTCATCTTCAGATTCTGGGGGGTCTCATACCTCTACCGGGCCCCCTTCTGACTGGTGGTCCTGTATACAGCAACTTCCCACTAAGCAAGATTTCAAAGCCCTGCTTACAGAAGTCACAGATGCCTTTAAGGAAGAAATATCAGCGATCCGCCGGGACGTCCAACATGTGGGTCATCGTGTTCATCAACTTGAGGAGGATCATAATGCATCTCGCACAGTGGTCCGCTCCCTCCAGAAACAGACGGCATCTCATTTTCATCAAATCCGTGATCTACAGAGCCATGTTGAGGATCTGGACAATCGGGGACGGCGCCACAACATTAGAGTCCGGGGTGTCCCGGAGACACAGGGCGAAGAAGACGTCCATGCTATCCTGCACTCGATTTTTAACACTGTTCTGGATCGTCCGCTGCAACACCCTATTTTGATGGATAGGGCTCATCGTGCTCTCCGCCCAAAGACATTACAGGGACCCCCTAGGGACATTATTTGCTTTATCAACGACTTTGGCCTCAAGGAGGAAATCATGTCTAAAGCACGGACCCGCCAACAGGTCGATTATGGCGGAGCCAAGGTGTCATTGTTCCAGGATCTTTCATGGATCACGCTTCAAAAGCGCAGGGCTCTGCGGCCACTTCTGGACTTGCTGCGTAAAAATGGTATCCCTTACCGCTGGGGATTCCCGTTCAGTCTTACTGCCCGCAAGAATGGATCGACAGTGGTGCTCCGGACCCCAGAGGATCTTGCTGAGTTCTGCTCCCGGTTGGACATTCCTCCTCTACAATTGCCTTCCTGGGATCTGCCTCCCACTCTGCCTCCGATTCCTGCCACCTGGACCACTGTTGGACCCAGAAAGAAAAGAAATCGTCCGTCTCCAGGAGAACCAAGGGAGGGGACTCCCGCTTAATAGACTGCGTAACTATGGGCACTAGTTGACGCTCTATGCTCTGTCAATCTTCTCCTGGTCTCTTGCTTCAATACTCCACTTCTCCCTTCTTCCCTCTCTCTTTTTTTACTCTTCTGCTCTTCTTCACAATGGAACTTCAGTTCTGGTATGGGTGATTGTATTATTATTATCCTTCATATGTATGGAGTCTTGGGGTGGGGCTTCTATGTCCCTTTACCTTGGTAGTTATACTTCCTCCACGACTCCCATTAGGAGTTTTCTTACATAGATTCAGCTACGGTTTGTTAGCTGCTTTGTTTAAATTTATACAATTCATTTTGCTCTGGACCTCCATAGACATGAAGGCTGGGACTTTGTTGTACCCCTTTATGTCAATACTGTTTTGTTCATATTGTTATGATGTTTGTATGTTTCAACTCTCTGTGCTCCAATGGTATTCTTCATCTCGGTGGTCCATATGGCCCTTAGTGGTAGCTCTATATCTTTTGGGGGTGTTGGGTGGTGGGGGAGCCTGGCACCCGTTGCTGGGTTCTGCATGCCTTCCTCTTTTTTGGGGGGTGACAGTAGCTTGTGACATATACTCCATATATAATGGCTAAGATTTTGTCACTGAATGTTAAAGGCCTTAATTCTAACTTCAAACGACGCATAGCTCTGCGGGAGTTCCGTAGATCAGGCGCTGATATTGTCCTAGTACAGGAGACTCACCTCACCGGCGAGGGTTCATTCAACTTCGCCAAACATTGGTTCCCGAGAGTATACATGGCATCCTCCACATCTAAGTCTGCGGGGGTTGCCATTCTTATATCGAGATCCTGTCCTCTCCAGGTTAATACAGTACACACTGATCCCCTGGGAAGGTACTTGGTGCTGCAAGGGGTTCTGTATGGACGGCAACTCCAGCTATGCACCCTTTATGCTCCTAACTCTGGTCAGGTTGCCTTTTTGTCTTCTCTCTTCTCTACCTTGGCATCGGTCCGAGGAATGATCCAACTAATAGGTGGCGATTTTAATGTCCCACTCTCTGAAAATATTGACAGACTGACAACACCCCCGACAGCCCCTAATTCCCAATGTCAACGCCTCTCTAGAGGATTTAGAAAGTTAGTCCGCATGCACTCCTTCTATGACTTATGGAGGGTGGATAACCCGACTTCTTGCCAGTTTACTTTTTACTCCGTCCCCCATCATACACACTCGAGAATAGACTATTTTCTAGGTAATATTATGGCCCTTCGGTCCCTGATGTCTGCTTCTATAGGCCCAATTACTTGGTCGGATCATGCCCCCATCTACTTAGAGCTCCGCCTTTCTACTGCACCGCTGCGACACCCTCACTGGAGATTAAATGACACCCTGCTGACTAACCCACTCACTAGAGATGAGCTGCGTTCCTCCCTGTCCCGGTATTTCGCTGAGAATGGCGATAGCGTCTCTTCTCACGGCATACTGTGGGAAGCTCATAAGGCGGTCATGCGAGGCATATGTATTTCCCTCTCGTCCCGGCTGAAGAAGGATAGAGAGATGCAATACCAGGAATGTTTGCGCTCTCTCCGTAGCGCAGAGCGTTCACTGAGCTCAAACCCTTCTAGGCGACTTCTGGGGCGGGTGTTGGAACTGCGAGCTCGTCTCAAATCCCTGACCTCATCTTCCACTGAGCAGATGATTAGATATACTAGGCAACGTTATTTTACGTATGGAAATAAACCCCATACGTTACTCGCCCGTCAACTTAAAGATAGAGCAGCTGCTTCTACACCCCACGCAATCAAAGATCGAAAGGGCACTTTACAATATCATCCATCATCTATTGCTGAGTTATTTCACAAATATTACTCCACACTTTATTCCCTTTCTTCTCCGTTACCCAAGGATGAGATGGCTCGTAACGCGCTTTTAGACGGGTTTCTTTCAGATTGTCACCTCCCTTCTCTCTCTCCGACTGCATTGGCCCATTTGAACCAGCCGATTACTGCTGAAGAAATCAGCGATACTGTATCTGAATTGCCCACGGGAAAGGCGCCTGGCCCAGACGGTCTTCCCTATGCCTATTTTAAGACGTTTGGGGACGTATTGATACCTCATATGGTGGGGCTGTTTAATGGGTTTTTGCAGGGTGAGAGGGTCCCTAACACCATGCTCAGCTCATACATCACAGTTATCCCTAAACCTGGGAAGGACCCTTCAGAATGTGCGAGTTATAGACCCATCAGCCTTCTAAACTCCGACCTGAAGATATTCACCAAACTATTAGCTAATAGGCTGAATGCCTGGCTACACCATTTAATACATAAAGACCAGGTAGGATTTATTAGATTTCGCCAGGCTGGAGACAACACGAGACGAGCAATTGACCTGGTGGAGGTTGCGAATAGGGGAGGAGTGGAGGCCTTATTGCTTAGTCTTGATGCTGAGAAAGCATTTGACCGGTTGAACTGGGACTTTATGTTTCGTACCCTGCATCATTTCGGTTTCAAGGGGCCATTTTTGACCGCCTTGCAAGGTCTCTACTCCTCTCCTTCCGCGGTAGTTAGACTACCCCACGCCCATTCGGCTTCACTCCTGATATATAATGGCACTTGGCAGGGGTGTCCTTTGTCCCCTCTCCTATATGTGCTCAGTATTGAGCCCCTTGCAGCACTCATAAGAAATTCCCCGGATATTCAGGGTATTAAGGTCAGGGATAAATCCTTCTCAATTTCTCTATTTGCTGATGATGTGTTATTGACTTTGACTAACCCCTTTATCTCTCTTCCCAATCTCCATGCGGTGTTGGATAGGTATAGTGGACTGTCGGGCTATAAATTGAACACAGCAAAATCAGAGGCCTTACCCATCAATATTACGCCGGATAGACTTTTGCTACTGAAAGGTCACTTTCAATATAAGTGGTGTACTCATTCCATTAAGTACCTTGGGGTTTTCCTTACCCCACACTACTCCACCTTATATAAGGTCAATTTCCCCCCATTAATAGCTGAAGTTAATTCCTTGTTGGCAAAATGGAAGTCGCTCCCACTTTCACTCCTAGGCAGAATAGCAGCTATTAAGATGTCAATTCTCCCTAAATTTTTATATCTATTCGAGACTCTCCCGGTGAGGGTGCCTGCTGCAGTCCTTCGTTCCATCCAGACAAGCTTCCTCCGATTTGTGTGGAATTATAAAAGACATAGGATTTCTTCTAAGATACTGACGGCCCCTGTCATGAGTGGAGGCTTAGCCCTTTCAAATCTAGCTAGCTATTATCTAGCCTCCCACTTACGACAGATTCCATCGTGGTCGACTTTTCACTCTTATAGTCGGTGGACCGAAATCGAGAGGCTGTGGCTGGCGCCCACTCACTTGGGAACCCTGGTATGGGGCCCCCTCACTGACATCCCTCCCTCTAGTCTCCTTGGGTCTATGAGGCACACCAGAGAAGTATGGTTGGGAACTCGAGTTAAGTATAATCTGGCGACACTCAGATCCCCCCTTACTTTATTTCTCTACACTCCGCTGCTTCCAGGTAGCTCAGATGCAGATATGGTGAGACCTTGGTCCAGAGCGGGTTTATACCGCCTTATTGACTTGAAGGACCAGTTCTCAGATGCTGTCCTATCATTTGAGGATCTACAGTCTAAATTCCCCATAACTCGGGATTTACGTTTTCAATATCTGAGGATAATCCATTACTGTAAGGGAGTGTTGGGGTCCCAGACGGTTCCCACTCTCTCCCCGTTTGAACGACTCTGCATGCAGAGTCCCTCTTCTAAGGGCTTGATATCTGACATTTATCAGATACTGATGTCCTTTGAGTACCCAGCAGGATATAAGCATCCCTATGTGTTGAAGTGGGAGGGCTGGTTGCAAAGGGAGCTCTCCCCAGAGACCTGGAGAACTATATGGAGGAGAGCTCATCTTAGTTCTTCTTCAGTTGGGTATAAGGAAAATCAGCTGAAGATTTTAATGTTTTGGTACCATACCCCGGCAGTGCTACATGCGATGAATCCGGAGGTTCCGGACCTCTGTTGGAGGTGCTCCCACTCTCAGGCCTCGCAGTTCCACATATTCTGGTCCTGTTCGGCCCTGTCTCCATTCTGGTCGCAGGTGAGACATACTATAAGGGTTCTCTTAGAGGTTTCCCTTCCCCAAGATCCGTCCTTCTTTTTACTAAACGTTGTCCCGCCTACACTGCGGGGACAGGGTGCCAGGCTGCTCCTCCATATCCTTACTGCTGCCAAGTGTTTGATTGCCTTGTTCTGGAAAAAACCTTCTCCCCCTACGATTCATGACCTTATTGGTCGTTTAAAGCTGATTAGATCTCTAGAATATTCAGTCGCTTTACAGCGAAATACAGTAGATAAGTTCAATAAATGTTGGTACCCGTGGGACACCCGAGAACATCTGCTTGTTTAAAGAACACAGAGACTTTTTTGCTGTTGTATTGTTTATAATTTTCTTTTATTGTTTGATTTCTTGTTGTTCATTTTAAGAAGCCTTTTTTTTTTGGATACACAAAAAGGAACAAATATACAGTAGTCATGTTGTATTGTAGATGACTGATTTATCCTGCTGATGTATCTGTTATGACTTTACCATGGTTTCAACTTCCGATTTGTATCGAAAATGACAAATTTCAATAAAAATTTAAATGGGAAAAAAAAAAAGAAACTGTCTACTTGAAGCAGAACTGTATTAACGTGCTCCATTAGCTCGTTTATCACTGACCTCTCATCATCGCCAAGAGCAACAGCACTGGTGCTGCGAGATAGCCCATTGGAGGCATGAATGGCTAACAATAGTGTTCAGTGATGAAAGGAGGTTCTATGTTGGTACTAATGACGGCCGCATCAGAGTTTGCAGGTGGGCTGGAGAGCATCTACTGCCATCATGCATAGTGTGGAGACACACAGGACCAACACTAGATGTTATGGTGTGGGGCACCATTAGCTACCATGGCTACATTTGAGGATGGAACATTGACCAGCCTTTGATATATCTAGGACATCAAGGAACCAGTCCTACTGCATTTTTTGACTCGATTAGGAGATGTGGTATGCCAACAAGATAATGCCCGCCCACACAATGTGCTCTTCGGGGTAACCAGCAGCTACCCAGGCCAGGTCTATCGTCAGATTTGTTCCCTCATCGAGAATGTCTGGGACTGGAAGGGGTGACAGATCTCCCATGTGCAGCAGCCAACAACCACCTTAGCTGAACTTCGGCTCCAAGTTGAAAGAGCTTGGAAAGACAGCATCTGTATGACTGTTACCGTGTCAGAGTGGCAGCCTGTATCACAGGGGAGATGCCACCAAGTATTAATGTGACCCTGCCTCAACATATCCCCTCCTGCAGAACCCAAAATAAAGGGTGCATCACCTTGGTTGTGCAATCATTGACCAATAACCTCTAGCAGCTTATACTCTCGGCTCGGCTCAATCACTTTCAGTTTCTCTGATGTTCTTTCATTTTCCACTAGTGTATATCAAACATGCATTTTAGGTGTTGGCTGAAGTCTTCTATCAAGATTATTTTAGATGAAAGCTGCATTATCTATGAAATCTGTAGTTTCACAGGATTGGATTTTTTTGTTATTTAACGGAGTTGTGCAGCTGGTATTGAATGGCATAATAAAAATAAAAGAAGTGATACTCAGCTCCTGGTATCTATTTTCTGGTCCTTATTGACACACAGGAAATGACTGTTCATCCAATCACTGTCTGCAGTGGGGATCCAGCTCAGCCAGTGATTGAAAAACGAGCAGTGAACTGGGTAGTGCCAGAACGAGAGCAGCGGCAGATTGGTTGCGGTCATTCTGACTTATTATACATACTGGATGAACAACCCCTCCTGCCAATGGCTCATATTTAATGAATAAACCTTGTATTGACACGGTACTAGCAAAAGTCAGTCACAATAAATGCTAGAGCAGCCACCAGCTGTAGTTAGGATTGTACATTGATGCATCTTTTTTGATTTCATTTAATTTTTATTAATATTTGTTCCCATACACAGGATTACACAGTAGTGAAGAAAACATCTAGAAAAATAGTGGACCCCAGAAGCCACTCCCATATCTCAAGAGAATGGAGTAGGACTCAGAGTCCTATCATGGAACCTCCACCACACTCATTGATACCTGAGAAAACTAATGAGCAGAAGATCCTAGACCTAACCAACAAGATCATTGAGCTGCTGACTGGAGAGGTAAGCGCTGCTGGGAATGCTGGGACATTATACATTAACATAAGGGTTAATATGTCTGGATGATGACTGATGATTGTGTGTGTCAGGTTCTTGTAAGGTGTCAGGATGTCATCATCTGTCTCTCCATGGAGGAGTGGGAGTATTTAGAAGGACACAAAGATCTGTACAAGGACGTTATGATGGAGAACCACCAGCCTCACACGTCTCCTGGTAAAGGAGAGGGCATTTTTGAGGGTCACCTAGATACTCCCATCATCTGATCATCACATTTACACAATGCACTCAGTCGCTGTGTGTGTGTCTCTTACAGATGGATCCAGTAAGAGAAATCCACCAGAGAGATGTTCCAGCCCTCTGTATTCTCAGGGTAGTTCAGAGGAAGATCACTGTGAGCTTCAGGATGATCAGGTAACTTAGTCTACCTTCATATCAGCGCTTTGGTTTTTAGTTTTGAGATCCGGCAGAGGATCTCAAAAACAGACCAAAACGGTTCAGTTTTATTTAACACATCATGATACATGTTGTATGTTAAATTGAAATGGAACAAACTGGATCCGTCACTAAAAACAATGTAAGTCAATGGGTGATGGATGTGGGGTTTTTTTAGGATCCGAACTTACATTGTTTTTAGTGACGGATCCAGTTTGTTCCATTTCGATGACCAGACACAAAACCACATCTTGCAACTGTTTTTTGTCCGGTCACAAAACGCCATGATACCAGATCGGAATGCATACTGATGCACGCTGAACCCCATTGACAATACATTGGCCCTAAACTGAACTATTTTGGCCTGGTTTTGAGGTCCTCTGCCAGATCTCAAAACCAGAATGCCAAGATGCTGATGTGAAAGTAGCCTTAAACTCAGTTTTAATTAATCCCTTGGTGACATACTAGTACCTCACAGCGGAAAGTGACTTCCCGCAAATTGACGAACTAGTATATCATGATGATTGGGGGGGGCACCAGAGCTGTGCAGTCGATCAATGCAGGGGCCCGCCTGTGAGTGTGAAACTGATAGTTTCAATGATAATGTACAATGCAGCATGTATTGTACTACATTGAAACAGGGATCAGACCCTGAAATGTTGAAGGCCCTGTCATGGGACAAGAATAAAAAGTGGGAAAAAAGGGTTTTATAAAAATAAATAAAACTTTACAGTAAAAAACAGTGCCCTTTTCCCTTCATCAAACTATTTTTAATAAAAATTGACATATTAGATATTACCATGTCTGTACCCAGCGGCTCCATAAAAATAATCACATGATCTACCCCCTCAGATGAACGCTGTAAAAAACATAAAATAAAAACTGTGCCAAAAGAGCCATTTTTTTTTGGTCTCCTTGTCTCACAAAAAGCGTAATATTGAGTGATCAGAAATCATATGTACCCCATATTAGTACCAATAAAACTCACCTTATCCCATATTTTATAAAATGGGGTCACTTTTTTGGAGTTTCTACTCTAGGGGTGCATCAGGGGGTCTTCAAATGCGACATGGCAACTTAAAATTATCCCAGTGAAATCTGCCCTCCAAATCCATATTCACACATAAATAAAAATGGGCAATCTAATACAGAATAACCCTGAATTGAAGCCCTTAATCAATACCAAAAGAAAACACCAGGGAAAAATCTATAAAAAGAAATAAATACCTCCAAATCCATATGTTGCATCTTCCCTTCCGCGTCCTGTTTTGTGCCCATACAGCAGTTTACCACCACATATGGGATGTTTCTGTAAACTGCGAAATCAGGGTAACAAATATTGAGCTTTGTTTTGCTGCCTTACAGGAAAAATGGATTAAAATGGAAAATCTGCAAAAAGAAGTGACATTTTGAAATGTTTCCTCTATTTTCCTTTAAATCTTGTGGAACACCTAAGGGGTTATCAAAGTTTGTAAAATCATATTTGAATAACTTGAGAGGTGTAGTTTTTAAAATGGGGTCATTTATGGGTGCTTTCTATTATGTAAGCCCCACAAAGTGACTTCATAACTGAATTGGTCCATTAAAAAGCAAGTTTTGGAAATTTTCTTAAAAATGTTAAAAACTGCATCTAAAGTTGTACTCCATCCAAAAAAATTAAAATGACATTTACAAAATGATGCCAACATAAAGTAGACATACAGTATGGGAAATTTAAAGTCCTAACTATTTTATGGGGTATCACTGTCTTAAAAGCAGAGAAATTGAAATTTTGAAAATAGCAAATTTATCCAGATTTTTGGTAAATTTGAGATTTTTCTTTTTATAAATAAATCAACTCAAATTTACCACTGTCATGAAGTACAATGTGTCACGAGAAAACAATCTCAGAATGGCCTGGATAAGTAAAAGTGTTCCAAAATGATTACCACATAAAGTGACATGTCAGATTGGGCCAAAAAATGGCTCAGTGAAAACTGGCCTGGGTAGAAGGGGTTATTTATGTTTTTTGTTTCTTCAGGATGAAGATCTGATTCATATTAAAGTTGAAGTTACAGAGGAAGATGAAATTGACTTAGAGACTGATGAGTTCAAAAACAAGGAAGTGGATGTAGATGTCAACCCAGGTGAGTAGAGTATTATTTGAGAGGAGCATCATCATCTTCTTTTCTAGTCATTACAGCATTACACTATGTTACTGCATTAGCTTCTATTGTCTTCTAAGCTTCATGAGGTTATCATGATGGAGAAACAACAGGCCCTCACATCACCTGGTAAGAGAATTTCATTGATGGTAGAAGAGAGAGCAGTATTAAAGGTCTCCTAGATACCCCATCATCTCATCATCACATATATGTATCCAGTTCCTGTGTCTCTTTTCTATAGATGAATCCAGTAAGAAAGATTTACCAGAGAAATGTCCCAGCCCTCTGTATTTCCAGGAACACCCAGGAGAAAATCACAGTACCCCACCGGATCTTCAGGTAGATGAAGCCTTTGTGGCATCAAATAAATGTACATTATGGTCTATGGGGATGCTGTATTTCTCCTTTTTAAATGGAGTCTGTCACCTCATTTTCACCTATATAACTAACAGCACTGCCCCACAGAAGATTGCATACACATCTCAGACATACCTGTGTGCACTGTGTGTCTGTATTACATGTCCAGAAAAAGCACTTTTATTCTGCAGGAAAACAGCTCCCAAGTTCCCGGCTCTGCTGCTGCAAGTGCTCGAAGCAAACCAGACTGAAGAGGGGAGGGCTGCTTTAGCTGCTCATATCTTGGGATTGCTAGCAGATAGAAAAAAATTCTGACCTTTTTTGAAAGCTGACATTCCATGCTTTAAAATGTTACCAAAATCATTGGTAACCAAAACAGCATTATATCCAGTATGTCAGAAGATATAGATGTTAGAAATCGAGTCGGGAGCTGTTTTTACTTTCACTTTCAGCTGTGCACTTGGGAGCTGTTTTCCTGCAGAATAAAAGTGCTTTTCCTGGACATGTAATACAGACACACAGTGCACACAGGTATGTCTGGGATGTGTATGCAATCTTCTGTGGGGCAGTGCTGTTAGTTATATAGGTGAAAATGAGGTGACAGACTCCCTTTAAACTTTTTGGACTTTCATGCCCTGACAAAAAATACAGTTTTAGCTCTACCATGGTTAATTCCACCATGTTTTAGATTTAAATGTGTATTCTCATATTGGATATTTATGGCGTATTTAAAGGATATGCCGTTGGTGTCTGATCTGATGTATCTCCACATCTCACAAGTTATGGAGACAGCGTAGCATAGTGAGCTCGGTTGTTTCTGTAGACCCTGGCTCCTCTATCAGCCTGGAAGCAGCAGGATGGGATCATGGTCCCCCGTTCCAAAGGTGAGGCCAACATCTATCAGACATTTATGTGGATATGCCATAAATGTCCGAGATAAGAAAACCCCTTTAAACGTATCTCGCTCTCTTAGCTTTAGATGCAGCCCTTGTACATGGATTACAATCATCCTTTAGTAAAGGCACAAAAGCAGATAGGGCCAGGGTAGAACAGACTAGAATTGGAGGTTGGGATAATTATTCTATGTGTAGAGTGACAAGAGTATAATAATTTCTAACATACATACAAAATATGTTCTTGTCACAGAGGATGTCTAAAATTGATGCACAGAGGTATGCTGTTTTTGGTTGGGAGGCCATTTATTTATTTTTATTATTTTTTTACTTTCATTTTTATTAATGTTTTTCTGTTATTGTTAATTTTCATAGTTTTAGTGTGGGGTCAAAGGTTAGCAGGGAACACATGATCTATTCTGGTACACATACAGATTACTGATAACACTGATCATAGATAACAGCCCAGTAGATCACTGTTACTGGTGATCTGTATACACAGCGAACACACAGCTTACATCTTACATCACCTAAAGGATCAAGTGATCCAATAGTTTATCCATACCAAAAATTAATCAGTTGTCATCAGCAAATGGTCCTGTGCTGCAGAGAAACAGTGAATCTGTATGTGGACAACAGTTGTACCTACAATTATTCATCCCCATACAGGCCTGTTGATAATCACAGAATGTTTTAGATCAGTGCCCAGTAATGTCTGCCCCTGGAGCATAAGTTCTGTCTTCGGGTTCCTTTAGTGATTTTCAGTTTCAGTCACATTGTAAGAATCAGTTCCTGCCTTGGCACTGTAGTATAGGTCCGTCAACAGCATGTAAATTAAAAGGCCATTAGGGATCATGTCGTTACATGAGGCGGATGGGAAGGGTTTAAACTCAGTTTATTAAAAATTATTTTGCATGTAATTTTTGTCTATTTAGGATGAAGATCTAATTGATTTTAAAGTTGAAGTGATAAAGGAGGAAGCATTTGAAAGGGATGATAGACGGATACAGGAGGAGGAAGCACCTACACTTATCGGCATGGGTCAGTAAAAACCAGTTCATTCATTAGCATCCTTTCCTTTCATTGCTCTGTCAGAGCCCTCCACATAAAAAGCTAAGACAAAAGTCTTAGAGGAGTTGTCCCATCTAGCTGTTTTCACCACTAGATGAGACTAAGCGTCATCCTCAGGTGGCCAGGCTTATGGAAAGTGCAGAGCGGGCCAGTGATTCACTTTTTCGGTGGCCCCCATTACAATGAATAGGAGCTAGTTTAATGACGTAGAAGAACAAGCTACTCTGCTTCCGTTAGAGAAACTGCCTAGTTGCTACGCTACATTATTTGCCTAGCTCCCATTCACTGAAATGGCAAGATGGGACAACCCCTTTAAGATTTTTCTGCCCTCCGGGGCAAGTCGGACATCATCAGACCATCACAAGATGCCATTGGTCAAAATTCCCAAAGGCTATATTTTCTCAGAGCCATACACAGTCAACAAACTGATGTTATTCACTCCACCAAAGCAACTTAGCAGTGTTATAGGCAAGTTATGTACCGTATCTTGAGTGGATTTTTCCCTTTGAAGAGGACATGCTTATTCTCGTGCATGTAAAGGGATGGTTGTACTTGTCCACTGCTGCTCCATGCAACTCTATGGCACTGTTAGCGATAACAGAGCGCTGTACTTGGCTATCTTCAGCAGTCCCATAGCGTTGAATGGAGGAAGAGCAGGACACTGGTTTTCATGATCACCAGTGGTCCCAACAGTTTGACTCCAAAACACAGATACTGTTCCCTGTCTTGTGGATAGGGAATAATTGTTTCTAGGAAAACCCCTTTGTCATCTTTTGTCAATTCCAGTAACTTTTGTATAAACCTCGCTTTTAAACCATAGAATTTGAAAGAGAAGATAAGGACATCACACAAGATTCCCCAGGAGAACATCCCATAACCTCAGCTCTGTCTCAGCTCTACCTATCCAGGATAGACCTGTCATCTGATCCATCTAATCCTGAGGAACCTTTTTCAGATCAACTATATCTTGATCTTGGCAACTCAGGGCAGAGAGAGAGGGACCTATGTTCCTGTTTGGACTGTGAGAAATGCTTTCTGCTTGAGGCCAAGCTTCAGGCTTACCAGAAATCACATAGGAAAAGGCAAAAGTTCTTGTGCTCTGATTGTGGGATTTATTTCTCTTTAAAATCAGCTCTTGTTGAACATCAAAAAATCCATACCGAAGAAGGTCTGCCTAGTATTTTGCAGGATCAGATAAGTCATGCGGCAGAAACATCATTTGACTGTTCTGATTGTGGCGAGCACTTTACAGACAGATTAGTTCTGCTGAACCATCAGAGGAAACACCTAGGATTGAAGACTTTTCAATGCTCTGAGTGTGGGAAATATTTTTCACTAAAGTCAGGTCTCGTGAGACATCAGCGAATTCACACAGGGGAGAAACCATTTCCGTGTTACGAGTGTTGGAAATTTTTTGCTGTGAAATCAAATCTGGTAAAACACCAGCGGATCCACACAGGGGAGAAGCCCTTTCTATGTTCTGAGTGTGGTAAACGGTTTACGCAAAAGACACATTTTACTAAGCACCAGCGAACTCACACAGGGGAGAAGCCCTTTTCCTGTTCAGATTGTGGAAAATGTTTCAGCCAGAAACCCCACCTTATAAAACATAAGCGAATTCACACTGGGGAGAAGCCTTTCATATGCTCTGAGTGTGGGAGATGTTTTACTAGTAAGCATATTCTCCTTAAGCATCAGAGAGTTCATACAAGTTGATGGCCAAAGATGAGAGCTGTATGAAACCCAAGCTCTGTAGGACCATGCGTGCCTCATATAATAAGTGGATACCCATGCATTTGTGCACTGTGTAATACATTTTCACTTTACTCTAATTCTGAAGGAGCCAGTGACACCTTTAGGGGGGTTTTACATGGCCATAGTGTAGCAGCCATCTTTATTACAGCGCAAGAACTCCTCAAGGTTTCTACTGAACTAAACCGACATCCATGTGAACAGTTCATGAGAGGTACAGTAACTTTGGATGCCATGAGATAAAAGTCTTTTTGGTTAAGGCTAGGGTTGGGCGATATCAAAAATATTCTCACGATAACGACATTAAGAAATGTATCGTTATTACGATATATATTGTGATAAATGCCCATTTAGAATTAAAAAAAAAAAAGCCGTGTGCATTCTGCATTTTATGGAAGGTTCGGCCATAATAGAACAGTCTTAGGGCTTGTTCACATCACCGTTATGGATTCCGTTATGGAACGGAATCCATAAGACGGAAATCAAAATGGAAACCTTTAGAGGCATTCTGTTTTGATCCGTCATAATAGAAGTATATGGGCAAGCATAACGGATCTGGTTCCTGTTATGCTGGACGGAAAGCCCCTCCCCTCCTTACTACATTTGTCTTTGGTGGCGCAGCGGTAACAGCCCCGCCCCTCCTCCTCACTACACTACTCATTGGGCATCAGCCGCATCACAGAGGGGAGGGAGGGACTCTCTCCCTCTCCACTGTGGCGGCTGTAATGTGCCCGGACGTTTTAGCGGCAGTCAGCACTGTGACGTGCGACTGCCCCTATGACGTCACTAAAAATACTGCAGTAATTAAGAATTAATTAAGAATTAGTAATAAATACTGTAAAAATACTGCAGTAATTAAGAATTAAGAAATTAATTTCTTAATACCGCAGTATATCGTGAACACCGGTATACCGCCCAACCCTAGTTAAAGCTTGGCTCCTTTCCTCTGGGAAGATCTAATACAGATTTTTAGAAGAAGTATATAATCCTTACAAAAAAATGTTCATTGTCCAGCGGGCTACAATTTTTTTATACGAGAGGCAGAAAAAAAAGGAAGCATTATTCACTGATCCCCTGCCGCTGGAATTCCGACTGATGGTCTCTGCTTCCTGGTCCTGATTTGAAATGTACTAGGCGATGCTTATTGGTCACCACTGACACCAGGGAATGATTGATCAGACACGTCCTACCATTTCCTGTGATGCAAAATGGGACCAGGAAGCAGAGATCAGCCAAGTGTCAGGATGGTAGCAGCGGGGGATTGTTTAGGTGAGTAATTTGTCATCTTAAAAAAATAAATCAGTCCCCCTTTAATAAAAATGTTATCCTGTCTGACATCCCCTTTAAAGTCACTATGCGCCATTTATTTTTCTTTAAATAGGTTTAAATTCTGGTGGATTGCTTAATATGTCTTTATAGTGGTGATAGCTCCGTTTCTCTGATACAGAGTTCCAAATCCCCTGCATACACACTGATTTTCAGAGATGGCATGTTAACTGCACCCAACACTAAAGGGAAGCTATCTCCATAGAGAACTCAATAATTAGTCAATATGTAATAAGCTTCTTCTAGTGGTGAGTTCAGGCAGTCGGCCTTCTCTGCTTCATGCACTGATCACTTTCAGACGAGCGAGTGTCACACTCCGGACTCGCAGTGTGAGTATGCAACAGCACCCATTCTGCCCTTACAGCACTGACGGAGTCGAATAGCATTATATTGATTTATGATGCTATGTAAGCCTTAGAGTTCTGGAACGTATTGGGTAACACTGACATAATGCTGTCAGTCTTATCCAATACATTCCAGAACTGTAAGGGTTACATAGCATCATAAATCAATATAATGTTATTCCACCCCGGCAGTGCTGGAAGTTCAGAACAGGAGCTCTCCCTGACTCACGCTGCGAGTCCAGAGCGTGACACTAGCTCGTCTGAAAGGGGCCTTTATGTCTTGAGTGAAGCAGGGATGAGGCTCAGTTAGAGATCAGGCTAGAGTTATAGCCTGTCGATGTCTATAGAGAGAGGAGGAGAGGATTGCTGCTGCAGAGAGATACAGGTAGAGAGATTCACACAGTGGCTGCGTATTGTGTATACTGGCTTACCCCAGTGCAGGATCTACATAAACACTGCTCATTGATTTCATGTAATGGCTGTAGATCTGTTGGCACAATATCCAGAACCAAATACCACAGTGCATCGCAAAATAATTCCTCAGCAGCATAAAATACTCCAAGAGTCAAGAGGGCAGTCCTATCAGTGATTGACAGCCTTCCCTCTATGACTGTGCATGCAGAGATAGCTGTCAATCACTGATAGGACAGCCTCCCGGACTTCAAAGCCCAGAATAAGCACAAATTACTGAATATTTTCCTATAAAACTATATATCAATCTGTTCAGCTTCTCCTGTTCTGCAGCTCAAGCACTATGTATAATGGCAGGTTCCCTCGAACATGGGATCCTAAAATTGCTCTCCCATAGACTGCATTGAATTTACATTGCAGTATATGGGAGATTCGCTGTGTTCCTATGGATCCCTGCCTCAGGGGATTACACATCTCTATATACAGTGTTCAGGGGGGTACTCATTTCTATATACAGTGTATCGAGGGATCACACATCAGTGTATGGGGTCGGAGGTCACACATCAGTATGTACAGTGTACAGGGGGTTACAACTCAGCAGGGGTGGATTGGCCATAGACCTTACAGGGAAATATCTCTATGGAAATATATAGATGTTATCATGGATACTGTGTGGGAATATTTCACATTAAAGGGAATGTTTGGACCTTTTATTTTACTGTAGTTTAAACACTTTGTAGCAGAACATTTGATCTCTACCCAGTAGAATTATTTCAGCACAATATTATATGAGTACTGTAGAGCTGAATTTTGCGTAGTATAGCATTGTTATTTGGGAAGTATTCAGAAGTCATATTTGAGTGTAGTATGTTGGAATTATTTTATTCATTCATAGTCCAGGCTGCAGGGGGGGAGGCTGAAAAAGCACCCTAGGCCCTTAGTTAAGATGGCTGCCCAAAGATCTTATCCCAGTTGCTGTGCGATGAGGGACGGTGACTGTTTTTTGCTGTGACAAACTATCACGTTAATTTGCGGCAAGTCACTTGCCTCTGTGAAATAATAGTACATCACATGTTGGCAAGGGGTTAAAGAGGGTGAGAGCTACATAACACAGCTAGTACCCACAAGTGATGTCACAGGCACAGCTCATGTCCCCATGCCATCACTTTGACACACTATTACATCAATTTAGAGGAACTTTAAACTTTCTATGACATAATAGTGTATCATTGGATGTCAAATCACCATATTTGTGGTCTGTTCTCCAATGAAGAGAAGTTGTAAAACCTATATAGGGGACCAGCCACATTTCCATATTCATTCAGCTGGAGCTCTATTCCTGGTAACTACAGATTACAGTGCTCCTGTCACCTATGGTAATGATATATGGCAGTGAGAAACAGCTGTAGAGGGCACCACCCTAATCCACAACCAAGAACAAACTGATTCCACCTGACAACAGCACAGGTTATGTGCACTACAGCTCCCAGCATGCCTTTCTACCATCAGAGAAAAAACACAATGCAGCAGTATTCTGCAAACACAAATTACGTACAATAATGCCATAGTTATTTTGGTGCTATTTTGCAAAAGTGAGATTCTTGGCAAATACATTTTGTACAAAATTATTTGGGCCTGTCTGCCTGTGGAACCAACACTCCCTGCATTTAATGGTGGCCGTTATGGCACATAACAGGTAGGAATTAGTGTTAGGTTCCCGTCTTATAGAGATCTTTGGCAGACGGACCCAAGTAATTTTGTACAAAATGTATTTGCCAAGAATCTCAATTTTGCAAAATAAGTGTAGCATTAGGACCACAATGTTTTCTACGACTATGGCATTATTGTACGTTATTTGTGTTTGCAGAGTACTGTTGCATTGTAATTTTTTTCTTTGTGTCTCTAGCCATGGCAGCGTTCACCTGCACATTAGGATGTGCTGACTGACCCCCTTTTTTTGCAGTTTCTACCATCAGAGGGAATTCAATGACGTGTATAGATTTAGACTTTAAAAATCTTAAAGGGGTTGTCCAGGGTCAGAGCTGAACCCGGACATATCCCCTTCTTCACCCAAGCAGCTCCTCTGAGTGGAGCATCGAAGCATGCCCTCCCTTGCCCGGCGCTGCATCGCTCAGGGCAAGGGCTCTTTTGTTTACATTGGAACACAACTAGGCAGCGGCTTTGGCCTGGTGAAGTCACCGGCACAGCGCTAAAGCCTGTCCATTAGTGCTGGTGACGTCACCAGGCTGACCGCTAGGCAGAAGCCTCCACCTAGTATTCCCATGGCGAGACCCGGTACGTCAGCAGATCTGCAATTTAGCGCAGAGCAAGGGACAGCATCAGAGGGGCTGCCTAGGTGAAGAAGTGGTCATGTCCAGGTTCAGCTCTGGACCCAGACAACCCCTTTAACATCTCCACAGGAACAAATAATATGGAAGAACTACACATTAGGTTCAGTACTACCGAAAATCTGCCCTATTGTCCATGACAATTCATCAAGATTTTGATGCTCTAACCTACGCAGCTAGTATGGATTTGATTGATATCTGGAAGAGTCTACCTGAGAGGGGACCAGCACTAACCTCTGGAGCAGGGATGCCCAACCTGTCGCCCTCCAGCTGTTGTAAAACTACGACTCCCACAATTCCCCTTCCGTAGACCGATAGCTGTAGGCTTTCCAGGAATGCTGGGAGTTGTAGTTTTGCAACAGCTGGAGGGCCGCAGGTTGTGCATCTTGGATCTAGAGTCCTCAATTGCACCTTGCACCCTATCATCATTCATTAAAGTCACCGCAAGCCTGCTGTATAACATGCCACTGATGGCCACTTTCAGTTATGAAGCTCAGAAGATCATGGAAACCATGCTGAGAAAACCCTTGGTGGATGAGGAGTCCTATGTGAGAATAGGTCAGTTACATCTTTACCTATGATCTTATCCTCCATCTGAGAGAATATAACCGGAAATTCTCCTTCTGCTGTGAAAAGATGTAGTGGTGCACAGCTATTTGGATTGATTTTTTGGTTTTGACATCAGCCTAAGGCCCCATTCAGACGTCCGTGTTTCACGGCCGTATACGGGCTGTGAAAGCACGGCCTGTGCTGCCCCAGAGGACAGGAGCGCACAGCCGCCATAGTCTGATATAGTTCCTATATCAAGAACGGAGCGGGGAGCGCTGCGCCTGGGGTCCAGCCACCACCAGACACAGCTCCCCGCTGCTCCCATAGAAACTAATAGGAGCACACCGCGCATGCGCAGCCACCGCTTTCATTCATTTCTATGTAGCCGATGGAAACAGCCAAGCCAGCACTCGGCTATTTTCAGCGGCCCCATAGAAATGAATGGAGGGCGGTTGCGCATGCGCAGTGCACCCTCATTCACTTTTGGGGCTCCGTTCTCGATATAGGTGCGGGTCCCACCGCTGGGACCTGCAACTATAAGACAATGGGGGCATATCCTAGGCAGTGCAGAGACACAGGATCTTCCCTCCTCATCCTGCAGACACGGAGCTGAAAGACTGGAGGAGTTCTGCAGAGCATTGCACAATAACAGGTAGGGGGAAGATCCTGTGTGTATCAGCAGTGTCATTATACAGCTGGGACTTGTAGTCCTACATATACAACATGCAGCTGAGTATCCCAGCAGTCAGACATGTCACTCAGGGCAGCACTTGTATTCACTCCTTTTGTGGAGCACACAAATATTCATGAGGAAAACCTCAGAGATTGTTGTTATTTAAGGTAAACATAGGGCCAGAAACTTGCCTAGATTATGTATATTGATGACCCTCAGATTTACAGTGCTATATATATATATATATATATATATATATATATATATATTTGTTTTTTTACATAACCCGGACAACCCAATACAGTCCAGGACTTTCAGTTCACACAGCATTATAAATCAGTATGATGCTGTACGATTCTGTCAGTAGCGCAAAGGTCAGAACAGGACCTTTGACTGATACACGCTGCGAGTCTATCGCATTCAACTCTATTTTATCTGCCTGCCCTAACGGGGCATGTGTTTTGACCAGTTTTTGGACTACAATAGTTTGCTGCCTGCCCCAACCCTGTCCTGATTTTTGACTGCAGTTGTTTGTCTAGCCCCGACCGCAGACTGTTTTCTGACTATGATTCTTTTTCACCTGCACTGTACTTCACTGTTTTTCCACTACGCTGCTGCCTGCCGATTTGGTACCTTAATGTAAATGACTGCAATACCTCCAATAGCTTAGTTCTCTCCTGGCCTCACCTCTGGAAGATCCTCTCCTGCACAATGTCACTTTCATGGTGAGAAGGTGTGCAGGTTTACATACAGTCATCAAGACCTCCATCTTTACGATAGTCTGCTCATAGTATAATACCTTGATAGCTTCATACACCACCACAATTTTTGCTACAGGCAGGCACAGCACACCCCTAGGACAGTAAGCAGGACAGGAATGTTAATCTCCCCCACAGGACCCTAGTTGACTCATCAGTCAGGTAAAGTTGAAAATGCACTAGTAGTACTACCCTATCAGTGCAGTTCCTGTGGTTTGAAGGAGTGAAGGACCTATGGTGACATCATGGTCACATGAACACAGATCCTGGATTCGGTAGTTCAGAGGGAGCGTGGACACAAGAGAAGAGCCTGGATAGCTCTCCCTCCTACCTGTCTGTTAGGGGTGGGAACAGGTAAGTTTTGCTGTTAATGAGGAAGTGTGGTTTGGTGGAGAATGCTACTGCCAACAGGTGAGGGGTGGAAAGGGGGAAATGCTGCTGCCAACAGACCAGGGGTGGAAAAGGGGAAATGCTGCTGCCAACAGGCCAGGGGTGGAAAGGGGGAAATGCTGCTGCCAACAGTCCAGGGGTGGAAAGGGGGAAATGCTGCTGCCAACAGGCGAGGGGTGGAAAAGGGGAAATGCTGCTGCCAACAGGCCAGGGGTGGAAAGGGGGAAATGCTGCTGCCAACAGTCCAGGGGTGGAAAGGGGGAAATGCTGCTGCCAACAGGCGAGGGGTGGAAAAGGGGAAATGCTGCTGCCAACAGGCCAGGGGTGGAAAGGGGGAAATGCTGCTGCCAACAGTCCAGGGGTGGAAAGGGGGAAATGCTGCTGCCAACAGGTGAGGGGTGGAAAGGGGGAAATGCTGTTGCCACTGAGGTGGGGCAGATAGGGGGGAAATGCTGCTGTTAGTGGGGAGGGAATGGATACATTGGTGCTGCCAGTGTTGCTGCCCTGTGGTATTCGGTGATTTTAGGGAGGTACAGTCATGGCCAAAAGTTTTGAGAATGACACAAATATTATATTTTCACATGATCTGCTGCCCTCTGGTTTTTATGTGTGTTTGTCAGATGTTTTTATCACATACAGAAATATAATTGCAATCATATTATGAGTAACAAAAGCTTATATTGACAGTTAGAATGAGTTAATGCAGCAAGTCAATATTTGCAGTGTTGACCCTTCTTCTTCAGGACCTCTGCAATTCTCCCTGGCATGCTCTCAATCAACTTCTGGACCAAATCCTGACTGATAGCAGTCCATTCTTGCACAATCAATGCTTGCATTTTGCCAGAATTTGTAGGTTTTTGTTTGTCCACCCGTCTCTTGATGATTGACCACAAGTTCTCAATGGGATTAAGATCTGGGGAGTTTCCAGGCCATGGACCCAAAATCTCTATGTTTTGTTCCCTGAGCCATTTAGTTATCACCTTTGCTTTATGGCAAGGTGCTCCATCATGCTGGAAAAGGCATTGTTGATCGCCAAACTGCTCTTGGACGGTTGGGAGAAGTTGCTCTCGGAGGACATTCTGGTACCATTCTTTATACATGGCTGTGTTTTTAGGCAAGACTATGAGAGAGCCGTTTCCCTTGGCTGAGAAGCAACCCCACACATGAATGGTTTCAGGATGCTTTACAGTTGGCATGAGACAAGACTGGTGGTAGCGCTCACCTCATCTTCTCCGAATAAGCTGTTTTCCAGATGTCCCAAACAATCGAAAAGGGGATTCATCAGTGAAAATGACTTTACCTCAGTCCTCAGCAGTCCACTCCTTGTACCTTTTGCAGAATATCAGTCTGTCCCTGATGTTTTTTCTGGAGAGAAGTGGCTTCTTTGCTGCCCTCCTTGAGACCAGGCCTTGCTCCAAGAGTCTCCGCCTCACAGTGCGTGCAGATGCACTCACACCTGCCTGCTGCCATTCCTGAGCAAGCTCTGCACTGCTGGTAGCTCGATCCCGCAGCTGAAACACTTTTAAGAGACGGTCCTGGCGCTTGCTGGTCTTTCTTGGGCGCCCTGGAGCCTTTTTGGCAACAATGGAACCTCTCTCCTTGAAGTTCTTGATGATGCGATAGATTGTTGACTGAGGTGCAAAAGCTGCGATACTCTTCCCTGTTAGGCCGTTTTTGTGCAGTGCAATGATGACTGCACGTGTTTCTTTAGAGATCACCATGGTTAACAGAAGAGAAACAATGATGCCAAGCACCAGCCTCCTTTTAAAGTGTCCAGTGGTATCATTCTTACTTAATCATGACAGATTGATCTCCAGCCCTGTCCTCATCAACATCCACACCTGTGTTAATGGAGCAATCACTGAAACAATGTTAGCTGGTCCTTTTAAGGCAGGGCTGCAATGATGTTGAAATGTGTTTTGGGGGATAAAGTTCATTTTCTAGGCAAATATTGACTTTGCAAGTAATTGCTGTTAAGCTGATCACTCTTTATAACATTCTGGAGTATATGCAAATTGCCATTATAAAAACTGAAGCAGTAGACTTTGTAAAAATTAATATTTGTATCATTCTCAAAACTTTTGGCCATGACTGTATTTTGTGCTGCAATGTAAACCAGATTGCTCATGGGTTTAATACATCTGAGCAGAGTGTCTGCTTAGACCCAGGATAGAAATATACCACAAACTGAATCTGGCAAAAAAACAGGATTAGGCTACTTTCACACTAGCGTTTTTAAATTCCGGTATTGAGTTCCATCATAGGGGCTCAATACCGGAAAAAAACGCTTCAGTTTTGTCCCCATTCATTGTCAATGGGGACAAAACTGAACTGAAGACAACGGAATGCTCCTGAAAGTATTCCGTTCCGTCTTCAGACCGGAGAACAAACCGCAGCATGCTGCGGTTTTCTCTCCGGTCCAGGCATCCACACCAAGCCGGATCCGGAATGACCCCCAATGCAAGTCAATGGGGACGGATCCGTTTGGTGTGCCACACCAGTAATCCGGATCTGTCCTCCACTGACTTGCAATGGGGGGGTCATTCCGGATCCGGCTACACAGAAATACATACATACATACACATACATACTCACATACTCCAGGCAGGGACGCCGGCAGCATGTCTTCACGCGCCTCCTGCGCGCAGGTATGACGTTTCCCCACTGCGCCCAGCAGAGGGCGCTGTGGGGAATCGTCATCACTGCATGCAGGAGGCGCGTGAAGACGTGCTGCCGGCGTCCCGGGCTGGAGTATGTAAGTATGTATGTGTATGTATGTATGTGTGTGTATGTATGTATTTCTGTCCCACTGTCTGTCAACATGTGTGGGGCCGGAGCACTGCTCCGGCTCCACACATGTATCAACGTTAGCACGGATCCGTTGGCACCCTTTAGGTGCCGGATCCGTGCTAACGCTAGTGTGAAAGAGGCCTTAGCTTGTGAATATATCATACATAAAGGGGTTGTCTCGCAAAAAATGTTCTGCAGGTTTGAAACCAGCACCTGGATCTGAATACCTTTGTAATTACATGTAATTAAAAAATTAGCATAGCCACTATGCTAAATGTGTTAGTTATTCAATAAAACTTATTTCTGTATAGGGCCACCTGCTTTTTGTTTTTTTCTAATTTCTCTCCCTCTCCGCGTCACTGAGGTGGACGCACATGCTGAGTTAAGCTGCCTCGTGAGCTGTGATAGGGAGAAAGCTGCAGCAGAAAGGAAACACCCCCTGAGCTGCAAGCTTGATATAAATCTAGCAGAGCAACTCAAACAATGAATGGGGAGATCTCTGGATCCATGTGAGTTACAGGGCTGGTTCTTAGAGATTGTCATGTACTATATGATGTTAAGAGCTCTCTCACTCTTTAGGTGGACTGCTAAAATGTTCAGGAAATTTTTCATAAAGAATTATGTAGACATTCTGACATTGATTTTCTAAGTAAATACACCAGCCTCATCAGGTCTAAGATCTATTTAATAAGGTACTGTATGCATGTCTGAGGACCCTCTATATGTCACCTATAAGGCCACCTGCATACGATGCGGAATACGTGCAGTTTTTCCGTAGTACCAGCAAACATATGAGATTACACGGATCTCGTGTACAAAACCACATCAAATCTGTACCAAAAATGCTGTTAGAAATTGCGGATTTTGGTGCAGAAACGCACATAAATCTGCACGGAAATTCATGCGGATCTTATGTGCGTTCACCTGCACTTGTGTGAAGGTATCCTAATAGTTTCTTTCAGGAGATGGCGACATCCTTTTTTCTAATCAGTTTTTATTTTCAAATTGTAGATTTTTTTAAAAAAATTCTATTTCCTAAACAAGATTATTGGGGGTCTCATGTTGCCTGAGCTGATGTTAAAGGGGTTGTGTAGCCAGCACATATTGATGACTTATCCTCAGGATAGGTCATCAATGTCAGATATTCAGGAATCCAAATCCCGTCACCAGCGATGAGCAAAGTTATGGAAGATTCGATTCGGCTGCTTCGCCAAATTTCACATAGAAATTTAATTTATGACAAATTACTTTGTCACAAACCGCATTCCTTTGTATGTAGCAGGTGCAATGACAGGGAATGCCGCCCCCCCCCCCGTCACTGAACCCCTTTAGATGTTGCGTTTATGGCTGATCACGGCATCTGATACTACAATTGTGGGTATTCACGGGTTAATCTGGTAATACCAAAACAAAACATACTCACCTTAGGTGACATCATCATGATGGCTGGGTGCAGTTACGTCATCACTGATGATGTCACCGCGCTGGCGTGGTGACATCACACGGCGCTTCGAGTGAGACTTCGAGTGGTATCTTCAAACAAGATGGCTGAGACAGATGAGCAAGGACCTATGGGGGCTAATGAGCCTGAAAGCAGCCGTAAATCCCACAGAGGTAGATCAAAATTAAATGGAATGGAATAACTTTTCACAAAATTTTATTTATTTTTTCCTCCTTCTCACTACATGTGAATAGACTGTGAATATGCTGGAGAATTCTATTAACATAAATGTATTTATGGATTCTGGTGGGTGTGTCCTCAAGAACATATGGTCCCTATGTACTGTATGTACTTTGCTTGTAACAAGTATACCAAGTACTGTAACAATGTTTCAACTAGTAGCTGTGTGAACTCTTTGATGATGTTTGACAAGACTCGATTTGTGTCCAAAAATTTTCCCACAGTCAGAACAAGAATATGGCTTCTCTCCTGTATGAGTTCTCTGATGGCCCAGAAGCTTGGATTTTTGAGCAAAACATTTCCCACAGTCAGGACACTGATGTGGCCTCTCTCCTGTGTGGATTTTAATATGATTCACAAGAATTGATTTTTGTGTAAAACATTTCCCGCATTCAAAGCATGGAAATGGCTTCTCCCCGGTGTGCATCCGCTGATGGTTGGCCAGATCCAATTTACTTGCAAAACGCCTCCCACACTGAAAACATGGAAACGGCTTCTCCCCTGTGTGGACTTTCAGATGTTTCAGGAGATCTGATTTCTGCATAAAACTTTTCCCACACTCCGAACACAAAAACGGCTTCTCTCCGGTGTGTATAACCTGATGCTTGATGAGATGAGATTTTTGGGTAAAACATCTGCCACACTCTGAACACGTAAATGGCTTCTCCCCTGTGTGAATTCTCTGATGAGCATCAAGCATAGATTTATGAGTAAATGATTTGCCACATTCGCAACACGAAAATGGTTTCAAACCTGTGTGAATCCTCAGATGTCGGGACAGATTTGCACTGTTGTGAAAACCCTTCCCACACTCAGCGCACGGATAGATTTTACTCCCACTATCTGTACTACTACGTATAAGGCTATTTGATTTATCATAGCATCGCTCATGACTAGAGGCTACAGAAGACAGATCTTGTTGCTTTCGAGTCAGATGCTCTACTCTTGAGGAATCTTGAATGGTATCCTGAGTTTCCATTTCACAAACTCCAGATGAAATAATTCGTTCTTTTGGTGTATCACAACTTTTGTGCGCTTCTGTTTAAAAAAAAAACAAAACAAAAAAAACACGCATTTTTTAAGAGTCACTGTACTTTGACACAGCTTTACATAAATCAATAGAACAAGCGACCAGAAGAAACTTTGTAATATGTTTCATCAGTGAGAAATATCCCCTCCCTCACTAACTGCTATAAGAGATAGGTGCAGGTCCCAGAGGTGGGATCCACACCTGACATTGGTGTTATATCCTAGTGATATGCCTGAAATATCTCAGATGAGACAACCCCTTTAATGGGAACCTGTCACCTAGTTTGGGCCATTAAACCACTAGGATGCCATTATGCAGCTGAGGTTTATGGTTCCAAACCTGCTCAAAGCAAACAGATTTCCCTTCCTATGTATAGTAAATGAAAATTTAACTTAAAGTGAGAACGTTCTATTTTCATTTACAGTTCTTTGTGGGAAATGAGATTGCCATATGCAGACTTGTGACCCTAAACCCCAGCTGCATAACAGCACACTGGTGGCTTAGTGACCCCAAACTAGATGACAGATTCCCTTAAAGCAGGGGTGGGCAACCTCTGGCACTCCAGCTGTTGTGAAACTACAACTCCCAGCATGCATACTTACTCTGCTCTTCTCCAAACTCCCATAGAAATAAAAGGAGCATGCTGGAGTGCCGAAAGTTGCCGATCCCTGATTTAAAGTTTTATCTAATCTGCAGGCCAGAGTTGGATACCCACGGGACAATAAACAGTCA
Organism: Rhinella marina; assembly: GCA_900303285.1. NCBI lineage: Eukaryota > Metazoa > Chordata > Amphibia > Anura > Bufonidae > Rhinella > Rhinella marina. The sequence goes on from ONZH01014530.1 coordinate 465,162, forward strand.
CATCTGAGATTTCTCATATAAAACAGATACTGATGCTGGCAGATTTACCAAACAGGTTAAGACACATGACCATTTCTAGGTGTATCGTCAGGAGGAACAACAGACAGCAAAAATCCTAGTGCACGGGGCAGACTGAAGTCCTCTAGATTAGTATCTCACTAGAAGAGTGGTCGGGCGTGACAAGTCTTGATATAAAGTGAGTAGATTGGCTGATGACTACAGTCTCTTCCACAGTACAGAGTCTTGTCATGAGTATGCAGGGTGGACAATAATGACAGGTATGAATGGTAATCATGGATAATATGATGCTTCTCTTGATTTAATAGTTATTACTCACCTGGGCTGATATCTTCAGGAACCTCCTCCTCCTCCTTACACTGCTGACCGTCCATGAAGTCTGTCTCTTCTTCATCCTCTACAACCTCAACTTTAATATGAATAAGATCTTTATCCTAAATTACCAGAAATATAAAAAGTCTCACTGTCACAGTAATCACAAGGGTCTCCACTAGAAATGTCCAAAGCTGGCATTCTTGATTCCCCCCCAGAAATATGGCATATAAAAATAAGGCTGGTGGTCTACATTTAATTTTGAGGCTGGAAGAAAATATAGTGAAAAATCTCAAGAGCTTCCTCAAGGCTTTGTCTACAGACATCTGAAGAAGATGGTTATTTTCCTGCAATACTTGTGGGGCATTCAATGGCTACATCTTTTTTCTGGTCATTTACTATGCGCCTGTATGCCAGAAGCTGGTGTAAAAAAAAAGTCCTAAACCTAAGGATTGCAACTTTTTAATCCCCATTGCTCTTACGTTTAGGAGCAAGTGGTGTTACAACACCAGCCTCACCACTTTATGAAAGAGGCCACATGTCCCAATGCAGGCATAAATGATTGAAATCTATTCCAACTTAGACATATCCTCCAGCGGTGCAGGGGTGATCAAAGACCAGTGTGAAAGACCAGGATAATAAATCTGAGGGTTAACACAGTGCTTCTACACCCACTGCCATAACACTGTGCCTCTGGCTCCTTCAAACTCTGTGGAAAACCTACCATTATGTGAGATAAGTCAATCCTTGTAAAAGCCTCAGCTTCATCTACCTGATAATCTTGTGGAACATTGTGATTTTCCTCTGAGCAATACAAAGGACTAGGGCATCTCTCGGGTAGATATCTCTTACAGGATCCATCTGTAGGAAACACATACAGTGACTGAATACACTGTGCATATGGGATGATCAGATGTTGCAGAATCTAGGTGACCCATCAGTGAAAGTCTCCTCTTACCCAGTGATATGAGATGCTGGTGGTTCTCTGTCATGACATCATTATACACATCATTGTTCACCTCTCCGGTCAGCAGATCAATGATCTTGTTGGTGAGTTCTAGGATCTTCTGCTCATTGTTTCTCTCAGGTATCAGCAGGAGAGTCTGAGGGTCCATGGTGGGGCTGCTACATCCTCCTGACACATAAAGATGATTGCTGGGGGTCACACACTCACCAGATGTCTTCTTCACTACTGTGTAATCCTGTGTATGAAGGAAGACTCTGATTAATATCCCTCAGTTACATCCTTGTCTTATCAGTATAGAGAAAAGTTGTGTGATATGAGATAGATCCAGGATTTCTCACCTCTCCGGTCAGCAGGTAGATGATCTCCAGGGTGAGGTTTAATATAACCCCAGTCTTATCACTCCTGTCTTTTTCCATCTTCATAGAGTCAGCAATAATTCATCTTGACCTCAGGGCCTATAAGAAATAGACATCTGATCTGAAGAGTGAGACAATTTTTTACAGGATGAGAGTGACAGCAAGTGACAAGATTCATTAACGTATCAAAAACCTGGAGCCACCAGTTAATTGCAGCTTAAAGAGGACCTTTCATAGATCCAGACATTGTGAAATAAATAAAAGGTTATGGAGGGCATTGAGCATGGATATAAGAGATCTTACTATTTTTTCTGGGCGCCGATCCGTTCGCCCGCTGTGCCCCTGTTGAATTCTCCCGCCTGCTATGCTAATGAATAGCATCAGTACAGTGAGAAGGAGACGCCAGGGTTTCTGAATGGGCGTCTCCTTCTCCCTGGCTGTAGCGTTGTCCAATCACAGCGGAGAGCGTCACAGCCAGGGGAAAGTGAGCTTTTTTTTCTCCCTGGCTGTGACAATCTCTGCTGCAATTGGATCGCTGGTTATCATCATAACCAGACAGGACACCAGAGTCTGCTCCTCCTGTATTATAATAACAGACAGGACACCAGAGTCTGCTCCTCCTGTATTATAATAACAGACAGGACACCAGAGTCTGCTCCTCCTGTATTATAATAACAGACAGGACACCAGAGTCTGCTCCTCCTGTATTATAATAACAGACAGGACACCAGAGTCTGCTCCTCCTGTACTATAATAACAGACAGGACACCAGAGTCTGCTCCTCCTGTATTATAATAACAGACAGGACACCAGAGTCTGCTCCTCCTGTATTATAATAACAGACAGGACACCAGAGTCTGCTCCTCCTGTATTATAATAACAGACAGGACACCAGAGTCTGCTCCTCCTGTATTATAATAACAGACAGGACACCAGAGTCTGCTCCTCCTGTATTATAATAACAGACAGGACACCAGAGTCTGCTCCTCCTGTATTACAATAACAGACAGGACACCAGAGTCTACTCCTCCTGTATTATAATAACATACAGGACACCAGAGTCTGCTCCTCCTGTATTATAACAACAGACAGGACACCAGAGTCTGCTCCTCCTGTATTATAATAACATACAGGACACCAGAGTCTGCTCCTCCTGTATTATAACAACAGACAGGACACCAGAGTCTGCTCCTCCTGTATTATAATAACAGACAGGACACCAGAGTCCGCTCCTCCTGTATTATAATAACAGACAGGACACCAGAGTCTGCTCCTCCGGTATTATAATAACCAGACAGGACACAGAGTCTGCTCCTCCTGTATTATAATAACCAGACAGGACACCAGAGTCTGCTCCTCCTGTATTATAATAACAGACAGGACCCCAGAGTCTGCTCCTCCTGTATTATAATAACAGACAGGACACCACAGTCTGCTCCTCCTGTATTATAATAACAGACAGGACACCACAGTCTGCTCCTCCTGTATTATAATAACAGACAGGACACCAGAGTCTGCTCCTTCTTGTATTATAATAACAGACAGGACACCAGAGTCTGCTCCTCCTGTATTATAATAACAGACAGGACACCAGAGTCTGCTCCTCCTGTATTACAATAACAGACAGGACACCAGAGTCTGCTCCTCCTGTATTATAATAACAGACAGGACACCAGAGTCTGCTCCTCCTGTATTATAATAACAGACAGGACACCAGAGTCTGCTCCTCCTGTATTATAATAACAGACAGGACACCAGAGTCTGCTCCTCCTGTATTATATAAACAGGACACCAAGTCTGCTCCTCCTTTACAATAACAGACAGGACACCACAGTCTGCTCCTCCTGTATTATAATAACAGACAGGACACCAGAGTCTGCTCCTCCTGTATTATAATAACAGACAGGACACCAGAGTCTGCTCCTCCTGTATTATAATAACAGACAGGACACCAGAGTCTGCTCCTCCTCTATTATAATAACAGACAGGACACCAGAGTCTGCTCCTCCTGTAGTATAACCAGACAGGACACATAGTCTGCTCCTCCTACACATACATTACATTAGCAGCTCCATCTCCTCTCTTCACCTCTCACCTGGAAGATGTCAGGTGAACCTGCGCTCTCTACATTTCACTCATGAGATACCAGTGGGTAAAGGACCTTTGATGATGTCATGGCCATGTGATCAGTCAGATGTGTGGGAGGAGCCAGGCTCCAGGATGTGTAGCTAGGAGTTGCATGTAGTTTTCCTCTGATTATGTAGAGGTGTGGGCGCTTCATAAAGCAAAACAAAAAATATAAAAAAGATAAACTAAGCTCCGGACTTTACACACACAGCTCTGCACTACTTGTAGCATGTGTCAGTGACATTTGCATCCATACTGAGAAATGTGACCACTGGTATGCTGCTCAGGGGTCTCGCATATAGGGGTCTGCACATACAGTGATCCCTCAAGATACAATATTTCCAGCATACAATGGTCTTTTCTGACCCATCGTAAGTTGAAACTAGACACAACATACAATGTCTCAGACTCAGATCCAACCATTCAAGGCCACTTCTCTGGTAAAATAGCTGGGTTTGTTGCTAGTTATCAGCTATTCATAGTAACATAGTTTGTAAGGCCGAAAAAAGACATCTGTCCATCCAGTTCAGCCTGTTTTCCTACAAGTTGATCCAGAAGAAGGCAAAAAAAACCCCTGTGAGGTAGAAGCCAATTTTTCTCACTTTAGGGGGAAAAATTCCTTCCCGACTCCAATCAGGCAATCAGAATAACTCCCTGGATCAACGAACCATCTCTAGTAACTATAACCTATAATATTATTACCCTCCAGAAATACAACCAGGCCTCTCTTGAACTCTTTTAGTGAACTTACCATCACCACCTCCTCAGGCAGAGAGTTCCATAGTCTCACTGCTCTTACCATAAAGAATCCTCTTCTATGTTTGTGTACAAACCTTCTTTCCTCCAGACGCAGAGGATGTCCCCTCGTCACAGTCACAGTCCTGGGGATAAATAGATCATGGGAGAGATCTCTGTACTGACCCCTGATATATTTATACATAGTTATTAGATCTCCCCTCAGTCGTCTTTTTTTCTAAAGTGAATAACCCTAATTTTGATAATCTTTCTGGGTACTGTAGTCCACCCATTCCAGTTATTACTTTAGTTGCCCTCCTCTGAACCCTCTCCAGCTCTGCTATGTCTGCCTTGTTCACAGGAGCCCAGAACTGTACACAGTACTCCATATGTGGTCTGACTAGTGATTTGTAAAGTGGCAGGACTATGTTCTCATCACGGGCATCTATGCCTCTTTTGATGCAACCCATTATCTTATTGGCCTTGGCAGCAGCTGTCTGACACTGGCTTCTACAGATTAGTTTACTGTTCACTAAAATTCCTAGGTCCTTTTCCATGTCAGAGTTACCCAGTGCTTTACCATTTAGTATGTACTGGTGACTTGCATTATTCCTTCCCATATGCACAACCTTACATTTGTCAGTGTTAAACCTCATCTGCCTGACTGTTATATGTAAGGACTTGTGTTATGTCTTAGTTATCGGCCTATTTTTCATAAATCTTAATTTTTTTCTTATATTGGATGATATTTTAGGGCTTTGGAACCAATTACTCAACTTACAATGGTTTCAACATACAATGGTTGTGCTGGAACCAATTAATATTGTAACTTGAGGGACCACTGTATAGCTCATTCAGAAAGTCTTCAGACCCTTTCCCTTTTTAACATTTTGTGATGTGAAGTTTTCCTCATCATTCTGCACTAAATGCCCCATAATGACAAAGTGAAAGCAGAACGTTAAAAATCTTTGCTAATTAAAGGGTTTCTGTCATCAGTTTGTACCCTATAAAACAGGTTGACATTCATCATGTCACCTGATGCCAAATATGTTAATTATATTATTCATACTGTCCCCGTTTTTGTGGAAATCATACTTTTATAATATGTAAATTAGCTCCCGGGGGGGGGGGGGGTAACCCTGCTACTAGAGTCGCCGTTTCCCCACCTCTAATAATGCCTCCTGTCTGTTGATTGACAGGGCCAGGCAGCTCACTCTGTCTGCTGCCGACCCTGTCCGAGCCGGTATCCCGCGCCGTGCGTCCTTCATTCGGCGCAGGCGCAGTGAGGAATCCCACATGTCCATATGGTCTGTTAATATCTGGAGGGAGAGACTTTGGAGGTCAATGTTACCCTTCTTCATACTTTCACCAAATCCACATGGACATATATTAAATATTGGCCTTTTAATATTGATGACCTATCCTCAGTGTGCACATCTCCCATCATCTCCCTTGTCTCTTACTAATGTATGGTCTGCCTGGTACGTATATGCGCACACACACACTACTCCCAACCATTTTGTACCAGACATGATATATGCCCAAACCCCTATTTGTCGGTATGCTACTTCTTACATTTGTTTGATTATTCTTCAGATTGGTAATGATGTCCTAGTGGCAGATTAATGGACTCCATTGATCCTTCTGGCATAGGGTGTGGATATACTTTCTAACTTGTTCATGTACTTGTGACTAAGTCTGTCATTGGTTTTGATGTTTTATGTCCAATATTTTCTTTCAGAGGTTATGACTAGTTTGCGAAGCAAACAATTCGAAGGGAAATTCGGTCCGAAGTTTAATAAAACTTTGATTCGCAACAAATCTGAATTTCCTCGCACTTCGTGTTTACAAATCAGTTTTTCCTAAATGGCGGCTGTACGTGTTACAAAGTGAAAGTAAGAATACCAGAACATGAGATCACCCATAATGCCATGCAGCCAGCCAATTGTCACGCTCCGGTGTGTGGGGGGGGGGGGGATACCACACCAAGCACAGGAGGGAAAGGAAATGGAGATTAGGCCTGGAAACTAGGGAAGGCAGATGGACACCTAGACAAACCCTGATTCCACTCCTAACAACCAGTATGAACAGGCCTCGAAGGTAGGCAAGTTCATACGCAGGATACCTGGGACCCTAACTGTTCCTGTAGGACCCTGAAGCTAATGTCAGGAATGAGTCAAACTGTTCCTCCACCAACCTGGACGAACAGGAGTCTCCCCTCAGGCCCAAACACCAAACTCAGGGAAGGGAAACACTCAAATAATACAAAATACAAAAAGGGAAAGAGGACACTTAACTTTCCAGTAGAAAATGGCAGCCACGAAATCTCCACTGAGAATCACACACCAGCAGGCCACAGATGCAACAGAAAGTATAAACCACACAGCATGGTGGGAGAAGCAACACTAAATAGGCAAGGATAATTGATAAGACACCTACACCTGAAGGGGGAGGGTGTGGTGAATGTCAGCAACAACAACAAAAGAGTGGCAGTAGCAAAAAATGGTTGCTGTAGCTGGCACAAGCAGCAGCAGAAGAGGGTGACAGCAGCCACTGCAACAGGCCAGAGCTGTCACTGTAATCCAGCGGTCGTGTTTTCACCAACAATCCAGCTGTACTAGTATGGTTGACTCACTCTTCATCATTATCTCAAGTGACAACAGATACACACGGCCAGGAATCAGTGGGTTCCTTTGAGTCTTGATTAGATGGCATGGCCCATGAACTGCCTCTATGCCATCACCTGTCCTGAACCTGCCTCCTGCTTTTGGGGCTCCTTCTGCTAGCCAAGTAATGATAGCCGCCGTCTCTGCTCCGCTTATCAGCGACGATGAGCTTTGTGAGGACAGTGAGCAGTTACAGGCCAACCCAGACTTGGAGGAGAGGTCTGCTGTGAACACCTTAAGTCATGCAACTACCAATGACAATTTGGTGTTAGCACATGTTGCAAGAGGTCAAGGATTTGCGCAAGAGACAAGTGAGGGTGGCACAAGTGACAACCAAACATTTGTAGATGATAATGTAGCTGTTCGCATGTGGGAACTGGGTGAAGAGGGGTCATCATCATCAGGGGCCAAGGGTGGCAGCGTGCCCGTGAGCCAGCAGGGTGGAAGCATGCCGATGGGGCAGAACAATGGAAGCAGTGGGAGATCTGGAGCCAAACGTGGGAGGGGTGCACCATCTGCTACTCGGAAGGCTACCTGTGAGGAACACACTAGAAGTGCAAAGGATCATAAAAGCAGTGGCAGGCAGTCATCACACAGTGGTGGAGAGAAAATGCCACACTCTGTGAATTTTTCACCAAGTCACTGGGGGACGTTAACATGGCAGTATGCAAGATATGTGGGCAGAAGGTGAGGCGCAGCCATTCCCTGTCATTGCACCTGGTGTCTGCTTAATGAAACAGCTGACATCCGCTGCGTTTGGAGCGGGCTCATTGCAGCAGCCCGCTCCAAACATTCCCTCAGCCACCATGACGTACGGGTTTACCTAACTGATAATGATTCGTCACAAATTAATTTGCAGTGCGACACCATAGACTAGCATTTTAAAATATGTCACGCGACACATGTCGTCGTGTAGTCTAGCCTAGGGCTGCAGCTGATTATTTTAGTAATCAAGTAATCTATCGATTAATCCAACGATTAATTGAGTACTCTAATAAGAAATAACTATTTAAAAGAACGTTTACCTTTATAAAAAGTCATCAGACCTCTCCCCCCGTGCCATCAGTCTTATGTGCCATCAGTTATCCCCAGTGCCATCAGCTCCCCTATGCCATCAGCTCCCCTATGCCATCAGGCCCTTGTGCCATCACCTCCCCCCAGTGCAATTAGCTCCCCCAGTGCTATCAGCTCAATGCCATCAGCTCCCCCCAGTGCCACCAGCTTGCCCCCCCCCCCAAGGTGCCCCTCTAGGTGCCCCTTTGTGCCACCAGCTTGTCCCACAATGCCATCAGGTGCCCCCCCAGTGCCACCAGCTTGCCCCCCCAGTGCCTCCAGGTGCCCCCCAGAGAACCCAGCTTGCCCTCCAGTGCCACCATCTCCCCCTCCTAGCCATGTCTCCAGCGCCAGTGAAACAAAATACTTACCTGTCCTGTAAGGGCGCCGCTCCACTCCTCCTTCTTCGTCGGCTTGACGTCACGCAACGTCAGGTCATAGTGCATGCATACGTGCACTATGTCCTGGCGATGTGTCAGGGCGCGGGCCGGCGGGTGATCACAGAGTGGTGAGTAATAGCAAGCTCTTCACTCCCGCTCCGTGGTCACGTGACACAAACGAATCCTTGATGCAAAAAATTAGCATCGAGGATTTTTTTGTGTTGAATTACTTGCTTACATCGAGTAATCATTTTAGCCCTAGCCTAATAGATCTCTACTAGGGTGAATAGGGATCAAAAGTTTTCAGGTTCTAACCCCCTCAAAGGGGGTTAAAAGGTATTACTGTAAAACAAAATTTTTTTAAATATAAATAAAATTTTAATATTAAATTTTAATATTAAAAGTTGAAATCCCCTTTCCAAATTTTACATATAAAATGTATATTAACAAAAAAATAAACATATCAGGTATCCCGGCATCCAAAATTGTCTGAACTATTAAAATTTTTTTTTTTTAAACTTCCTGTTTGGTAGACAATGTAACAGAAAAAAAATAATAAAAACCATACGATTTGCCATTTTTTTGTCAATCCCGCCTCCATAAAATTGAATATCAATGATCAAAAAGTCGTAAGAGCCACAAAAAACTACTTTGTACTTCGTTCCGCAAAAAAAATCCCTCATAGAAGCTCTCTAGACTGAAATATAAAAAAGTTATGGCTGTCACAAAATGGCAATGCAAAGAAAAAAAATTTTGGTAAAAGTTTGGTATCGACATATTCGTATTGAGCCACATAGTAAGGACGTCCTGTCATTTTCGGCGCGCAGTAAACGTTGTGATATACAAACTCCAAAACCCTTGGTGGAATTGTGTTTTTTTCCAATTTAACCCCATAAAAAATCTTTTCCTGTTTTTAAATAACAAACATGGTAAATTAAATGGTGCCCTTAAAAAATACAACTTATCCCAAAACAAATAAGCCCTCATATGGCTTGGTTTCAATACCAACAAAAAGTATTGCGATGTTCTATACCATTCGGTACCACGCACACAAAAAAAAATCACCATAATACCCACATATTAACCTCATGTTGCACGCACAATACGATTACAGCTATATCAAACTTATATAGGTTTTATTTTACAAAAAAGACTGAATGCAATCGCAGACAAAACTGACTGAACTTGCTTGTGAAATGGTGCATGTTTCACTGAACGCACCCTGACACAATCTGCATCATTCGTGTGAAAGAAGCCTAAGGCTACTTTCACACTGGCGTTAGGTTTGTCTGGCATACTGCAATTTTTGTCCGGCTGCCATCGGCATGTGCTGCGGCCGCATTATAGTGAATGGGGCCAGGGTGGACCTCTGGCAGCACACGTGTGCAAACGTTAGTACAAATGCCTCAGGGTGTTCCGCTGCCGGACAAGCTTAATGCAAGTTCGAAAGTGCCCTTATTCAACTTTTTGGGGGGACAATGTGATTAAAAGAAATGCTGAATTGAGTGTTTTTATTGTTACGGAGTTCACAGTACAGGAACTTTAAAAAAATAAAAATAAATCACATCCAAATTGTAAAATAGAGATATAAGAGACCCTAAGAATCAAGCAGACCTTGTGATTTAGTGGACATACATTGCTGTTGGGGAGTGAGCCCCTTCCACAACTCAACTGGTCACAGAGAACATGGTGCACAGTAACTTGTATACACATACTGTTACTATGGAAACACAACCACCTCCAGCGAGACTCTCCAGGAGTCAACCTTCACTAGTATACTGGTCACAGTCAGCGGTGTCCTATAACCACACCGCCGCCTCCCACCACAGGACGTGCGCAAAGGAGTCTGGGAGTTGTAGTCAGCAAGTGGCAACATCAAAGGCATTGCGGAACTTGTTTCGGTATACAAGAAAATGGCGGTCGTATTACTGTACCGTCATCTATAGAACTGAACGTAAGCGTCCTGCTGATCTGCATCGCTGCTCTCATACTGTAATTTAATGAGACCGGGGAGGCCACAACAACATGGCCGCCGCTCCACCAGCAACAGTGGGCGAGGCGGAAGTCATGGTAACAGGGAAGTGATGTTGTACTTCCAGGTGAAAAGTCAGGAGTGGGCACGGTGAGGAAGTAGTCTAGGTAATGGCTGTGCTACGTTGTTATTATTTCTAATACAGGAGTGGATTGGTTCCCTATCTGCCCGTTGTTATAATACAGGAGGAGCAGACTCTGGTGTCCTGTCTGTTATAATACAGGAGGAGCAGACTCTGGTGTCCTGTCTGTTATTATAATACAGGAGGAGCAGACTTTGGTGTCCTGTCTGTTATTATAATACAGGAGGAGCAGACTCTGGTGTCCTGTCTGTTATTATAATACAGGAGGAGCAGACTCTGGTGTCCTGTCTGTTATTATAATACAGGAGGAGCAGACTCTGGTGTCCTGTCTGTTATTATAATACAGGAGGAGCAGACTCTGGTGTCCTGTCTGTTGTTATAATACAGAAGGAGCAGACTCTGGTGTCCTGTCTGTTGTTATAATACAGGAGGAGCAGACTCTGGTGTCCTGTCTGTTATTATAATACAGGAGGAGCAGACTGTGGTGTCCTGTCTGTTATTATAATACAGGAGGAGCAGACTCTGGTGTCCTGTCTGTTATTATAATACAGGAGGAGCAGACTGTGGTGTCCTGTCTGTTATTATTAATACAGGAGGAGCAGACTCTGGTGTCCTGTCTGTTATTATAATACAGGAGGAGCAGACTCTGGTGTCCTGTCTGTTATTATAATACAGGAGGAGCAGACTCTGGTGTCCTGTCTGTTATTATAATACAGGAGGAGCAGACTCTGGTGTCCGGTCTGGTTATTATTATACAGGAGGAGCAGACTGTGGTGTCCTGTCTCGTTATTTTAATACAGGAGGAGCAGACTCTGGTGTCCGGTCTGTGTCTGGTTATTATTATACAGGAGGAGCAGACTCTGGTGTCCGGTCTGAGTCTGGTTATTATTATACAGGAGGAGCAGACTGTGGTGTCCTGTCTGTTATTATAGTACAGGAGGAGCAGACTGTGGTGTCCTGTCTGTAGTTATAATACAGGAGGAGCAGACTCTGGTGTCCTGTCTGTTATTATAATACAGGAGGAGCAGACTCTGATGTCCTGTCTGTTATTATAATACAGGAGGAGCAGACTCTGGTGTCCTGTCTGTTATTATAATACAGGAGGAGCAGACTCTGGTGTCCTGTCTGTTATTATAATACAGGAGGAGCAGACTCTGGTGTCCTGTCTGTTATTATAATACAGGAGGAGCAGACTCTGGTGTCCTGTCTGTTGTTATAATACAGGAGGAGCAGACTCTGGTGTCCTGTCTGGTTATTATTATACAGGAGGAGCAGACTCTGGTGTCCGGTCTGTGTCTGGTTATTATTATACAGGAGGAGCAGACTCTGGTGTCTGGTCTGTGTCTGGTTATTATTATACAGGAGGAGCAGACTCTGGTGTCCGGTCTGTGTCTGGTTATTATTATACAGGAGGAGCAGACTCTGGTGTCCTGTCTGTTATTATAGTACAGGAGGAGCAGACTGTGGTGTCCTGTCTCGTTATTTTAATACAGGAGGAGCAGACTCTGGTGTCCGGTCTGTGTCTGGTTATTATTATACAGGAGGAGCAGACTCTGGTGTCCGGTCTGTGTCTGGTTATTATTATACAGGAGGAGCAGACTGTGGTGTCCTGTCTGTTATTATAGTACAGGAGGAGCAGACTGTGGTGTCCTGTCTGTAGTTATAATACAGGAGGAGCAGACTGTGGTGTCCTGTCTGTTATTATAATACAGGAGGAGCAGACTCTGGTGTCCTGTCTGTTATTATAATACAGGAGGAGCAGACTCTGGTGTCCTGTCTGTTATTATAATACAGGAGGAGCAGACTCTGGTGTCCTGTCTGTTATTATAATACAGGAGGAGCAGACTCTGGTGTCCTGTCTGTTATTATAATACAGGAGGAGCAGACTCTGGTGTCCTGTCTGTTATAATACAGGAGGAGCAGACTCTGGTGTCCTGTCTGTTATTATAATTCAGGAGGAGCAGACTCTGGTGTCCTGTCTGTTATTATAATACAGGGGGAGCAGACTCTGGTGTCCTGTCTGTTATTATAATACAGGAGGAGCAGACTCTGGTGTCCTGTCTGTTATTATAATACAGGAGGAGCAGACTCTGGTGTCCTGTCTGTTATTATAATACAGGAGGAGCAGACTCTGGTGTCCTGTCTGTTGTTATAATACAGAAGGAGGCAGACTCTGGTGTCCTGTCTGTTATAATACAGGAGGAGCAGACTCTGGTGTCCTGTCTGTTGTTATAATACAGGAGGAGCAGACTCTGGTGTCCTGTCTGTTATTATAATTCAGGAGGAGCAGACTCTGGTGTCCTGTCTGTTATTATAATACAGGAGGAGCAGACTCTGGTGTCCTGTCTGTTATTATAATACAGGAGGAGCAGACTCTGGTGTCCTGTCTGTTATTATAATACAGGAGGAGCAGACTCTGGTGTCCTGTCTGTTATAATACAGGAGGAGCAGACTCTGGTGTCCTGTCTGTTATTATAATACAGGAGGAGCAGACTATGGTGTCCTGTCTGTTGTTATTATACAGGAGGAGCAGACTCTGGTGTCCTGTGTGTTATTCTAAAACAGGAGGAGCAGACTCTGGTGTCCTGTCTGTTATTATAATTCAGGAGGAGCAGACTCTGGTGTCCTGTCTGTTATTATAATACAGGAGGAGCAGACTCTGGTGTCCTGTCTGTTATTATAATACAGGAGGAGCAGACTCTGGTGTCCTGTCTGTTATTATAATACAGGAGGAGCAGACTCTGGTGTCCTGTCTGTTATTATAATACAGGAGGAGCAGACTCTGGTGTCCGGTCTGTGTCTGGTTATTATTATACAGGAGGAGCAGACTCTGGTGTCCTGTCTCGTTATTTTAATACAGGAGGAGCAGACTCTGGTGTCCGGTCTGTGTCTGGTTATTATTATACAGGAGGAGCAGACTCTGGTGTCCGGTCTGTGTCTGGTTATTATTATACAGGAGGAGCAGACTCTGGTGTCCGGTCTGTGTCTGGTTATTATTATACAGGAGGAGCAGACTCTGGTGTCCGGTCTGTGTCTGGTTATTATTATACAGGAGGAGCAGACTCTGGTGTCCTGTCTGTTATTATAGTACAGGAGGAGCAGACTGTGGTGTCCTGTCTGTAGTTATAATACAGGAGGAGCAGACTGTGGTGTCCTGTCTGTTATTATAATACAGGAGGAGCAGACTCTGGTGTCCTGTCTGTTATTATAATACAGGAGGAGCAGACTCTGGTGTCCTGTCTGTTATTATAATACAGGAGGAGCAGACTCTGGTGTCCTGTCTGTTATTATAATACAGGAGGAGCAGACTCTGGTGTCCTGTCTGTTATTATAATACAGGAGGAGCAGACTCTGGTGTCCTGTCTGTTATTATAATACAGGAGGAGCAGACTCTGGTGTCCTGTCTGTTATTATAATACAGGAGGAGCAGACTCTGGTGTCCTGTCTGTTATTATAATACAGGGGGAGCAGACTCTGGTGTCCTGTCTGGTTATTATAATACAGGAGGAGCAGACTCTGGTGTCCTGTCTGTTATTATAATACAGGAGGAGCAGACTCTGATGTCCTGTCTGTTATTATAATACAGGAGGAGCAGACTCTGGTGTCCTGTCTGTTATTATAATACAGGAGGAGCAGACTCTGGTGTCCTGTCTGTTATTATAATACAGGAGGAGCAGACTCTGGTGTCCTGTCTGTTATATAATACAGGAGGAGCAGACTCTGGTGTCCGGTCTGTGTCTGGTTATTATTATACAGGAGGAGCAGACTCTGGTGTCCTGTCTCGTTATTTTAATACAGGAGGAGCAGACTCTGGTGTCCGGTCTGTGTCTGGTTATTATTATACAGGAGGAGCAGACTCTGGTGTCCGGTCTGTGTCTGGTTATTATTATACAGGAGGAGCAGACTCTGGTGTCCGGTCTGTGTCTGGTTATTATTATACAGGAGGAGCAGACTGTGGTGTCCGGTCTGTGTCTGGTTATTATTATACAGGAGGAGCAGACTCTGGTGTCTGGTCTGTGTCTGGTTATTATTATACAGGAGGAGCAGACTCTGGTGTCCGGTCTGTGTCTGGTTATTATTATACAGGAGGAGCAGACTCTGGTGTCTGGTCTGTGTCTGGTTATTATTATACAGGAGGAGCAGACTGTAGGACCCATTTCCATTCTTTTAATCACTTATAATGTGCCAACAGTGGAGTTGCTGTGGAAGGACAGTTGTAAATCACGGCAGTCCTTCGATGGTGATAGTGCATGCTGTCATTGCGATGTCCACATAAAAGGGTTGTCCCGTGATATAATAAATGGCCTCTGATCTCCTTCTGAGAAAACTAGAAGCAGCCCTGTACCTCACATGGATCTAGAGTTCTCCTCAGTCATTGCTTCAGTTGCTCTGCTAGACTGTCTTCAGAAAAAGTGTCAATTTTCAGCGGGCATTTACTATTTGCTGCATCTCCTATGACATCAAAGGGGGGGGCATGTCCTTTCTGCCATAACTCTACACCTGTAACTGTCACAACTTCTAACAGAAGATAGGGCGATTGGTGGCACTTGAAGGATGGAACTGAGTGTGCACAACCATGCTTTGAAAAATGTAGAATATTTTTTGTGGAACAACCCCTGTAAAGTGATGTTCTTTAAAGGATTATTTCCTTCGGGGGGGGGGGGGGGGCGGACTAGTATAACAGGTCACCTGATCACTAACCAGACATAGAACGGACACTGCAGCATCTAGCAACAGCAAACGTGTATTCTGAAAAAAATGATATACAAGTGTAATGCCCCAGACTCCCAAATTCCTTCAGATATAGCCCTGCAGAGTAAGGGTCCAATCACACGACCGACCGTATTTCTGGGTCCGCATCCGTGTGCTGTCCGCATTGTTAGTTTTGTTCTGCAGCTCCGCAAGAAAGATAGAGTATTATCTGGGTGATAGACCATGAGAGAGCTAATATGGCGGGCAGGAGGTAACTGTTAGCAGGTGATGGATGGCATTTGACTGAGTTAGTTATTAAAGGGATTGTATCAAGTTATTAACCTATCTTCAGGATAGAATCATCTGATCGGTGGAGGTCTACTCCTGGGATTCCCATGAGCTATGGGAGCTCCAAAAATACCATAGTGCTGGCTCAGCTATTTTTTAGGTAGTCCCATAGCGGTGAATGGAGAGGTAGCCGTACTTACCTGTGTGCTCTCCATTTACCAAAATGGGACTTCAGACAATAACCGAGCATGCTCACTTGGCTATTTTCAGAAATCCCATAGCGGTGACTAGGACTATACACATGCTATATGTGCTCTCCTTCACATTATGGGCCCCCTTCTAGAGATAGGAGTGGACCCACACCGACAATGATGGCATGTCCAGGATGTTGAGGAAGACACAGTGTTTGGCGTATATGACATTTACATCTGTAGGTCAGTCAGCACATCCAAATATGCGGTGCCCGTAGCCATGGCTGCAAATAGAAATGCAAACAAAATGCAACAGCTCTCTGCAAACTCAAACAATAAAATAAGTACCGTATTTTTCGCCCTATAAGACGCACCGGCCCATAAGACGCACCTAGGTTTTAGTGTAGGAAAATAAGAAAAAAATATTTTTCATCAGATCCTCTTATCAGACTGCCCATAAATTTAAGGACATCACATCAGACCCCCATATCAGCCCCCTGTGCCCCCATACCATCTCACTGTGCCCCCACCAGACCTCAGATCAGCAGAATGTGCCCCCATCAGACCTCAGATCAGCAGAATGTGCCCCCATCAGACCTCAGATCAGCAGAATGTGCCCCCATCAGACCTCAGATCAGCAGAATGTGCCCCCATCAGACCTCAGATCAGCAGAATGTGCCCCCATCAGACCTCAGATCAGCAGAATGTGCCCCCATCAGACCTCAGATCAGCAGAATGTGCCCCCATCATACCTCAGATCAGCAGAATGTGCCCCCATCATACCTCAAATCAGCAGAATGTGCCCCCATAAGACCTCACATCAGCAGAATGTGCCCCCATCAGACCTCATATCATGCCCCCATCAGACCTCATATCATGCCCCCATCAGACCTCAGATCAGCAGAATGTGCCCCCATCAGACCTCAGATTAGCGTCTTGTGCCCCTATCAGACCTCAGATCAGCCCACCCAGCCACTGATAAAGACCATACTTACCGTACCTGTTCTGCGCTGCCGCTGCCGTCCGGTCCCACGCTCCGCGCTCCTCTCTCTTCCCTGCCGGCACGCACTATGACCTGACGCCGCAGCGTCAGGTCATAGTGCGTGCCGGCAGGGAAGAGAGAAGAGCGCGGAGCGTGGGACCGGACGGCAGCGGCAGCGCAGAACAGGTAAGTATGGTCTTTATCAGTGGCTGGGTGGGCTGATCTGAGGTCTGATGGGGGTCCCTACGTACAAGTGAGCGCTTCCTTATGGAAGCGCTCACTTGTATTCGCCCTATAAGACGCACAGCATTTTCCCCCCTACTTTTGGGGGAAAAAAGTGCGTCTTATAGGGCGAAAAATACGGTACATATAATAATGCCATCTTCAACATATACACGATAATAGCGCAACGTTGTAAATGTGAGATTCTTGGCAAATACTTTTGTACAAAATTATTTGATCCCGTCTGCCAAACGTCAAGGCGATACATCTGTAGGTTGGTACTTCATAGTTTTTCTCTGTTTTACTTGTAGATCATTCAGTCCTTTTATATCTGGGCATTTACAGCAAGTCATCATTGGATTCATCAATAAACCAGGTAGAGGTGTGTCGGGGGTTATCTGTGGTAATCGGCGTGTGTGAAGGTTCCCCATACACAATAAGCAGAGAGTTGGCCAAGCTTCCTGGCTTTTCCCTAATGGAAAATCTTGGGGGTAAAGAAGGATTGGCCATGTTGGACTTCAGCATGCCTGATCCTTTGTTCACACAGGATCTGGGAGAGTTGGGATGAATAGCTCTCATTAAACAAACATTAAAAGTGTTTTCAGAGATTTTTATACTGATGACCTATCCTCAGGATAGGTCACCAGTATCTGATCGGTGGAGGTCAGACACCTGGGACCCTCGCCGATTAGCTGTTTGAGAAGGCAGCGGCACTCCTGTGAGTGCCATAGCCTTCTCTCTGCTTTTCCTAGGCTGAGTGACAACACATTCATGTGTCACATGGCCTAGGAGAAGCTCAGCCCCATACATGTGAATGGGGCAGACCGTTATACCAAGCACCGTACGGCACTGTGCTTGGTAAGCTGTGAGAAGGCTGCGGTGCTCACAGGAGCACCGGTGCCTTCTCAAACAGCCGTTCAGCGGGGGTCCGGGGTGTCGGACCTCCACCAATCAAATACTGATGACACATTCTCAGGATCAGTATAAAAATCTCGGAAAACTTTTAAGTTCACTGACACATATTGGATGTGTATGGACATCTTAACAGTTTACTTGATAATATTTCTTAAAGGAAATCTGTCACATGGATTATCACTAATAAAGTAAAATTGTTACAGTGTAGAACATAAACCTCCTTCCCTAATGTGCCCTTCCATTCGGCGTTTCTTATTTTCTATCTTGTGAAAATCATCTTTGTATGATATGCAAATTAGGCAGTAAGGTGCCCAGAGGGGCATTATTTTCCTTCGAGGCCCGCCATCCAGCAGAGCCCAAGAACGCCTCTCCTGGCCTGAGACTCCCCCTCTGTGACCGACATCTATCTCTAAAACAGGGCCCGCAAAGTGAATGAGAGTGCACTACACATGTGCAGCGTGCCCTACATTCAATACTGTGGGACTTGCAACATTTTCAGACGTCCCATAGAAATTATGGAGAGGGCATTGCACAAGCGCAACCACCTCTCCTTTCACTTCTATGGGACTGCCAGAAATAGTCGAGACAGCAATCCCATAGAAATGAATGGAGGGTGGCTGTGTATGCACAGTGCACTTTCATTCAGTATGGGGCCCCTGTTCTAGAGAGACCTCCAGGATGGCAAGCTCAGGCAAATTGTTGCTATCCACAGTATAGATGATAATGTTTGATCACTGGGTGTCCAACCACTGAACGCGAACATGAAATCCCTGAGTCCCCTGTGTGAATGGAGCAATAGCGGGCTTGTGTGATTACCACTCCATTCACAGTCTATAGGATTGCTGAATAAAGTGCTCCACTATCCCCATCAGTCCTGTAGGCAGTGAATGGAGCAGTAGTCAATCAACTAACAACTGAGAAACGGTGAAATAGTCATTTTAACCTGGTGGAAGAAGAGGCTTCTATTTACTGGTTATTTATGAAAATAAAGTAGATTTTTTTTGTCTTGCAGTATGCCTGTTTGTATTGTCAACGGATGTCCATCAGGAGGTCGCCAGAAGGAGCATGGCGTCATCGTTCATGTTTTTCCCAAAGACAAGAACATGATAAGGGCATGGCTGATTCAGACAGGACAAGATTTTGGAGATCTGGAGCAGTTTGTGAATAAGGTTTATGAGGGGAAAAAAACCGACAGCTACAGACTGTGCTCCAAACACTTTGCTCCTGAATGTTACACGCATTTGGACGGATGGCGCAAAATATTGAGGAAAGATGCTATCCCCACCATTTTCCATCATCCCGATTTCCCGCCTAGTAGTTTAGGGCCCAATGGAAAAATTCCTGCTCGAAAAAGACGCAAAGTGGACAGAGACGCCCATCTAGGACCGCTTGGATTTTGTGACCATTGTGGGCAGCAATCAATACGTCTCCCCAAAGTTGTCTCCGTTGGGGTTAACACAGAATCAGTCATTGTAAGATGGGACAGGTCCACAAATACTGATCCAAAACTGAATACCAGGGCGGTTGCCGTAGAACATAAAATAAAGACATATCGCAAAAAAACGCAGTGTAATTTTCCCTTTAACAAAAACAAAACAAAACTTAAAGCTAGTGATGGCAGCAAAACTCCACATGCCAATAGTGGTTCCAGTGCAAAAACACATGCACAAGGTGGCAACGTGGCACCACCTCACAGTTCTCTTCCAACCAACCGCACCCCAATAGTGTTACCCTCTCTTCTAGTAGAAAAAGGCGTCAGTGTGCAGAATGTCATTGCAGAAAGGAGCCCTGCCTTTGGAACACAGAGTTGCACTTCCCAAAATGACCTTAAACCCACACTTCACGCCTCAAATGTGGAATCTTCCAGAGTCAATGAGATTAATGAAGCCCACCACAAAAAATATAACCCCAAGCAAGGCATCAGTTTGTATCCAGAGGTTATGTATCAAAATTTAATGAGCGAAAGAAAATTTATTGTTTCTGAATCGTGCCTGGATGCCCTAATCACAATGGTGTCCTGCAAGGGGCCTGGCCCCTGTGGGAAGCCCATCGTCAAAATCTTCAAAAAAAGAGTTGGAACCTTTGTTAGTGTCTATGTCACCTGTGCAGACAACCACCGTACACATTTGTGGGAAAGCCAACCAAAAAAAGGCAACATCCCTGTAGGGAATCTCGCTCTTTCAGCGTCGGTTTTATTCAGTGGCTCCACCTTTAGGCAGGTACACAATTTGTTCTACCTTATGGGCCTTGAATGCATCCGAAAATCCACGTACCACAAATATCAAAAAAAATATTTATTTCCGACAGTCCAACACCATTGGAAGAAAGACCAGGCAAATAGTCTTTCAGTTTTGGGCAACTCTCCAGTATGTATTGTTGGTGATGGACAGAGTGATGGCCCAGGCCGCAATACCAGATACAGTCTGTACACATTAATGGATGCATCCACGAAGAAAATACTTAACTTCCGGGTTGAGCAGATGCGGCCAGGCCTTTCATCTGCCCGCTTGGAGAAAGAAGCCTTTCAGAAATCCTTGGAAAAACTTCAGAAGAAAAAAGTCAGCATCAAAATCATATGTACTGACAAATGTGCCGGCATTAGAAAAATGATCAAAACTGATTATAGCCCTATGGTGCACCAGTTAGACGTGTGGCACGTGGCCAAATCCATAGGGGCAAAGGTTCTGTCTGCAAGCAAAAGAAAATCTTGTGGTGACCTGAGTGCATGGGTGAGCGCTGTTAGAGATCACCTTTGGTGGTCTGCTAGCACATGCGATAACAATGCAGAACTTCTTCTCGAAAAGTGGAACTCATTGCTAAACCATACCGCAAATGAGCACACTTGGTCTGGCAACAAACTGTACCACCAATGTGAGCACAATTCTGTAGAACAACATAGGCGGAGGAGGTGGCTTCCCTGGGGAAGTGCGGCCCACAACTCACTTCGAGAAATTGTCCTCAATCCAAGCTTGCAAGATGACCTAAAGCACCTCTTCACCTTTTGTCACCCGACCGACATAGAACTGTTCCATAGCGCAATTTCAAAGTACCGTCCAAAGAGAGGCGATTTTGTCAAGGACAGCGTGAAGGCCAGGATTCGATTAGCCAGTCTACACCACAACTTTAACATTCACAGAGTCCAGCATGAAGTGCGGAAAACCACCATAAGATCAGCAATCCAAAAGCATCTGGCTGTGTGCAGCAAAGAACGAAAGCACCAGTTTATGTGTGCGGTTTATGAACCAAGCAATCAACGTTTCTTACTGGAAATTATGAAGGATGTTTTAGAACTGGCAGATGGGAACAAAAGCTCTAGATGTACAGAGAGGAAAGGTTCAAGAAAACCCACAGATGGAACTCTTGACCACATGTCTATCTAGATGGACATAGCATCAGTATTTCAGTCTATTAGTTATCTTCGGTCAGTTTATTGAAAAGAACTCAGTGATCCATTTTGATATTGTTGTTTTTTTATATATATTTTGTACAAAAAAAAATCTAGGTATAATTTGTAATAAAGTTTTCCCAAAAACCGCTCATCATGTATCCAAAAAAAATAAATCAGATTGGAGTTGAGATCTAGACCTGCTACCCTAACAAAAGTGTATAGCTGGTGCTGACACCAGTGAACGATGCTTGAGCTTGAGCAATTACTTTCCATTATTACTAAGGGATTTACAGAAACTATTAAAAGGTTGAGGTGTCCTACTACCTGTTCTCATGATAGTGGCTTCTGGGACAACCATTTACAGGAAGTCTATCAGGAGCTTCATGTGCCCAAACCACAAGCAGCACGCAGACCCAATAGGCGCCATTTCAGATACAGCATAGTTGTGGGGCCAGATAATGGAGAAAAGAGTCATGTCGCTGGCTCAGCTTGACTGACGGGTCTCTTCCTATTTGTGTAATGGGAGACACAGTGAGGAGAAGCCAGTGGGGAGCCGCCCCTGAGACTCTCTTGATCATTCCTGACTCATTTTTAAAATGTGTTCTCCAAAACCCTGCAGCATTTCACAGTACACATATCTGAGGGGTTTTCATGTTACCCATGTAAATCTTCTAACAGGTTCCCTTTTAAAGGGGTTCTACAGGATTGATATATTGATGACCTATCCTGAGGTCATCAATATGAGATTGGCGAGGTACTGGCATCTCTGCCGATCAGCTATTTGAGGAGGCCGCATCGCTCCTGTGAGTGCCGTGACCTTCTCGCAGCTTAGCAAGCACGAAGGTGTATGTTGTATAGCGGCTGTGCTTTCTATTGCAGTTCAGCCTTGTTCTCTTGAATGAAACTGAGCTGGGCCTAGGCCACGTAACCAATCTGCATGACTTCACTGGCCTAGGAAGAGGCCTAAGTGCTCCCAGTGCTCAGCAGCCTCTTCATACAGCTGATTGGCAGGGGTCCTGGGAGTCAGACCCCCTCTGATCTCATATCATCCATATGTAAATCCTGGAGAACCCCTATAATGTTACCCGTTTTGTAATATTTTTTATGAAAAATAATTGCGTTTTTTGAAAAGTTTAAAGGATGTTATTTTAGTGTTCTGTAAGGCAATAAAATATCTTTACTCCTATGTCTTGTTAGATTATATTTTAATTACAGTATATAATTTTAAAAAACTTCTGAGCCCTCCAGCCATCTGTATCTGCAGGGAAATCTATACTCGCCTGCTCCCCGCCAAGCGGCAGGTCACGTGCCGATTGAGGGCAGGCAGGTCACCACTGAGGCCAGTCATTGGCTGCAGCAGAGTACGTGACCTAGTCTTTGACAGATGTGACGCCACTGCTATATAATAAGAATCGGCATTATAACTGGCACATGACAGGTGTGCACGATAGCTCAGAGCACCCAGCACAGCATTGTACTAGAAGAAGTCCATCCACTCGGCAAGCGTGGAGAAGGAGGAAAACTGCAGGTTACACACCTTACCACTCCTATTGGTTTTCTATGGATAAACAGCAAGACATTTTGACAGTTGCTTATCTCTCCTTTTAAAATAGCAGGCCTATTCGTTCTGAGTCTGATGGACAGCTGTCACCAGTATATAGCCTGCTTATCTAGGCTTCAGCAATACAGTTAAAAAGATTGTGTCATTGTGTCATCCGTGGGCAAGTATAGTATCAGGATGGTTTCAGACACACCTTTTTTTTTGGGGGGGGGGAGCGTTAAAAAGTTGGGTTTTGCAACATTTTCAATGCCATTGCAACTTTGATTGCAATAATGGCCTATCTTAAGTGATAGAGCATTTTCATAGGATAACCCCTTTACTCCTTACCTTGGATATTACTAAATGATGTTGATAAAACAAGCAGGGCTGTGGAGTCGGTGTCCATTTTGGTGGAGTCGGTATAAAATGGACCGACTCCGCCTCCAAAAATATGTAATAAATTGGTACACTTAGTTCAATGCAGTATGTGCTGAATATATTTTCATAAGAATTTGGGAAAATGATGAAATGTCCTATAAATGTCTGTTATATTCCTGATCTAAGGATCTAGGCTTTTAGTTGACATGAATGTGTGCTGCCCTTTATGTAGATGCTCAGAAGTGAAGCTCCTCAGCTACAGATCAGAGGAAAAGGGCACTGGGAAGGAATGGCTGCACTCATCTCAGATCTACTAGAGAAAACCGGATTACATGGGGGTTTTCTCACTAGTTACAAAGATTAACTTTCAACATAAAGGGACAGTTAAAAGAAGACATTTTCTAAATACAGTGGTCAGTTGATTTTACTTTCATGAACTATAGACAGTTCAGCAGGTCTCTCACTGTACACAGGTTTCTATGGTAACCTGCAGACCAGAAAGACTGTAATCTGATTGACTGAGAGCAGTGAAGAATGATGGGACTGAGCTCTGAGTGATTACCTGCAGTAAGCAAAAGGTACAAGTGTTGTGAGGACTGAGAAGCATGGCTGTACCTGCAATTGTGTTAGAGATCATAATCTTCTGCTCTGTCAGAGTAAGTTAATATATGCTAATAACTGCTGGAGAACCCCCACGGCCTGAGGAGACATAGTGAGTGCAAACTGCCTGTTAGCCAGTGAATCAATGTGCTGAGAAAACCCCTTTAAGACAAGTATTTCTTAGTATATCTAAACTTTCAATAAACTGTGTATAAATCACTTGTCCAATGCATGTTCTCTCTGTATGATTTATGTTTTAGTTTGCTTTTCCTCTGATGTAAAACACCTAGGGCCTTATTTATGAAAACTGTCTAGGTGTAGAAGTTCCTTTGTTGCCCATAGAAACCAATCAGAGCTCCCCTTTCATTTCATATAGTGCTCTGGAGAAATGAAAGGGGAGCTCTGATTGGTTGCTTCGGGAAACAAAGATAGTCTTAGACCTAGACAGTTTTCATACATCAGGCCCTTAGTGAGCTGTACCCAGAGAAAAGCCTGATACTGAAAGAGTAAAGATATCTAGTAAAACATATATAAACTTTTTTTTTGTCATGATATATCTGTACTATTGATTTATGCAACGTTTGTTTAAAGTTATGATTTAAACATGCGCTATGTATGAGGGAGTCGGAGTTAGGGGAAATTGAGGAGTCAGAGTTGGAGTCTGGGCGTTGGCTTACCGACTCTACAGCCCTGAAAACAAGGACCTATTCATTAGTACCGTACCTGCACAAATTCCCCGATCATAGTTACAAAGGGGAGGGGTTCTGCTTGTAGAGTTCCACTATTGCAATGAACAGGTTAACTGCCCCAGAATTGGAATTTTACAGCCATCCTCCTGCTGGTGATGGTGTGATGAACTTGATGGATTAGTACCATCTTAGTATCTCAAGGTGTGGCAAGGGTTAACTGCATGTTCAGTAACCTGAATTACAGTATTCTGGGATCACTATTCAATTTGGCCCGATAATCATAATGATTGATCGCTTCCACTTCTTATACCACAATTTAACCTATTTCTTTTTTTTGTAAGAGACATTTTATTTTATAGTTTATGTCTAAGACATCAAATGAAGGCGCAGCAGAAAGTGGAAAAATAAGTATTACATATACCGTCAATATAGTGTTTGTAAGATTAACATCTTTACAAGTTATTCATTGTATAGATCATAAGACATGAAGAATATTTGCTGTTCACATAGTGAATAGTATAGCGCCACCTTGTGCACGTCCACCTACTGAGTTGAGTGTTGCTGGTCACACATGCTCAGTCACTGTTCTCATAGCCAGGTATGTGCACCAGGAGCATACGTAGATCTCATAAGGCCTATAGCACCACCAATTTCCCAGTATGTATGTGTCAAACGTTCCCAGGGAACATGTGATGCAAACCGCAATCCCCAAGAGTTCTGACGAATTTACAATCTTTTCAAATCTGTCTGCCTGTAGCCATCACTAGGGGGAGCTCAGTGCATAAAGGTTTATGCAGTTACCAATGGAATCTGTAATCATCTCTTTGCACTGAGCTCCCCTTAGTGATGACTCTCTTCGAGAACAGGGGTTCAGTGTCGGCCACGTAGCAGTTAGATGGTCTTCCTCCATTGAAGGTACACCACTGATGTGCTCATTGCTGTACACTGTGAACACAAGATGGCGCCATGCTATGTAAGTTCCATAAATCTTCACTAGATTATTTTAATGGCAAATATGCTTCATTTTTTAAGATCTATAATATGTACAACCGCGTAAATGGAAAAAGAAATGGCCAAGTACAGAGTTCCATGGTAATGTTTCATATCTCACTTGACTGGGGGAGGGGAGCTTTATCCCTCTCATTATTTAAAGCGGACATGTAACCTCTCCTGACATGTATTTTCTTTTATTAATAACAATTCTGAAGCATCTATTATGACTCTATGTTGTGCTATTCTTTTATTATTCATGCAGAATTACTAGCAGTTTACAATGGAGGTCCAACTGGGGGTCACCAGTTAGAGGTGTGTCCCTGCACAGTCTGACATCAATCAGTGCTGCCAGTGTCAGACTGTTCAGGGACATACCTCTAACTGGTGACCCCCCCAGCTGGACCTCCATTGTAAACTGCTAGTAATTCATTCATAACTTACACTACTCATAAAAAGTTAGGGATATTTGGCTTTCAGGTGAAATTTATGGAAAACATAAAAAGTTCACGCTACAGTGATATATCATGAATGTAAGGCATTTAAGTAGAAGCAGAAATGGTGATTTCCTCATCTCAAACAATTTATTGAAAAAAAGCCAACAACTGAGGTGGAAATACCCCCACAAAAATGTCAATGTCTCAATAACTTGTCATGTGGCCTTGAGTATTAATTACAGCTTAACAATGACATCTCTGTTCACAAGTCGACTTATTCTCTCCTGAGGCATGGCATCCCTCTCCTCTTGAAGGGAGGCCCTCAGGTCAATGAGGTTCTGGGGTACAGAGTTACGAGCCTCTACACTCAGCTGTTCCCATAGGTTTTCAATAGGATTCAGGTCTGGAGAAAATGTGGGCCACTCCATTTGAGGTCCCCCAGTCTCCAGCAGCCATTTCCTAATGATGCTACCTCAATGAGCTGGAGCATTGTCGTCCATGAAGATGAAATTAGGCCTGTGTTGTTCATGCAGAGACACAATGACTGGATTAATGATGTTATTCAAGTAGTATGGGCTTGTCACTGTATCATTTACAAAGTGTAGGGCAGTTCTTTATTGACTTGACACACCTGCCCACACTGTAACACCATCACCACCACCACCAAAGACTCACCTGGTGACAACAGTTAGTGCTCTCCTTGATGTCTTCAACATCGTTGGCGGCCATAATTTCTGCTCAGCGTGAATCGACTTTCATCAGTGAACAGCACTGAGGCACACTGGTCCCTTGTGCAGTGAAGATGTTCCCTGGCCCGTGCAAGACGATGACGCCTGGGCCTGGTGGTGTGGTCAGGTATCCTTGCAGGTTGTCTAGCACGCAGACCACTCTGATGTAAACGGTTTTGAATGTTCTAACGTGACACTTGGGTGCCTGTCACTTCCCTTAAAGGGAACCTGTCATCAACTTTATGCTGACCTCACTGAGAGCAGCATAAAATACTGTTTTCAGTGGTGTGTCACTCATATGCTAAAAGTAAGCGGTTGCCGAGAACCAGCATCATAATCATTGCAGCCCAGGCCTTGAAAAGTCATATGTACTTCAGAAGAGTCATGGTTATTCATAATCTCCTGCTCTCCCCGCCCATCTGCTGATTGTTGGCAGTTCTCTCCTAGAGAGAAAGGGAGAAAACTAGGTAGAAGACTCGCTCATCAGCAGGTGGGCAGGGAGAACAGGAATTCACGAATAACCATGACTCTTCTCATGTAGATTTAACTCTTTTTCCAGACCCAGTCTGCAATGATTGTGACGTTAGTTCTCAGCAACCACTTACTTTTAACTTATAAATGACAGAGTGCTGAAATCAACTCACCGGTCTCTACTGCCATTAGTATGGGCAGCAAAAAGTTGATGACAGGTTCCCTTTAAAGGGAGTCTGTCACCACAATTCGCCCTTATTTACTGCTCACATAGCACTGTATCATAACTATATATCAGTCAAATGGTACATTTGTCTTTTTGTTTGGATGTTTACCAGGGGCAAAAACGCAGTTTTATTCATATGTAAATGAGGGCTCGTACTGGCCGAGATCCTGCGGGCGCATGCACACTGTGATGACCATTGTGGGCAGCAGCATCGTCCCATCGGGTGCGCATGCGCCGACCGGATCTCGGCCAGTACACTGGATGATGTAAGAGGCTTACAGAGCGGGCCAAGCAACAGGTTGGGGAGGGATTATGTGAGAAGAAGAAAGAGAGGCCTGGGCACTTACAGCCCGGACACCACCCCTGGGCACTTGTGATCCCTCATTTACATATGAATAAAACTGCATTTTTGCCCCTGGTGAACATCCAAACAAAAGGACAAAGGTACCATTGGACTGATCAAGGCAAATAGCCGGCCGTGTCAAGGGCCGAGGCAGCCCACTGGGATATTTCCCTGTAAGGTCTATGGCCAATCTGACCCTGCAGACACTTGTTGTGAATTTTGCCATAAAAAGTAGAGAGAAGGTCAAGTTTAGAGAAGGTCATGTTAAGTTCCCCTGTAAAGGTTAGAGTGCATTTTAGGTTCATCCTGAAATTTCACCCACAAGCCAAACATCCCTAACTTTTTGTGAGTAGTGTATAGCAGGAATAATAAAACAATACTACAACATAGAGTCATAAGAATATACACTCCAGAATTGTTATTACAAGGTGGATGAAAGCATTTACTAAAACTGCCATGTCAGGAGAGATGACACCTGCTCTTGGCTTTTACAGTCAATCATTTTAAGATATTTTTTAATTAACTGCTGTCTATAGCCTGTAATAGATCTGTTTGCAATATATTTCCAGATGATAGGACATCATGTTGCTTCTCATCACTGTGAATTATTTGATGATGAAGAAGCAGGGACTTCCGTGCAAAGCACTTTCCACACGCTGAACACGAGAAGGACTTCTCCCCAGTGTGAGTTCTCTGATGATAAATTAGCGTTGATTTCTGTGTAAAATACTTTTCGCATTGAGAGCAGGAAAATGGCTTCTCCCCAGTGTGAACTCTCTGGTGCCGGACCAGATCCGACTTCTGAGCAAAGCATTTTGCACACTCTGAACACGTGAAAGGTTTTTCACTAATGTGAATTCTCTGATGTCGACCGAGTTCTGATTTTTGCAAGAAACATTTGCCACACTCAGAACACGAGAATGGTTTCTCCCCGATGTGCACTCTTTGATGTCTCTCGAGTAGCGACTGCTGTATAAATCGTTTTCCGCACTGGGAACATGAGAAGGGCTTCTCTCCAGTGTGAAGCCTTTGATGATTTATAAGGGCGGATTTCTGGGTAAAATTTTTGTTGCACTGGGGGCAAGAAAATGGCTTCTCCCCTCGGTGAATTCTTTCATGCCTCACAAGATCGGATTTCTGGGTAAAACATTTCCCACATTCTGGACATGGAAATGGTTTCTCCCCAATGTGTATCCTCTGATGTCTAGAAAGTTCTGACTTCCCACACTCTGAACAAGTAAAAGGCTTCTCATTCATGTGAATTCTCTGGTGTCTTTCCAGAAGTGATTGCTGTAAGAAACGTTTCCCACATTCGGAACAAGAAAACGAGAACGAGAACCAGGCCTCGGTGCAAAAAAGGTTGGGGAGCACTGATTTAGAAGATTTGCCTATTTGTATAGGCATTGTCCCACACACATCAGTCAGGCCGTTGCCCCTAGTTACAGCCACCACAGCCTTGTAGTAGTGGTGGCCGGCTTGCTGTTGTTCAAACCCACTGTGAGGTAACTGCTGTATTGTGAACACACATTGCATGAGCAGGTGCAGACACATCTTAGGGTTGTAGCTAGAGATGAGCGAGCATGCTCAGCCGAGCATGCTCGAGTGCCATTTTTGCGTATTTGCATACGCATTTTAAAATTCGTACGCTAATCATACGCATATTTTAATCTATACGCAAATGCGTACGAATAGCGTACAAATTGAATTTGTACGCTATTCGTACGCATTTGCGTATAGATTAAAATATGCGTATGATTAGCGTACGAATTTTAAAATGCGTACGCAAATACGCAAAAATGGCACTCGAGCATGCTCGGCCGAGCATGCTCGCTCATCTCTAGTTGTAGCATTTTGGGCAGAAACGTTCTGAGATTTTTCAGAAGGTTTCTCATGATTGGTATGATCCAATGTTAGATCTACAGTTTCAGGTACAGGAGTCAGAGTTGGAGTAATGTGGTTTTGTCCAATGGAGCCTTCATCAATTTCTATATCCTTTACTTCACAATCAGGAGATAAATTGTGAAATCTCTCCAAGATCTTTTTCCTCTTCAGTATAGCTGTTGGTACCAAAAAATGAAAACAATCAAAATCTATAATGTGTTTATATTATAACTTGTAGGTCAGGAGGTGCACAAATTGTGGTCCACAGTGCTATTCTGAGTGGCCCCAACCATCTGCACTATATAAATAACAAAGAAAGCAGTGCAGACTGGAGTGATGGTCTATAGAGTGCATGGTCAAGAAATCTAAGTTTACATCCTCCTGTAGGCGCACAGGTAGTCAATTCATATTCAGATTTTATTGCACCTCTCAGGGGAGGGGGGTTATTTTGTGCTGCACTATGGTATTGCTGGCCCTGCCTACTTCTGTTGTCCCTGCTTACTTATGGCTTGTGTTGCCCAGCCTTCTGTCAATTTGAACTCTCCTACAACTTGGGGCCTTTTTTTTTTTTTACCGAGTTCCTAGTTTGCCCCTGGTTCTCCCTGTTACCTATATAGTGCTGTCAGAAGCTTTGAGGACTCAACACTGCTAACAGACTACCTTTATATTACCACAGTTAAAGAGGTTGTCCCACGAAAAATATTCTAGTTTTCAAACCAGCACCTGGATCTGAATAATGTTGTGATTACATGTAATTAAAAATTTAGCATAGCCACTGAGTTATTCAATAAAATTTATCTGTATGGCGCTACCTCCTGTTTGTTTTTTTTCTAATTTCTTTGTCCTGCTCACTGAGATGGCCACACATGCTCAGTTTCCTTCTTCAACTGCTTCCTGAGCTGTGATAGGCGGAGAACGGACACGCCTCCTGAGCTGTAGTGAAAATACACTCCCCTTGACCTGTCAATGTGATATAAATCTAGCAGAGCAATGAATGGGAGATCTCTGGATTCATGTGAGGTCTAGCTTTGTTAGAAAGAGAATGTCATGTTCTATATGATGTCTGAATTTAATTTTTTACATTAGTCATGGGATAACCCCTTTAAGCTATGCTTGAATAAGGGTGTGACCACACAGTCAGGTTTCTTGATGCAGTTTTGAAACCATTTTAGCTTTCAAAACTGCATCAGGAATCCAGACCATGCGTCTCCCCTGCCCGTTCCTCTGATAGGCTACAGGCACTAGGCCTGCAGCCTATCAGAGGCCAGCTCAGGCGGCGCGATGACGTCATCGCGCCGCCGGAGGAGGCCTGCATCGCATCGCTACCAGCACCATGGAGGTAAGTATAAGTGTTTTTTTTTTTTTTTTAATTGGACAACACTGAACTTCTTACTGGCACTGTGGGGGCACTTATATTATTGAGGGGGTATTTATGGGGGACACATTTTATTACCATATTTTTGGAGGGCATATATAGGGCCCTTCTTATTGGAATACTATTGGGGGCATCTATGGGGGTCCTTCTTATTGGAATATTATTGGGGGCATCTATGGGGGCCCTTCTTATTGGAATATTATTGGGGGCCCTTCTTATTGGAATATTATTGGGGTCATCTATGGGGGCCCTTCTTATTGGCATATTATTGGGGGCATCTATAGGAGTCCTTCTTATTGATATATTATTGGGGACATCTATGGGGGAACTTCTAACTGGTACATTATTGGGGGACACTGTGGGGGCATCTATGGGGGCACTTATTGGTATATTATTGGGGGCATCTATGGGGGCACTTCTTATTGGTATATTGTTGGGGGGCATCTATGGGGGCACTTCTTATTGGTATATTGGGCGGCATCTATGGGGGCACTTCTTGGTACATTATTGGGGGCATCTATGGGGGCACTTTTCACTGGCACATTGTTGGGGGCATCTACTGTGGCCTCAAAGAAGAGGTATTTTATATGGGGGGCTCTGTAAAGGGGCATTTTATAATATATTTTAATATATTTATATATATTAATAAGCACTTTGCCTGAATCAGTTAGCGCCCCCCCCCTCCCTCCAGGCCCTGGGGTAATGGTCTACCGAGAACCAGGCCTCGGTGCAAAAAAGGTTGGGGAGCACTGATTTAGAAGATTTGCCTATTTGTATAGGCATTGTCCCACACACATCAGTCAGGCCGTTGCCCCTAGTTACGGCCACCACAGCCTTGTAGTAGTGGTGGCCGGCTTGCTGTTGTTCAAACCCACTGTGAGGTAACTGCTGTATTGTGAACACACATTGCATGAGCAGGTGCAGACACATCTTAGGGTTGTAGCTAGAGATGAGCGAGCATGCTCAGCCGAGCATGCTCGAGTGCCATTTTTGCGTATTTGCGTACGCATTTTAAAATTCGTACGCTAATCATACGCATATTTTAATCTATACGCAAATGCGTACGAATAGCATACGAATAGCGTACAAATTGAATTTGTACGCTATTCGTACGCATTTGCGTATAGATTAAAATATGATTATGATTAGCGTACGAATTTTAAAATGCATACGCAAATACGCAAAAATGGCACTCGAGCATGCTCGCTCATCTCTAGTTGTAGCATTTTTGTCCACGCTTCCAAAACGCAGAGAAACGGATCCTGTTCCAAGATGAATTAATCTCTATAGAGCAGGATCCGTTTATAAAGTCTGTGTTTTGGACGGATCCTGACCAGATGTGAAAGTACCCTAAGATGTGTCTCCGCATGCTCATGCAATGTGCGTTCACAATACAGCAGTTACCTCAGAGCGGGTTTGAAAAGGAGCAAGCCGACCACCACTACTGCATGGCTGCGGTGGCCGTAACTAGGGGCAACGGCCTGACTGATGTGTGTGGGACAATGCCTATACAAATAGGCAAATCTTCTAAACTGTACATTTTATATAAATACATTCTATTAGTAATAATACTAGTATGGCTATATCTAACTGTATAAACTACATTTGTGAGATGGGAATACCCCTTTAATGTAATATTAAATAAACCCCTTCCCGACCAGCACTGTACAAGTACAGCTCTGGACGGGTCTTTAAAGGCAACCTGTCATCAACTTTATGGTGACCTCACTGAGGGCAGCATAAAGTAGTGACAGAAATGCTGAATAGTAAATGATTGCTGAGAACCAGCATCATAATCACTGCAGCACAGGCCTTGAAAAGAGTCAAATCTACCTCAGAAGAGTCATGGTTATTTATAATCTCCTGCTCTCCCCGCCTATCTGCTGATGATTGGCAGTTCTCTCCTAGAGAGAAAGGGAGAAAACTAGGTAGAAGACTGTCAGTCATCAGCAGGTGGGCGGAGAGAGCAAGAATTCATGAATAACCATGACTCTTCACAGGTGGCCATGACTCTTTTCTAGGCCCAGTCTGCAATGATTGTGATGTTGGTTCTCAGCAACCACTTACTTTTAACTTTTAAATGACAGACCGCTGAAATCAACTCACCTGTCTCTGCTTTATGCTGCCGTTAGTATGGGCAGCATAAAGTGGATGACAGGTTCCCTTTAAAGATGTTGCCCGCTCCTGAGTGGAGTGGGCATTATAGCCGCATTTTGCCTGTTGGTTAATATAGCATTTAACACTTCAGATGCCGTGGTCAATCCTGGACACGGCATCTGAGTGCGCTAAATACCAGAAGCGCGCAGTTCTGGTAATGCTCCGGCTCCCCCGTGTGGTGATCAGAGGAGCTGGAGTGTGTTCGCAGCAGCCGCTGTCATACAGAATGACAGGAGCCTGCTGCTCAGTATTTCCTGTGGAGCCCTTGTCTGTAGCAGGGCACCATAGGAAACTGGTACATTTCTCATAGACTCCAATGCTAATGCACTGGTGTCTATGAGAATAGAAATCTAATGATTGCTTGTTATAGATCCCTATGGGAACTATAAAAAACTGTAAATAAAATAAATAAATGGGGTCATTTATCAATCTGGTGTAAAGAAGAACTGGCTTATTTGCTCACAGCAACCAATCAGATTCCACCTTTCATTTTTCAAAGGAGCTGTCAAAAATGAAAGGTGGAATCTGCTGGCACGCTAGGAGTTGGCTGCATGAACTAGCGCTCCTCTCCTACAACTCACTGGCATCAGCGCTTAGAGTCCACTTTTCGCAACAAACATGGGCAAAGTAAGCAGGGATAAGTACCGGAGACTCCGGGAACCCCTAAAGTCTCGCAGTCCCAGCCGGACATTGACAAATTTATGAGAAAGAAGAACTCCATCCCTGCAGACGCAGTTTCCAAGATGGCGCATCTTCCCACGATAGACGGCGAACAGACCGAAGACTCTGAGGAGGAAAGCTTAGCAGAACAGGGCGCAGCAAGTAACGCAGACAACTCAGAACCTGCATCCAGAGTGTGTATTAAACAAACCATTTAGCAAGCAATATCTCCAGTGATGAAGGAACTGCATGATATTAAATCGGATCTCCGTCAAATGGGGCAAAGAGTAGACAAACTGGAAACAGTACAATCCTCTATTCTTACCTTTGATAAAGTTGTCCGCCAAAAGTTCCTGGAACAACAACGCCAAGTCAATGCAGCCTTTAACTACATCGAAGATCAAGAAAACAGAAAGAGGTGACAGAATATTCGTATTAAGGGCCTACCAGAAGAAATTCTACATGATTCCCTTTGTCAGGCTGCCTCTGCTATCTTTACGTCCTTACTGGGACATGACAGAGCTCAAAGCATTGTAATTGAGCGAATCCACCGAGCCCTGCGCCCTAAGCCACGAACAGCCAAGGGACATTGTGTGTCGTCTCCTGAACTACAATGACAGTGCTGACCTTCTGAAAGCAGCTCGCTCCAAACCGGAGATATCACATGAAGGTGCGAAAGTAGCCCTATTTCAGGACCTCTCCGCGTCCACATTAGCAAAGTGTCGCACATTGAGGCCATTACTGGAGCTGCTCCGGGCAATAATGCAGACCCGCAATAATATGGCCGTCTGATGGCCTAAGATGTGTCTGCACATGCTCATGTAATGTGCGTTCACAATACAGCAGTTACCTCAGAGCGGGTTTGAAAAGGAGCAAGCTGGCCACCACTACTACATGGCCACGGTGGGCGTAACCAGGGGCAACGGCCTGACTGATGTGTGTGGGACAATGGAAATAGAAATAGGCAAATCTTGGTACATTTTATATAAATACATTCTATTAGTAATAATATTGGTATGGCTATATCTAACTATACAAACTACATTTGTGAGATGGGAATACCCCTTTAATTCAGCAGCTATTGGAAGCATAACAGTGTCAGATCATGCTCCGATTAAGATACTTCTCAATCTAATAGGCACATTAAAAAGGGGTTGCTTTTGGAGATTGAATGAGACCCTGCTGGGTGGTGGGGAGATGCTCAGATCCTTCCATGCTAAGCTAGAATCATTTTTTAAATTCAATGACACAGGTGAAGTTTAATTTCCCATTGTATGAGAAACACATAAAGCGTTCATTCGAGGTGAATTTATAGCCCTAGGATCCCGACTTAAAAAGCTTAGAAGCAAACAATTAGACTCACTTCTTGCTCAAATTGCAACCCGGGAAAAAATAGGGAAAAAATCAAAAGCCCTGAGTCACCAAAATGACTTAAAAGATCTTCGCTCTCAGCTAAAATCACTACTCAATGCTCGAACAGCTAAAAATTTCTTATATGCTAAACAGAAGGTATATGCTCATGGGGATCGGGGAAGCAAATACAGTGAAACCTCTATGAGCAGACCACCCTTTTTTGCACAAAAAATCGGTCTTTTATGGGGGTGGTCTAGTCAAAGAAAAAAGTATATAAAATGCAAAATGAAGTGTCTAATTGAAGCAGGAACATGTACAGTATACATTTAAACATAAATAATGATGATAGAGCACACAATCATGTATTTTAACATGTGTTTAATGGGACAACATCCCTGCTTCCCAATATGGCCCCCATAGCATCCCTGGTCCTCAATATGGCCCCCTCTGACATCCCTGGCCCCCATATGCCCCCCCATAGCATCCCTGGTCCTCATATGCCCCCCCATAGCATCCCTGGTCCCCATATGGCCCCCCATAGCATCTCTTGTAATCAATATGACCCCCTCTGACATCCCTGGTCCCCATATGCCCCCCCCATAGCATCCCTGGTCCTCATATGCCCCCCCATAGCATTCCTGGTCCCCATATGGCCCCCCACAGCATCTCTTGTAATCAATATGGCCCCCTCTGACATCCCTGGTCCCCATATGCACCCCCATAGCATCCCTGGTTCCCATATGGCCCCCCATAGCATCCCTGGTCCTCATATGGTCCCCCCATAGCATCCCTGGTCCCCATATGGCCCCCCCATAGCATCTCTTGTAATCAATATGGCCCCCTCTGACATCCCTGGTCCCCATATGCACCCCCATAGCATCCCTGGTCCCCATATGGCCCCCCATAGCATCTCTTGTAATCAATATGGCCCCCTCTGACATCCCTGGTCCCCATATGGCCCCCCCCCATAGCATCCCTGGTCCTCATATGGCCCCCCCATAGCAATCTCTTGTAATCAATATGGCCCCCTCTGACATCCCTGGTCCCCATATGCCCCCCCCATAGCATCCCTGGTCCTCATATGCCCCCCCCATAGCATCCCTGGTCCTCATATGATCCCCCCATAGCATCCCTGGTCCCCATATGGCCCCCCATAGCATCTCTTGTAATCAATATGGCCCCCTCTGACATCCCTGGTCCCCATATGCACCCCCATAGCATCCCTGGTCCCCATATGGCCCCCCCATAGCATCCCTGGTCCTCATATGGTCCCCCCATAGCATCCCTGGTCCCCATATGGCCCCCCATAGCATCTCTTGTAATCAATATGGCCTCCTATGACATTCCTGGTCACCATGATAGATACCCCCAACATCCCTGGTCCCCATCTAGGCCCCCCTAACTTTCCTGATCCCCCTGATTACATCACCTGGGCACTGTACAGTACAGTACTGTAGATCTTACAGTCTCCTGGTGCTTGCGTGGTCCCGCGGCCTAAACGCTATGGCGCCGTCTTCTTCCTCTCAGTGAGATAGCCACGCCTCCTTCTTCTGCTCTCCAATGATGTGTCGTCCGGCTCCCGCGCTAGCTCTCTCTATCCTCCTCCTGCATCATGGCGCCTGTCAGCGCTGATATCGGTATGTGTTCTCTGCTTCTGGTCTTTATAGGGTGGTTTCCAACAACAAAATATGCACAAAAAGTGTGGTCGGGGGTCGGATCAGGGGGTGGTCTGCTAAAAGAGAGGCATTGTCCATAGAAATGCATTGGGGGAAAATTGGTCACAAAAAAAAAATCGGTCGGGAAGGGGGGGGGGGGTCTTCTCATAGAAGTGGTCTGCTCGGGAGGTTTCACTGTCTATAACGGCGCTAGTTAAATCAGCTAAATCTAATACAACCATAGAATCTATTCGAACAGAGTCTGGGGCCTCCCTTAGGGGGACAGACCATATAGCTGACCAATTTAAGACATTCTATGGGGCTCTTTACAACCTTACAGCAGCTGAAACAACCCAAGATAAACAGAGTCAATTATCCAAGATCCAATCTTTTCTTGAATCCCTGTCACTGAGCACAGTTGATGACTCTGCTTATTCTTCCCTTTTAGAACCGGTAGGTACATCAGAAATTAGATTGGCATTGCAATCAACCCCTTCTGGTAAAAGCCCAGGACCAGATGGTCTCTCAGTATTGTACTACAAATTTTTTATTAATGTATTGTATTATCCCCCCAGTTTAAGATATTATGCCACTGCGTACAGGAAGGAGCTTCATTACCCCCACAAGCACTGGAGGCACATGTGACGGTCTCGCCAAAGGACGGGAAAGACAGCACATTATGCGGCAGTTACCGACCTATCTCATTACTGAACTGTGATGTAAAATTATGGGCCAAAATCTTAGCCAATAGGGTCCAAAGGCTTCTCCCCTCCTTGATCAATCCCGAGCAAGCTGGCTTTGTACCCTTGAGGGAGGGCAAACATAATTCTACTAAAGTCATTAATGCCATACAATATGCCAAATCCCACAATATACCAATGATTCTTCTCAGTACTGACGCTGAGAAAGCGTTCGATAGGATTGATTGTATGTACATGGAAACAGTGTTACGTAGGTTCCAATTCCCTCCTCAGTTCATCACTTCTATTTTCTCCCTGTACTCATCCCCATCGGCTCGCGAGACTTTGTGTAATAACTTAATAAATTCATTTCTACTGTAAAAAAAACATTTCCTGAGCAAATGTCACGACTCGCAGCACAGCACCCGTCCTGACCTTTCAGTACTGCCAAGGTTGCATAGCATTATATTGATTTATGATTTATGTAACCCTTAGGCCTTGTTCACATTTCCACGCCAGTGTCACGTCCATAAAAAATGTGCGTGTTTCATCTGTAAAGGATCCGTGGTTGGTCCGTGTGTCCGTTTTTACCATCTGTGTGTCATCCGTAATTCACTGACGTTGCTCAGCTGAAAATTAATTTCCAAAGAATCTCCTATTAGTCATCAGTGAAAAACGGACGAAACAAGGACACAACACGGACGTGTCAGTGATTTTCACGGACCCATAGACTTCAATGGGCGTGCTTGGTCCGCATCACGGATCAAAGTAGTGCATGTCCCCAAGATTTTTTTTACTGATCCACACTCAGTAAAAAAATACTGAAATGTGAACAAACACATTTAAATCAATGGGTGCACATGCTGTCCGCAGAAAATGCAGACAGCACACATTGGTGAAAAATGGAAATGTGAACGAGGCCTTAGAGCTCTGGAATGTATTGTATAACACTGACAGTATTATGTCAGTGTTATCCGGTACTCTGATTATTGTTATGGACTCCGATCAACTCCAGATAAATTCCTGGGGAGAAATGCACTGGGCATAAATACAATAAATATTACATGTAGGGCAGTATCTATTTATTTTATGTACCTCAAAATGGTACCAATAAAAACTACAGGTTGTCCAGCAAAAAAATGAGCTGTTACGCAGCCCTGCCAATAAAAATCTATATGTCAAGTTGACCTAGGAAAAGAACTGCTTTCTCGGCGCTGTCAGGCAGGATTCAAACGAACATCGTGGGTGATGTAGAGATATCTTTATTGCAGTATATTATTGGATGTATCACAACTTAAAGGGGTTTTACAATCTTGGACAATGGAGGCATATCGCTAGGATATGCCCCCATTGTCCTATAGGTGCGGGTCCCACCGCTGGGACCCGCACCTATATCGAGGACGGAGCCCTGAAGGTGAAGGAGGGCCGCCCTCCATTCATTTGTATGGGGCCGCTGAAAATAGCCAAGCGCTGGCTCGGCTATTTCCGTCGGCTCTATAGAAATGAATGGGAGCCGGGCCGCCCATGTGCGGTGCGCTCCCATTAATTTCTATGGAGTCAACGAAAATAGCCGAGCGAGCCAGTGCTCAGCTATTTTCGGCGGCCCCATACAAATGAATGGAGGGTGGCCGCGCATGCGCGCTGCGCCCTCCTTCACTTTCGGGGCCCCGTTCTCGATATAAGTGCGGGTCCCAGCGGTGGGACCTGCACCTATAGGACAATGGGGGCATATCCTAGCGATATGTCCCCATTGTCCAAGATGGTAAAACCCCTTTAATACAATATCTTCGATACAATGTATGTCTATTTTGTATTTCTAGGTCTTACTTGACGACGCTAGCATATATCTGAGAAACCAGTTGTATATATATATATATATATATATATATATATATATATATATATAAATTAATTAATTCCAAGCTTTCAAATGATACCAAAATCACAGCATTATATCCACCATTTCAGAAGATGTAGCTGTTAGAAATCGAGTCAGGAGAGAAAGCTGTTTTTACTTTCACTTTCAGATGGGCACTCGGGAGCGGTTTTCCTGCAGAATAATGCCCCTTTCACACGAGCGGGAGACTCGCATGTCTCCCGCAACGCATCTACAGGGCTGGACTGGGCACGGACAGGGATCACATATAATGCTATGCGATCCCTGTCAGTGCCGAGTCCAGCCCTGTAGATGCGTTGCGGGAGACATGCGAGTCTCCCGCTCGTGTGAAAGGGGCATAAAAGTGCTTTTCCTGGACATGTAATACAGACACACAGTGCACACAGGTATGTCTGGGATGTGACATGTAATACAGACACACAGTGCACACAGGTATGTCTGGGATGTGTCTGCAATCTTCTGTGAGGCACTGCTGTTAGTTATATTGGTGAAAAACTGGTGAAAGACTCCCTTTAAATAGAGCTACTGTATGTTATATCTATGCTAATTCAATCGACAATGTAGGGCTTGTGTAGTTCGCCCTACCAGGGGCAGATATGCCATTTGTGCAACCTGTGCAGCTGCACAGGGGCCCAGGAGTGTGTGTGTGTGTGTGTGGGGGGTCACTTTTACCTTAAGGCCCCTTTCACACAAGCGGGAGACTCAGACGTCTCCCGCATCCTGTGCAGTGTACTGAACTGCCGGCACTGAACGGGTTCTGGAATGTTTTGGATAACACTGTCAGCATTATCCAACACATTCCAGAACTGTAAGGGTTACATAGCATCATAAATCAGTATAATGCTATGTAACTCCCGTTCAGTGCCGGGAGTCTCCCTCTCGTGTGAAAGGGGCCGAAAAGTTGCTATCTGCTGCCTGTTAGACTGGCTGAAGGAATTTCATTCTCAGGCATCTGTGGATGGCTAGAGAGGCATTGAGGTGGTCTATAGTGAGCAGTTTGAGAGCCCCAGGTCTGAAAACTATGGGGGACATTTATCAAACCGGTGTAAAGTAGAACTGGCTTAGTTGCCCATAGCAACCAATAAGATTTCACCTTTAATTTTCCAAAGGAGCTGTGAAAAATTAAAGGTGGAATCTGGTTGCTATGGGCAACTAAGCCAGTTCTACTTTACACCGGTTACTTATTTTAGTCTCCCTGACCCTATTACGGTCGGTTTTACACTGACAGACTTAGTTACATAGTACCATTGAAAAAAAAAAAAACCAAAACATAAATCCATCAAGTTCAACCATGAGATGGATGGGAATGTGACCTTTAGGAAAGGGGAGTTAGAACCAGACTTATATACATTTATATAAGCATTAATCTTATTTAGTTCTAATAATTTATCTAACCTTTTTTGTAACCCCTTAAGGACTGGGCCCATTTTCCGTTTACATAGTCATTTGAGGGCTTTGTTTTTGCGGGATAAGCTATATTTTTGTAATGGGACCATTTACCATGACGTGTATTGGAAAATGGGAAAAAATTCTTTGTGGAATAAAATTGAAAAAAAAAAAGTTTTTGGAGTTTTGATATTACAGCATTGACTGAGTGCTAAAAATGACATGACACAACATCCTTGTGCTTTGGGTCAATATGATTACTGCGATACCAAACTTGTATAGTTTTTATTTTGTTTTACTACTTTACAAAAGTAGAAACCTTTGGGGAAAAACTTACAGTTTTCTTTGCATTGCCATTTTTGGGGTATGTAAAACCTTTTGATCACTTATTTAATTTTTGGGAGGGCCAAGGTGAACAAAATGGCAAATCCTGGATTTTTGTTTTTTGTTGTGGTGTGCATCATGCAGGGTGGGATGTACAGGGTTTGTGGAGGGAGGTGTCTCCCTCCCCAC
Source organism: Rhinella marina (assembly GCA_900303285.1). Classification (NCBI taxonomy): domain Eukaryota; kingdom Metazoa; phylum Chordata; class Amphibia; order Anura; family Bufonidae; genus Rhinella; species Rhinella marina. Next base: position 506,527 of record ONZH01014530.1, read on the forward strand.
TCAATTGGGTCCCCGCACTGATGGCTGAGAAGGCAGCCCGATGCCTTCACAGGCATTGGGGCTTGCCTTCTACGAAAGCCTGTGAGACCCAGCCCCCTGGGTCTCACAGGCAAGAAGGCTGTCAGTGTATTACACTGGTTATAAACTGACAGTCGATGCATTACAATACACATGTATTGTTATGCATTGTAGAGGGGATCAGACCCCCAAAAGTTGAAGTCCCACAGTAATGATCTGCTCTATGAAAATATCTAATGGTCAATGGCAACACAAAAACTTTTTTTTTTTTTTTTCAAAAATGCTTTGTGCAAAAGCGGTAAAAAATAAAAATAAAATTTGTATCTCTGTAATTGCACTGACCAGAATAAACATAATGTGTCATTCTTCCCACATGATGTTCACTACCACAACAAATCCCAAAAAGCAAATGGCAGAGTTGCTGCCTTTCCTTTATCCTGCTTCCCAAAAAGCTAAATAAAAAGCAATCAATTTACTGATCCCCAGAGGCTGATCAATAGCAACATGGCGCCCGTAAACCATTCCACCAAAATCTGCCCTCCAAAAACCATATGGCGCTCCTTCTCTTCAGATCCCTGCTGTGTGTACAAACAGTAATTTACAACTACATTTGGGGTGTTGCTGCGTTCAGGAGAAAATGCTTAAAATTTGTGGTGCTTTTTCTCCTGTTACCCCTTGTAAAAAATTTAAAATTGGCAAGCTTATGCAACATTTTTTGGAAGAGATTTTCTTTTTCATACCCAAGTGTTTCTAAATTCTATTACAAGTCTGTGGGTTCAAAGTGGTCAGTACACACCTGAATAAATTCCTTGAGAGCTGTAGTTTCCAAAATGGGGTCACTTTTTGGGGGATTATACTGTAGGGGTACTTTAGTGTGTCTTCAAATGTAACATGGCACCCAAAAACCATTCCAGCAAAATCTGCCCTCCAAAAACCATGGAGCTCCTTCCTTTCTGAGCCCTGCCATGTGCCCATAGAGCAGTTTAGGAGCACACGTGGGGTGTTTCTGTAAACTGCAGGATCAGGGTAATAAATATTGAGGTTTGTTTGGCTGTTAACCCTTTCTGCCTTACAGTTAAAAATTGATTAAAATGTAAAATCTGCAAAAAAAAAATGAAATTTTGAAATTTCGCCTTCATTTTCCTTAAAATTGTGTGAAGCATATAAAGGGTTAACCACGTTTATAAAAATCAGTTTTGAATAACTTGAGAGGTGGTGTTTCTAAAATGGGGTGATTTATGGGTGGTTTCTACCACGTAAGCCTCACAAAGTGACTTCAAAACTCAATTGGTCCTTAAAAAAAGTGGTTCTGGAAATTTCATTCATAAAGTAGACATATGGTGCATGTTAATTTAGAACTATTTCATGGGGTTTCATAAAGAAGAGAAATTCAAAAATGTAGAAAATCGTGAATCTTTCCAAATTTTTGGTAAATTTGGGATTTGTTTTTAATAAATAAAGGTAAAACATATTAATTCAAATTTACCTTTAACATAAAGTACACTGTGTATGAGCAAACAATCTCAGAATCACTTGGATAGGTAAAAGCATTCCAAAGTTATTACCACATAAAGTGACATTTGTGAAAAATGTCTGTGTCCTGAAGTGGTTTATGTTATGTAGTGTGATGTTATGTTGTATATTGTTATGCCATGTATTACAACTAGTATAGTATATACATGCTCTCTCTTCTCAAGTCCAAGAAAGCTACAGAGACTAACAGATCTCTGCAAGATCTACAGAAAGAGGAGAGAAAAATAAAGGAGAAAATTGGAGAACTTGGAATCTGCGTGGCTGAGAATATGAGTCAGCAAGGTTATCCGTGACTACAGCCATTCACACCTTACTGCAATAGAGGGACACTGTTCACATTTGGACATGTCCGGGTCAGATGTCCCATCAAAACCGTGTATCCTGCAGTGCACACTAAAGCTGCCATTGCCAGAGTACTATTGCCTGCTATAGATTCTACTGAGAGAGACTTTAGCGGGATAGAGATGAAACAGTACTATAACTCTCATTTTGCCTAAATCCTATCATCGCTATTTGGGAGAGAATTGCACAGTGTACAATTGGAACGGTGTTTTGCTATAATTTGATGTAGTACAATATTATTTTTCACTGCCTACCATAATGAGTGATGTTTATTCTTCCACCTCTGGTCTGGTTTCTTGCTTCCTACACCATACATTGCACTCTGCAGCCCTGCCTTGCACCCATCCAAATAACTAACATCAAGGGCACTACAGCTACCATCAGTAAGGATCCTCACTATCAGGGTGTCCCCTGAGGGAAGAAAGGGTGCCTCTTGCTTTCCCTGCACAGCCCTAGGGAGCAATAATGTGAGGAAAGCTGCCATAGACTCTGCAGCCAAAGCCACTACCACTACCATCCTCTGCTTGGTCTCCTCCCGGTTTGCTGCAAATATAATTATAGTGATGTCTATATTATCTAGTATTTCACAAACAGTGACATCCCCAACAAGCTCTGTATTAGAAATTACTAGATCCAACAGAGCATCTCCCCTAGTGGATCTTTTGTAAGCTAGTCCATAAAATGGTTCAGCAGCAAGTTGAGGATCTTCTCCCCTTTGCAGTTGAAGAATCATGACCCTAGTCAATAATATAACATAATATACTACAATACTACAATGCAGAAGTGACCCAGTGGGTGTCTGCATACTGATCGTCAAGGCAATGATCCATGGGAAAAAAAAAATATGCAAATTAGCTTGTCATCCAAACAAAAGTGTGACCCTTCTGAAGCCCTCATCAGTAGAGAGCACGGACTAGCTGGCTAATTGAGAGGCCTTAGATGCAGCTCAGGAAGGGAGGATATTGGTACTCACAGAAGAGACCGAGTGGGTGTATGGAGAATTTATTTTAATACAACTGGAGTAAATTCTAGCTGGTGTAGATTTGCACAATAGCAATAGAGATCACCAGTCCCCACAGAGTGGAGATGATCATGATCAAGCAGTTATCAGAAACATTTAGATTGTTCCCCATAATTGCCTGTGCATTGGCCTGTATAAAGGGGCCTTTAGAGTGCTTTAACCCGGAATGCTGGAAAGCAGGTGTCCAGGGCGCAGCAGGTAGTGGCAGCGAGTTGCGACCGAGGTGTGTTTGGGTGAGATTTATGTTCAATTTCCAACCATTCACAAGGTGAAAGCAAGAACGCGTGAGAGGAAATAAATTGGTCTCTTACAGTTACACCCATATTGCTGTGAAGGTGTGTACATGGTAGTGAGTGGACTGTGTTGACAAGGAAATAGATTAACCACTTACATATATTACATGCCATGAAGGTGTGTACATGACAATCACATTTACATCAAGTGAATGGATTATTATATAGAGAAATGTTTAAATAGTGTTCTGGATCCATGCATGCAGCAGAGGTGACCTCAGTGTACTACCATACCATGCTCTCAGGTGCATATTTCAAAGTGTTCTCCAAGATTATTTAACTGGTGACCTATCCTCAGTATCTGATCGGTGGGGGTCCAACACCCAGGGCACCCGCCAATCATCAGTTTGAGAAGGCACTGGTGCTCACAGTAGCATTCTCGCAGCTTTGCCTAGACCATGTGATGTCATTTTCATTATTGAAGTGAATGGGGCTGAGCACGTATGGCACTGCGCTAGGTTAACAGGGATAAGGCCAGTGCCGCACCAAACAGCTGATCAGCGGGGGCCCTGGGTGTCGAACCCTCACAGATCAGATACTGATTACCTAAGTAAACCTGTCACCTCTTGACATATCTGTTTTAGTAACTACTTACATTTTCTGTGTAATAACAATTGTGGAGCATCTCTTCTTATTGATCTATGTTGTTATTTCAGCTGAAAGTTTATGGATAAAGGCACAGATGGGTGTTACCAGTTGGCACTGGTAAGCACTGACACTGGCAGCACTGAATGGATAGTGTCAGACTGGTCAGGGATACCCACCCCCCTCAACTAGTAACACCCATCTGTACCTTCAACCATAAACTTCTAGCAAGAATAAGAGAAGAATGGCAAAACAGGGTCAAAAATCTAAATGCCCCAGAATTGGTATTTCATGGGGAATGCAAGTAGTTACTAAAACAGACATGTCAAGAGAGGTGACATCTCTTTAAAGAGTTATTCAGACAAAAAACCATTAGGGTCCATATCCATAAATGGATGCCATATTACAGCTCCGTACAACCAAGCGATAATTTCCCATCTGTATGAGGCCTTATTATGCATTACATTTTTTCACAGTAGTATATATTTCATACTTTATGTCTTTATTTGTGATTTTATAACATTTTACTGGTGGATGATTTGTAAAGTGTTGTTTTTTTTTGTGTCACCTATATGGCATGATTATTTCACCAGTCCTTGTCCTTCGCCTGCATTCAGGTAATAGTACACTTATGCGTCGTCTTAGTCACAGCACTCTCTCCACTGAAAAAAAAGTCCAGGAGGATTGCTGTTCATACTATACTGAAATTTTGGCATGTTAAAGGAAATCTGTCACCAGGACATTCCCTGTTCACATTCCATACGTAGTGCACGTCGGCTCCGTTATACAGCTGACACCCACCCTTAACGGCAGTGTAACACTTCTGATGCTGCAGTCATTAATGACTGCAACATATTAGCGGTTAGTCACAAGGAGAGTGCTCCTTCTGTACTCCGACTGGCGCCCACACAATGTAACCACGGGCTGCCAGTTGGATTTCTATGGCATTCTTACGGTCATTGACATGCCATGTTATGGCTGCTATAAGACCCTCTGGCAGGGTATAATAGAATGCTGATAAAAATGCTATTCACAGAAGTACTGCTGTGAATAAATTAGAAAAAAATACCTGTCCCACGTACACAAATATGGTATCAATAAAACAACAAATCCCACGAGGCCTCACACAGTGAGTGGACAAAAAAGTTATGGGTGTCAGCATATGGCAACGTAAAGCAATTTTTAAAAAGTTTTTTATTTTAGAAAAATTGTACACTATAAAAAGAACTATGTACTGTATTTTTCACCCTATAAGACACACTATTTTCCCCCAAAAGTCAGGGGAAAATGTCAGCGTGTCTTACAGTGTGAATACTAATGAGCACTTCCATTATGGAAGTGCTGATCAGTACAGTAGGACCGGGAAGCGGTAAATGCAGCACTCCTTGTGCTGGCTCTACTCACTGCTACCTAGTCGTCTTCTGCCGGCACCACATGCTGCGACCTGCGCACAGCTTGAGAATATCCGTGCGCTCTGTGACCTCCTGTTGTGCAACGTCAGGTCATAGCACAGCACGGCAGGAAGAGCACTGGATCTCCTGGGTGGCAGCGACCAACGGCGCAAGAAAGGTGAGTTGATTTTTTTTTTGTCCGATCTGAGGTCTGATTAACATTGGGGGCCTGGGCTGGGATCTGATGAAAAATATTTTCCTCCTTTAAAACTTAGGTGCGTCTAATAGGCAGGTGCATCTTAAAGAGTGAAAAATATGGTAACATTTGCACCCCTATAATGGTACTGACCCATTCAATAAAGCAAACATCATTTTTATCACACCGTGGACATCATTAAAATGAAACCCAAAAGATAGCAGGGGAATTGTTTTTTTCCCCCCTGTTTCCACCCCACAAATATACTTTTTTTTTTTTTTTTTTTTTACAGATTCTAAGTAAATTATATAAACTATTAAATGGTTCCATTAAAAAGTACAACTTGTCCCGCAAAAAAAGACATATTAACGGAAAAAGAAAATGAATGCAGGACGACAGGGAGTCAATCAAGGAGAGGAAGGGTTTGGCAGAGGAAGCAGGAGGAGCAAGGTTGTAGAGAGTGGGTTTGGGCCCACCCTTAGTGCACTTAACTACTCATTTGCATATGAATTAAAAGATATAATTACATTCAGCTGAACTAGCCATACAAGATATTTCCTGGTCACAGATTTCCTTTACAGTTGTGTAGGGCAAAGTGATCAACAATAACTTATGCTCTTCATAGTGCTGACTTCAGCAGTACCAGTGGAATAGACCATCTTTTCCAGGGATGAACTACAATGTTATGAGGCAGAAGGTAGACACCTGGGACACATGGAATAAATGGGGGTTCATTGGTGGCATTATAACATTTAGCACAGTGATGTCACAACATAATACAATCCGTTCTTTTACAAGATTTTGTATGGTTCAGACAAACATAAACCCCCATTGATACCCATCTCAAGGGTATATTTAATCATGATTCAGATTTCTTCAGCTTGGAAGAAACCTTGTGATGAAGCTACTGGATTCTAGTTTGAACATAATGTCTTATACATTAACAACCTCCAATGTTATTTTCCAAGAATTAATGAAACAGCTGAAGTGGTAAAACAGTTAACCCATGGAAATAGCTTATTTACGAGCTTTCAATGCTGGACCAAGATTACATTTCTATTCATCTAACACTGTGCCAGCGTTCTCATATTTATGATGAGATCTCTGATGTGTGACAAGTTCAGGTTTCCTTATGAAACATCTCCCACATTCGGAGCAAGAAAATGGCTTCTCTCCCGTGTGAATTCTCAGATGTTTCCCAAGGTCCGATTTCTGTGTAAAACCCTTTCCGCACTCTAAGCACATAAACGGCCTCTCTCCTGTGTGAGTTCTCTGATGAGTGACGAGCGTAGACTTCTGCGTAAAGCATTTTCCACAATCAGGACATGAGAATGGCTTCTCCCCGGTGTGAATTCTTTGATGCTTAACCAGTTCTGATTTCATTGCAAAGCTATATCCGCACTCAAAGCATGAAAATGGCTTCTCCCCCTTGTGAATTCTCTCATGTCGAATGTGTTCTGATTTGTGGGTAAACCGTTTCCCGCACTGAGAACATAAAAATGGTTTCTCCCCCGTGTGAATTCTCTGATGTTTACCAAGCTCAGCTTTCCTTGCAAAATTTTTTCCACAAATTAAGCATGAAAACGGTTTCTCTCCAGTGTGAATCTTCTGGTGTTCAACAAGGTTAGACTTTTGCGTGAAATACTTCCCGCATTCGGAACAAAAAAACGGCTTCTCACCCGTGTGAATTCTCTGATGTTTAAGAAAGTCAGATTTCTGCCTGAAACTCTTACCACAATCAGAACATGAAAAAGGCTTCTCACCTGTGTGAATTCTCTCATGCCGAACAAGTTCTGATTTGTGGGGAAAACATTTTCCACAATCAAAGCATGGAAAAGGCTTCTCTCCGGTGTGAATTCTTTCATGTCGAGCACGTTCTGATTTATGGGTAAAGCATTTTCCACACTCAGTGCATGAGAACAGAGACTGTTTTGAGTGCATTTTCTGATGGCGAAGCAGAAAATATTTTGTTGTGAAACACTTGCTACATTCAGAGCATGAATAGATTTTGTCCCTTTTGTGATCTGCACCTCGACTTTCAACATAAGACCTATCAAAAGAATGTTCCTCGTGATGTGATGACTCAGGAGACTGATCTGTAGTGTCGAGGACTTGAGGCGTACTGGAGTTTTCTCCAGGAGAATCTTCATTATCTTCACTTTTACAATCTGAGGATAATGGGGCCTGCTCATCTGAGACATTTCCATGCAGAACTGCAAAAAATAAATAAATATTGTTTTATATAGCAGGAAAGGGACATAAAATATATGCTGTGATGGACAAAACCCTACCAGGGGAGCTGGTTATTCCTCACTCACCCAAAGTACTAACAGAAGAAGGTGTGGAATAAGAAATGGTCTGATCAAGATAAATGTTTTATGATCTTTGGTTATTGCTGACCTGTGTCAATATCTACAGCAATTTCCTCTTCCTTAATTTGTCTATCCTCCACCAGATATGCCGCCGCCTCCTCCTCTTCTTCCTCTACAACTTCAATTTTGATGTCAATCATATCGTCACACTGAAAAGACAAGAAAATAAAACCTGCTGTTTCAGGAAAAGTCTTGTAAATAATGTTTGCCTAAAGGTTATCTAAAGAAAAGTAAAAAATGCGTAGGTTACAAGAATACTCAGCTGATTACCTGACTTACTGGTGGAACATCTTGATTTTCTTCTGAACAATCCTGAGAAGACAGAGGACTCTGACTTTCCTCTGGTGTACTTCTGCCACTGGATTCATCTATAAGAAAAATACCAGGATGGAAGTCATTATTTAATGAAGATTACCTTAGACTGTGTATCAAGGCCACCAACAAAAGCTGTTCCCCATCCATTAAAGGAAATGTATCATATTTTCAATTTCATTTTCTGTGCGATTATGGGGGTAGCCAAGCTGAGCTGCTACTTTTTTCTGTCATAAGGGTTGTCCTGCCTTTTTTAAGTGATAGCCTATTGTCAGGATAGACTATTACTAGCAGATCGGCTGGGGTCCAGCACCCTGTGTAGATCAATCACTGTCCACTACAATGTTGACAGTGCTGTGTAGCTGCGATTCGGACTTCAAGCGTTGGAGTTACACAGAACAGCTGATCAGAGGGGGTGCTGGTCCCCCTGGCAATGAGCTACTGATCGCCTATCCTGAGGATAGGCCGTCTATTCAAAAAGGCTGGAAAATCCCTTAAACAGAAGTTCAGAGATACATTTTAGTCTCATGGTCAGGGGAAGCTGTATTCGGGGGATGACTCATTGACTGCTCTGGGAGAATGTTCTAGACATTGCTGGATCCCATGTTATCTCTATATAGGGATTACCTTTCATCATGCCTGTGGTGATGAAAAGACAGCCGAGAAGGAATCCTTACAAAATAGGAAGTGGCGGGTTATAGAGGACTCGGTGGCTAGAGTGAAAACTATAAGATTTTAGGATCGCTAATAGATCATGATATGGAAAATAAATTGTTCAGACTACAGTGTACATCAGAGGTATATGCTGGGACATACTTTTGCTTTTGTATTAAGTAACACGGAAGACAAATATATACCATATAGTTATAAAAAAAGAATGCTGATGCTACCAAAAGGCCACTTTTTTGGCATACATTGGGTAAATAGGGCACACACACGGACACAGTCACAACATGCATTGTGAACTTTCCTGGAAGTTAGAAGCCTAACTGGTCATCTTCTAATGATGCATTGCTTTTATATTAAATTCTCCTCTTACCTGGTGATGGGAGGGGCTGGTACAGTTCATTGTCGTCATCTAGAAACTCACAATCCTGCAGGACAGATTGACAATGACCTCTTTTAATCTTGTAAACTGAGAAAAGGTGGGAACTTTCTCAAAAGCTAAAATATATATTTAACCCCTTCACCCCCGGAGCTTTTTTCGGTTCTGCATTTTCGTTTTGCGCTCCCTGCCTTCAAACAGCCATAACTCTTTTTTTTTTCTGTTCACATAGCTGTATGAGGGCTTGTTTTTTGCGGGACAAGTTGTACTTTCCAACGCCACCATTTAATATTGCATACGGTGTAGTGGGAAGCGGGAAAAAAATTCCAAACCGGGTGAAATTGCAAAGAAAACGCTATTCCGCTACAGTTCTACGGGTTTTTTTTATTTACAGCGTTCGATGTGCATTAAAACTGATCCGTTACTTTCATTCTACTGGTCAGTACGAATCCGACAATACCTAATATGTATAGTTTTCCTGCGTTTTCATAGTGATAAAATAATTAGAAAGTTGCCCTTTTTTTTTTTTTTTTCCTTGTCAAATCTTGACCCCTATAACTTTTTGGTATTTATGTGTACAGAGCTGTATGGGGGCTAATTTTTTGCGGGACGATCTGAAGTTTTTATTGATACCATTCTGGGGTGTGTATGACTTTTTGATCACTTTTTATTTAATTTTTTTTTAGAAAAAAAAAGCGACAAAAAACGGCAAATCGCCATTTGGACGCTTTTTTCCGCCACACAATTCGCCGTATTGGAATTTTTTTTTTATATTTTAAAAGTACGGGCGTTTTCGGTCACGGTGATACCCATGATGTCTATATTTATTGTTATTTAGGTATTTATTTTTTACTTATACGGAAAGGGGGGTGATTTGAACTTTTACATCTTTTTTATTTTTTATATATTTTTTAACATTTTTTTTACTATTAGAAAGCTCAAATATGGGCTTATATATTGTGGCTTTTTTTTTTTCTTTATGAGCAATTCTGGATTTTATAGACTCAGAAATCCATGAATTGCTCATTTCTTATCCTGGCCTGCCATCTAGTGGCCAGAATAAGAATTGCACTTTGAAAACTGTAATCCTCACCAGCGAGGATTACAGTTTTCATATGGTGTACAGACACCCCGATTGGCCACACGGGGTGTCTGTACACCACCCGGAAGCGAATGCTTCCGGGTTGAAACGCAACTAGATGCCGTGATCACGTGTGATCACGGCATCTAATCAACCAGGAAGACGCCGCCGATGGCGGTAAGTAGCGGCAAGTCTCTGCTGTTAGAAACAGCAGAGACTTGCCGGCCATGACGCCCGCCGCACCGGCAAGCGGGCGCCATGTGCCCGCATCGCCCCAGCGCCGTACATGTACGGCGCTGGGCGCGAAGGGGTTAAATGGAACTTTCCAGGAGCTTCATGCAGTCCAAGACACAAGCAGCATAAAATTACGACCAGGTTCCTGATTACAAGTAACTATGTTTTACACTGAAATGCTGCAGTGAGCCAGGAACGAGGAGAAGTCAGGGGGCTGGCTCCTCCCTACCCGACTCCGCTTGATTGACAGGTCTCTCCTTATGTGTGTATGAGACACCAGTCAATCAAGTCAAGATAGGCACTGAGAAACCAGCAGGAAGCCAACCCCATGATTCTTCTGCCCATTCCTGGCTCATTTTAACCACTTAACACAAAAGAACATTCCAGTACATCAACTGCATTAAGGGTGTGTAAGGAGTGAGCTCACAAGTGGATTTGCATAAAACTTCTAATACTGGACGGAGCGGGATCTCCATACAGTATTAGAATGTATTGGATCCGATGAGCCGAAGTTATTACCGTACCTTGGAACCGAACCAGAAAGCTGCACCAGTTCTCTGGAATGCCCTCCACATCTTTTTAGGGTGGGCTATCACCTCCCCTGATCTAACTCCTCTCCATACACAGCCCATTTATCACTCCCTGAACCTGATCCTCCACTGCACCCAGAAGCACTTCATATATGGCTGCTGACTGGCTCCTGCAGCTTTATATCTGCTCTCTTATTCTCCCAAGAGAATAGGGGAGCAGATATAGGTTTGTTGGACTACCATCGTTCAAAACAAGCACTTCTACCTTCTGTGTCACCCCTATCTCCTCATAGATTGTAAGCTCTTGCAAGCAGGGCCCTCATTCCTCTTTTTGTAATAATGGATTTGTCTGTTGCTATGTTATTTATGACTTTTTGTACATGAACACCTGGACTGTAAAGAGCTGCAGAATATGTTGGCGCTATATAAATAAAGATTATTATTATTAAGTTCCTGCAGCACAGCCCCTGAAACTGAAGATTTATACTTACTTGCTCCCCGCTGCTCCAGTTCTCCGCACTGCTCCCTCTGCCTCCATTTTCCGGTCCCTGCACTGTTTTCACCTGGCAGTGCATGGACTTGGTCATATGCAACTCTCCAGCCAATGACTGGATTCAGCAGTGATGTCACCACAAGCAGCATGTCACCACTGAAGCCAGCCATTTGCTGGAGCGGTGCATGTGACCATGGCCATCCACTGCACATGTACACAGTACAGAGACTGTAAGATGGAGACAGCGGAGGTGGCGTGGAGCAGGAAAGTATGAATGTTCTGTATCAGGGGCCATGCTATAGGAACTTGATAAAAAATCTTTTTTACTGGAAAAAAACATCTAAGTGGCGACACTTCCTTCCTGCCTCCTATTCATAAGTGAGAGCTTTCCTTCACAGCAGAGGTCGGCGTTCACTGGTTATTACAGCCTCCCACCCCCAGTTATAGGTGCCCTGCAATAACCAGTAAGCACTTTCCCTTAGTAACAGGAACAGCGCTGATTGCTTAACCCTTTAATGACTTGGCCTGAAAAAGCCTTAGTGACCAGACATTTATTTGTGATTTAGCGCAAGTGGTTCAAATAGTTGTAACTTTTTTGTTTGTTGGACTACCAAAATGATTTTTGCAACATTTGTTTTACGTGACACAGAGCTTTATCATATATATTTTTGTTTTATTTGGGAAAAACTGAAATAAATAAATAAAATGTTTTCTACAAACTATAAGTCCTTATTCTTTAAATATGCAAACTAACACCAAAACAAATTATTATAATTAGTTCCCTATTTTGTGTCGGTCGGTTTGTTATATGATAAGTGGGGAGATAATGTAAGTGGTTTTCGTTATTGGTGTGGGTGTTTTTGTTTTATGTATAATATTTCCCCCAATAGGTCATAATATATTGGTATTTTATACATTTTTTTATTTTATTATTTATTTATTTTTTAAATATTTGCTTTATCACTTTTTTTTTTTAACATATTTTTGCCGCATATGTCCCCCAAGAGATTATAGAAAGACCATTGGGGGACAGTGTTTATTTTGCATTATTTACTATTAATTTTTTACTTTTATTGTATATATATATATATATATATATATATATATATTTTTTTTTTTTTTTTTTTTAATATATTTATGCCACATAATATGTCCCCAGAGAGGTCTTTAAAAGACTTCTGGAGGACACTGACTTTTTTTTTTTTATTTGTATTTTGTATAGTGTTTTCAAATCCTTGTAATATCATTTTAAAAGTATTTTTTATATTTATTTTTGCCATATAATTTGTCCCCAAGAGGTCACTGTAAGACCTTTGGGAGACAATGAAACCAGCCTCCTGTGGGGGATTTGTACACAGGCAGAGCTGATCAGAGTCTACTGACCCTGCAGCTCTGCACTTCTCTGCCCCCAAGACGCCTGTCAATCACGTGATCTCTGGGTCCAAACTAAATGGCGCATATTGAGTACTATGCACTTATCTAAAGAGAAGACAGAAGCAGTAATAAACCGCTTCTGTCTTCTCCTCGGATCCCCCGCTGTCACTGACAGCCAGAGACCAGACCTGCTCCTGCTAGAGTGCAGGAGCTGTAATCCTGCGCCGTGTGGAGCTCCAGGAAGAAACACAGCGGATCAGCTGTGCTTCTATCCTGCAAAACAGGGACTGAAAACCTTGGCTCTGAGGTAGAGCTGGGCGATATGGCCAAAAAAAAAAATCTCGATTTTTTAAAAATTTTGGACGATTCACGATTTAAATCTCAATTTTCTTATGTTATTAAAAATATAAAAAAAAAAAATAAAAAAAAGCCTACTGTGCCCCCATCAGACCTCACATCAGCCCACTGTGCCCCCACCAGACCTCACATCAGCCCATTATGCCCCATCAGACCCCACATCAGCCCATTGTTGCCCCATCAGACCCCACATCAGCCCATTGTGCCCCATTCAGACCCCACATCAGCCCATTGTGCCCCCATCAGACCCCACATCAGCCCATTGTGCCCCATCAGACCCCACATCAGCCCATTGTGCCCCATCAGACCCACATCAGCCCATTGTGCCCCATCAGACCCATCAGCCCATTGGCCCCATCAGACCCCACATCAGCCCATTGTGCCCCATCAGACCCCACATCAGCCCATTGTGCCCCATCAGACCCCACATTAGCCCATTGTGCCCCATCAGACCCCACATCAGCCCATTGTGCCCCATCAGACCCCACATCAGCCCATTGTGCCCATCAGACCCCACATCAGCCCATTGTGCCCCATCAGACCCCACATCAGCCCAGTGTGCCCCATCAGACCCCACATCAGCCCAGTGTGCCCCCATCAGACTCCACATCAGCCCAGTGTGCCCCCATCAGACCTCAGATCAGCCCACAGTGCCCCTATCAGACTCAGATCAGCCCAAATTACTGCCCCCCTTCAGACTCAGATCAGCCACAGTAGTGCCCCTTGAGACCTCAGATTAGCCCACAGTAGTGCCCCCTTGAGACCTCAGATTAGACCACAGTAGTGCCCCTTGAGACCTCAGATTAGCCCACAGTAGTGCCCCCTTAAAACCTCAGATTAGCCCACAGTAGTGCCCCCTTCAGCCCCCAGAACAGCCCACTAGGCCACCATAAGAATAAAATAAAAAAATCCCTTACCTGTCCTGCGCCGCGGCTCTGCTCCAGGTCCGGCGCTCCGCAGTCTTCTTCTCCCGGCGCTGCACTGTCACCTGACTGCGTGCAGCGTCAGGTCAGAGTGTGCGCACTACATCCTGACGCTGTACGCGGTCAGGACAGTGCAGCGCGGCCCCGGAGAAGAAGAGTAGCACCGGACACCAGAGTGGAGCCGCGGCACAGGAAAGGTGAGAGATTTTTTTTATTTTATCTGGCGGGCGCCATTTTAGGAAAATCGAGTTCACGATTTTCCTAAAAAATAAAATCGTGAGGCCTTCAATTGGCGAATTAATCGAATTAATTTGATTAATCGCCCAGCCCTACTCTGAGGGCTGCATGCAGCTCGCGGGCTGTGCACCCCTCCTTTAAAGCAACCCACTTACCTGGTAACCTCCTTTTCATTTTTTAAGTTGCATAATTCTGGGTTCCTTTTCTGTCATCCAAGATGGCCGCACACTGTGCATTAGGTAGCCCAAAACACTCTTACATGTTCAGCACTGCTCTTGTGAATACTGATGGCCAATCCATACACAGAAGGAAGTGGCTTTGGCTACGAAATGCATAGCATGCACCAGGCAGGCTGAGAAGTGGTGCAGCCATCTTGGGTGGCTAAAAAGTAACCAATCAGAGGTCAGCTTTCAGTTCCTGCAGGGCTCTGAAAAAAATGAAAGCTGAGCTCTGATTGGTTGCTATGGACAACTAAGACAGATTTACTATTAGGCAGTGTGATTTGGAGATATTGGAGGTGTGCCATCCTGTACAATGGATGGAGCTGTGTAGTTCTGGCACTGACTTCTGTATAATATCCCAGCACTCACCTCTGGAGTCAGCAGCTCAATGATCTTGTTGGTGAGTTCTAGTATCTTTTGATCATGGTGTCTCTCATTTATCAGTGAGTGAGGAGGAGGCACGATGGGACTTCTGGCTCTCTTCCATCCGGCAGACACACTGTGCATTTTAGACTCGCTTGATGTCTTCTTCACTATTATGTAATCCTGGGCATCAAGAAAAAGACAAATTCCCATAGTTCTTTGCTTCAGATATTAACACTTATACTTGTCATTTTATAAAACATTTGACATTTCATATTGACATTAGAAGTTTTGACTGGTGGAAGTCGAGGTGCTGAAACCCCCACCGATCACAAATCTCTGTATCTGATTGGCTCTCCTTGGAGAGAGGTGCACAGGCTCACAGAAAGTTTAAGAGTCCATACAACGCTCGCTCTTCCTCAAGGGAGAAGGAACTTAAATGGAAACTGTCATCAGATTGCTGCCTTATCTAAGAACAGCATTAACTGGAGACAGATCCCCTGAGGGAAATACTGGGTCACTTATTTAAATTGACTCAGACGTTTTGATAAAATCTGTTCTGAACAGTTCTTACATGAGGAAAACACTGAAGTCCACTCAATACAGAGAAGACATGCCCCTGAGCTCCGGCAAGAAGACATATTCTGCAGAAAGTACACATCCTATGAGCTCCGACAAGGAGAAAACTAGCAAAAAGGACACACATCCTGAGCTGCTAGCCTAAAATCTACTTAGGAGATCAACTGGAACAATGCACGGGAGGAGATCTGGATCCAGTGAGATACAGGGCTGGTTATAGCTTTGTTAGAAAGAATCATGTACAATGGGCAACCATACCATTTTTCATTACACCAGTTTTGATAAATCTCTTCCATAATTTCAACAACCCCTCACCTCTCCAGTCAGCAGGTAGATGATCTCTAGGGTGAGGTTCAATATATCCTCGGTCACGTGGTTCTTGTCCTTCTCCATCTTCACCGAGTCATGTGATCTAGGAAGTTCCAGGAGAAGAATCCAGTGATGTCACGACTTCATCTGTTAATAAAATAGATACATTCATTATTAAATAATAATACAGGAAAACATCTACCTAATAATCTGAAGAAGACAACGTATTGCTACTTGTTTCTACTCTAGTGCCATACTGATGCATCAGTGCTACCTCACATATATGGTCCTATCAGGTCTCAGTATTTTATTGACTTTGTCATGCATTACGGGCTAGTGCTGAGCCCTTCATCGCATAGAAGACAAAGATAAAAGGGGTCATTTATCAAACTGGTACCAATTAGAATTGGCTTAGATCCCCATAGCAACCAGACTCTACTTTTCATTTTCCAAAGGAGCTTTCCAAAATGAAAGGTGGAATCTGGTTGGTTGCTATGGGCAACTAAGCCAGTTCTACTTTACCCCAGTTTTATAAATGACACAAAAAAATCCATAGAGTGGGTTTAAACTGGAAAACAAAATGCCAAAGTCCATAAGTCACAGTTCACCTACTACAACACTACTATGAGGCTCTGCCCCTTTTTTTATTTTTTCAAGCGAAGTGTTTTCATTTGTGGAGACGACCACAAATTTAACGATAATGGAGGAGAATCAGGAACCCAGGAGGGTAGAAAAAAAAGACTGACGTCAACAGCTATTTTCATTCTCCCACTCACCCAGAGAAAGACAGCCAATGAAGTTTTACCAAAGGACAATCCAGAAAAGTTCCTCATATCCAAATGTTAATGTCTGAATAAAGTATGGGGGGAGTGGGGGAGGGGTGGTAAGAGAGGCAGGTAGCGGGCCCAAAATATTTATTCTAGAGATGCCCAAGAGGCTGCCAATGCTTAAGAAGTGTGGGGATTCAGACCTGAAGGAGTTCATAGACTAACACTTGGTTCATAACATTTGCTGGGCCCTTGAAAACCAAACACTGTACAGCTTTCATTTTTCAAGAACAGAACAGGAAATGAAAGCTGTGCTGTGATTGGTTGCCACTGGAAACAAAGACAGCTCCTTTTTTAGTCCTTTAGTGGCCGGCATTTATTTTTCTTTTCATTGTCAGATTCTAAGAGCCATACCTTTTTTCTGTTGACATAGATTTAGCAGGGTTTTTTTTTGTGTTTTTTTTTTTTTTTAGGGGGGGGATTATTTATATTTTTTAATAGCACCATATTGGTGTACATATAACGCCACTATTATTTTTGTTTTTTTCTACAGCATTCAGCATACATTATAAAAAGCATGGTAAATGTATTCTCTGAGCAAATAAGATGGTGGCACGATAAAACTTATTTTTTAAACAATAAAACCTATTTTTTTAAACCATACTTTGTCTTTCTGTCTTGGCGATATCAGTTATGCATTTTACTTTTTTACATTTTTATCCATAAAAAACTTTTATGGAGAATTGTGATTTTTAAAGATCTTTTATATGAAATTTTTTTAAACTAAAAATATTTTTGAATTTTTAAATACATTTTTAGTCCCAGAAGAACATGCAATCATTTGATTGCTAACATATTACACTGCACTACTTCATACACATGGCTGTGTGTATGAAAACATACATAACATGCGTCACCCTTCCAAATTCGGTGGGGTAAGGAGCTTTGGTTGTATCTTTTTGTGCACCATACACACAAGATCCCATGGTTAGAGAAGGTGTCTTCTCTATTCTCTGCTGCCTGGCAAACCGTGCCTGTAACATCAGGAGATTGTGAGACAGATGCCCCAAGTCCTCTGTATCAGGTATACAGCACGTCAGCCTCATGAAGCAAGTATGGACGTGGTAATGATTCCTCACCAACCTGCCTCCTGGTGCTGTCACTGGTGAGGAAAAATATATACCAGAAATATAACAAGACCAGAGCATAAAAAATCATCAGAAACTCTGCCCATCACATTAATAAAGCCAAAACTGTATACAGACGGCAGTCCACTCGTCCTGTATTAAAATGAGCAGACACATGGGACACCCAAGTCTGCTTCTCCTGTATTATAATAACAGACAGGACACCAGAGTCTGCTTCTCCTTATTATAATAACAGACAGGACACCCGAGTCTGCTCCTCCTGTATTATAATAACAGACAGGACACCAGAGTCTGCTCCTCCTGTATTATAATAACAGACAGGACACCAGAGTCTGCTCCTCCTGTATTATAATAACAGACAGGACACCAGAGTCTGCTCCTCCTGTATTATAATAACAGACAGGACACCAGAGTCTGCTCCTCCTGTATTATAATAACAGACAGGACACCAGAGTCTGCTCCTCTTGTATTATAATAACAGACAGGACACCAGAGTCTGCTCCTCCTGTATTATAATAACCAGACAGGACACCAGAGTCTGCTCCTCCTGTATTATAATAACAGACAGGACACCAGAGTCTGCTCCTCCTGTATTATAATAACCAGACAGGACACCAGAGTCTGCTCCTCCTGTATTATAATGACAGTACAGCAGAGTCTGCTCATCCTGTATTATAATAACAGACAGGACACCAGAATCTGCTCTTCCTGTATTATAATAACCAGACATGGACATCAGAGTCTTGTTCTCCTGTATTCTATTAA
This sequence comes from Rhinella marina, assembly GCA_900303285.1. Taxonomy (NCBI): domain Eukaryota; kingdom Metazoa; phylum Chordata; class Amphibia; order Anura; family Bufonidae; genus Rhinella; species Rhinella marina. The sequence goes on from ONZH01014530.1 coordinate 525,016, forward strand.
GACATTGCACCAGAGTCTGCACCTCTTGTATTGTAATAAGACATTACACTAGAGCCTGCTCCCCCTACACTGTGACAGCAGACATGTTACACTGGAGTCTGCTGTGACTGCAGGTGACAGTACTACTGCATGTTAGAAGAAGGTAGCACTAGCTGGAGTCTGCTCCTCCTGTATTATAATAACAGACAGGACACCAGAGTCTGCTCCTCCTGTATTATAATAACAGACAGGACACCAGAGTCTACTCCTCCTGTATTATAGTAACAGACAGGACACCAGAGTCTGCTCCTCCTGTATTATAGTAACAGACAGGACACCCGAGTCTGCTCCTCCTGTATTATAATAACAGACAGGACACCAGAGTCTGCTCCTCCTGTATTATAGTAACAGACAGGACACCAGAGTCTGCTCCTCCTGTATTATAATAACAGACAGGACACCAGAGTCTGCTCCTCTTGTATTATAACAACAGACAGGACACCAGAGTCTGCTCCTCCTGTATTATAATAACCAGACAGGACACCAGAGTCTGCTCCTCCTGTATTATAATAACAGACAGGACACCAGAGTCTGCTCCTCCTGTATTATAATGACAGGACACCAGAGTCTGCTCCTCCTGTATTATAATAACAGGACACCAGAGTCTGCTCCTCCTGTATTATAATAACCAGACAGGACACCAGAGTCTGCTCCTCCTGTATTATAATAACAGACAGGACACCAGAGTCTGCTCCTCCTGTATTATAATGACAGGACACCAGAGTCTGCTCCTCCTGTATTATAATAACAGGACACCAGAGTCTGCTCCTCCTGTATTATAATAACCAGACAGGACACCAGAGTCTGCTCCTCCTGTATTATAATAACAGACAGGACACCAGAGTCTGCTCCTCCTGTATTATAATGACAGGACACCAGAGTCTGCTCCTCCTGTATTATAATAACAGGACACCAGAGTCTGCTCCTCCTGTATTATAATAACAGACAGGACACCAGAGTCTGCTCCTCCTGTATTATAATAACAGACAGGACACCAGAGTCTGCTCCTCCTGTATTATAATAACCAGACAGGACACCAGAGTCTGCTCCTCCTGTATTATAATAACAGACAGGACACCAGAGTCTGCTCCTCCTGTATTATAATAACAGACAGGACACTAGAGTCTGCTCCTCCTGTATTATAATAACAGACAGGACACCAGAGTCTGCTCCTCCTGTATTATAATAACAGACAGGACACCAGAGTCTGCTCCTCCTGTATTATAATGACAGGACACCAGAGTCTGCTCCTCCTGTATTATAATAACAGGACACCAGAGTCTGCTCCTCCTGTATTATAATAACCAGACAGGACACCAGAGTCTGCTCCTCCTGTATTATAATAACAGACAGGACACCAGAGTCTGCTCCTCCTGTATTATAATGACAGAACACCAGAGTCTGCTCCTCCTGTATTATAATAACAGGACACCAGAGTCTGCTCCTCCTGTATTATAATAACAGACAGGACACCAGAGTCTGCTCCTCCTGTATTATAATAACAGACAGGACACCAGAGTCTGCTCCTCCTGTATTATAATAACCAGACAGGACACCAGAGTCTTGTTCTCCTGTATTCTATTAAGACATTGCACCAGAGTCTGCACCTCTTGTATTGTAATAAGACATTACACTCTAGAGCCTGCTCCCCCTACACTGTGACAGCAGACATGTTACACTGGAGTCTGCTGTGACTGCAGGTGACAGTACTACTGCATGTTAGAAGAAGGTAGCACTAGCTGGAGTCTGCTCCTCCTGTATTATAATAACAGACAGGACACCAGAGTCTGCTCCTCCTGTATTATAATAACAGACAGGACACTAGAGTCTGCTCCTCCTGTATTATAATAACAGACAGGACACCAGAGTCTGCTCCTCCTGTATTATAATAACAGACAGGACACCAGAGTCTGCTCCTCCTGTATTATAATAACAGGACACCAGAGTCTGCTCCTCCTGTATTATAATAACCAGACAGGACACCAGAGTCTGCTCCTCCTGTATTATAATAACAGACAGGACACCAGAGTCTGCTCCTCCTGTATTATAATAACAGACAGGACACCAGAGTCTGCTCCTCCTGTATTATAATGACAGGACACCAGAGTCTGCTCCTCCTGTATTATAATGACAGGACACCAGAGTCTGCTCCTCCTGTATTATAATGACAGGACACCAGAGTCTGCTCCTCCTGTATTATAATAACAGGACACCAGAGTCTGCTCCTCCTGTATTATAATAACAGACAGGACACCAGAGTCTGCTCCTCCTGTATTATAATAACAGACAGGACACCAGAGTCTGCTCCTCCTGTATTATAATAACAGACAGGACACTAGAGTCTGCTCCTCCTGTATTATAATAACAGACAGGACACCAGAGTCTGCTCCTCCTGTATTATAATAACAGACAGGACACCAGAGTCTGCTCCTCCTGTATTATAATAACAGGACACCAGAGTCTGCTCCTCCTGTATTATAATAACCAGACAGGACACCAGAGTCTGCTCCTCCTGTATTATAATAACAGACAGGACACCAGAGTCTGCTCCTCCTGTATTATAATAACAGACAGGACACCAGAGTCTGCTCCTCCTGTATTATAATAACAGACAGGACACCAGAGTCTGCTCCTCCTGTATTATAATAACCAGACAGGACACCAGAGTCTGCTCCTCCTGTATTATAATAACAGACAGGACACCAGAGTCTGCTCCTCCTGTATTATAATAACAGACAGGACACTAGAGTCTGCTCCTCCTGTATTATAATAACAGACAGGACACTAGAGTCTGCTCCTCCTGTATTATAATAACAGACAGGACACCAGAGTCTGCTCCTCCTGTATTATAATAACAGACAGGACACCAGAGTCTGCTCCTCCTGTATTATAATGACAGGACACCAGAGTCTGCTCCTCCTGTATTATAATAACAGGACACCAGAGTCTGCTCCTCCTGTATTATAATAACCAGACAGGACACCAGAGTCTGCTCCTCCTGTATTATAATAACAGACAGGACACCAGAGTCTGCTCCTCCTGTATTATAATGACAGGACACCAGAGTCTGCTCCTCCTGTATTATAATAACAGGACACCAGAGTCTGCTCCTCCTGTATTATAATAACAGGACACCAGAGTCTGCTCCTCCTGTATTATAATAACCAGACAGGACACCAGAGTCTGCTCCTCCTGTATTATAATAACCAGACAGGACACCAGAGTCTGCTCCTCCTGTATTATAATAACAGACAGGACACCAGAGTCTGCTCCTCCTGTATTATAATAACAGACAGGACACCAGAATCTGCTCTTCCTGTATTATAATAACAGACAGGACACCAGAGTCTTGTTCTCCTGTATTCTATTAAGACATTGCACCAGAGTCTGCACCTCTTGTATTGTAATAAGACATTACACTAGAGCCTGCTCCCCCTACACTGTGACAGCAGACATGTTACACTGGAGTCTGCTGTGACTGCAGGTGACAGTACTACTGCATGTTAGAAGAAGGTAGCACTAGCTACTTACGTTACTGCCGTCTGAGCGATGACTCCTCCCCGTCTCCTTTCGGGTCATGACTAGAATGGAGTGGTTCCTGGTAGTTATGATGTCACCGGAAGAGGCGGAGACTCGAGCTCTACTGGGCGGGGCCTCACAGATGACAGCGGAATCCTCTGTTCATGTTGTTGTTGAGGCGAAGAAAGCAGTGAGGTTTTGCAGGTTACTGCTATATATGGAGGGGTGAAGGGAATGAGGGTCTTTACGTGGCACTGTATGTTGGAGGGTCCGAGGGGAATTATGCTATTTACATGGGACTGTATGGTGTTGGGGCTGAAGAGAGGGGAATGAGGTTCTTTACATGGGACTGTATGTATGGAGGGTAGAGATGTTCTGCAGAATGGACTGTATTGTTGAGGGTAAATCTGTGTTTAAGGGGTTTTTAGTGATTGTGAGTTTCTCTTATTTCCCCTGTTATCTTCATTAATGGAGTCTTTTCCTCTCCAGCGTATGAACCTGCAGCGTTGTTACCTCACCCCGGCTGAACCTGCGGAGTGCCTGACGTGTGGTCACTGAACAATGGCCCCTGCTCCCCTCCCCTATTGTTCTAATGCTAGCATTCTCCCCCTGTGGTAATAATTTTTTTCAAAAGTCACTAATTTAGGCTACTTTCACATCTGTGTTTTTGCTGGATCCGTCGTGGATCAGTAAAAACGCTTCCGTTAGGATAATACAACCGGTTGCATCTGTTATGAACCGATCCGGTTGTATTATTTCTAAAATAGCCATGTCCGACCCGGCAATTGACAATGAATGGGGACAAAACTGAAGCGTTTTCTTCCGGTATTGAGATTCTATGACGGATCTCAATAGAGGAATGGGAAAGCGCAGATGTGAAAGTATCCTTAGAAAGTGGCTTCAGTTTACAGATTTATACTGTTAAAGAGCATCTGTCACCATGATCAGTTTTTTTTTATTATACTACTGCCCCCCCCCCCCCATTCTCCCACTGTCAGCACTCCTAAGTGAACTGAAATGCAGTCAGGACTGCTATGCCTGTTAACAGGCCTCTCCATTATGTTAGCACAACACCATAGTCCAGACTGCGTATTTCATCACAACTTTGAAAAAAAAAAATGGACTGCATTACTACTCAAGTAGCACTGCACATAATAGTCCAATCACGCTAACAGTTTCCTTCTAAACCAGGCATGCTGCTAGGTAGGGATAATCATGGTAAATTAAATGAGCCCTTTATTACTGCAGTCCGATGTACGGTTGCAGGAAAATCTTTACTTTTAGTCTTTTGCAAATGAGGCACTAGGGGGCTGGCCTAGCCACTTGAAGCACCACTTCACCCCCCTCCCTTCCCATCAAGATCTGATTGACAGAGACATCCTCACTGTTACGATGCTTGTAAAAAAAAAAAAAAGTGCACTTGCACTGGCGAGACTTAATTGATGCATGTGCAGTTGATTTCACAAGGCTCTCCCAGTTTGGATCTGCACTGCGCAAGCGCTGATGACATTCGTTCCCCAAAGGAAAGGACGCTTCTGAGAAGAGACTGACGTCATAGGCGCTTGTGCACATCTAGCGCGAGAGTCTTGTGAAAGCAACTGCTCATGCACTGATGAAGTCTCACTGTTGCAAGAATGAGATTTCAGGGCCGTGAGGATGTCTGGCCCTGTCAATCAGACCATGTGGGGAATGGTGACAGGGAAGAAGAGGAGGTGAAGAAGTGCTCCAAGGGTCTAGGTCTGCCCCTCAGTGCTCAGAGAACCTAATTTGCTTAACAAAAAGATTTTTCTGCAACCGTACAACAGACCACATCACCATGACCAATCCTACCAGGCAGTATGCATGCTTTAGTATGGTTGATCATTGTGACAGATGTTCTTTAAGTTTGATATAAACACACAGTGCATTTGGAAAGTCTTCTGACCCTTTTAACTTTTCTCACATTTTCTTGTTTTTTTGCCAATAAAAAAAATCTTGTGTTTTCCCCCCATCATTCTGCAGTCATTATCCCACAATGAGAAGGTGAAAACAGAATGTGAGAAATCTTTGCTAATTTATTGAAAAGGAAAACCTTGCATTGACATCACACCCTGTCCTAAGGACAGTTGAAGCACCTCTGGCAGTGATTACAGCCTCCAGTCTTCTTGGGTATGATCCCACAAGGTTTGCACACCTGGATTTAGGGATTGTCTGCTATTGTTCTCTGCAGATCCTCTTAAGCTCTCTCAGGTTGGATGGGGACCGTCAGTGGACAGTCATCCCAGCCACTGAAAAGTACCGCCACAACATGATACTACCCCCCACCATACTTCAACCTAGGGAAGGTATTGAGCAGTGCCTGGTTCTCTACAGACGTAACACAAAGAATTAAGGCCATCAGAGTGAAGAATCTTGTTACTCACAGTCTGAGAGTCCTTTATGTGCTATTTTTGTGAAATCCAGACCGTCTTACATGTGTTTTTTTTTACTGAGGAGAGACTTCTTTCTGGTCCCTCTGCCATAAAGCCCACATTGGTGGAGTGCTGAAGTGATAGCTGACCTTCTGGAAGTTTCTCCCATTTGCAGAGTGACCATTTGTTTTTTAGTCACTTCTCTTACCAACGCCCTTCTCTCCCCATCCCCCCAATTACATAGTTTAGTGGGGCGGTCCGATCTAGGAAGAGTCCTGGTTGTTCCAAATGTCTTCCATTTAGGGATAATGGAGGCCACTCTGCTCTTGGGAACTTTCAATGCAGCAGAAATGTTTTTGTATCCTTCTCTAGATCTGTGCCTCCACACAATCCTGTCTCTGCGCTCTATAGGCATTTCTTTTCTTCTCATAGTTTGGTTTTTGCTCTGATATGAATTGTCAGCTGTTAGGCCTTATATAGACAGGGGTCTGTCTTTCCAAATCATGTCCAATCAACTGAATTTACCACAGGTGTTCTCCAATCTGTGTGCAGAAACATCTCAAAGATGATCCAGAGAAAAGGGAGGCCCCCAGAGCTAAATTTCACGTGTCATACCAAAAGGTCTGAAATTGAATATTTATGCCCATGCAAAATTTTAGTTGTTCCTTTTTAATAAATTTGCAAACATTTCTAAAATTCTTTTTTTACTTTCTTGTTATATGGTATTTAGGGCAGATTGATAGGGAAGATTTTAACTTTATTTTATCACAAGGGTACAACACAACAAAATGTGAAAGAAGGTTTTCTGAATGTACTGTATTTCTACCTTTTCATACAGTATATACATGTATTTTTTTTTACAATAAAGCTGCAATGAGACTAGAATGAAAATTAACTTCCAGTAGGATTCTTATTATTGATGTCTGTGGACAAACGTGGGACTTTTTTTGGCACCTGCGTTTTCTTGCTTTTTTTTTTTTATACTGCATTTTTGTGGCGTGTTTCCTGGCATATTTGCACACAGTATGCCTTACCACTGAAAACACCCATGCTGTTTTGGAAAGAAGACCATCTAGTTAACAAAAACAAAAAAACACAAAAAATACACCAAAATGCAGGCGCAGAACACACAAGTGCAGTCTAGGGAAGAATCCAACCTAATAAGTAGCTTGCATAAAATACCAATAGTTTCCACACGTTCTGCAGTTTTAAATGGGTTTTCTTAGTGTTTAATGCTGATGACCTATCCTCATGATAAGTCAGTATGTTGGTGGGGGTCTAAGTCCTGGCATCCCTGCCGATCAGCTGTTTGAAGCCTACGAAGCATAGAACTGAGCTGCCCCTGAGCCATGTAACCAATGAACGTGGCCTAGGAAGAGGGCACAGTGCTCACAGAACGCTGCAGTCTCTGGAAACAGTCGATCAGCTACGGTGCCAGGAGTTGGATCAGACGATGATGTTCTTTCCTGAGGATAGGTCATCGTATTTAACACTTAGACAACCCTTTAAGGGCTCATGAACGCAAACGTGTGCGGTCAGTGCCCGGGCTGTGGACCGCAGTTTGCGGTCCACAATGCACAGGCACTGACAGTGGGGCCGTCATGCACTACTTTTTTGTGGTGTAGCGGCACGGCCAGAAACACCACGGAAGCACAACGTAGTGCCTCCGTTCCGCATCTCCAGGATTGCGGACCCATTCAAGTGAATGGGTCCGTGATGCGGGGTGCACACAGCCGGTGCCCATGTATTGTGGACCCGGCGTATGCGGGCCGCAATACGGCCATGGGCCAGCAACGGCCATGTGCATGAGCCCTATGCTGTCGGTCAGGAGAGAGAACCCAGTCCTGATGGCCAATCACATAGGGATGGAGATACGTAACATCCTTGCAGGAAGGAGGGGGCAGAATTCTATTTACAAAGACACTGCAACTTGGGAAGGCTTATATTAGAGGAATTCTCCAAGATTTATTAAAATTATGAAGAAAAAAAAAAGAAACATTTTCACTTTTAAGATATCCTGCACTGCTTCAGTGTCCACCACTCAGATCCCCGTTGGACCTGTACTGATGACCTCACGTTCATTGGTCCCGTGACCACAACAGCCAGCCACTGGCTTCAGCCGGCTTGACTGACTCTTGCGTTCTGTGAGCCCAGTAGGGATTGTGGTGGCAGCTCTGGACAATTAAAAGGGAATCTGTCACCTTCTGCAAGCTCTAATAAATACATGTGTAAAACATCTGCCGCTGACTTCAGATCAGTAAATTGTATGTTGGTCCTCACTCCCCCCCCATCCCCTGCTCCAACACTGCGCCTATAAATTAGCTATGGAATGCATTGGGAGGAGTTCTGAGTGCTGAGGTAAATTTTTACCTCAGCACATCGCAAGATCAGCTGATATTAATGGGGTATTCCTACCTGAGACATTTATGGCATATCACTAGGATATGCCATCAGTGTCAAGAGCAAGTCCCAGAGGTGGCACCTGCACCTGTCTCCAGAATGGGACCCCCGAAGTGGACAGAGAGCAGCCACTCAAGCACAGCCAGCCTTTGTTTACCGCTGTGGGAGTGAAAAAAGCAAGCACTAGCTTAGTGATAAGGCGAATTTTTGCTTCTTGGAAATTGGAGATTTATAGCTATCTCCAGTTCTTTCCCTTTTATTCTGTTCCTAGGCTGTTGTCTTTGTTACTTATATAACCAGCTTATTCTGTGTATTAAATATACCTTCTCCAGTCCTTTATACACCCCAGGAGTTACATACAACCCCCGCAGATACTTATATATAAAAATACTTTAATCAATAACATAGAGATGATAAAGCAATGGACATTACATAAAATACAGACACTACAAATAACACAGTACATAGAGGACACCACCACATACAGCTGCCTCCGTTCCTGCCCCCTCTGGATGCTAAGCAATGTGGCTAATAATGTGTATGTATATAAAGTATATCCAGAGTTCACCAATATACCGTATTCTGGATCTATACTTTTAATCAACTCACATCCAGTACCTGACCATTAGTGCATGTACATATAGAGACTCATGCATAAACAGCATATATATAATCTACTGGTAATACAATCACAGACTACAAATATCTATATGTACACATATAACGTCTACTGGGATATTATACTTATATACATACACACATATACCTTAAAGAGGACCTTTCACCGCTCCTGACATGCCTGTTTTAATAGCTTTGTGCATTCCCCATGTAATAACAATTCTGGAACATCTATTCTTATGTCTGTATGTTGTGCCATTCCTTTATTATTTGCACTAGAAGTTATGAATGAATTGCTATTTGCCTTCAGTAAAGGAACAGAGGGGAGGTGACCAGTTGGGGGTGTGTACCTGTACAGTGTAAACATGGCAGCACTGATTGGCTAGAGTCAGTCTGTGCAGGGACACCCCCCCCCCAACTGGTTACCTCCCCTCTGTACCCTTACCAGTGGCGTAGCTACCGGGGGGGCAGGGGGGGCGACGGCTCCGGGCCCAGTGACTCAGGGGGGCCCCAGCAAGGATGACCTTGCCTTCTATCAGGCGAATACAAGTGAGCGCTTCCATTATGGAAGCGCTCACTTGTATTTAGGGACCCCCATCAGACCTCAGATCAGCCCACCCAGCCACATAGGATTAAAATAAAAAACTTTACTTACCTGTTCTGCGCTGCGGCTGCCCTCCGGTCCGCGCTCTGCTCTCTTCCCTGGCGGCGCGCACTATGACCTGACGCTGCACGCAGCGTCAGGTCATAGTGTGCGCGGGCCAGGGAAGAGAGCGGAGCGCGGACCGGAGGGCAGCCGCAGCGCAGAACAGGTAAGTAAAGTTTTTTATTTTAATCCTATGTGGCTGGGTGGGCTGATCTGAGGTCTGATAGGGGCACAATACGCTGATGTGAGGTCTGATGGGGGCACAGTAGGCTGATGTGAGGTCTGATGGGGCACAATACGCTGATCTGAGGTCTGATGGGGGCACAGTAGGCTGATGTGAGGTCTGATGGGGGCATATTCTGCTGATCTGAGGTCTGATGGGGCACAATACGCTGATCTGAGGTCTGATGGGGCACAATACACTGATCTGAGGTCTGATGGGGGGCACATTCTGATGATCTGAGGTCTGATGGGGGCACATTCTGATGATCTGAGGTCTGATGGGGGCAGGGGACTGTTAGTTTAGTGATGTAAAAACTGTGGACAGGTTTCCTTTAACATAGGAGTCCTCTTGTTTTTTACTCCTATTACTCCTATATTTCACTGCATTATGTGGTAGAGTATTTAGAGTAGGGTATGTAGAAAGTCTATTGTACTGTACTTAGCAGCATAGATGATCTAGCAGTTTATATAGTAATCTTTCTAATACAATATTATAACCACAACTAGTAGTATGTGCCTGTGAAGTTGGAAACGTGCGTTTGGGAAGCCAAGTGGGGGGCCCACTCAAGTATGTTTCGCCCCCCTGTGCTGAACCTCTAGCTACGCCTCTGACCCTTACTGAAGGCAAATAGCCTTCAGTAAAGGAACAGTACAGTACAGATGCACAGTTCATCTATCAACATCACTCTTGCTTTCTGTCCCTCTTCAATGGATGGTGGATGGTGGAGGTTGCTCAGGCTGGACTTCAGTTTTGTAAGTTCAGCTTCGAGTATATGCTGAATTGCGTTATGGATTCTTTTACCACGGACCATAACGCAATTCCATGACGGAATGCATAACGGAATGCCATAACAGAAGTCTAGGGCCAGCATAACAGATTTGTCCGGTTTCCGTTATGCAGGAGTCCAGGCTGTTTATCATAAGGAAACCAAATGGGAAGTTCAGAACCATAATAAACCTAAAACCTCTGAACAAATTTGTCGTATACCAAAAATTCAAAATGGAAACGATAAAAACTGCTATAAAATTAATCAAAAAAGATGCGGTAATGACCACACTAGACTTATGAGACACCTACTATCATATTCTGATCCATCCCGACTCCAGGCGCCTCCTACGGTTTGCGGTGCTTCTGAACAATCACACCCATCATTTTCAGTTCACTTGCCTACCCTTTGGCATCTCGTCTGCCTCCAGAGTGTTCACCAAAATAGTAGCAGAAGTGGTGATAAGCCTCAGACATCGAGGGATCCTAATAATTCCATATCTGGATGACCTTTTAATAATTGCAGACAACAAAGAAATCCAGGCTCATCTTCAGATTGTCACGTCACATTTTCAGTCACTCGGATGGATAATAAATTGGGAAAAATCCAGTCTAAAACCAGAAAGCCAGAAGCTGTTTCTGGGGATCCTGCTGGATTCTTCAGAGATAATTTTTACCGGCTCAAAAAATTCAGGACCTCAAAAACAAAATACTTCAGTTCCAGAGGAAACCAAAGTGCACACTCAGGGACAGTATGAAAATCCTGGGAACCCTATCCTCATCCCACCCACCCCCCTGACCTGGATAACATCATTGTTTTTGGGCAGAAGAGGATTCTCCTTTGTTGGGATTAAAGAGGAAATTTCTGCCCCCACTTTTGTATAGCTCCACCTTCCTGTCTTTCCTTTTCCCTGTTTATCCTCACGTTGGTATTGTTTGCCATGAAAAAAACGAGTTTTAGACCCGGGACTTATCCTCTGGGAAGCCCTTTTTTCTGTCTGTGGCATTTTCTAAAATTTTATCCAGGTCAGGGCCAAACACATACTGACCGTGAAATGGTAGCGAGATCAATTTATTTTTGGAAGCCATGTCACCCGACCATGCCTTCAACCACAGTACTCTACGGATAGTATTTGAAAGTACTGCAGACAGATGAACGGATTCCGCAGAGGCATCCGCCAAAAAACTAGTCGCCATTTTAAGGAGAGGAAGGCTATCCAATATTTGATCTCTAGGGGTTTTATTTATCAAGTGGAGTTCCAGCTGTTCTAACCAGACATTTAAAGTACGTGCTACTGAGGTTGCAGCTACACCTGGTTTTAATAATGCTGCTGTGGCTTCCCAGGTTCTTTTTAGGAGGCTTTCTGCCTTTCTATCCATAGGGTCCTTTAATTGGGTCGTATCTTCAAAGGGTAGTACTGTGCGTTTCGCTACTTTTGCCACAGGTGCGTCTACTTTGGGGATGGTTTCCCAATCTGCACAATCCTCCTCATCAAACGGGTAGCGTCTTTTAATCCCCCTGGGGTTAAAGGAACCCTTTTCCGTTTTTTGCCATTCTGCTTTAATTAACTTTTGGACGTTATCCAGCACTGGAAAAAACGATTTTGGCCTCTCCCCCAAAAATCTCTTCCTGTACAGATTTTGGCTTCCTAGGAATTTCCATCTGAATAGTGGCCCTAATTGCCTTGATAAGTTCTTCGATATCATCTGGATTAAACAAAAACCTTTTGTATTCATTATCTTCATCTGAGTCAAGCGATTTAGAAACTTCAAGATCCGACAGATCCGGAAAAACAGAATCAGAGTCATTATCCACAATGAAGGTTTCTTTATAAACCGGCGGAGGAAGGGGCCTGGGGGAGGCAGAAGATAGAACGAATCGCACTTCTTCTTTTACCAAGAGCCTTATATCTTCCCAAAAACTAGAAGATTCCCCTTTTACTATATTTGCTGTACATTCTTTGCATAGTGGCTTGGACCCAGATGAAGGTAAACACTTAGAACATACTCCACACTTTCTAGATTTAAGTTTAGTAGAGGAGGATGACTCCTTTTCTCCCTGAAAGTACAAGGGAGAGAAGGTTCAGCCACTGAAAAGCAACAACAGTATCAGAGGGGCCTGAGGTCAGGCTACTCACTGTTCCCTGTACGGTGGCAGGATCCTGTCCCGAGCCTAGCGTGGTAGGGATGCTCATTGTGGTAGTCCCGTCCACATTGAAAGTTCTGCTGCTGCCGCTTTCGCTCCACTCTGGGAGCAGGGTGCTGTGACCGGATGCCATGTTTCCCCAGGCCCTGCGCTATAAATCATACGGTCTGCGCCCGGGCATGGGACGCCGGACTTGACGTCAGGCCACACCTCCTGCGTCTGATGTCACCACCCGGCGGCCGGAGGGAATCGCGTCATAGTGTCGATCCAGCCGCCCATTCCTCTGTGCATTTAACCCGCCTGGGCCGCCGCAGCAGGGAGCTTCGCCAGGGATCCTGCAAATTCGGGTCTCGGGCACAGGCTTATGATGGAGGGAGGGAGAGCCAGACCCTGGAACCGACCCCCAGCCCGATTTCAACCCCGGTAAGGTTGTGAAAGTGATAAAAATAAAAAAGTTAAAAACCAAAAAAGGTTCTGCCAGGAAACCAGAGGTCTCCCAGAACCTCTCTGAGCTTCCTTCCTCTGGCAGGACAGGAAAAACACTGGTGGTGGAGGGAAGGGGAGGGAATTTAAACCTCTCTGTGTTTTTCCTGTGCTATCAGAGGAAAGTCAGTCTCAGGGTGTGCTGTCATGGAGACGACTGAGGAAATATAGATAGAGTTGTATCAGTGATTGATAGCATTCCCTGTGTGTGTATACATAGATAGCAGTCAGTCACTTATAGTTGTACACAGGGAGGTGTTATCAGTGATTGATAGTATTCTCTGTGTAAGTGTGTATACATAGATAGCAGTCAGTCACTTATAGTTGTATACAGGGCAGGTGTTATCAGTGATTGATACCATTCTCTGTGTAAGTGTGTATACATAGATAGCTGTCAGTCACTGATAATTGTACACAGGGAGGTGTTATCGTTGATTGATAGTATTCCCTGTGTGTGTACAGAGATAGCTGTCAGTCAGTGATGGCTGTTCACAAGTTGGTCTCAATTCAGAAAAAGCAGAGATAAATATGTATAAATTACAAGTTATACTGAATCTTTTCCCAAAAAAACGATATATTTATCAATCTGCTCAGCTCCCCCTTCTCTATAACACAGTGCCTGCAGATTGCACTGCATTTCATAGTGCAGGTTCCCTTTAAACCACAAGGCCCTAAGGAATGGGAATCTTTAAAACTTCTTTAACGCAGTAAATACTTGCCCACTGATAAAGCACATAAAAAAGATGAACTAGAAGTCACCACTACAAGGTGGACTACAAGTCACGTGCTAGAACGGAACATCACTGCTAGTGATGTGCCGTTCGTCCATTCAAGAGGCCAGTGATTGGCTGCAGAAATAACAGGACCAAGTCATTTCCTTTCCTAATGAATCCGAAGTGTCCATAAATGGGGCTGTGATGTGGAACTTCAAGGTTTTTTTTCTTTAAATGGGCACAGATATTAAGGACTGCACTGTTGGCTCCTAGGTTACACAATTCCGTTTTAAGGATATATTTAATTAATAATAAATGAGAGGAACCATATATGACATTTTTAATAAGATTCTTTTCCTGTTACATGACACAAAGTAATAAATAAATAAAACTCTAATATATATAGTACAGTATAAATATGAAATCTATTAAAATAAATTGCGTACCTTTATAAATATATTACATTACTTATCTTCTTCTGATCCTGAGTTACAGTCTGTATTATAGCCAAGACCTGAAATCTCTTAGCATCCCCTGCTTGTTCAGTGAATGCACAACTGAAATACTCAGGTAATATAGGGGTGTTCTTGTTGACTAGCTTACCGAATGTTCCGTATTGTAACAGACATATTTATGACTACAATACAGGCTTTAACCCCTTCAAGACCAGACGTTCTGGCAGAGGAACAAACTACCAGAGTTTAGCGTATCCAGCATATCCAGATACTGCCGACCGCCACATCCCCATTGACCATAACAGAATTCGACGGGGATCAGGATGGTAAATAAATGCTGACTTTCAGCCAGACAAAAAGTACTGCATGCTCTGGTATTTGTCTGGCCGAAAGATGGAGTTAATGTCGACAACCTGCAGGATCCCTCTGTAGTCAATGGGGATTCAATGGTGTGCGGCAGTATCCAGCTATACCGAATATGGTAAACTCTGGTAGTCTGTTTGTCTGCCGAAATTCCTGCCGCATATGTGAACACAGCTAAATCCAGAGAGATGCTTCTTTTTATCTTTCTGTTAATGTGGTTTTAAGAGCACCATGGGTAGAGCAGTGCGGTTTACTGGACCATCACTCTGCCACTTTCACCACCCAGTACATCCCACTACGCTTTGATTGACAGGGCCAGGCCTCAACTTCATCATTGCTCCAGGCTCTAAAATCCTATACTTGCACTGACTGTTTAACACATCTGCAGAACAATCCATAAAGGCCAGGGCCTGCTCATGGTGCACCTAACATGTCATTACCAGAACAATAAAAAGAAGCATTTCTCTGGATTAGGCTTCTTTCACACTAGCGTTAATATCTTCCGCTATTGAGATCCACTATAGGGTCTCAATACCGGAAAACAAAACGCTTCCATTTTGTCCCTATTCATTGTCAATGGGGACAAAATGTAACTGAACAGAACGGAGTGCTCCAAAATGCATTCTGTTCTCATACCGGAGAGCAAACCACAGCATGCTGCGGTTTGCTTTCCGTCCTGGGATGCAGAGCAAGACGGATCTGTCATGACCCACAATGCAAGTCAATGGGGACGGATCCGTTTAACTCTGACACAATAGAAAACTGATCTGTCCCCCATTAACTTTCAATGGTGTTCATGACGGATCCGTCTTGGCTATGTTAAAGATAATACAACTGGATCTGTTCATAACGGATGCAGATGGTTGTATTATCAGTAATGGAAGCGTTTTTGCTAAACTCTGCCAGATCCAGCAAAAACGTTAGTGTGAAAGTAGCCTTAGAAGATTACATTTTCACAAGCAATGTAAGTTTATGCTACAGGCAACAACTCTATATGCTGGTATGCTTTAAAATTTATTGTGTCTTTTTATGTGGACTATTTCTATATACAAGATGTGAATTCAGATATTACCATGTTTATGATACTTCTGATGGGAAAGAAGGTCAGATTTTCTTGTAAAACATCTCCTACATACAAAACATGAGAATGGCTTCTCCCCTGTATGAATTCTCCGATGTTTTCCAAGATCTGACTTCTGTATAAATCCCTTTCCGCACTCTATACATACAAAGGGCCTCTCTCCAGTGTGAATTCTCCGATGAGTGACGAGAGTTGACTTCTGCGCAAAACACTTTCCACAATCGGGACACGAGAATGGCTTCTCCCCTGTGTGGATTCTCTGATGTTTAAAAAGTTCAGATTTCATTGCAAAGGTGTATCCGCACTCCAGGCATAGGAATGGCTTCTCCCCCTTGTGAATTCGTTCATGTCGAACATGTTCTGATTTGTGGGTAAACCGTTTCCCGCAGTGGGAACATAAAAATGGCTTCTCCCCTGTGTGAATTCTCTGATGCTTAATAAGCTCTGCTTTCCTTGCAAAACTTTTACCACACTCTAAACATGGAAACGGCTTCTCTCCCGTGTGAGTTTTCTGATGTTCAGCAAGATTAGATTTTTGGGTAAAATATTTCCCGCACTCGGTGCATGAAAATGGCTTCTCCCCGGTGTGAATTCTCTTGTGTCGCACAAGTTCAGACTTGTGGGGAAAGTGTTTTCCGCAGTCAGTGCATAAAAACGGAATCTTTGTCATGTGAATTTTTTGATGTCGCAGCAGAAGGGTTTTGGTTTCTAAACGTTTCCCACATTCACAGCATGTATATAGGCTGTCCTGCTTTAGACCTGCACTTTCAGTACATGACTTATCAGGGCAACATCCCCTGTGACCAGGGAGATCAGACAACAGATGACAGACTGGGGATATATTGGGACACATGGGGTTTTCTCCTGGACAATCTTGTGTTAAATTATAACCTTCTCTTTCACAATGAGGAGACACAGTTAAATGTTCACTTGAGAAGTCCTGCAGACCTAAATACAAAAAACAAAAAAAAACAAAAAAAAACACTTGAACATGAACAATTAAATCACTCAATTAAAGGGAGTCTGTCACCTCATTTTCACCTATATAACTAACAGCAGTGCCCCACAGACGACTGCATACACATCTCAGACATACCTGTGTGCACTGTGTGTCTGTATTACATGTCAAGAAAAAACACTTTTATTCTGCAGGAAAACAGCTCCCAAGTGCCCGGCTGAAAGTGAAACTAAAACGGCTTTCTCTCCTTACTCGATTTCTAACAGCTATATCTTCTGATATACTTAAATTATACTTTAAAGCTTGGAATGTCAGCTTTCAAAGAAGGTCAGAACCATTGTTCTATCTGCTACTAATCCCAAGATATGAGCAGCTAAAGCTGCCCTCCCCCCTCCAGTCTGGTTTGCAGCAGCAGCAGCAGAGCCGGGCACTTGGGAGCTGTTTTCCTGCAGAATAAAAATGCTTTTTCTGAAAGAGGAATACAGACACAAAGTGCACACAGGTATGTCTGAGATGTGTATGCAGTCGTCTGTGGGGCAGTGCTGTTAGCTATATAGGTGAAAATGAGGTGACAGACTCCCTTTAATGCTACATGGCTTATGTACCTCATAGATTGCCTTGCCTAAAGTCTCCATGACATACTGATACGTCAGGAGCATGGCAGAGGCAGCAGCTGTCCTCATGGGTTCCACTGAGGGAACATAACAGTGATAAACATATTTGCTCCTGTTGTAACTTACAGGATGAAAAAAAACTTTTCATCCCCTCCATTTAATTAATTAGATGCCACAGTCAGTAGTAACCACAGCATCTAAAGAACTTGACAAAGGGAGGGAACTGCCAGTTCAGTTATACTTACCCCCAAAAAACTAAAAGCTAGTTAATAAAAAACACATCTCAAGTTACATCAACAGGAAATAAGCTTAATCCTGAAGGCCCAAAACAAGTCATATCTTAGAGTTAATAAAAGGATCTGAATATTTTAAACTTATTACATTAATGGTAAGTGTAACATGAAAATTAAAAGAAACATGAACTTTAAAATGAAAACTGATCAGGCTTCCCAATATGGTTTAGAGAAAATCCAATATTGAAAGAATATTCTCCCAAGAACAATTTTAAAGAAATTGTGGGGAATGATATGTGGAGCTTATTGCAGAAAACCATTTCCTGAGAATTCTATACAGCACTAGACATCTTGGCTGCTACTATGATAATGACAATGATTCTTACAGTACAGCTCCAGGAACATGTACAAATTGTAACTGTCAAATCTAGTAACTGCAATGGAATGACTACATTTAATGGCAAAATAGAGGCAAGAACTTCTGGACTGAAAAACTTTGCAGATAATGGCCTTCCCTAGGACCACTTCCTCATTCACATTTTAAACCCCATGAATTAGGGAAACTGTCACCAGAGACGTCCATATCCAATGTTTACATAGACAGATAGCAGATGTTCAACTGATTAAAATGCTGTGTTTCTTTTGTTGATCCGAGGCTCCAATCCTGATTTATGAGATTTTTTTTCCTGAATGTGCGAATTTGTCCTTTGGTGAATTGAGAGCATCACCGTTGCTCTCGTTGCACCCAAGTGACACTCATTTCTGTGGCTAGCCCCTCCCATGTTGCTTTGATTAAAAAGGCCAGGCAGTGGCAAAGCAGCCAGGGAGGGGCTGCCCACAGAGAGGAGATGAGCTTGGGTGCAACAAAGGCAACGTTAATGCCCTCATTGCAGAGTTTCTGAGTGCGTCCTGGGATGCGGAGCAAGACGGATCAGTCATGACTCACAATGTAATTCAATGGATCCGGAACCACTGACTTACAATGGTTTTAGAGACGGATCCGTCATTGCTGTTTTAGAGATAATACAACCGGATCTGTTCATAACAGGTGCAGACGGTTGTATTATCATGACGAATCCAACAAAAACGCAGATGTGAAAGTAGCCTAAACTATAGCATAATGAACTGAAGAAGTTACAGTATGAGGTGTAAAGTGGCCTTTTGTACCATGTATTTAGATCTTAAAACAAACCTGTGCTGAAATCTGCTTCTTCCTCCTTAACTTGTCTATCATTTCTGCTGTATATCTCCTCCTCTTCTTCATCTATAACTTCAACTTTTATATCAATGAGATCTTCACACTAATCAGAGAGAAAAAAAAAAAAAGATAGAACACCTTTGGTTTTAAAGCTGAAAAAAATCGTCCCTTAAGATCATGCAGTTTAGAAGGATTTTACCTGATGATCCTGTGGTATACTGAGATCGTCTGAAGAATCATGTGAATACAGAGGACTGGAACATCTTTCTGGAGTATTTCTTGCACTGGATCCATCTGTAGAACACACAATGATTGAATACATTTGCAGTACTTCAGTGTGGGAGGTATCGGTGAATGGTTTGTAATGTTCTGTTATTTAATGTAATTAAGCAAGTCCACATGCTCCTTCTCCTTAGGCCTCAGGATCCAGAGACTAACCGATCTCTGTGAAAGCTACTGCTTCTGCCACAGCAAGAGAGAGAGAAGAAAATAAGAATATGCGTGGCCAAGCATAAGAGTCAGCAAGATAACCTGTGACTACAGCTAACCAGACGTTGCTGCTTGTGAGGGCCTACAGTTAAAAAAGGTTGTCTCACTTCAGCAGATGTCACTTATCATGTAGACAAAGTTAACACAAGGCACTTACTAATGTATTGTGACTGTCCATATTGCCTCCTTTGCTGTATAGATTCATTTTTCCTTCACATTATACACTGCTCATATCCAGCAAGGGTAGTCATGCTTGCACACTATAGGAAAAATTGCTGGCCGAGCCATCAGAGAGACCGGTGACTTTTCCTATAGTTTGCAAGCACTGGATTACAGAGTGGCCGTAACCCCTGGATACGAGCAGTGTGTAAAGTGATGGAAAAATGAATCCAGCCAGCAAAGGAGGCAATATAGAAAACCACAATACATTAGTAAGTGCCTTGTATTAACTTTCTCTACATGATAAATGCAATTTGCTGAAGGGAGACAACCCCTTTAAGACACCTATCACACTTAAACACATCCTGGCCAGACATGCCTCTAAAGACCTGTGGATTCTACAGCCATAATTGCCAGATCACAGCCACCAGCCAGAGATTCTAGTGAGCGAGACTTTAGAGAAATAGCATTACTTACCACTTTGCCAGCCTCCATACCCTGCTATATGGGGAAAGAATTTGCACTGTGCACAGTTGAAACTGTGTTTTACTATAACAGGATGTACTACAACTCCTATTTTGCACTCAGTAAAAAGAAACTTTTATTCTTCTAACTCTGGCCTGGTTTCCTGACTCTTATACCACGCACTGGCCATTGCACTCTACACGCCCCAGCATTGCACCCGTCCAAACTCCTTATCACAGACACCCCAAGTACCATCAGGCAGGAGCCGCAGAATCAGGGTATGCCCTAAGGGAGGAAAAAGTGCCCCCTTCTTATGCTGCACTGTCCCTAAGGAGCAATGGTAAGAGGATAGCCACTGTGATAGACTGTGTGATAACAGGAACCACTACCACTCCCATCCTCCAATCTGGCTACTCACGGACCGTGTATATGCAATGATCATATGACAGGTGTATCTAGGTGATGCACAAAAATGATCCCTTCTTTACCAACAATTAAATTCTCTTCTTACCCGGTGATGCGACAGGCTGATGGTCCTCCATCATGACATCCTTGTAGAGATCTTCATGCCCATCTAAATTTTCCCACTCCTGCATGGAGAGATCCGGACACCTTAGAGTAAGGCTAGTTTCACACCTCCGGTGTGAACTCCGGCAGAATACAAACAGAATGCCCGCCGGCCCCATTAATTATAATCGGGTCCAGCGGAGATCTGGCCGCATTCTGGCAGACAATGCGGAGAGTATGCTGGACACAAACGGCTGCATGCTGCAGTTTGCGTCCAGCATTGTCTGACAGAATTCACACCTGAGGTGTGAAAGTAGCTTAATCGGACACACACAATGACACAGACATCATTCTTCTGTTACTGTATAACATCCCAGCACCGCTCACCTCTCCAGTCAGCAGCTCAATGATCTCATTGGTTAGTGCTAGGATTTTATATACTTTGCTTTTATCAAGTATCAGTGAGAGAGGTGGAGGCTCCATGATGTGGTTAAGCTTCCTGTTCCGTCTTTCTGAGACACAGGGACGGCTGCTGGGGGTCATAACCTTATCAGACGTCTTCTTCACTACTGTGTAATCCTGTGTATGGAGAGAGACACTGATAAATACAATTATATATATTCCCATAATTAACTCTTTTAAACTTGACACGATTATTAACATCAAGTGTATTATCTTAAAGTGATAATCTTGAGAAATGCTGAAATAAAACTACTGCCAGAGACCGACTCAAACCTGATATCATATGTATTCAGGAATCACATTTTACTCCAACCTCCTGTCCTAAATATTTCCATAATAGATATACTCTGCTGTCACATGCCCCATTCCCATCCAAATGCAGAGGTGTAGCTATTTTTATTAAAAACTCTCTACCTCTCCGAATTGAGTCTACCACTATAGATCCTGAAGGTAGATATGTTATAGTAGTGGGCAGTCTATATAGTACAAATATATGTCTGATTAATTCGTATGCTCCCAACAGTCAGCCTGCCTCTTTCTTTCATACCTTGGGAAGACTGGTGGAACAACACCGTCCCCTCTCCTTTATTTGGTGTGGGGATTTCAACATGACGTTTAACGCCCGACTGGATAGGTCTTCCCCCGTGGCGGACAAATTATCCTCCAAATCAAAGAATACTATTCAGGCGGTTATGCGGGAACTGAGCATAGCTGACTGTTGGAGAGAACATAATGGATCCCAAAGAGGCTATACTTACTTCTCCCCAGTGCATTATCACTACACTAGGATTGACTGGATTCTAGCTTCCACGCAACTTCTCCCACATCTTTTATATGCCAGACATATACCTTGCGCATGGTCAGATCATGACTTGGTGCTGGCAGAATTCAATCTGGATTCCCCGTCAAGATGCCCTTATACCTGGAGACTAAATGAGTCGCTACTTACTGATCCCTCTATTGCAAGCCATATTACCACGGCTCTTAGAGATTTCTTTACTATTAACGTATCCTCAGATACTACCCCTGCAGTGAACTGGGCCGCGCATAAGGCAGTTATTAGAGGGGTGATCATGGCGGAGGCGTCTAGGTTGAAGAAAGAGCGCTCTAGGGTCCAGTCGGACCTGGAATCAAAATTGTTCCGTCTGGAATTAGCTAATCAGAGACAACCCTCCCTTTACCTCACAAAACTCATTAAAGATACAAAACTCCAGATTGATGCACTCTTACTACACCGTACCGAAAAGGCTGTGAGATGGACACAGGCTAAATTTTATAAGCTGGCGAATAAACCTGATAGAATGTTAGCAGCTAAACTTAGGGCTAGGCAAGGCTTTAATAATATTTATCAGCTTAAAGATGTTGGAGGACAGGTTACCTCTAATCCAGATACAATATATAGGCAATTTCACACCTTTTATCAAAAATTATATTCACCGCCATCTGATCCCCATACTGAGGACACTACCTTTTTTCTTTCTTCCCTACCAATCCCTACATTACCCTCGTCTGCTAGGGAAACTCTTAATCATGATGTTACGGATGAGGAATTAGATCTCGCAATAGCATCTCTTAAATTGGGTAAGTCACCAGGCCCAGATGGGTTCTCTGCCTCATATTATAAGAAATTTAAAGATATATTGATCCCCCACCTTAAAGGCCTCTGTAACTATATTCTTCATAACGGTACACTACCACCCGACATGCTTACTGCGCTGATCACAGTTATCCCTAAGCCCAATAAGGACCCTCTCTGTCCCACCAGTTATCGCCCCATTTCCCTACTTAATGTAGATATTAAGATATTTACCTCTATCTTGGCTAAACGCCTTAACCACTACCTTCCTACCTTGATACACTACGATCAGGTCGGTTTCATCCCGGGGAGGCAAGCACCAGACAATGTTAGAAAGGTCTGTGATATTATCCAGTGGGCGAACACGAAATCAAGACCTTTCTCTCTATTGGCCCTAGATATTGAAAAGGCCTTTGATAGCCTCTCTTGGACCTACCTCTATCAAGTGATGTCTGCAATGGGCATATCGGGAGCCTTTTTATCTGCTGTCCGAACCCTTTATGCAACTCCCACAGCTTTTCTTAAGTTACCCACTAATAGCCCCGCCCCTGTCCATATCCACCGAGGCACTCGACAAGGTTGTCCTCTCTCTCCTGCCTTGTTTGCTTTAGCCATTGAGCCATTGGCCATTATGATCCACACCAACCCCAATATAGCAGGAGTTCTGATTGGCACTCGCGAATATAAAGTGAGCCTGTTTGCGGATGATATGCTTCTCACCATCACACGTCCCTTGACTACTTTACCCAATTTGATGGACTGCTTAAGTATATTTGGTCGCTTTTCTAGCCTCCGGATCAATGCTAAAAAATCAGAGGTGCTGCACTATAATGTACCACAACAGACTAGAGAGTTAATTTCCCTTAATTTTGGATTTGCCCATAGGGACCACTATCTTCCGTATTTAGGGGTCAATTTGCCCAAAACTTTAGACTCTGCTTTTAAGTGGAATTACGCCCGCCTTATTCCTACTCTTCTTCAAGATTTACTTCATTGGAACTACCCCACCCTATCGTGGTTGGGCAGAATACATACAGTCAAAATGGTCACACTCCCGAGAATACTGTATTTATTTCGATCTCTTCCCACACCAATAACGGGCTCTGCTCTGAGAACCCTACAGACTGAAATTTTCCGTTTTATATGGGCCTATAAGAGACCGCGGATAGCCAGACATATAATGCACCTACATAAGAGTATAGGGGGCCTTTCAGTCCCACACCTCTATAAATATTATGTTGCAGCTAGACTATCACAGTTGGTTTCGTTTAATACTCTTTTTCATCTCCCACAATGGGTTGTCCTGGAGTCCGATTTATTGCACCCTGCATCTCCATTAGCATTAATCTGGTCTCCTGACATCCCCTTGGGGACAATTGACCCAGCTGCAAAAATTCCCTATCTCATGTTACAACTTTGGAGGAAGATTAGATTTAAATATAAACTACAAAGTCCCATTTCTCCCTTACTCCCAATATTCAGGAACCCCCTATTTCCACCTGGCTTATCACCAACTGCGTTCACATGGTGGAAACACACTAGACTGCGCTGTGTTGGTGATTTTCTACTCCGCTCTCAGCTCATGTCCAGGGCATACTTCTTATCTACTTTCTCTCCCCCACCTTCTGAATTCTTCAGAACTTCCCAGATCTTCCACTTTCTAACGTCACAGATCCCAACCACTCACATGATAGTATATACACCATTTGAGAGACTCTGTAAGTACAGAGCCTCAGAGAAGGGCTCACTCTCTTCTATCTACTCTATCCTGAACGCGTCACCCCCTGACGCTAAATTACCATTCATGCATGGCTGGGAGGTCGATCTGGGAGAGACTCTTACCGTGGAACAATGGGTTCAATGTTGCACTACAACTAGCAAAGGAAGCTGGCAGGTTACCTTAATGGAGACCTCCTTAAAGATTTTACATAGAACCTATTTTGTTCCATCTAGGCTACATGCCATTTATCCAACGGTCTCCCCTTTTTGCTATAGAGGTTGCCAGTCCATAGGAAACACCCTTCACATTTGGTGGACTTGCCCAGTGGTTCGTAGATTCTGGACTAATATTAAAAGAGGTTTATATGAAGTATTTGGAAAAGACATTTCCCTATCAGTGCCTATATATCTCTTAGGCCTAAAACCACCGACACTCAATTATACTGAATATAAACTACTTCAATTTATTCTGATGTCAGCCAGGATTCACATAGCTTCCAGATGGCGTACGCCCTCCCTCTCAATATCAACCGTTATCCATAGGGTTAATACTATTACGTTGTATGAGAAACTTAATGCTATGCTACAGGATACCAGGGAGCGTTATCTGCAGGTTTGGGATCCCTGGCTGAAGTGCTCCAAGTCTCCTAATTTACAATATTACTTGTCTCTATAATATGACATACCAAGAGATGGGAGTCCACTTACTCTTCTCCTCTCCCCTCCTTTCCCCTTCTTGCCCTTGACCGGGGGAGCCCCAAAGACCGTTTTCTCTGTCTATGTCTTTCTTAAATATAGTTTCGACAGAATTAGACGACTCACGATTTTGGATATAACATTTTATTGTTGTATAATTGTTCTGTTTATATCATCGATTTATATACTCATTGTATTACATGTGCAAATATCACCATAGGAGAAATTTATTTACCTTCTGTATACATTTTTCTGTTCTTTATGTGATTTCTCCATGTATGCAATCATTTCAATAAATACTTTTTGAAATTAAAACTACTGCCAGAGTGAAGATGGCCACCACAGCCTTAGGCTACTTCCACACTAGCGTTAGTACGGATCCGGCGGGTCCCTTCACCCGCCGGATCCGTACTGAGTAATACAACCTTGTGGATCCATAATTCCGGATCCGGTTGTATTAGCGTTTAAACGGATCCGGAATAACCTCTATTGAAAGTCAATGGAGGACGGATCCGTTTACAAGTGTGTCCACACCAAACGGATCCGTCCCCATTGACTTGCATTGGGGGTCATTCCGGATCCGTTTAGGTGCGGATAACTAGTACGGAGAGCAAACCGCAACATGTTGCGGTTTGCTCTCCGGTCTGAAGACTGAACGGAATGCTTTCAGGAGCATTCCGTTGTCTTCAGTTCAGTTTTGTCCCCATTGACAATGAATGGGGACAAAACGGAAGCGTTTTATTCCGGTATTGAGCCCCTATGACGGAACTCAATACCGGAATCCCATAACGCTAGTGTGAAAGTAGCCTTAATGTCTCACCTACATGATCTCAGACAAAACAATAGCTGATCTTTGGGAGACCAACTACACAAAAACACAGTGGAGCCTCATTTAACAGTGATATGCAAAATAACCGTAGAGCCCCAGTTATGGGTCTACAACACAGTGAAAGCCCTCAAAGGAAGGAATAGCAAGCAAAGGGTTGTCCCCATTACAGAGTTCACCAGATCCGCCATATTAAGAGACCCCTATGTTAAGATCCAGCTCTTTTACAAGCCTTAGGGCCCATTCACACGACAGTGTGAATGGGACCGCATCTATTCCGCAATTTTGTGGAATAGATGCGGCCCCATTCATTTCAATGGGCGGTATTTGATCTCGCCGAGCCGCGGCTCAGCGAAAATAAATAGAAAATGTCCTATTCTTGTCCGCAATAGCGGACAAGAATAGCCATTTTGTATGGAGTTTTGTCCAAATTCCGCAATACACACTGGTCGGCATCCGTGGTTTTGCGGATCTGCAACACCACGGCCATCTGAACGTCCCCTTAAGGATGTGACAGGGGAAGACCTTAGTCAGTTATCCATCCACAGACAGCTGTTTCAGGGTATTGCCCCTCATCAGTGTGGAGTAGGATTCTGGCTAACCGGGACCAATGCCTTGGAAACTACTCAAACAAAACAATAGCTGATCTTAGGGAGACCAGCTACAAAAAAACACTATGAAGCCTCATTTAAAGGGAACCGGTCATCAACTTTATGCTGATCTCACTGAGGGCAGCATAAAATAGTGACAGAAATGCTGATTTCAGCGGTGTTCCACTCATGAGCTAAAAGTAAGTGGCTGCCAAGAACCAGCATCATCATTGCAGCACAGTCCTTGAAAAGAGTCAAATCTACTTGAGAAGAGTCATGGTGGGGAGATGGCTCTCCCCACCCATCTGCTGATGATTGGCAGTTCTCTCCTAGAGAGAAAGGGAGAAAACTAGGTAGAATACTGTCAATCATCAACAGGTGGGCAGGGAGAGCAGGAATTCAAGAATAACCAGGACTCTTCTCAGGTGTCCGTGACTCTTTTCCAGGCCTAATATGCGACGATTGTGATGTTGGTTCTCGGCTCCACTTACTTTTAACTTATAAATGATAGACTGCTGAAATCAACTCACCTGTCTCTACTTTATTCTGCCGTTAGTATGGGCAGCAAAAAGTTAATGACAGGTTCCCTTTAAGAGTCTCAACACAGCAATCCAAAGTGTAGAGCTCCCTGGGAAACAGTAAAATGAAAAATAACCGTAATTTCAGCTCTCTAGTGTCTTTTGACCAGACACTCCTGTGTCGAGGAAGAGTGAAGAGGGCAAGCAGACAGCATGGAGGGACAGGCGGAGAGTCACAGATCTTCCTCTTGTCCCTGTAGGCAATTTTCCCCAAACTCTGGGCCTCTAACTGTTGCAAACTACAACTCTCATCATGGAGGAAAGTCTGTGATTCTCTACCGCTCATAAAAAGATTGAAAAGATGAGCTCATCTTATCATTCCTCTACATCTAATTAGCTGTTCAACCCGCTTCGATGCTGCTGTCAATGCTGACCGCAGCACCTGTGGTTTTACAGAAAAAAAATCCAAAATAACTTTTCTACTATATATATATATATATATATATATATATGTGTGTGTTTTTATGAGAAAAAAATATATAAAAAGAAACACTGCGTTTGTAACCTGTACTATAAATTTAATACATTATTTATTGGTAAAAAGTGTTTATTATACAGGTATGACACAATAAAAACAATATAAATTTGGTATAATCATAATCATACTGAGCCACAGAATAAACATTATTTATAGCATACAGTGAATGCCAAACAAATAAATCCCAAAAAACAAAAGTATTGCAATGCAGTCTGCCTTTACAAACATTTCTGAAAGAATGGGTCGTTCTAAAGAGCTCACTGAACTCAGCGTGGTCCTGTAATAGGAACCCAACCATTGCAAGAAGTCAGTACATGAGATTTCTTCTCTCCTAGATATTCCATGATCAACTGGGAGAGGTATTATTGGAAAGTTGAAGCATTCAGGAACCACTGAAACACTGAACCATGAAATGACAGACCAAGTAAAGTTACAGAGCCGGGCCGCATATAAGTCGCAAACATTCTGCTGACTCAATAACTGTAGGATTCCAAAACTCCTCCGACATTAACATCAGCAGAAAAACTGTGCATGTCATGGGTTTTCATGGCCAAACAGCTGCATGTAAGCTGCTCCTACCGCTGGGACCCCCACAATTCACAAGAATGGTGGCCCCGGTGGAGCCCACCTGAGATGGACAAAGCGGCTGGTGGGACATGCCCCCTACCACTCCATTAATTTCTATGGGGGAGCCGGAGATGGCCGAACATAGTGGTAGAAGTCAATGAGGTAGCAAGCCAAGTCTGGAGCATACGTCCTCAGATATTCAGATCCCTCAGAGGCTTGGTAATTCAGAGCACCAGGGACCCAGCAATACAGGTGGAAACGATACCAGATAAGGGGCTAGTGAATACACACTCCCCAGGGATAAGAAAATTAAAGATCTTATAAACTCGAAATTACAAAGGCAAATAGGATAAACAACAAAACCACCAGCAGGGAAAAATAAAAGGACAGATTACATCTCACTCGATGCGGGTAAAAGATCCCATACTCCAACAGACAGATACCAAAATTGAGAAGCTGTAGCATTAAGATGGGATGGGACAACAGGCTTTTGCCATGCATAGTATCTTGTAGGCTTCCAAAGGTTCTCAGCCCTTCCCTAGAGCTGAAGGGCTGGCTATCCCCATCGCCAATTTAACTCACTAGCACTCCTGCACCACTAAGATGCCTTCCTAAAAAAAGGAGGCCCTTCTCCTATCCGGGCGTCTGGCTGCACAACACACTCATGCTTCAAGCCTACCAACTGTAACACAAGGTGTTGGATAGAGGCTGCCCGCACACCAAGCTGGGGGAATCTGGACATGGCATGGAGAAAACCCTCCTGGATTAGGAACCAGATTTTATGATAGGCTGCTTTATTGAAGAGATTAAGCAATGACTAATCCCCTGAGGAGGGTCCTAGGCATAATTAACAATTATAACAAGGAAGATCAAAAGACCAAATAAATCCCAATAGGGATCCTCTCTCTAAGAGTATTTAAAATGTTAGTTTTATTGTGAAATACTAAAAATGAGTGCAAAACACAAGAAGAGTTAATTGGCCCCCACCAGGAGGAATAGTGAAATTATCAGTTGGCCTGTGAAAGCTCACATTATGTAGTATGAGGGAATACTGCACCTATGGGTTCTGCACCCATACTGTATACTGCACCCATAAGTTACATGTCTGTAAAGTGATGTATCCTTTTTAGTATTAATGGCACCAATGTGTCCGGAGAGCCACCCCCTCAGTTCTTGGGTTGTTTTACCCACATAGTTTGGGACATGTGCAAGATGCAATATAAACAATTCCAGTACTTTTACAATTGAAACAATTCTCGAATCTCACATTCCCATCCGTCCACAAAGTCAGTAAATGTCTTAATTCTTGGTAGATATTTGCAAACAGGGGAATGAGCCTTTAATCTCCAATTATACACAGGTTGTATTTTCTTACCTGACAGAAAGGTGGCTATGGACTAGATGGTCCTTAAGGTTCTGTCCCCTACGTTACGTAACTCTTGGATAAGGTGTAAGGACATCCTTAATGTCAGGAATAAGGTATGTACATGCCAATAACCTTTTAGAAATCTATTGATTTCTCGATGTGGCTATTATAAGTCCCTATATACTATATAATCTTTGTATATTTCTTTTTACTTTTTTGCTGCTGGTTGTGATGAGAGCTTCTTTAGTCTCTTTTCTTACCCGATTGCAAGTGGTCTTAAGAGGTTTCCTGGAACACCCCATTGCTCTAGATCTGTTGTAAAGTTCACCACATTCTTTTAGGAAATTATCATGTTTCACAGTTCCTCCGAGCCCAGAGGTACTGGCCAACAGATATGCCATTCTTGACTAGGGTAGGGTGCCAGCTTTGCCAATGTAGGTAGTTGTACGTAGATGTTGGTTTACGATAGATTATGATATGGCCAGTGGGACCCTTAATATTCCTCCTGGTAGGGACCAATTAACCCTACTTGTGTTTTGCACTCATTTTTAGTATTTCACAATAAAAGTTACATTTTAAATACTATTAGGGAGAGGGTCCCTAGTGGGATTGATTTGGTCTTTTGACCTTCCTTGTTCTACTGAAGAGACTTACACCTCAAAGGGATCGGACCATTATGGTAAGTAGACTCAGGTCTTTCCCAGCCCTAGGTGTCAACAAAGTAACTCCCCCCTTCCCAAAAAGGGCTCCCAGGATTTTCTATCTGGAGGACAGTAAACCTGAACTGAGGTGTTGAGGGGATGTTACCCTTTTTATCTTCTCAAGTTTCCTGTTCTGGATGGGAGGTCCTCATCGCATGGGTGCTGTCAAGGGTGAAGAGAAAAACATTTTGCTATCAGATATAACACACCATAGTGTTTCAAAGAAACCTTTGTTAGCACCATATAACTTACTGGCCCAGTGCCCAACTAGTGAACTCCTGTGTCTTCCAGCTCAGACAAGCTTCAGGTCCAAATACAGTAGTAGATAGTATCCACCTCTAATCAAGCACCAAAACCAGGCCAGTGAGGGCACGGCCAGGGCGGATTTTCTGCTGCAAAAATTCTACTGCAGATTTTTGTGACTTTTCCTTTTTGTCCCAGATTTTCCTGCGGATTTGCCACAGATTTCACTCTTATAAATTGACATGATGTGGAATACACACCGCAGGTCAATCTACACTATGGATTTTTCCACAGCATGTGGATGAGAATTCTTTGATTTTTTTTTTATCAACTTGGTTGGCACTGTAACCAGCTGTGGATTTGCAAAATGTGTGGCATTTCCATCCTGTGTGGACATATGGTGCAGGGCCCTACCTCCATCACAAAAACTACCTACTATATAGCAGACGAGAGGTCAGTCTTTCCAGTAAGCCCCCTTATGACACCACCCATTGGAGAGAATTGGACCACCCTCGGCCACCATCTTGCCCGTGGCGAGCTTTCATCACAGAAGTTACAGGTTTAGCTGCAGACCACTCCTCGCCCCGCTCAGAAAGGACTGGAAGAAAGAGTTGAGGAGAGATGTTTTAAAGTTATCCAAACCATAAACATGCCCCCCCAATGCCCGGGCCCCACATATAGGTTATACTTGCCCGATGTTTTGATCCGTGCGATGGGGATCAGGAGCAACGCGGGTGCCGGGGAGCAGGGTAAGTATAATCTATATGAAGGGCTCAGGCATTGTTGTTTTGTAGTTTGAATAACCTCTTTAAGGTTCATTCAGATAAGCGAGATCCAAATGTCCATCTACCAGATAGAAAAAAGGGAGTTTTTCTATTTTTAAACAGACCACATACACACAGAGCCTTGCAAGACAATCTTTAGTGGCCAGGCAGTACCAGTGTTTAGTTTCCAGTGCCAGAGGCTGCCTGAGCATATGATCATGGGGATGCCAGGTGTTGGACCACCATTGATCTGATATTGATGACTTATCAGGAGGAGAGTTCATCAATAGCAAAAATTTGGACATTTTATATATTTAAGAAAATTGCTAGTCTCATTCCAATACATACTACTGAATCTCTTACCTCTCCGGTCAGGAGGTAGATGATCTCCAGCGTCAGGTTTAACAATCTTCCAGTCTCGCAACTCCTTTCTTCATCCATTCCTACTGAGTCATGTGATCTAAACTCTAATGATAAAGAACATAAAATTAAAGTAATTGTCAAATAAAAAAAATCTTCCACCATTGTTTGGTATATCATTCTTTTTACTAGGTGACACGGATCCCTATAACTAGCAAATAAGCCGGAGAAGATGATATTCAACTTAATATAAACCAACTGAAATTAATTAGTCTGCTCCCCCTTTATTGTAACCAGTTACAGAAAGGACAAAATACTCTGTCTTCCTGTATTATAGTAACCCGGCAGACAGGACACCAGAGTCTGCTCCTCCTGTATTATAATAACAGGCAGGACACCAGAGTCTGCTCCTCCTGTATAATAATAACAGACAGGACACCAGAGTCTGCTCCTCCTGTATAATAATAACAGACAGGACACCAGAGTCTACTCCTCCTGTATTATAATAACAGACAAGACACCAGAGTCTGCTCCTCCTGTATTATAATAAGACAGGACACCAGAGTCTGCTCCTCCCTGTATTATAATAACAGACAGGAACAGAAGTCTGCTCTCTCCTGTATTATAATAATCAGACAGGACCAGAGTCTGCTCCTCCTGTATTATAATAACAGACAAGACACAGAGTCTGCTCCTCCTGTATTATAATAACAGACAAGACACCAGAGTCTGCTCTCCTGTATTATATAACAGACAGACACCAAGTCTGCTCCTCCTGTATTAATAATAACAGACAGGACAGAGTCACAACCAGAGTCTGCTCCTCCTGTTAAATAATAACAGACAGACACCAGAGTCTGGCTTTCCTGTATTATAATAACGAGGCAGGGAACCAGAGTCTGCTCCTCCTGAATATTAAGTTTAATACAGACATGGTGGATCACCAGAGTCTGCTTTCACTCCTTTTTAATATTATATATAACAGACCAGGACTCTAAGATGTCCTGCTCTCCTTGACCTGTATTATTATAACAGACAGGAACCAGAGTCCTCTCCTCCTGGTATATAATAACAGACAAGTACATATTCCAGAGTCTGCTCTCTCCTGTATTAAATAACATGACAGTGCACCCACCAGAGTCGTCTCCTCCTGATTATAATTTATAAGAACAGGACACCTAGAGTTCTTTGCATCCTCCTTATTATAATAACAGACAGGCACCAGAGTTCTTCTCCTCCTGTATTATAATAACAGACAGAACCGAGTCTGCTCCTTTCCCTGTATTATACATAACAGACAGACACCAGATCTGCTCTCCTGTAATTATAATAACAACAGACACCAGAGTCTGTCCTCCTGTATTTAATTAACAGACAGGACACCCAGTTCTCTTCGTGTATTATATAACAGACAGGAACAGAGTCTGCTCCTCTGTATTATAATACAGGACAGACCCAGAGTCTGCTCCTCCTGTATATAATAACAGACCAGGACACCAGAATCTGCTCCTCCTGTTTATAATAACAGACAGGACACCGACGTCTCTCCTCCGTATTATAATCACGACGGACACCAGAATCCTGCTCCTCCTGTATTATATACAGACAGGCACAGAGTCTTTTCTCCTGCTGTATTATAATAACAGACAGGACATTCTCAAAAATTGCTTCTCCTACCTGTATTAATATAATAACAGACTGGACTCGCAGAGTTCTGCTCCTCCTGTATTTATAAATTAACAGATCAGACAGTGGACACCCGAGTTCTGCTCCTCTGTTTTAATAAAGACAGGCACACCAGAGTTGCTCCTCCTGTAATATAATAACAGACCAGGTATACAATCCAGATCTTATTCCCCTCTGTATTATAATAACAGACAGGACACCAGAGTGCTGCTCTCTGTATTATAATAACAGACAGGACACCAGATTCTGCTCCTCCTGTATTTAATAACAGACAGGACACGCATAGTCTGCTTTCTCCTGTTTTAATTAACAGACAGGACACCAGAGGTCTTGCTCCTCCTGTATTATAGATAAAGGTAAAGGACACCAGAGTCTGCTCCTCCTGTATTAATAATAACAGAAAGAACACAGAGTGGTCCTTGTCCTCCTTGTATGTTAATAACAGACAGGAAACCCCGTAAGAGTCTTTGTTCTCTCTTCGTAGTTGTTATATTTATCAGATACAGGACACCGAGTCTTGCGTCCCTCTCTGGTATTATTATAATTATCAGACAGTGCTTCTCCAGTTAGTCCGGACACATAGTCTGTATGATTATATAACAGACAGGACACCGAGTTCTGCTCCTCCTGTATTATAATAAAGAGAAAGGCACCAGAGTCTGCCTTCCTGTTCCTGTATTATCAAGATAACATGACAGGAGCACCAGAGTCTACTCTCCTGTATTTATAACAACAGTAACATGTGAACACAGAGTCTGCTCCTACCTGTACTATAATAACAGACAGGACAATATTTCTGGTGTCTCCTGTATTATAATAACAGACAGGACACAGAGTCTCTCTCCTGTATTATAATAACAGACAGGACACCAGAGTCTGCTCCTCCTGTACTATAATAACAGACAGGACACCAGAGTCTGCTCCTCTTGTATTTTAATAACAGACAGGACACTGAAGTCTGCTCCTCCTGTATTAGAATGACACTAGAGGATACAGAAACAATAACTTACATGTCTTCACCCCTGTCTCTGTGTCTCCTCTGCGTTTCCTATTACTGACTTTTCTCCCGACAGAAGTTACCAGCTCTTCCTGTCTGTGTGTTCCAAGCCTCTTGTGATAGTACTCTGATCATGTGATACATTTACAGTGTTCTGATTTGTTCCATACCGAATCCCCTCTTGCACTTTGGGATTTGTAGTTCACATTTCTTTCGTAGACTGTTATATTCCTACTCTTGGACCAGAAGTCCAAGAAACACATCATGTAAGAGCAGATCAATATTTTTCCAGATTACCACCTAACTGCTGACATTTAGTACAATTGTACTTGTTTTTCATCTTCTAAATGGAGCTGCTCCTCCTGTACTGATACACCAATCTGAAGTGAACCCTTTCAGCCTGTCTTCACCCCTGAGGACAGAAGTTACCAGCTCTTCCTGTCGTGTGTTCCAAGCCTCCTTGTGATAGTACTCTGATCATGTGATACATTTACAGTGTTCTGATTTGTTCCATACCGAATCCCCTCTTGCACTTTGGGATTTGTAGTTCACATTTCTTTCGTAGACTGTTATATTCCTACTCTTGGACCAGAAGTCCAAGAAACACATCATGTAAGAGCAGATCAATATTTTTCCAGATTACCACCTAACTGCTGACATTTAGTACAATTGTACTGTTTCATCTTCTAAATGGAGCTAACTGATAACAGCAATCTGAAGTAACCCTTTCAGCCCTGGAGGATGTCTGTTTGGTTTTTTTTACAGGGCAAGAGCTTTTGGTGCAAGGAGGTGCAAGTTTGCTGCCCTTGTTGCACCAAAAAGCTCATTTGCATATCAGAATAGACATGATTTCTCTGCATCACAGTGACTGATAATCAGCTGAATAGAATGTGACAATCCTCTTTTTTTTTAATAATGAGCTGACGGATTCCCTTTAACATGTAGCATTGGTGGATTATAATAGGGACGTTTTGGGTGGCCGCCCTGGGCCCGAGGCTGATAGGGGCTCATGGCTGCCCAAAATGCCCATCACTATCCCTGGACAAACATCCAATTCGTTCTCATCGGACACCAACCACAAGGCCTGAAGCCTATGAGGCTGTAGAGAGGCACAGACATCATCACTAGCGCCGTGATGGGGCTGCAACCAGAAGAGGCTGGTGGGCTGCACTTCAGATGAAGTGAGGTGGTTATTTTAAATTTTTTTTTAATTTTGTCACTACTACTGGTCCAGCAAGAATGTGCAGAATTATTAGGGGCACTACTGGTGCAATACGAATTACTGGGGACAGTACTGGGGCAAAAGGCACTACAGAGTACACTACTGGGGCAATAAGAACTACTGAGGGCACTATGCAGGCATTATTACTACTGGGGGTACTCAGGTAAAGATTAATGACTATTGGTGGGACTTTTGGGGAGCATTCAAGATGGCCACCATTTTTGGTGATATGACATAAACGGTTTCCACTTCTCACAAATATCAAGTGAATAGTAAGTTCTTTAAGTTGCTATTTTAGTGATCTGTGCGACTTTGACAATGGTCCAATGGGACAGAGTATCTCTGGCAGGTCCCATAATGCCGCGGTTACTATCTACCTACACTGGTTGAAGGGATGACATCAGGCCGCATGGTAATAGGCACCAAAGTATCACTGATGTCTGTGGGGTACCTGTCTGGTACGAACCCACATTAGAGCTACTAGAGCACAGATTGCTGAAAAAGCTACTGCTGGGTACAAAAGATATGTCTGAATATGCAGTGTATGGCTGCTTGCTCTGAAGGGGGCTAGGTGGCCAGGGACTAGTCAGAGTGCTGATGCTGACACTTATCCACAGCTAAAACCACCTAAAATATGCACATGAGAACTGAACCTTGAAGCAATGGAAGGAAGTGGACTGGTCTGACTAATCACATTTCTTTTACATCATGTTGATGACTGGGTGTGTGTGATTTGAGGACTTTGGGAAAAAAGGTGGCACCTGAATGCACTATGGGAAGAAGATAAGCCATCAGAGGCAGTGCACTTGGGTCCTGGAATTCATGTTGATTTTATTTTGAATGTAGATGTACCACCTACCTAAACATTATTGTAGACCAATTACA
The DNA here is from genome assembly GCA_900303285.1 of Rhinella marina. Classification (NCBI taxonomy): domain Eukaryota; kingdom Metazoa; phylum Chordata; class Amphibia; order Anura; family Bufonidae; genus Rhinella; species Rhinella marina. The sequence continues at coordinate 561,196 of ONZH01014530.1, forward strand.
CCCCTTCATGGCAACAGTATTCTGTATAGGCAATGGTCTTTCCAGCAGGATATGACCCTGTGGGTCAGCTGTCAGTCACACAAAGACTACTCAAAGTCCAGATCCCTGTACAGGGGTTAAATGGGGTAAACACCAGGGGACTGCTAGGAAAACACCCTTAGGCCTCATGCACACGAACGTGTGCCGGCCGTGCCCATGCTGCAGGCCGCAAACTGCGGTCCGCAATGCACGGGCACTGACTGTGAGGCCACCGCACGTGGATCGCGGACCCATTCACTTGAATGGGGTCCGCGTTCCGCATCCAAGGGTCCGCACCGCAAAAAAGTAGTGCTTCTGTGGTGTTCCAATCCGTGCCTCCGCTCCGCATCTCCCGGATCGCGGACCCATTGAAGTGAATGAGTCCGCGATCCGTGATGCGGCCTGCACACGGCCGGTGCCCATTTATTGCGGGCCGCATACGGCGGGTCCGCAATAAACGGGCACCGGCTGGCTGATTCAGAGCACAGATGTGTTTGTGCTGATAAAGACGGAATGAGGAAGGTTTCTGCCAGTGCTCACAAGCAGAAACGGTTGCAGTGGGCCCAGACATACATGAAGACTAATTTTCAAACAGTCTTCTTTACTGATGAGTGTCGTGCAACCCTGGATGGTCCAGATGGATGGAGTAGTGGATAGTTGGTGGATGACCACCATGTCCAACAAGGCTGAGACGTCATCAAGGAGGTGGAGGAGTCATGTTTTCGGCCGGAATCATGGGGAGAGAGCTGGTAGGCCCCTTTAGGGTTCCTGAAGGTGTGAAAATGACCTCTGCAAAGTATATAGAGTTTCTGACAACTTTCTTTCCATGGTACAAAAAGCAGAAACGTGCCTTCAGGAGCAAAATCATCTTCATGCATGACAATGCACCATCTCATGCTGCAAAGAATACCTCTGTGTCATTGGCTGCTATTGGCATAAAAGGAGATAAACTCATGGTGTGGCCACCATCTTCCCCTGACCTCAACCCTATAGAGAACCTTTGGAGTATCATCAAGCAAAAGATCTACGAGGGTGGGAGGCAGTTCACATCAAAACAGCAGCTCTGGGAGGCTATTCTGACATCATGCAAAGAAATTCAAGCAGAAACTCTCCAAAAACTCACTCCAAAAACTCAAAGTTCAATGGATGCAAGAATTGTGAAGGTGATATGAAAGAAGGGTTCCTATGTTAAAATGTAACTTGGCCTGTTAGGATGTTTTGGATTTAAATAGCTTTTTATTTCAGTGAATGTGACCTCCTAATGCTGCAAATTCCACAAATGAGCATTTTCAGTTCTTAAAAAACATATAAAATGTTTAGAAACTCTACTGTGCATAATAATTTGGAACAGTGCGTTTTGAGTTTTTTAAATTTTTTAAGAATATACTGTTATCATTGGGGGGTTTGTTCAATAAAATTCGATGTATGTGATGACTTTTATTATACTGACTGTCATTTGCACCGACCATTTAGGAAAATCAGAGATAAATAACATTTGCATAATAATTTGGAACATAGTGTAATGGTATCTGTTTACCTTCTATTTACCGTTCAGAAGGTGTGATCTACTTTCCAAATGATGGTTCTGTAAGCCCACTTCCCCTTTTTTTGTTTATATGGAGGTAGTATACTCCATTCTATCTGTATTATAAGGATGAATTAAAAGTGAAGTTTTATTTTCAGTGATTGGTTGGATACTCCATTTATCTGTCCCAGTGATAAGTTCAACTTATGGAGCCAAAGCCAAGAGTGGACTAAAAAAGAGCAGAAGAATCATTCTTAGCTTTAAACGTGTCCTCTGTTTATGAGCATAAAAAACCTGAGCATGTAAACCCAGCGTAAGCTATATGACCACCTTCGGCTGGGTTCACATGATGTTATCTCTTTTTTCCCCAATGTATATGTTAAACGTATGGCAAAAACTGTGATGTGAACCCAGCCTAAGGCCCCATTCACACGTCCGCAAATGGTGTCCATTCACTTTCAATGGGGCCGCAAAAGATGCCGTTCCGCGGCTCCCAAAAAAAAATAGAACATGTCCTATTCTTGTCCGAATACACGGACAAGAAAAGGCATTTCTATTATGTCCGGTCTGCAAATTGCGGAATGCACATGGCCGGTGTCCGTGTTTTGCGGATCACGGCCGTATACGGGCCATGAAAGCCCGGCCTGTGCTGCCCCAGAGGACGGGAGTGCACGGCTTCCTGAGGCAGCCGCCGTACAGTGAAACACTGTACACGGCGTGTACAGTGTTTCACTGTACGGCGGCGGCCTCAGGAAGCGCACGGCGTCATAGCAACCAATGACGCCGTGCGCTCCCGTCCTCTGGGGCAGCACAGGCCGGGCTTTCACGGCCCGTATACGGCCGTGAAATACGGTCGTCTGAATGGGGCCTTAGACAGGATTTGTAAATCTGTCCCAGCAAATCTCATGTTCTGTTACTGGTATCCACATGTTGGATGCATGACCTCACTTGTGGTGGCAAATGGTTGCATGATTTTGAAGGTTATACTGCTGTTAACATGCAAAATTGGCCTTTGGATGCCACAGGTGGGCAGCATCTCAGCTGCCACAGTCTGTAGATAATGTAGATAGGAAAACTGATAAATGATATTTATTATATGATATTACAAAATGATTTTCAAGTAACATGATTAGGATACATGTTCACACAGTGTAAATCATTACAAACTTAATAAACCATATCTCCCCTGATTTCTTCTCCAAGCTGGAGAAGAAATGAGTCCCTCGGTTGTATTCATGGTGGCCATTTGACCTGTTGAAGAAAAATCAGGAAAATGTTATGATTAAGTTAGTGCTGAGGGTTGAATGAGAAAAAAAATGAATTCTCCTAGAAGATATTCTGAGTACAGGAAACTGATAGCCTTCGGAATCAAGTACTTTCTGGGTCACCTTTGTCATGTTCCTCACCCATTCCTGATGATGCATTGGGAATGCCCACATAGTCCAAAACAATTCCATGGATGTGTAATAGTTTAAAGACATAGTTAGTTACATAGTTGATAGGATTGGAAAAAGAAAAAAGTCCATCATGTCCAACCTGTAATCCTGCTGTATTGATCCAAGGAACAAATCCCTGGATTATTGTCCATCTTCCTTTTAAAAATTTATTATGTCAGAGGATCATCTTAACCTTTTTAAAGCCATCTACTGTATTTGCTGTGACCAGCTCCAGTGGCAAGCTATTCCAGAGATTCACAATCACAGCCCTTACTGTAAAGAATGCTTGTCGCCTCTTATGACTGAATCTTTTTTCTCCAGGTTTAGGGAGTGGCCCCTTGTTTTTTTAGGGGGTTTAACACAGACAAAACACATAAATCTTCAAACTAGGTTAGGCATTTAAAGAGGAGAGTAAGCCAAGAAATTGTGGAATTGTAGCAATCAGCAGGGGCAAATAGGTGGTTAAGAAAGGGCCAAACTCTACAGCCAATTCTCTTTGCTTATAAAGTATATCGCTCTTAGATGCTGATGAGGTAGACACAATCCTGAAGAAAATGTTGTAAAGAACAGTAACAATAGTTTGGTGAAAACCAAAAGGATTGCATAGTGTTCCTCAACTACTCCTTGTATCAGTTCTATATGGTATCACAAGGACATCTTATGATAGATAGACATACATTAAAGTGAATCTGATCGTTTATGGTGTATTGATGTAAAACTGAATGTGTAAATGGTATCTATATGAGCTGTGGGTAAATTTAAGTCACTCTTAAGCAGTAATAGCTGGAGAGCCCTTGACCTATCCAAATTAGAGCAGATGACACAAAATGATAGATTAAAATCCTAAAAACGACATGGAGATATTTATAGTGTCCATTCATGGGAGGAGGTATAAGCCCTATCAGTAATGTGTTGGGGGGTACATAATTTATTAGGATAAATTTGGGATGCACCAAGGTAAAATGATGCATGTCACATTTCAAAATAACGCTTGAAAAACGGGCAGAGTATGCATCTTATGAGGTCCAGAGGGAAATACAGTTCAGTCATTCATTGGCAGGTGTTAAGAGCGGGCCTAGGTAGGGGATTCACATGTAGGGGGAAGTTTGATCAGAATTCTTTACTTCTACTTACCAGGAGATCTGCCAGATAGCCACCAACCCTCCCATTATGCTGTAAGATTTCTGTTTGTAAGGCTGATTAGAACACCACACTTACAAGCGGCAGGCTGATTGACCAGTAGACCTCAGTGAGTGAGCCACAAGCTTGGGGACAGGGCATCTTCACAAGTGAGAAGCACTACTGGGAACTTCAGTAGAACTGCAAGTGGAATGCAAGCGATACCAGGCAGGGCCCAGTTGCTGGCAAGGTATGGAAATCGGGGGAGGCAGCCCTGGCTCAAGAAGTGTAAAGCAGGTTTCAGGGCCATACTGAATAGTAATGACCATTCTAAGACCAAATTTATTCATCTGGGCACCATCCCTACAGCATAACATATTAGGTCATGATTAAAGTATTGAACTGTGGATGCATACTATAGATATGCTCACCACGTGGTTTGTTTAGGAAAAAAGATCCTAACATTCTGTTTTCTGCCTTCTATGGATTTGGTTATCTTCTGTTGTGACCTGGCTTATACTAATGACATTTCTGTATTTTTGTTCTTGATACTTTACTGATTACGTGTGAAAGTACTCCTAGAATCACCCAAGGTCCAAGACGATGCCCTATGAAGCAGTTTTCTCTTTTTTCTTCATTTGCTAGAGCTGCAGTACCAGTCACAGCCATTCGTATGAAGGGGGTTTCTTGGATTTGGGATCCTCACCGGTCAATATTAATGGCCTATGTTTGAGATAGGCCTTCAGTGTTTAAATCATAGTAACATAGTTTATAAGGCCGAAAAAAGACATCTGTCCATCCAGTTTGGCCTGTTTTCTTACAAGTTGATCCAGAGGAAGGCAAAAAACCCCTGTGAGGTAGAAGCCAATTTTTCCCACTTTAGGGAAAAAAAATCCTTCCCGACTCCAATCAGGCAATCAGAATTACTCCCTGGATCAACGACCCATCTCTAGTAGCTATAACCTGTAATATTATTACCCTCCAAAAATACATCCAGGCCCCTCTTGAACTCTTTTAGTGAACTTACCTCACCACCTCCTCAGGCAGAGAGTTCCATAGTCTCACTGCTCTTACCGTAAAGAATCCTCTTCTATGTTTGTGTACAAACCTTCTTTCCTCCAGACGCAGGGCATGTCCCCCATATCTGATATATTTATACATAGTTATTAGATCTCCCCTCAGTCGTCTTTTTTCTAAAGTGAATAACCCTAATTTTGATAATCTTTCTGGGTACTGTAGTCCACCCATTCCAGTTATTACTTTAGTTGCCCTCCTCTGAACCCTCTCCAGCTCTGCTATGTCTGCCTTGTTCACAGGAGCCCAGAACTGTACACAGTACTCCATGTGTGGTCTGACTAGTGATTTGTAAAGTGGCAGGACTATGTTCTCATCACGGGCATCTATGCCTCTTTTGATGCAACCCATCATCTTATTGGCCCTGGCAGCAGCTGTCTGACACTGGTTTCTACAGCTTAGTTTGCTGTTCACTAAAATTCCTAGGTCCTTTTCCATGTCAGAGTTACCCAATGTTTTACCATTCAGTATGTACTGGTGACTTGCATTATTCCTTCCCAGATGCATAACCTTACATTTGTCAGTGTTAAACCTCATCTGCCACTTCTCTGCCCAAGCCTCCAGTCTATCCAGATCCATCTGTAGCAGTGTACTGTCCTCTTCTGTGTTAATTACTTTACACAGTTTAGTGTCATCTGCAAAAATTGATATTTTACTGTGCAAGCCTTCTACATTAAAAAATATATTGAAGAGAATAGAGCCCAATACTGACCCCTGTGGTACCCCACTAGTGACACTGACCCAATCTGAGAATGTGCCGTTAATAACCACCCTCTGTTTTCCATAAACAGCATGTTTCTTTAAAATGTCAGGCTTCCTAGACCTCTTCTTCAGCCTTCATATCCACTGTAGCACGTTTTGTCCTACTGGTTCTTCATTAGTGATTCTCTCAAAGTATATATTGCTATGCAGTGTATGCTGTATAAGGATTTTCAACACACGGATACAATCTCAATTCCATGTAAATGCCTAATCATTCCACATTCCTTGGTCAAATGGTAGGTATATCAGGATGACCCTCAAAACCTCTCTCTTTTACCTACTCAAAGATTAGTAGTATCCCCTCAAATGCTAATACTAATGTGTCACTGGTTTAGTTCTAACAATATAGAGCAGGGAACATGTCATAGTGTGCACCTGGACTGATATTTGCATTCTTCTCCTCCGCCTCCTTGGATTTAAAATCTTCATCTGTAACACACAGACAAAAACATTTATATATAAGTTGAATTTTTGGTCCATTATTTTGTTTTGGTGAGATTCCAGCGCCCTCTACCTGATGACTATGAGGAAAATCTTCCTCCAGCCAGTCTTTGAAATACAAATGACTGGGCCATTTCTGTGGAGTTCTTCTCTTTCTGGATCCACCTGTGGAAAGTACACATATATGCCAATACTAAGCAAATATCTTGGTCTGGTAGTTCATAAGGACATACCAGAAGAATAGAAATCTAAAGCTGTCCACAGATGTTAGGTGTTTGTAGAAACAGGTGGAGAGTAGTTGTCCATGGCAACCAATCCAGTCACGGATTTCATTTCCATTTAATTTGGAATCTGACTGGTTGACATCAGCAACTCTTTGCTTTTCATTAGCACCCGTGATGATAAACCTTATTCACTGATGAGTAGTAGCAAGAATGCATATTACTGTAGGAGTCATGACTCCACAAAATGGACATATACTGTAGATTTTCCTCCCTGGTTGACAGTAATAGTCGGTGAGAACTACAAGGAGAACATCTGACTCTTTTCCACCAATGAATATAATACAGGGGGGGGGGAGCGGGTGGTCACTGCGCCACCAATGATTGTAATACTGAGGGGGGGGAGCGTACTGCGCCACCAATGAATATAGTTAACCCATTAATATGTAAGCGACGGGTGACTGCAGCATCACACAGCCGGCACCCGGCCTCAATGACAGGGTGCGGTGATCCATCAATTAACCCCTCCGGTGCCGCTTCCATTTGTATTAGCGGGTTAATTATATTCATTGGTGGAGCAGTGGCCACAGCCCCTCCCCTCCTCCTCAGTACTATCTTCTTTTTTGTGGCCAGCAGCAGCCGCGTCACAGTGGGCAGGGAGGGACTCCTTCTCCACTGTGCCAGCTGAGGAGAACATTTTGCGCGCACAGGGTGGCACGTGCCATGAGCTCTAAGTGATACTTAGCAGTAGCACAGCCTAGAATAGTAAAATAGAAAATCCCGATATCGGATCCATCCGGGTGTAAAAGTAGTGCTTGGGTTACTTGAACACACACACTAATGCTGTCTCATGGTCACAGACGTTAAAGAAGTTTTCCGGGATTTTACTACTGATGACCTATCCTCAGGACAGGTGAATCTGCCGTTTCATTCCCTGCGTTGCCAGCTGAATCTAAAAAGCAACAAACGCAACACCTCACAGAGGTGTATGTGTGTTTGTGTGTGTGTAATTACTAATTACGTCTCTACCTTGCAACAATATTGTGTATCGATCCTGCAAGATAATAGGGTCATTTGGAAACAAGGTGGTAAAAAGTAAGGCTACTTTTCATACTAGTGGCAGCCTTCTCCAGCAGGCTGTTCCAGCAGGGGAACGGCCTGCAGAATCCGTGCTGCCGCTAGTGCACTGGTGACTTTAAGGAGATAAGCAGCGATACTATTTTATATAAGTGCATTATCGTGCAAGTATGCACAGCAAAGTAACAATCTCTGAAGATTAAGAGATTGGGACAACAAAAAAACACCAGACACCGAAACTGCAAATAATCTACAGTATTTACTTAAAGGATCTACCCTACCCTCTAGTTACAGGAATATTAAGTGCAAAAGAGACAGTAATAACAATTAAATAAAAATAATAAACAAAATAAAAATCACAGGCTGTGAATAATATAGCTTCCTGGTGAGACACACATAAACTCCTCCCTCTCTTCCCGTGAAAATTACAGCCACTCTTCTAAGATATACAGACTTAGGCCTCATTGTGCGGCCGTTCGATGCATTGGGGACCGCAATTTGCGGTCTCCAATGCACGGGCTCCATCTGTGCTGCAGCCACAATGGATCCAGACACATTCAACTTGAATAGGTCCGTGATCCATCTGCACCACAATAAAATGGAACAAGTTTTATTTTTTTTGTGGTGGAGAGGCACGGAGAGAAACCACACGGAAGCACTCTGTAGAGCTCTGGTTCCATGCCTCTGTTCAAGTGAATGGGTCCAAATCTGTGATCCGGAGAGCATAGAGCCAGTGCCCGCATGTTGCGGACCTGCTGTTTGCGGGCTGCAATATGGGCAAAGGCCGTGTGCATGAGGCCTTAGGTTAGGGTTGTCACGATACTAAAATTTGGATTCGGTTTCGATACCATAGAGCAGCGCGCTCCATGTTCTCTGATACTAGGCTGCGCAATAGCACAGCCTAGTATCGGTAACAAGCAAATCCTGGTATCGTATTGATACCGGGACAAAAGTATCGAGAATTCGGATACCCGGTGCAACCCTACTTTAAGTGTTGAATAATGGTTCTCCCAGCATTTTTGGATATTTTAGTAATTTAAGTGAATTCAATTAAAAGCTAAGTTTTAGGCTACATTTACACAAGTGGCTTTTGCGGGCTCCGAGCCGCATATTTTGCGGCTCAGATCCGGACCCATTCTTTTCTGTATACATGGCCAGAATTCATCACCTCATGAAAAATGTTGTGTGACATGACACTGTTCCCAGAACCTACTCCTCAGTCAGTAGGTAGATGATCTCCAAGGTGATCATTTGTCTTATTCCTGTGGTCGCCCATGGCCGTAGTAACAGTAACGTTATGGACTCCACAAAGGAGACCAGGATCATTTAGGCCATATTCAAACGAACCTGTGACATCAGTGTCAATAGGTCTGCAAGATACAATCAAACATAGGACATGTCCTATCTTTTGCAGAGCGGAGACATGTCCTATCTTTGGCTGCATCTTGTGGATCACGGACTCATTAAAGTCAATGGGTCAACACTGCAATGTGGGGTATACACAACCACTACCCGTTCTGCAGTCTGCAAAATGGGCATGGCTGTCACACGGTCACGTGAATGTGGCCTTAATAAGATTTTTTATTATGATTAGCAATAATAATGGTAACAATAAATAATAATTAATTGCCTATTCAAGCAGAATATGTAATACAAATCTTACCAGAAATAGGATAAGATTTGGTTCACTTGATGATGCTGGGAGTTGTAGTCTTTTATCTGGATTTGAACCACAAGAAAATGGCGGCCACTCTCCTGTATTTTAGATCCCTTGTGTTTAACGCTATAAAGTAGACATAAACTGGAAGGAACTGTATTCTTTTCATGCTATATTCTTACAGGACAAGGGTGATTATCTGTCCACTTGTGGACCTCAAGGACATGGCCGCAGTTAAAGGGTTTCTGTCACCAGTTTTGGGCATATAAAACAGGATGACATTTGCAATGTGCAAATGTCACCTGATGCCCAAACTGGTAATCATTTTTTTACTGGTGTCCCCGTTTTTGTAATAAATCAACTTTTGTCATATGCAAATTAATCTTACTAGGTGCAAGGGGCGGTAACCCTGCACCTAGTAGCGCCGTTTCCCCACCTTTATTCACGCCCCCTTTCTTGTGATGGACAGGGCCAGGCAGCTCGCTCTATCAGCTCCTGGCCCTGTCCGTGCTGGAAATCCCGCGCCTGCGCGGACTTCATTCGGCGCAGGCGCAGTGAGTGCCGATGGCTGCCGGGCTCCCGGCTTCCTCACTGCGCCTGCGCCGCCTTCTCTTCCGGGTGTACTGTGACGTCATCGGCGCAGGCGCAGTGAGGAAGCCCGGAGCCCGGCAGCCATCGGCACTCACTGCGCCTGCGCCGAATGAAGTCCGAACGGCGCAGGTGCAGGATTTCCAGCACGGACAGGGCCAGGAGCAGATACAGCGAGCTGCCTGGCCCTGTCCATCACAAGAAAGGGGCGTGAATGAAGGTAGGGAAACGGCGCTTCTAGGTGCAGGGTTACCGCCCCTTGCACCTAGTAAGATTAATTTGCATATGACAAAAGTTGATTTATTACAAAAATGAGGACACCAGTAAAAAAATGATTACCAGTTTGGGCATCAGGTGACATTTGCACATTGCAAATGTCATCCTGTTTTATATGCCCAAAACTGGTGACAGAAACCCTTTAATGACGTCACGGATGCCATGCAAAATCATTCCATAGAAAGCGGCTGGGAAAGGGGGTGTTACAACAAGGCTACTGTGTAGTGCTAGTGACTATAATATTCATCAGACGCGCGCCCCTTGCTTTTCTTTTCTAGGCAACCCGTATGCCAATCACATATTATAGATAAATGGAGAGATGTAATTCTAAAGGAGACCACATGAGGGCGATAATCAATCGTGTCTACACACTGAAGTAGTTTTACCAGTACACTGCGTTCTGCAATGCGCACTGGAACTTGTGGTCCAAATATAGGCATCGAAAGTGCAGAGAGGGAAATAAGAAACCACAACTCCCATGACGACGAGGAACCGGACCTCTCGGGCCTGGCTAACCATGTAATGTAGAGGGGCAGCAGTTAGTCGCAGGATCATTTTCACAATGAGGCTCGAAACGCACAGACAGGAAGTAGTGACATCAGGTATGTGAGAGGTGAGAAGGAGTCAACACAGGGGGTGACATTAGACTGAAAGCAGTTAATGTACATGAGAAAGCCTCTCCTTACAAGTGTAATAATGCAGGAGGAGCAGACTCCTGTTTGTTATTCTAATACAGGAGGAGCAGACTGTGGTGTCCTGTCTGTAATTATAATACAGGAGGAGCAGACTCTGGTGTCCTGTCTGTTATTATAATACAGGAGGAGCAGACTCTGGTGTCCTGTCTGTTATTATAATACAGGAGGAGCAGACTCTGGTGTCCTGTCTGTTATAATAATACAGGAGGAGCAGACTCTGGTGTCCTGTCTGTTATTGTAATACAGGAAGAGCAGACTCTGGTGTCCTGTCTGTTATTATAATACAGGAGGAGCAGACTCTGGTGTCCTGTCTGTTGTTATAATACAGGAGGAGTAGACTCTGGTGTCCTGTCTGTTATTATAATACAGGAGGAGCAGACTCTGGTGTCCTGTCTGTTATTATAATACAGGAGGAGCAGACTCTGGTGTCCTGTCTGTTATTATAATACAGGAGGAGCAGACTCTGGTGTCCTGCATGTTATTATAATACAGGAGGAGCAGACTCTGGTGTCCTGTCTGTTATTATAATACAGGAGGAGCAGACTCTGGTGTCCTGTCTGTTATTATAATACAGGAGGAGCAGACTCTGGTGTCCTGTCTGTTATTATAATACAGGAGGAGCAGACTCTAGTGTCCTGTCTGTTATTATAATACAGGAGGAGCAGACTCTGGTGTCCTGTCTGTTATTATAATACAGGAGGAGCAGACTCTGGTGTCCTGTCTGTTATCATAATACAGGAGGAGCAGACTGTGGTGTCCTGTTATTATAATACAGGAGGAGCAGACTCTGGTGTCCTGTCTGTTATTATAATACAGGAGGAGCAGACTCTGGTGTCCTGTCTGTTATTATAATACTGGAGGAGCAGACTATGGTGTTCTGTCTGTGTCTGGTTACTATAATACAGGAGGAGTAGACTCTGGTGTCCTGTCTGTTATAATACAGGAGGAGCAGACTCTGGTGTCCTGTCTGTTATTATAATACAGGAGGAGCAGACTCTGGTGTCCTGTCTGTTATTATAATACAGGAGGAGCAGACTCTGGTGTCCTGTTATTATAATACAGGAGGAGCAGACTCTGGTGTCCTGTCTGTTATTATAATACAGGAGGAGTAGACTCTGGTATCCTGTCTGTTATTATAATAAAGGAGGGGCAGACTGTGGTGTCCTGTCTGTTATTATAATACAGGAGAAGCAGACTCTGGTGTCCTGTCTGTTATTATAATACAGGAGGGGCAGACTGTGGTGTCCTGTCTGTTATTATAATACAGGAGAAGCAGACTCTGGTGTCCTGTCTGTTATTATAATACAGGAGGAGCAGACTCTGGTGTCCTGTCTGTTATTATAATACAGGAGGAGCAGACTCTGGTGTCCTGTCTGTTATTATAATACAGGAGGAGCAGACTCTGGTGTCTGGTTATTATAATACAGGAGGAGCAGACTCTGGTGTCCTGCGTGTTATTATAATACAGGAGGAGCAGACTCTGGTGTACTGTCTGTTATTATAATACAGGAGGGGCAGACTGTGGTGTCCTGTCTGTTATTATAATACAGGAGAAGCAGACTCTGGTGTCCTGTCTGTTATTATAATACAGGAGGAGCAGACTCTGGTGTCCTGTCTGTTATTATAATACAGGAGGAGCAGACTCTGGTGTCCTGTCTGTTATTATAATACAGGAGGAGCAGACTCTGGTGTCCTGTCTGTTATTATAATACAGGAGGAGCAGACTCTGGTGTCTGGTTATTATAATACAGGAGGAGCAGACTCTGGTGTCTTGTCTGTTATTATAATACAGGAGGAGCAGACTCTGGTGTCCTGTCTGTTATTATAATACAGGAGGAGCAGACTCTGGTGTCCTGTCTGTTATTATAATACAGGAGGAGCAGACTCTGGTGTCCTGTCTGTTATTATAATACAGGAGGAGCAGACTCTGGTGTCTGGTTATTATAATACAGGAGGAGCAGACTCTGGTGTCCTGTTTGTTATTGTAATACAGGAGAAGCAGACTCTGGTGTCCTGTCTGTTATTATAATACAGGAGGAGCAGACTCTGGTGTCCTGCGTGCTATTATAATACAGGAGGAGCAGACTCTGGTGTCCTGTCTGTTATTATAATACAGGAGGAGCAGACTCTGGTGTCTGGTTATTATAATACAGGAGGAGCAGACTCTCGTTTCCTGTTTGTTATTGTAATACAGGAGAAGCAGACTCTGGTGTCCTGTCTGTTATTATAATACAGGAGGAGCAGACTCTGGTGTCCTGTCTGTTATTATAATACAGGAGGAGCAGACTCTGGTGTCCTGCGTGCTATTATAATACAGGAGGAGCAGACTCTGGTGTACTGTCTGTTATAATACAGGAGGAGCAGACTCTAGTTTCCTGTCTGTTATTATAATACAGGAGGAGCAGACTCTGGTGTCCTGTCTGTTATTATAATACAGGAGGAGCAGACTCTGGTGTCCTGTCTGTTATTATAATACAGGAGGAGCAGACTCTGGTGTCCTGTCTGTTATTATAATACAGGAGGAGCAGACTCTGGTGTCCTGTCTGTTATTATAATACAGGAGGAGCAGACTCTGGTGTCCTGTCTGTTATTATAATACAGGAGGAGCAGACTCTGGTGTCCTGTCTGTTATTATAATACAGGAGGAGCAGACTGTGGTGTCCTGTCTGTTATTATAATACAGGAGGAGCAGACTCTGGTGTCCTGTCTGTTATTATAATACAGGAGGAGCAGACTGTGGTGTCCTGTCTGTTATTATAATACAGGAGGAGCAGACTGTGGTGTCCTGTCTGTTATTATTATACAGGAGGAGCAGACTCTGGTGTCCTGTCTGTTATTATTATACAGGAGGAGCAGACTCTGGTGTCCTGCGTGTTATTATAATACAGGAGGAGCAGACTCTGGTGTCCTGTTATTATAATACAGGAGGAGCAGACTCTGGTGTCCTGTCTGTTATTATAATACAGGAGGAGCAGACTCTGGTGTCCTGTCTGTTATTATAATACAGGAGGAGCAGACTCTGGTGTCCTGTCTGTTATTATAATACAGGAGGAGCAGACTCTGGTGTCCTGTCTGTTATTATAATACAGGAGGAGCAGACTCTGGTGTCCTGTTATTATAATACAGGAAGAGCAGACTCTGGTGTCCTGTCTGTTATTATAATACAGGAGGAGCAGACTCTGGTGTCCTGTCTGTTATTATAATACAGGAGGAGCAGACTCTGGTGTCCTGTCTGTTATTATAATACAGGAGGAGCAGACTCTGGTGTCCTGTTATTATAATACAGGAGGAGCAGATTCTGGTGTCCTGTCTGTTATTATAATACAGGAGGAGCAGATTCTGGTGTCCTGTCTGTTATTATAATACAGGAGGAGCAGATTCTGGTGTCCTGTCTGTTATAATACAGGAGGAGCAGACTGTGGTGTCCTGTTTGTTATTATAATACAGGAGGAGCAGACTCTGGTGTCCTGTTTGTTATTATAATACAGGAGGAGCAGACTCTGGTGTCCTGTCTGTTATTATAATACAGGAGGAGCAGACTCTGGTGACCTATGTGTTATTATAATACAGGAGGAGCAGACTCTGGTGTCCTGTCTGTTATTATAATACAGGAGGAGCAGACTCTGGTGTCCTGTCTGTTATAATACAGGGGGAGCAGACTGGTGTCCTGTCTATTATAATACAGGAGGAGCAGACTCTGGTGTCCTGTCTGTTATTATAATACAGGAGGAGCAGACACTGGTGTCCTGTCTGTTAATATAATACAGGAGGAGCAGACTCTGGTGTCCTGCCTGTTATTATAATACAGGAGGAGCAGACTCTGGTGTCCTGGCTGTTATTATGCCCCTTTCACACGAGCGGGAGACTCGCATGTCTCCCGCAAAGCATCTACAGGGCTGGACTCGACACTGACAGGGATCGCATAGCATTATATGCGACCCCAGTCAGTGCTGGAGTCCAGCCCTGTAGATGCGTTGCGGGAGACATGCGAGTCTCCCGCTCGTGTGAAAGGGGCATTATAATACAGGAGGAGCAGACTCTGGTGTCCTGTCTGTTATAATACAGGAGGAGCAGACTCTGGTGTCCTGTCTGTTATAATACAGGGGGAGTAGACTCTGGTGTCCGGTCTGTTATTGTAATACAAGAGGAGAAGACCCTGGTGTCCTGTCTGTTATTATAATACAGGAGGAGCAGACTCTGGTGTCCTGTCTGTTATAATACAGGGGGAGTAGACTCTGGTGTCCTGTCTGTTATTGTAATACAAGAGGAGAAGACCCTGGTGTCCTATCTGTTATTATAATATAGGTGGACAGACTCTGGTGTC
The DNA here is from genome assembly GCA_900303285.1 of Rhinella marina. NCBI lineage: Eukaryota > Metazoa > Chordata > Amphibia > Anura > Bufonidae > Rhinella > Rhinella marina. The sequence continues at coordinate 576,409 of ONZH01014530.1, forward strand.
CTTATTGTAGGCATCAAGATGTAGTTGTGGAGATATGTTTGTCTCTCTATAACAAGTTTATTTAATTTATTTCCAGTCTTATTCTATACAATTGTCCAATAAGGCAGAGTCCCATGTAGATGAATGACCTGAGGAGGATGGAAAAAGTGAAAAATCACATGACCAAGAGGATATTAAACCTCACCCTGGAAATCATCTACCTTCTGACAGGAGAGGTTAGTGAGGGAATTAGGAATTAATGTCACATAACTTCTATCTTATCTCTACTACTAACATGGGCTTGATTGTATATTTGAATTTTGACAATGTATATAGTCTTGTTTAGTAGTATTTGTTTCCATACACAGGATTACACAGTAGTGAAGAAGATATCCGGAGAATGCATGACCTCCAGTAGTAGTCTCTGTGTATCAGAAGGCTGGAGTAGGACTCAGAGCCCCATCATGGAGCATCCCCCTCTCTCACTGATACCTGAGAGAATCAACAAGCAGAAGATCCTAAACCTCACCAACAAGATCATTGAGTTGCTGACTGGAAAGGTGAGCGCTGCTGGAAATGCTCGGAAATTATACAGTAATATAAGGGTTAAGTCTGGTTGATGACTTTGTCATTGTGTGTGTCAGGTTCCTATAAGGTGTCAGGATATTAGCATCTATTTCTCCATGGAGGAGTGGGAGTATTTAGAAGAACACAGGGATCTCTACAAGAGCGTCATGATGGAAGATCATCAGCCTCTCACGTCACAGGGTAAGAGGAGACTTTATTGATGGTAAAGGAGACCAACGTTTTGAGGGTCGCCTAGATCTCCTTATCATCTGTTAATCACATGTACACAATGGGGGAGATTTATCAAATTGGTGTAAAGCAGAACTGGCTTAGTTGTCCATAGCAACCAATCAGCTTCCATCTTTCATATTCCAAAGGAGCTGTGAAAAATGAAAGGTAGATTCTGATTGGTTGCTATGGGCAACTAAGCCAGTTTTCCTTTACACCAGCTTCTTAAATCTCCCCCAATGTGTTCAGTCACTGTGTGTGTTTCGTACAGATGGATCCAGTAAGAGAAATCCACCAGAGAGATGTTCCAGTCCTCTGTATTCCCAGGATTGTCCTGAGGAAGATCACTGTGAGCTTCAGGATGATCAGGTAACTTTAACAAAGGTCTCATGAAATTATAAGGTCATGTAAAGAAACTCAGGGTATTTATGTTTGTTTTTTTTTGTTTTCAGGATGAAGATTTGATTCATATTAAAGTTGAAGTTACAGAAGAAGATGAGATTGATGTGGAGTCGGATGAATTTAAAGAGGAGGAAGTGAATGTAGATGTCAACCCAGGTGAGTGAAGAGCATTATAAGAGAAGAGATGCATCATCTTCTTTTCTAGTCATTATTTCACTGTACTAGCATTAACTTTCATTGTCTTAAAAGCATTATTGGCTGTGGTTTTAACACTGATTTACTGAAAAGGCGCATGCATCTACTAGAACAGGGATGCACACTCCGCAGCCTGGGGGCCACATGCAGCCCTCAATACCATTCTAAGCAGCCCCCAGCCATCTGGTCACAAACATTCTATGCAGCCACCAGACAAAGACGTGTCTGGTGGATGCATGACATGGAAGCAGGGCCAGGTACTAATGGTGCACTGTGTGGATTCCCGTATACTGGCAGAGGGGGGTCTTTTGACCCATGTGTGACACTCCATACATTAGATGTGGTGGTCATGGATTCATGTGGCTATTTTGATTATAGGCTCATTAACATTTGGAGACAATGAACAGAGATACATTTTTGTATGAACGGGAATATTGAGTTGAGGGGAAAAAAAAGTTTCTGGAGGCTGCAATAAAATAATAAAAGATTCTGTGACGTCTGTGTATGGAGGAACTTTTTTTTAATGATAAAAACAATGCGTTTCAGGGTTGGACTGCCTCCCCATCCCCTTCGTCAGGTAAGTACACCGGTTGGTGTATTTACTTGACAAAAGGGTTTGTCCAACCTCAAAAACTGTTGTTTTTGTAATTAGTAAAGAAGATTTTCCACTATACATGGACATTGCAGAATCTTTTATTACAGCGCCTCCAGAAACTGTTTCTTTCCCCCTCAACTCAGTGTTCCAGTTCACCGGGATTTCCGTAATCGGTAGGAGGGCAAACAGTAGCAATAACATACGGTACTGAATGCCCTTTGAGTTGTTGTGCACTTAGCACAACACTATCAGGTGAGTGGCTCTCCGTTTCCTCCTATTCTTGTGGTCCTGCAGTCCTACACACCTGGCTCTCTCTCTCTTTCAAATGTACAGTCTGAATGGAGGAGAAGAGTAACCCCATTCTCCTAATAAATGGGAGTCCTGGAAGTGGAATCACTTTATATAATTATATAATTAGATAAGCGGTACATTGCCGTTCTTAATAAGAGGTACATTGCCGTTCAAACATAAACCAAAGCCATGTTGATAGAAAAAACCTTCCTCCCTTTCCAGTCCAGGCTTCAACAAGCAAAAGAAAATAATAATCTAAGACACCTACTAGTCCCCATTCTAAAAAAGTTTTAATAGGGTATGTGAGGGAAAGAAACTCTATCTTCCAGTTAACTTCCCAGTCGCAGACCTCAAAAAGAGCACATACACGTTTACATTTTATTGGTTAGAATCAGTTCAGTCCAACTATGTGGCCCTTGAACCAGAAAAGGTTGTGCATGCCTGTATTGGACCTTGGGCGGAAAAAAGTGCATGCTTAGGTTGTCTTCTGTAATCATTTTGTATTGTCCATAATTCTACTTCTGCAGAACTTTAGAGTTTTGTCCATTCTTGACTATTGAAAGATTAGAGCACAAACATCTTACTGTTTTTCCACTCTTTACTGTTTTTATTGGATTTTTTAAATCAGATTTTCTTTACTTCTTTTTGACATTGATTGCTTATGTAGCACTAACATATTTGGTAGTGCTACACAGGGATTGTCATAATTCCCTGTCCCCAGTAAGGCTCACAATCTGATTTCCCTATCTCAGGAAAAGCCAGATACCCAGTCAGTATATTTTTTGAATGTGGGAGGAAACCAGATGAAACACAGACATGTGGAGAACATACAAACTCCATACAGATGTCACTTTCAAACACAAGAGTCCATGTGCTGCAAGGCAACACTGCCAACCAATGAGTCACCAAGTCACCATTCTACCTCATAATGATGTCATTGGGAATAATGCCTTTTATCTTTTACCATGACAAAGGGCTTTCCTTCAAGACATACTGGTGACCAGAATGTTCTTCATCCTTCGTCATTACCTACTGTAACAGAGTAGTTGAAACATGAGAGCATTTAACAGTAGCTTCTCGGACATGTGACAATACTGGCTTTAGCTTTTTTTTCTTGCTTCAATGTTTGAAAACCGAGGTGGCATTAGCTACAAGTAAAGATCATTATAGTCCATCTCCGATTCCCAGAAGTGAATGACTAATTTAATTTCTTTTTGATTCATCAGGTTTACTGAGCTCTACACATTCCCCAAATGGTCATCTGACTTTACCTCCAGATTGTAAAAGAACAGTTAATGATTTTACACAAGATTTTCCAGGACATCACTTCTTTACCCCAGATATATCGTCAGTTCTTCCCAGTAGTGATCTACTATTTAATCCCCCATATGATGAGGAACATTCTCTGGATCATTCATTCATGGTTACTAGTGAAGATCCCAGAGATGGTAGATTATACCCTTGTTCAGAATGTGGGAAGTACTTCAAAAATCGAGCAAATCTTCTTCGACATCTAAGAATTCACACTGGGGAGAAACCATTTTCGTGTTCAGAGTGTGGGAAATGTTTTACCCAGAAAAGTGGTTTTATTCAGCATATGAGAATTCACACAGGGGAGAAGCCATTTTCATGTTCTGAATGCGGGAAACGATTTAGGCTAAAGTCTACTCTTGCTCAACATCAGAAAATTCACACAGGAGAAAAGCCATTTTCATGTTTAGAATGTGAAAAATGGTTTGCTAGAAAATCTGAACTGTTTAGACATGAGAGGACGTATCATGCGGGCAATAAACTGTTTCTGTGCACTAAATGTGGGGAAAGTTTTGCAAAGAAATCAGATTTTCTTCAACATCAAAGCATTCACACAGGAGAGAAGTGTTTTTCATGTTCTGAGTGTGAAAAATGCTTTACAAGAAGGTCTAACCTTGTGAAACATCAGAGAGTTCACACAGGGGAGAAGCCATTTTTATGTTCTGAGTGTGGGAAAAGTTTTGCAAAAAAGTGTAAGCTTGATAAGCACCTGAAAATTCATGCTGGGGAGAAGCCATTCTCATGTTCTGAATGTGGAAAATGCTTCATGTTGAAGTTTAACCTTGTTACGCACCAAAAAATTCATACTGGGGAGAAGCCTTTTCCTTGTCCTGAGTGTGGGAAATGTTTCTCGCGGAAGGCTAACCTTGTTGAACATCAGAGAATTCACATGGGGGTGAAGAGGTTTTCCTGCTCTGCGTGTGGAAAACGGTTTTCGCACAAAACAGCTGTTGTCCAACATGAGAGAAGTCACGTGGGAGAAAAACCATTTTCTTGCTCTGAGTGTGGAAAGTCTTTTACACGGAAAGCTAGTCTAGTTGAACATCAGAGCATTCACACGGGGGAGAAACCATTTTCATGCTCAATGTGTGGAAAACGGTTTTCACACAAATCAGTCCTAGTCCAGCATGAGAGATCTCACATGGGGGAGAAGCCATTTTCATGTTCTCAGTGTGGAAAGTGTTACACACGGAAGGCTTACCTTGTTGATCATCAGAAACTTTGCAACTTTGAGAAGCCATCTGTGTCGATGTAAAAACTAATCTTCTCTATGTAGAACATTTCCACCATAACCTATATTTCAGAGCACTTTTCTCAGCGAAAGGGATGTTATTGATGAACTTCATGAAATCCTTACATGAGTCTTGTTGACTGTCATGGATTTCCCATCACAGAGGGAGAGAGGAACAGCTTTAAAAGGGTTATCCAGGAAAAGGTATAGATGATGTATCCTTAGGATAGGTAATCAGTATCAGATCTGTGGGGGTCTGTCAACTGTTAGAAGAGGCTGGTGCGCTCTATTAACGATGAGGCCAATGACATCACAGTACATTGGGCCTAGTCGCAGCTCCGCCCCATTTAAGTGAATGGGGTTGAGTGCAATACAAAGCACAGCTGCCACACAATGTACAGGGCTGTGCGTGGAAAACTGCTTCATCACTCACCAGAGCTCCGGTGATCTTGGCAGCTCCCAGAAACAGCTGATCGGCAGGGTTACCAGGAAAGATAGGTCATCATTATCTTTCCCAGGATAACCCTTTTAATGGTGTCAGCGTGGAGAATGTTTTCTTAAAAATCTCACCTTGTTTGACATGGGGAGCAGAAGTCCTAGGAAACGATAACACTAAACATAATTTATTGTTTCAGCCTGAGCACTAGCTGTATATTTCAATAACTAATTTTCATTTCATTTTTATTGTTTTGCTATTTAGGTATGTCTTCCTAAATTAAACTTTATGAATCTGTTTTCTTCCCATTTTCTTCAACATAGTTTAGCAAATACACTTTTAGGTGTAAATACATGTGCAGTTACCTCACACAGCTGCTGGGCTGTACCTGGACTTGTCATTGTTTCACACAGCAAGTACAGGTGCAGGGTAGCAGTAAGTGGTAAAACAGGAGCTACCCACACCTGGACTGCAGAGGTGTAATGGCACCTTAAACCAAAAATTTTATCTGCCAGTTAAACATATAATTTTTTTCTAATTTGTTCTTATTTTCTGATTATAAATTTATTTATTGTATTTCCTGGATATGATTATGGGGTGGCCATCTTGCCTGAGCTGTTCTTAAAGTGTAACTGCTGTTTCATTTTTTTTATATCCTAATGGTATAGTACACACTGCCGTATAAGTGCTTTTGTGCTTTAAAATGTAATCATTTTCAGTTTTACCTGATAACTCCCACAAATGCATGCTACTTTCCTATTCAGCAGCCTCTTCTCAGAGTGTTGTCATGTGCAGGTTGTCTTCTCTGTATTATAAACAAGAGACGGACCAGCAGGAGGAGGAGCTCAGCCCTGAGTGCCTGGAGCTGGGCTGAGGCAGAAAGTGGAGGGGGGAGGGCTGCTTTACATGCTGATATCATGCAACTGGTCTTGTTTGAAAGCAAACATTCCAGGCTTTCCGATAACCAGAATGACAGCTCTAGTCCAAGCAACAGAGGAGAAATCACTGTTAGAAATCGAGTTGGGAAAAATCACAAGTAAAATCTGCTGTTACTTTCACTTTCAGCTGCATTCACAGCATCCCGATTCCTATCAGTGATATCTTCCCTTGTACTGAACAGATTTATGCCATTTTGTTATTCTCTGAAAGCTTGGAATGTCAGTTTTTACAGTTTAAAGTATAACTGCCATTTCACTACCTAAAATGAAATTCCTAACACGTGATACTGAAGTGCAGCTATTCAGGAAGCTGTATTTTTCAGTCAATTTTACCTTTCCGATGTCTTTATTCAGATTGCCTCTACTGCACTTCCTGTGATGATGTTTGCCATGTCCTTGAGACCATCCTGTATTTCCCTCACTTCCCATAAGCCCTTACTCTCCTCACATGAGCTAGCAGGACCAATCAGAATGCAGATAACTCTCTCCACTGCCCCAGAGCAGTGTGTATGCTCGCATACAGATAACCAGAGACAAGCCCTGCAATTACATGAAATCAGTAAGCATTTGTTTTAGCCTGTTAATAGTCACATTTAAAGGTTTTTTTTTTTTAGGAACCATTTGGGTTATATATAGTGTATTAAATAACTTTTATTATTTTATTTTTAGGGGGAAAGATAAAAAACAGCTGACAATTTTTACATTTTTTGGGGGGAATTTTTATGGTGTTCACTGTGTGGTAAAAATGACTTAATTTTAATATGTGGGTCACTACACTGATCATAATGTTACATTTCTACATATATATATATATATATATATATTTTTTTTTTACTTCTTCTTCCTGTCAGCTCTGCAGCTGCTCCCTCATTGTCCTCCACACTGGCAGGGAGGGGGGTTGGCTTCTTTAGCTGCTCATATCTCTGGCTTGTATTGTTTGAAAGCTGGCATTTCAAGCTTTCAGACAATATCAGAATGACAGCAATATGTTCAGTACAGGGGAAGATATCACTGATATAAATCGGAATACACTGAATGCAGCTGAAAGTAAAAGGTTTTACCCACGATTATTCCCGACTTGATTTCTAACAGTGATTTCTCCTCTGTTGCTTGGCCGTTAGAATGTCAGCGTTCAACCAAGACCAGTTGCATGTTTCTATCTTCTATCTTCAGGAGATATCACCATCTAAAGCAGCCCTCCACTTTCTGCCCAAGCCCAGGCACTCAATGCCGTGCTCCTCCTTCCAGTGCTCTCCCCGTCTCTTGTTTATATCAGAGAGGAGACGGCCTGCACATAACAACGCTGTGAGAAGAGGCCTGCTCAATGTGAAAGTGACACACATTTCTGGGTGTTATGAGGTGAAACTGAAAAAGATGAAATTATAAAGCACAAAAGCATTTATACAGCAGGGTGTACCACACCATGTTCCAAATTATTATGCAAATTGGATTTAAGTGTCGTAAAGATTCAATTTTTTGTTTTTCAATGAAACTCATTGATGGTATTGTGTCTCAGGGCTCTTTGGATCACTGAAATCAATCTCAGATACCTGTGATAATTAGTTTGCCAGGTGAGCCCGATTAAAGGAAAACTGGATGTTCCACAATATTAAGCAGGCCACTGTTTTCAAGTAAAATGGGAAAGAAAAAGGATCTCTCTGCTGCCAAAAAGCATCAAATAGTGCAATGCCTTGGACAAGGGATGAAAACATTAGATATTTCACGAAAACCTAAGCGTGATCATCGTACTGTGAAGAGATTTGTGGCTGATTCAGAGCACAGACGTGTTCATGCTGATAAAGGCAGAATGAGGAAGGTTTCTGCCAGGCAAGTTTATCGGATTAAGAGAGCAGCTGCTAAAAAGCCATTACAAACCAGCAAACAGATATTTGAAGCTGCTGGTGCCTATGGAGTCCCTCGAACCTCAAGGTGTAGGATCCTTCAAAGGCTTGCTGTGGTGCATAAACCTACTATTTGGCCACTCCTAACCAGTGCTCATAAGCAGAAACGGTTGCAGTGGGCCCAGACATACATGAAGACTAATTTTCAAACAGTCCTCTTTACTGATGAGTGTCGTGCAACCCTGGATGGTCCAGATGGACGGAGTAGTGGATGGTTGGTGGATGGCCACCATGTCCAACAAGGCTGCGACGTCAGCAAGGAGGTGGAGGAGTCATGTTTTGGGCCAGAATCATGGGGAGAGAGCTGGTAGGCCCCTTTAGGGTTCCTGAAGGTGTGAAAATGACCTCTGCAAAGTATATAGAGTTTCTGACAGACAACTTTTCTTCCATGGTACAAAAAGCAGAAACGTGCCTTCAGGAGCAAAATCATCTTCATGCATGACAATGCACCATCTCATGCTGCAAAAAATACCTCTGTCATTGTCTGCTATGGGCATAAAAGGAGATAAACTCATGGTGTGGCCACCATCTTCCCCTGACCTCAACCCTATAGAGAACCTTTGGAATATCATCAAGCAAAATATGTATTAGGGTGGGAGGCAGTTCACATCAAAACAGCAGCTCTGGGAGGCTATTCTGACATCATGCAAAGAAATTCAAGCAGAAACTCTCCAAAAACTCACAAGTTCAATGGATGCAAGAATTGTGAAGGTGACATCAAAGAAAGGGTCCTATGTTAACATGTAACTTGGCCTGTTAGGATGTTTTGGATTTAAATAGCTTTTTATTTCAGTGAATGTGACCTAATGCTGCAAATTCCACAAATGAGCATTTTCAGTTCTTAAAATGTTTAGAAACTCTACTGTGCATAATAATTTGGAACAGTGCATTTTTTTTTTTAATTTTTGAAGAATATACGGTTATCATTGGGAGATTTGTTCAATAAAATTTGATGTATACTCTAACGGGTGATGGCTTTTAATATACTGACTGTCATTTGCACCGACCATTTAGGAAAATCAGAGATAAATATCAATTTGCATAATAATTTGGAACATGGTGTATACCATTAGGTTATAAAAAATGAAACAGCAGTTACACTTTAACAGCATTTATAAATAAGAAAATTGCTTTACAGCAGCCACATGGGCCGTAGACATGATGGTCCGGAGGGGACTCATTGACTTCTATGGGAGAGTTTTTTAGGCACGTTCTGTGCAGAGGTCATTGTAGAAAGAAGGAATAGATAAGCTTTGACAATGACCTATTGTGAATGGTGGATCCTGTCTTATCTAAACACAGAGGTGATATCATTACAGGCTGGATTAGAATGACAGATAAGATGGTAATCGCAGTAAAGACATCTATACAGACCAAGAAATGGTGCCTATTTTTAGGCTTAGGCTACTTTCACACTAGCGTTAGCACGGATCCGGCACCTAAAGGGTGCCGACGGATCCGTGCTAACGCTATACATGTGTGGAGCCGGAGCAGCGCTCCGGCCCCACACATGACACACATTAAAACAACACACAGACTACATACAAACAAACATACAGACAAACATACAGACATACAGACATACATACATACTCCCGGGACGCCGGCAGAACGTCTTCACGCGCCTCCTGCGCGCAGTGATGACGATTCCCCACAGCGCCCTCTGCTGGGCGCAGTGGGGAAACGTCATCGCAGCGTGCAGGAGGCGCGTGAAGACCTGCTGCCGGCGTCCCGGGAGTATGTATGTATGTCTGTATGTATGTCTGTATGTTTGTATGTAGTCTGTGTGTATGTATGCCGGATCCGGAATGACCCCCCATTGGAAATCAATGGAGGACAGATCCGGATTACTGGTGTGTCCACACCAAACGGATCCGTCCCCATTGACTTCCATTGGGGGTCATTCCGGATCCGTCTTGGTGCGGATGCCTGGACCGGAGAGCAAACCGCAGCATGCTGCGGTTTGTTCTCCGGTCTGAAGACGGAACGGAATGCTTTCAGGAGCATTCCGTTGTCTTCAGTTCAGTTTTGTCCCCATTGACAATGAATGGGGACAAAACTGAAGCGTTTTTTTCCGGTATTGAGCCCCTTTGACGGAACTCAATACCGGAATTTAAAAACGCTAGTGTGAAAGTAGCCTTAGTTGCCAGTGCAAAAACTGCAGGATTTTCTGTTTTTTGTTTAAATATAGGTATTGACATGGAGAATTAAAAATGTCATAAAAAATTCTTTAAAAATATATTAAACATAAAAACGTGATTTAAACTATAGATCATTGTCTAATGACCCATCCCCTTTAAATGGCCAAAAGTATGTGGACTCCTGACCACATAGATCATTGTCTAATGACCCATCCCCTTTAAATGGCCAAAAGTATGTGGACTCCTGACTATTAAGCTCAGGTGTTTACTTAGGTAGTACTAATATGGGTCCTAATGAAGATTTCAGTGACTCTCATACGATGCCACCATTTCCAGTCATTTTGTGAAATCTCTAGTCTGCTAGATTTGCACCAGTGAACGGTAAGTGCTGTTATTGTGGAATGGAAGTGTCGTCTAGGAGAAACAAAAGCTTAGCTCCAAAATAGTAGCTAAGCAACCTTTGGGACTCCAGCTGCTATGAAAATACAACTCCCAGCATGCAGGCATGCTCAGCTGTTCTAGTTCCACAGAAGTGAATGATGTTGTAGTTTCTGAACAGCTGGCCTGCTGGAGGTTGCTGATCCCTGTGGTAGATCCAACTCATAGAGCGGGGATACACAGTCCTGAACTGTAACACATAAAACTCATCTAACCTCTGTTGCATCACATACTACTAAGTTCCAAACTGCATGTGAATGTGACATCAGCACAAGAATTTTGTGTCTGGATCTTCAAAGAGTAGGTTTCCTTGGGTGATCTTCTGCACACAAGCCTAAGCTAACCATGAAAAATGCCAAGTGCCGGTGCCACACTGGTTTCTGTAAAAGTGGAAAGGTGTTATCTGGAGTAATGAATCATGGATGAATCGGGGTTTGGCTGACACCTAATGAAATGCATAGTGCCAACTACACATTTTGGCCTCTTTTTTTTGCATTAAAGGGTAATATCAATGCTATTGCACAAAGAGATATTTTGGGCAGGTTTGATGAGGTTTTTTGTGGAGAGACACAAGTGACCTGCTCAGAGCCCTGACCTCAACCCCATAGAACAGATTAGGAATGAATTGCAGTGCCTAATTGCAGACCAGATCTAGTCCAACATCAGTTTCTGACTTTACAAATGCTCTTTTTTTTGCTTGATGGACACAGATTCCTACGGGCACACTCCAAAATCACATACAAAGTCTTCCCATATTAGTGGACTCTGTTATAGTATTAACACCCATCGTTTTGGAATGGGATGTCCAGCATGCTCATATAGGTGTGATGGCAATGGTCAGTGTGTCCACATATTTTGGCCATGTAGTGTACTACAAGCCTATTTTACCCAGTTGTGAAATATCTTTGGAACATTAAAAAAAACTTGAAGTATTTGTTTCAAGGGTGATATTGTCATGATGAGGTTGTGTACTTTAATAAATTGCAAAAAATGTATACATAATGGCAGTCTGTTAGAAAGTGTAGAAAGAAATCTGGAGTAAAAAATTGCAAGCATGGAGAGAACAAACAAGCTTAGTGTCAGAACATTACTCCAGTGCTGTAAGGTTCCAGTGGTGATGAACAATGGTGGTTTATGGTAGTAAGGGTTAAGTTTATCTATGAAAAGGTATAGGGAGAGAAGAGCAAAATGATAGTGAAAAGGGGGTTCTCCCAGTTTTTCATCCTTTGTAACAGACGATTGCCTGCTTTATAGCAGGAAAAAGACATCATGGTGGTCTGGGCCATATAACGTAAAAGTGAATCAGTACTGCATTACATTGTATGTTTGTATTACTAAGTCACTGTATGGTGGTGTTATTCATTAACTGTATGGCTGCAGTATTAATTAATTGTACATTGTGTTATTTAGTCACTGTACAGTGGTATTATTAATAAAGACTTTGTCAGTGCACCTGACATATAGTAACTACTTATGTTCTTCATGAAATAACTGTAACTTTTTATTTTAGAACTCTGCATTGTGCTGTTCCCTTTACTAATGTAGGAATTAATTTGACAACTGGGTGTTACCAGTTTGGGGGAAGGGAGGGGGGCGTTCTCACACCCTGTCTAGCCAGTGATGATAATGCGAGACTGTGTCGAGACACATTCCCTTTGACAAGGGGAATGGAAGTGCCCCATTGTCAATTTATTTAAGAATACTCAGAAGTTATGGGAAAAGATCATTCAGAATTGTTATCTAATAGAAAATACAGGCATTATGAAATCAGACAGTGACCTGCCACAGCCAGAGTGGTCGCTGAAAGATAGGATTTAGTCAGTTTCCTGGAGAACTCCTTTTTAAGGGGTTGTCTTAGGCTACTTTCACACTAGCGGCAGGCCTGATCTGGCAGGTGAAGGGTGCTGCCGGATCAGGACTGCCGCAGCGACATGTGTGGAGCCGGAACCGCGCTCCGGCCCCACACATGTCACACAGTACATACATACACACAGACACACACACATATACACATACAAATACACATACATACTTACATGCTCCCGGCAGGTCTTTGGAGCGCCGGAGTAGCAGCCCTCTGCTGGGCGCCTGGTGGAATCGTCATCTGTGCGCGCCGACCTGTCCCTCCAACGCTCTGAAGACCTGCCGGGGAGCATGTAAGTATGTATGTGTATTTGTATGTGTATATGTCTGTGTATGTTTATGTGTATGTCTGTATTGTGTGTATGTGTAGCCGGATCCGTCATGAACTCCATTGAAAGTCAATGGAGGGCGGATCCGGTTACCATTGTGGTCACACCAGACGGATCCGCCCCCATTGACTTGCATTGGGGGTCATTCCGGATCCGTCTTGGTGCGGATGCCTGGACCAGAGAGCAAACCGCAGCATGCTGCGGTTTGTTCTCCGGTCTGAAGACGGAACGGAATGCTTTCAGGAGCATTCCGTTGTCTTCAGTTCAGTTTTGTCCCCATTGACAATGAATGGGGACAAAACTAAAGCGTTTTATTCCGGTATTGAGCCCCTATGACGGAACTCAATACCGGAATTTTAAAACACTAGTGTGAAAGTAGCCTTACGTAAAAAAAATGATCAGTGTTAGGCTCCATTCACACCTCCTGTTTTTCTTTCCTGATTTGATCCTGATCCTGATCTGGATCCATTCATTTCAATGGGTCCTGAAAAAATCAGGATCGAATCAGGAAAGAAAAACAGGACGTGTGAATGGAGCCTGATAGTGTATGGACTTCTCGGAGGGGCCCATGTGCTCATGATCGGCCATGCTTCCATGGTTAGACAGACAGCCATGTATTTGAATGACCAGTCTGAATGCAGTTGGTGATGGCAGCTATGAGAAGGTCACCTTACATTTTCCAAAGGCGCTGTGAAAATTGAAAGGTAGAATCTGATGCTGGTTGCTATGGGCAACTAAGCCAGTTCTACTTTACACCAGTTTGATAAATCTTCCCCACTGTTCCAGAAGACTTGTGGTTTCTTCAGATGCAATTTTGCTAACTTAAGTTGTGCTGCCATGTTTTTTTTTTTAGAAAGAAGAGGCTTTTTATTGGCAAACCTTCCAAACAAGCCATACTTGTAACTGTATAGTCATGAACCTGAACATTTAACATGCTAACTGAGGCCTGTAGAGTTTTAGATGTAGCTCATGGGGTTTTTTGCAATTTCTGAGTATTGCATGTTCTGAACTTGAGATGGATTTGCAGGGACACGTTCACTCCTTGAATGTTTTCCCTTGTGAATAATCTTTCTCACTTTAGAATGATGGACATCAAATGGTTTGGCTATTGCCTTATAACCCTCCCCAGATTGATGGAAATCAACAATTGCTGATGTCCTTTCACTTTGACATTGTTTTAACATACCGTATTTTTCGCTTTATAAGACGCACCTGAAGATAAGACGCACCCCAGATTTTAGAGTAGGAAAACAAGAAAAAAATATTTTTCATTAGACCTCATATCTGACCCCCCATAAATTTCAGGACATCACATCAGGCCCCCATCAGACCTCAGATCAGCCCACAGTGCCCCCATGAGACCACTCTGTGCCCCCATCAGACCTCAGACCAGCCCACAGTGCCCCCATGAGACCACTCTGTGCCCCCCTCAGAACAGCCCACAGTGCCCCCATGAGACCTCAGACCAGCCCACAGTGCCCCCATGAGACCACTCTGTGCCCCCATCAGACCTCAGACCAGCTCACAGTGCCCCCATTAGACCACTCTATGCCCCCATCAGACCAGCTAACAGTGCCCCCATTAGTCCACTCTGTGCCCCCATCAGACCTCAGACCAGCTCACAGTGCCCCCATTAGACCACTCTGTGCCCCCATCAGACCTCAGATCAGCCCAGCGTGCCCCATAACAATAAAAAAAAAACTTCACTTACCTGTCCAGAGCCGCGGCTCCGCTCCGGGTCCTGCGCTTCTTAGGCTTCCCGGCCAGGCGCTGCACTGTCCTGAACGCGTACAGCGTCAGGATGTAGTGCGCGCACTATGACCTGACGCTGCACGCAGTCAGGTGACAGTGCAGCGCCGGGCCGGGAAGCCTAAGAAGCGCCGGACCCGGAGCGGAGCCGCGGCTCTGGACAGGTAAGTGAAGTTTTTTTTTTTATTGTTATGGGGCACGCTGGGCTGATCTGAGGTCTGATGGGGGGGTCCCAGCCCCCCGGCAGCTAAAACATACAAGTGAGCGCTTCCATAATGTAAGCGCTCACTTGTATTCGTTTTATAAGACGCACTGCAATTTTCCCCCTACTTTTGGGGGGGAAAAAGTGCGTCTTATAAAGCGAAAAATGCGGTATGTCTAAATGCTCCAGACCAGCAAAACTGCCAAAATTTCTGCTTTTATAGAGGTGGTCACACATGCTGATGATCAGTTCATGAAAGGCATTTAATTAGACAAGGTTTCTTTTTTTGTAAAGAAAGTAAAAATGCACACCCCAAACTGTATCACTCCATTTCTCCTATCTTCAGAAATATCGCCAATGTGGTTCTAATCTTATGTCTTGACACATGGTAGAGCCCAAATGTAAAGGAGCACCCAGTGGCTTTCATAACGCAAATTTTACTTGAAATAGTTTCAGGCCTCATTGCACAATTGTAAAGGGGTTGAGCTGTCAACTGATAGAAAACCCCCAAAATTGACCCCATTCTGAAAACTAGACCCCTTATGGCTGTTTCACACAAGCAAGTCCATTGTGGGAATCACACTTCATGTGTTAGCGTGATCCTCAGGGGCAGATTGGCCATAGACCTTACAGGGAAATTTCCCAGGGGGCCGCCTGGACCCTCCTCATGGCCAACCAGTGGAAATTTTGGGCGATGTATTTTATGCTGCTGGCAGTATTTTATGATGGACTGTGGTATTTGGCTCTGTTGGGGTGTTATAATGTGCCACAATATGGTATTCCTGGCCCTGCCTTCCATCAGTTTGGACTCAACTACAAAACGGGGCCACTTTTAGTATTTTTTTCCAGGGCCACTTTGAATTCCCAGTCCGCCCCTGAAACTTGCAGGAACGCACAGCATTATCATGATTTATAATGCTATGTCACGGGCGTAGCTAATGGCTCATGGGCCCTGGTGCAAGACTTCAGCTTGGGGCCCCCCCTTTCCCTCAGTACTTTGTGGCCAGGGGCAGGGAAGCACGTATCCTTCATGCTACCTGAGGAAAAAATTTCAATGGCACCCCCCTCCATGCTAAATTTTTTTATCTAACCCCTTCCTTCCAGCCAGAGATGTAACTTGACCAGCATGCACTTTCTATACTACCAGTGTATTCTTATGCGGCACAAGGGTCTTTGGGCCCCCTCAGGCTCCTCTGCACCCCCTATAGCTATGCCCCTGTGCTATGTGCCTCTGCTTGACCTTATTTCTACATGATTATACTGACATAAAGCTGCCACTATGATTTAGTATCAATAAGATCATGCAGAGGCACATAGGATCATGAATAATGATAATGCTGTGCACTCCTGCAAGTCCGGAACAGAGGATAACACTTACATACGGAGAGTGATTTCTGGTATTGAGTTCCGTCATAGGGGCTCAATACCGGAATAAAACGCTTCAGTTTTGTCCCCATTCATTGTCAATGGGGACAAAACTGAACTGAAGACAACGGAATGCTCCTGAAAGCATTCCGTTCCATCTTCAGAACGGAGAACAAACCGCAGCATGCTGCGGTTTGCTCTCCGGTCCAGGCATCCGCACCAAGACGGATCCGGAATGACCCCCAATGCAAGTCAATGGGGACGGATCTGTTTGGTGTGACACACCAGTAATCCGGATCTGTCCTCCATTGACTTGCAATGGGGGGTCATTCCGGATCCGGCTACACAGAAATACATACATACATACATAAATACATACACATACATACTCACATACTCCAGGCAGGGACGCCGGCAGCATGTCTTCACGTGCCTCCTGCGCGCAGCTATGACGTTTCCCCACTGCGCCCAGCAGAGGGCGCTGTGGGGAATCGTCATCACTGCGCGCAGGAGGCGCGTGAAGACGTGCTGCCGGCGTCCCTGGCTGGAGTATGTAAGTATGTATGTCTGTATGTTTGTATGTATTTCTGTCCCAATGTCTGTGTCAACATGTGTGGGGCCGGAGCGCTGCTTCGGCTCCACACATGTATCAGCGGCAGCACGGATCCGTTGGCACCCTTTAGGTGCCGGATCCGTGCTGCCGCTAGTGTGAAAGAGGCCTAAAAGAGACCAATCCTGTATGGAGACTTAGGCTACATGCACACGTGCACGTACATGCAATCAGTTTTTCATGTCCGTTAAAAACGGATTTGGATGGATTGGCAGTTATTTCTTGCCCTCAACTATAATCATGACCCCCATGATGCCCATAATGTCCTCCATAGTGCCCCAGCTAAAATAATGTCCCCCATAGTGTAGTATTTATTTTGTTTTAATGTCCCCAGGTTTAATAATGTCCTATGTAGGCCTCCATCTTAAATAATTTCCCCCATGGTTTAAATAAATGCCCCCACAGCTACTTTTTGCTGATTTAAAAAAAAAACAAAAAAAACCCCTCACCTTATCCAATTGCTCGCGCTGCAGCAGTCTCTTCTCTCACGCACAGGACCTGCCGAAGGACCTGCGATGTGAGCGATGACGTCACTGAACGCGCCAACGTGATGATGTCACCGCGCATAATGCAGTTCCATCGGCAGGGCCTGCTCAATGAAGACTGGAGACTGCACAGCAAGTGGGTAGGGTGAGTGGCCATATGGTACCCGTTTTTAACGGCCGGTAGACGGGAGCACTCCTGTCAATCGGCCGTTAAAAACGGCCCCATTTATTTCAATGGGGCAGTCGGGCCGTGAAAACGGGCCAGAAATAGGACATGTCCTATTTCTGGACGGACGCTATTCACTGGCCGTTAAAAAAACGGCCACGTGAATAGCCCCATAGGCTTTCATTGGTGCTAAAAATGGCCGTGTGACGGCCGCTACTTAGACGGCCGCCACACGGCCATTTTTCACTGTCGTGCGCATGAGGCCTTAGGCTTCATTCACATCTCCGTTAAGAGCTCTGGCAGGCTGTTCCGGCACAGAGCAGCCTGCCAGATCCTCTACTGCACCAACAGATCCCCATTGACTGCAATGAGGTCTGGTGGTGATCTTCCTGATTTCCGGCATAAATGCTGGGTTTCAGCCAGACCAAAAAAAGTTGCATTCAACGAAGATATGAACGTGGCCTTACTGAAAGTACTCCATGCAATGTTCCGTACTCCATACAATGCAACATTGTAACAATGTTCCATGGGAAACAAATATGCAAAGAAAGTGAACTATCTTGCTAGCCCCACCTATTGGAAGTGGCTACTTATCAAGATCTGACTCTCCAACAAAGCTTTGGTAGCATACGGACAGGCCTCTGGCACAGCCTGAAAGGCATGCCCTGCAAGCAGACCTGACAGAGGGAGCCCCCACCGTCTAAACCATACCTCCCAACTTTTGAAAATTGCAAAGAGGGACAATGTGTGCGGCACGCATCATGGCAGTTTTTTATACTAGGCCACGCCTCTAACTCCGCCCAAATCCTAATTACTGGAGCCCCTGCGGCCTTTTTTTTTCTTGCGCTTCAATGTCCATATAAATATTAACACATAAATCATCAGATTATAGATATTTTAAGGTCCAAATTGCACCAAATAATGGAGTTATTGTCTAATATACAGGTAAAAACCAAACAGATGGCTTAGTAAGGAGCAATTTAGTAAATTTATTAATGTACATTTATGCATTAAAGGGGTTCTCCGAGTTATAAATATTGATGACCTATCCTCAGGATAGGTCATCAATATCAGATCGGCAGGGGTCCGACACCCGGCACCCCCGCCGATCAGCTGTTTGAAGAGGAGGCGCGCGCCGCATCAGCGCTGCCTCCTCTTCACTGTTTACATGCTGGCCGACTCGGGGGTAGTGGTGAGTAGGTGTAATTACACCTAACTGCCCCATTCATTTCTATGGGAAGAATCGCTCCCATACAAGTCTATGGAAGCGATTCTATCCATAGAAATGAATGGGGCAGTGAGGTGTAATTACACCTACTCACCACTACCCCTGAGTCGGCCAGCATGTAAACAGTGAAGAGGAGGCAGCGCTGATGCGGCGCGCGCCTCCTCTTCAAACAGCTGATCGGCGGGGGTGCCGGGTGTCGGACCCCTGCCGATCTGATATTGATTACCTATCCTGAGGATAGGTCATCAATATTTATAACTCGGAGAACCCCTTTAATTCTCCAGGTCAAAAAGAGGGACATTTAAGGAGTAAAGAGGGACAGGGGGACTTGGGTCAAAAAGAGGGACTGTCCCTCCCAAAGAGGGACACTTGGGAGGTATGGTCTAAACCACTTAGATGCCATTGTCGCTATAAACCACAGCATCTAAGGGGTTAAACGGCGCAGAATGTCGCTTCTGCCTTTCCGAGTTATTACAGAAAAAGACCAGCTATCACATAAGAGCCAAGCTCCTGCTCTCCTCCGCATGGGAGACCTGTGTATTGTTTATTCTAGACCACTAAAAAAAGGCGGCGACCTAGAATAAGGCCTGTTAATGACCATCGTACAAAGACCACAGTACATGCTGTGCCACAGTAATCACACATCTTTCAGCCCACCTGGACTGCTGGTTACAAACCATCATCTCCATGCAAGCTAAATAAGCGGTCATGTGATTAACCTCGTAACGCTATATGATGAATATATCCACCATGGCACTAAACTGTCACCATGTCTATATAAATGGTGAAGGTGCTGATATTACACAGCCAAGGATCTCCACTAACCGTCCCGGGACCAATGAAGGCAGTCCTGAGCCAGTGATTGCTCTGAGGCTTGTAATGACAGTTTCAGGTTCTGATCCGCACAGTTTGTGATTGTGGCTTCAAAACTGAATTAGTCCTTTAAAAAGTAGACATATGGGGAATGTTAAGTAATAAAAATGTTATGGATTTTAGCATGTGGTGATGCAAAATATAACTTATTTTTAATTAAAAAAATGATGTTATGATTAGTAAATCATAAAAAAACTATATAAATGTACTATCGACATAACTGTATTAACCTACAGAATAAACTTATACTATATACTGAATGGAGAAATCCATAAAAATTAAAAACACTGACAGAATTGCAATTTTTGCCCACCTCACCTCCGAGAAAATGATAAAAAAGTGATAACAAAAAGTCATATGTACCCCAAAATGGTACAAAAAATTCAAGTTTTTCCTTAAAAAAAAAAAGCCCTCACACAGCTCAATAGCTCAATCAGCAAAAAAAATATAGTTATGGCTCTTAAAAACAATTTAAATTCCATGTTAGAAAATCCATCTGTTGCTTCTAATACCATATGTTGCTTTTTATACCTATTTTATGAGGTATTACTATGCGCTGTAAAGAAAATTTCAAAAATTGCACAAATTGTCTTTAGCGTGGAGCAGGCAGCATTGATATTTTTGGTGTGGAGCAGGCAGCATTGATGTGTTTGTCTTTGGTGTAGAGCAGGCAGCACTGATGTGTTTGGTGTGGAGCAGGCAGCACTGATGTGATTGGTGTGAAGCAGGCAGCACTGATGTGTTTTGGTGTGGAGCAGGCAGCACTGATGTGTTTGGTGTGAAGCAGGCAGCACTGATGTGTTTAGTGTGGAGCAGGCAGCACTGATGTGTTTAGTGTGGAGCAGGCAGCACTGATGTGTTTGGTGTGGAGCAGGCAGCACTGATGTGTTTAGTGTGGAGCAGGCAGCACTGATGTGTTTGGTGTGAAGCAGGCAGCACTGATGTGTTTAGTGTGGAGCAGGCAGCACTGATGTGTTTGGTGTGGAGCAGGCAGCACTGATGTGTTTAGTGTGGAGCAGGCAGCACTGATGCATACCTCCCAACTTTTGAAAATTGCAAAGAGGGACAATGTGTGCGGTGCACATCACGGCAGTTTTTTTCATACTAGGCCACGCCTCTAACTCCACCCAAAGCATAATTACTGGAGCCCCTGAGGCAATATTTTTCTTGTGTTTCAATGTCCATATAAATATTAGCACATAAATCATCAGATTATAAATATTTTAAGGTACAAATTGCACCAAATAATGAAGTTCTGGTCTAATATACAGGTAGAAACCATGCAGACACTTTAGCAAGGAGCAATTTAGTAAATTTATTAATGCACATTTATGCATTAATTCCCCAGGTCAAAAAGAGGGACATTTAAGGATCAAAGAGGGACAGGGGGACATGGGTCAAAAAGAGGGACTGTCCCTCCAAAAGAGGGACACTTGGGAGGTATGTTGATGTGTTTGGTGTGAAGCAGGCAGCACTGATGTGTTTAGTGTGGAGCAGGCAGCACTGATGTGTTTGATGTGGAGCGGGCAGCACTTATTTGTTTCCTATTATCTGTTCATGACATCACTACACCTTCATATCTTAAAAAAAACTCCTGATTCACAGCCTTGAGCCTGGCTCCTCCCACATATCTGACTGATCACATGGCCATGACATCATCAAAGGTCCTTTACCCACTGGTATCTCATGAGTGAAATGTAGAGAGCGCAGGTTCACCTGACATCTTCCAGGTGAGAGGTGAAGAGAGGAGATGGAGCTGCTAATGTAATGTATGTGCAGGAGGAGCAGACTATGTGTCCTGTCTGTTATTATAATACAGGATGAGCAGACTCTGGTGTTCTAATATATTACAGGAGGAGCAGACTCTAGTATCCTGTCTGTTATAATACTGGAGGAGCAGACTCTGGTGTCCTGCATGTTATTATAATACAGGAGGAGCAGACTCTGGTGTCCTGTCTGTTATAATACAGGAGGAGCAGACTCTGGTGTCCTGTCTGTTATTATAATACAGGAGGAGCAGACTCTGGTGTCCTGTCTGTTATTATAATACAGGAGGAGCAGACTCTGGTGTCCTGTCTGTTATTATAATACAGGAGGAGCAGACTCTGGTGTCCTGTCTGTTATTATAATACAGGAGGAGCAGACTCTGGTGTCCTGTCTGTTATTATAATACTGGAGGAGCAGACTCTGGTGTCCTGTCTGTTGTTATAATACAGGAGCATCAGACTCTAGTGTACTGTCTGTTATTATAATACAGGAGGAGCAGACTCTGGTGTCCTGTCTGTTATTATAATACAGGAGGAGCAGACTCTGGTGTCCTGTCTGTTATTATAAGACAGGAGGAGCAGACTCTGGTGTCCTGTCTGTTATTATAATACTGGAGGAGCAGACTCTGGTGTCCTGTCTGTTATTATAATACAGGAGCATCAGACTCTAGTGTACTGTCTGTTATTATAATACAGGAGGAGCAGACTCTGGTGTCCTGTCTGTTATTATAATACAGGAGGAGCAGACTCTGGTGTCCTGTCTGTTATTATAATACAGGAGGAGCAGACTCTGGTGTCCTGTCTGTTATTAAAATACAGGAGGAGCAGACTCTGGTGTCCTGTCTGTTATTATAATACAGGAGGAGCAGACTCTGGTGTCCTGTCTGTTATTATAATACAGGAGGAGCAGACTCTGGTGTCCTGTCTGTTATTATAATACAGGAGGAGCAGACTCTGGTGTCCTGTCTGTTATTATAATACTGGAGGAGCAGACTCTGGTGTCCTGTCTGTTGTTATAATACAGGAGCATCAGACTCTAGTGTACTGTCTGTTATTATAATACAGGAGGAGCAGACTCTGGTGTCCTGTCTGTTATTATAATACAGGAGGAGCAGACTCTGGTGTCCTGTCTGTTATTATAAGACAGGAGGAGCAGACTCTGGTGTCCTGTCTGTTATTATAATACTGGAGGAGCAGACTCTGGTGTCCTGTCTGTTATTATAATACAGGAGCATCAGACTCTAGTGTACTGTCTGTTATTATAATACAGGAGGAGCAGACTCTGGTGTCCTGTCTGTTATTATAATACAGGAGGAGCAAACTCTGGTGTCCTGTGTGTTATAATACAGGAGGAGCAGACTCTAGTGTCCTGTCTGTTATAATACAGGAGGAGGAGACTCTGGTGTCCTGTCTCTGTCTGTTATTACAAAGCAGGAGGAGCAGACTCTAGTGTCCTGTCTGTTATAATACAGGAGGAGCAGACTCTGGTGTCCTGTCTGTTAAAATACAGCAGGAGCAGACTCTGGTGTCCTGTCTGGTTATTACAAAGCAGTAGGAGCAGACTCTGGTGCCCTTTCTGTGTCTGGCTATTATAATACAGGAGGAGCAGACTCCAGTGTCCTGTCTGTGTCTGTTATAATACAGGAGGAGCAGACTCTGGTGTCCTGTCTGTTATTATAATACAGAAGGAGCAGACTCTGGTGTCCTGTCTGGTTGTTATAATACAGGAGGAGCAGACTCTGGTGTCCTGTCTGTTATTATAATACAGGAGGAGCAGACTCTGGTGCCCTGTCTGGTTATTATAATACAGGAGGAGGAGACTTGTGTCCTGTCTGGTTATTATAATACAGGAGGAGCAGACTCTGGTGTCCTGTCTGTTATTATAATACAGGAGGAGCAGACTCTGGTGTCCTATCTGTTATTATAATACAGGAGGAGCAGACTCTGGTGTCCTGTCTGTTATAATACAGGAGGAGCAGACTCTAGTGTTCTGTCTTGTTATTATAATACAGGAGGAGCAGACTCTGGTGTCCTGTCTGTTATTATAATACAGGAGGAGCAGACTCTGGTGTCCTGTCTTATTATAATACAGGAGGAGCAGACTCTGGTGTCCTGTCTGTTATTATAATACCGGATGAGCAGACTCTGGTGTTCTAATATATTACAGGAGGAGCAGACTCTAGTGTCCTGTCTGTTATTATAATACAGGAGGAGTAGACTCGGGTGTCCTGTCTGTTATTATAATACAGGAGGAGTGGACTCTAGTGTCCTGTCTGTTATAATACTGGAGGAGCAGACTCTGGTGTCCTGTCTGTTATTATAATACAGGAGCATCAGACTCTAGTGTACTGTCTGTTAGTATACAGGAGGAGCAGACTCTGGTGTCCTGTCTGTTATAATACAGGAGGAGCAAACTCTGGTGTCCTGTCTGTTATTATAATACAGGAGGAGCAGACTCTGGTGTCCTGTCTGTTAATATAATACAGCAGTAGCAGACACTAGTGTCCTGTCTGTTATAATACAGGAGGAGCAGACTCTGGTGTCCTGTCTGTTAAAATACAGGAGGAGCAGACTCTGGTGTCCTGTCTGTTATAATACAGGAGGAGCAGACTCTGGTGTCCTGTCTGGTTATTACAAAGCAGTAGGAGCAGACTCTGGTGCCCTTTCTGTGTCTGGTTATTATAATACAGGAGGAGCAGACTCCAGTGTCCTGTCTGTGTCTGTTATAATACAGGAGGAGCAGACTCTGGTGTCCTGTCTGTTATTATAATACAGAAGGAGCAGACTCTGGTGTCCTGTCTGGTTGTTATAATACAGGAGGAGCAGACTCTGGGGTCCTGTCTGTTATTATAATACAGGAGGAGCAGACTCTGGTGCCCTGTCTGGTTATTATAATACAGGAGGAGCAGACTGGTGTCCTGTCTGGTTATTATAATACAGGAGGAGCAGACTCCAATGTCCTGTCTGTGTCTGTTATAATACAGGAGGAGCAGACTCTGGTGTCTTGTCTGTTATTATAATACAGGAGGAGCAGACTCTGCTGTCCTGTCTGTTATTATAATACAGGAGGAGCAGACTCTATTGTTCTGTCTTGTTATTATAATACAGGAGGAGCAGACTGGTGTCCTGTCTGTTATTATAATACAGGAGGAGCAGACTCTGCTGTCCTGTCTGTTATTATAATACAGGAGGAGCAGACTCTGCTGTCCTGTCTGTTATTATAATACAGGAGGAGCAGACTCTGGTGTCCTGTCTGTTATTATAATACAGGAGGAGCAGACTCTGGTGTCCTGTCTGTTATTATAATACAGGAGGAGCAGACTCTGGTGTCCTGTCTGTTATTATAATACTGGAGGAGCAGACTCTGGTGTCCTGTCTGTTGTTATAATACAGGAGCATCAGACTCTAGTGTACTGTCTGTTATTATAATACAGGAGGAGCAGACTCTGGTGTCCTGTCTGTTATTATAATACAGGAGGAGCAGACTCTGGTGTCCTGTCTGTTATTATAAGACAGGAGGAGCAGACTCTGGTGTCCTGTCTGTTATTATAATACTGGAGGAGCAGACTCTGGTGTCCTGTCTGTTATTATAATACAGGAGCATCAGACTCTAGTGTACTGTCTGTTATTATAATACAGGAGGAGCAGACTCTGGTGTCCTGTCTGTTATTATAATACAGGAGGAGCAGACTCTGGTGTCCTGTCTGTTATTATAATACAGGAGGAGCAGACTCTGGTGTCCTGTCTGTTATTATAATACAGGAGGAGCAGACTCTGGTGTCCTGTCTGTTATTATAATACAGGAGGAGCAGACTCTGGTGTCCTGTCTGTTATTATAATACAGGAGGAGCAGACTCTGGTGTCCTGTCTGTTATTATAATACAGGAGGAGCAGACTCTGGTGTCCTGTCTGTTATTATAATACAGGAGGAGCAGACTCTGGTGTCCTGTCTGTTATTATAATACTGGAGGAGCAGACTCTGGTGTCCTGTCTGTTGTTATAATACAGGAGCATCAGACTCTAGTGTACTGTCTGTTATTATAATACAGGAGGAGCAGACTCTGGTGTCCTGTCTGTTATTATAATACAGGAGGAGCAGACTCTGGTGTCCTGTCTGTTATTATAAGACAGGAGGAGCAGACTCTGGTGTCCTGTCTGTTATTATAATACAGGAGGAGCAGACTCTGCTGTCCTGTCTGTTATTATAATACAGGAGGAGCAGACTCTGCTGTCCTGTCTGTTATTATAATACAGGAGGAGCAGACTCTGGTGTCCTGTCTGTTATTATAATACAGGAGGAGCAGACTCTGGTGTCCTGTCTGTTATTATAATACAGGAGGAGCAGACTCTGGTGTCCTGTCTGTTATTATAATACTGGAGGAGCAGACTCTGGTGTCCTGTCTGTTGTTATAATACAGGAGCATCAGACTTCTAGTGTACTGTCTGTTATTATAATACAGGAGGAGCAGACTCTGGTGTCCTGTCTGTTATTATAATACAGGAGGAGCAGACTCTGGTGTCCTGTCTGTTATTATAAGACAGGAGGAGCAGACTCTGGTGTCCTGTCTGTTATTATAATACTGGAGGAGCAGACTCTGGTGTCCTGTCTGTTATTATAATACAGGAGCATCAGACTCTAGTGTACTGTCTGTTATTATAATACAGGAGGAGCAGACTCTGGTGTCCTGTCTGTTATTATAATACAGGAGGAGCAGACTCTGGTGTCCTGTCTGTTATTATAATACAGGAGGAGCAGACTCTGGTGTCCTGTCTGTTATTATAATACAGGAGGAGCAGACTCTGGTGTCCTGTCTGTTATTATAATACAGGAGGAGCAGACTCTGGTGTCCTGTCTGTTATTATAATACAGGAGGAGCCAGACTCTGGTGTCCTGTCTGTTATTATAATACAGGAGGAGCAGACTCTGGTGTCCTGTCTGTTATTATAATACTGGAGGAGCAGACTCTGGTGTCCTGTCTGTTGTTATAATACAGGAGCATCAGACTCTAGTGTACTGTCTGTTATTATAATACAGGAGGAGCAGACTCTGGTGTCCTGTCTGTTATTATAATACAGGAGGAGCAGACTCTGGTGTCCTGTCTGTTATTATAAGACAGGAGGAGCAGACTCTGGTGTCCTGTCTGTTATTATAATACTGGAGGAGCAGACTCTGGTGTCCTGTCTGTTATTATAATACAGGAGCATCAGACTCTAGTGTACTGTCTGTTATTATAATACAGGAGGAGCAGACTCTGGTGTCCTGTCTGTTATTATAATACAGGAGGAGCAAACTCTGGTGTCCTGTGTGTTATAATACAGGAGGAGCAGACTCTAGTGTCCTGTCTGTTATAATACAGGAGGAGGAGACTCTGGTGTCCTGTCTCTGTCTGTTATTACAAAGCAGGAGGAGCAGACTCTAGTGTCCTGTCTGTTATAATACAGGAGGAGCAGACTCTGGTGTCCTGTCTGTTAAATACAGCAGGAGCAGACTCTGGTGTCCTGTCTGGTTATTACAAAGCAGTAGGAGCAGACTCTGGTGCCCTTTCTGTGTCTGGCTATTATAATACAGGAGGAGCAGACTCCAGTGTCCTGTCTGTGTCTGTTATAATACAGGAGGAGCAGACTCTGGTGTCCTGTCTGTTATTATAATACAGAAGGAGCAGACTCTGGTGTCCTGTCTGGTTGTTATAATACAGGAGGAGCAGACTCTGGTGTCCTGTCTGTTATAATACAGGAGGAGCAGACTCTGGTGCCCTGTCTGGTTATTATAATACAGGAGGAGGAGACTTGTGTCCTGTCTGGTTATTATAATACAGGAGGAGCAGACTCTGGTGTCCTGTCTGTTATTATAATACAGGAGGAGCAGACTCTGGTGTCCTGTCTGTTATTATAATACAGGAGGAGCAGACTCTGGTGTCCTGTCTGTTATTATAATACAGAAGGAGCAGACTCTGGTGTCCTGTCTGGTTGTTATAATACAGGAGGAGCAGACTCTGGTGTCCTGTCTGTTATTATAATACAGGAGGAGCAGACTCTGGTGTCCTGTCTGTGGTTATTATAATACAGGAGGAGCAGACTTCTGGTGTCCTGTCTGTTATTATAATACAGGAGGAGCAGACTCTGGTGTCCTATCTGTTATTATAATACAGGAGGAGCAGACTCTGGTGTCCTGTCTGTTGTCTATAATACAGGAGGAGCAGACTCTAGTGTTCTGTCTTGTTATTATAATACAGGAGGAGCAGACTCTGGTGTCCTGTCTGTTATTATAATACAGGAGGAGCAGACTCTGGTGTGTCCTGTCTTATTATAATACAGGAGGAGGAGGAGCAGACTCTGGTGTCCTGTCTGTTATTATAATAATCTGGTGTCGGATGAGCAGACTCTGGTGTTCTAATATATTACAGGAGGAGCAGACTCTAGTGTCCTGTCTGTTATTATAATACAGGAGGAGTAGTAGACTCGGGTGTCCTGTCTGTTATTATAATACAGGAGGAGTGGCTCTAGTCCTGTCTGTTAT